>JAWZSL010000023.1:9717475-10379919 GCA_034769285.1 Lutjanus argentimaculatus
GTAAGTACTGAAGCTACTGAACAGCAATGCTTAATGCACAGAGCTGTCTCATTTACATTTTCATTTTCAGCAGGTTCATGTTTAGTTATTGCGTGTCTCCTGGGTTTCATTTTCCTGCAACACAGCTCATCAATAACTGTTGTATCTCAGATTTCCCAGCCACTCACTTGCACATGAATGCACAATAAGTCAGTGTCATGATGGAGGAAGTATTCAGATCCTTTAGTATAAGTAGCGACACAAAAATGCAAAAATACTCTTGCATGAAAAGTTTTACTTAAGTAGAAAAAGAGAAGTATTATTAGCAAAATGCAGTAACAATGCATCATATTTCAAGCTCAAATAGTATAAATACAGAAATTGATGTAGTGAAAGTTAATTGGGTTAAGTAGGACCCACTGTATACATAGAGTCCAGTAGAGGGCGGAGCCTGTGTGAGAATATTGTGACCCTAGTTCTTTTACCACAGATGGAGGCCTGTATCGATGGGCCAAGCTATTCTGTCACCATTTACCAGCCATAGAGGAGGGATGAGGAGGCAGTGAGGACACTCATACTTACATATGTGACGCACATCGGTAGCACTGTCCTGATGGCTGTCTACGCACACATAAATTTTCAGTTGGTGAATACGTGTGTGACTGGAGAGAACTGTTACCCACAGAGTCCAGTAGAGGGCTCCACATGTGCCAAAAGAACTAGGGATACAATATTGTATATTGATAATATTGTATTACTGATAGACTTTTCAAGAGTCCACACTTTCAATTGCAACACCACACAGTAATAATACCACCAAATGCTCAATGTCAAATGGACATAGAGATTATGTCCATCAGAAAGATTCATTTACGGACATTCAGAACTGGGGAAAAAAGGACATCAATTCAAGACCACTTTGGAATATCAGTGGACATCATGATGGGCACGTCCAGCCACAACCATTTTGGATCATCTGTGGAAATTTGGAATTGATATATATTATATCAATATTACTTTTAATCTCCAGCAAACTGAGTGGCTCGATACTGGAGATCTTTAATGGCTGTTTCTAAAGCCCCGACATCCTTCCAGTACACTGCTCGGCCACAAACAGTGTCCTGGGCTAGCTCCATGGAAGTACTATGTCATCACTGTTTCATGTGTTTTGTAAGTCTGTGAAAAGTGTCATATGTCCAGTATATGTTCAATTTGTGTAAATTTTCTAACTGGAGCTGCCCAAGGATGCAAAGTGAATTTCAGTGTATACTGACAATAAAGTTGTATTGCAGTGCATTGCTTTGCATCACTACACATCTCATTACATCTCATTGCATTGTTCTATGAATGATAAGTACTACATCACAATTTAGACTTTTGAAGACTACTGCTGAACATCAATGAATGAAAGAAAAGACCACTTTCATCATATTTTTACTGAACTACTCACTAAATATCAATGGACATTCATGACAGATTCACTTCCAGACATCCGCCCAAGACCACTTCAACTGATGTTTGTAGCAGACTGCTTGAGTGTCAATAAATGTTCATGACAGGCTCATGACTCGACTAAAGGCCACTTCTAAATGTCACAATTGTTTTTTCTTTTTCAAGACAACTTTTGAACATCACTGGATGTTCATGACATGCTATTAGGGCCACTTCTAAACCCCAGTAGAAGTTCAGAGCATGGTCAAAATTTAGACTTCAGGCAGAATTCCTCCAGCCTTAGATATGGTCAGGCCAATTACAACCATCTATTTAATATGGGGAGGTTCTATATGATGATTGACAGAGGAGCGTCACCAGTCCAGATTCGAAGTTGCTATGTTCCCCTGTACTGTGATTGGTTGTAAGTCTGTCCAATTGCGTCTAGTCAGTAGGTCCATCCAGTGCAAATCCTCAGACTCTGGAAACCGTCAACTGACAAATTACTGATCAAATATGGATCAAGATCATGGATCAAGATTCTGTTACTGTATTGCCCATTTCTTGCCTAAAAAGTTTTTAGAAACATATTTTGGTGTACTGTTTAGCTGTACTATGAGAAAGGGTGTAATAAAATGTCCACCATTCTGTCCCCAGCATAGAAATGGACCAAGCACCACTATGTCACTTATTTCATTGCTTTGATTGGTTGGAAGTCTAGCCATTGTGTCCAGATGCATTTTGCCCTTTGGAACTCAAAAATGAGCCTCCAAACTTATTCCTGAATGTATATTGATATTTGTGAATTAGTCAGGCAATGCCAGGCTAGGTCAAAAGCACTTCTGCATAAAAATGACCAATCACAACAAAGCACATCTCCTTTCACCATCTTCAATGTCCATTATTGAGAAGTATCAAGTGTCAGACTCGTGCACCCCTACTGGTCATCCTTGTGTCCAAGCTCCGTGGATTAGAGACAGTGGTTGTCCTGCTGGACTGAGACAGTCCACAGCTCTTCCCTCTGGACTGTAGCTTCATATGGATGAGCAGTGATGAATCACTAAGCCTGTGGGCACCGTGGTCACATGGCCGGACACAACTGATTTCCTCTAATCTGGAGTGCCTCAAACACAGAAGTGTAATGAGGTGCATCCAGGACTGCTAGCTATGTATTTCTGCAGCGTTTCCACCCTGTTAATTATGCTTAATTGTACTTCCCATCAATCATTCAACGAGAGGGAGTGGATCCATAGCAATGTCTGCTGCTGCTTCATCCTTTATATTCAGATCCACTTCATATTTATGTGTGAGTCGGTGGGATAGTGTGTGAGACAGTGTGTTTTGTGAGTAATGCTTGTCATGCCAATCAGCAGCCCCTTCACCATGTCTAAATATGGAAACAAACTGATTTCTTCACTAATTATTATCACCATAATTGCCTGCTGTTTAGCATAATTCCTTTAACTAGACATCAGACGGCAGGAGAACATGCAGGAAACTTTTAGAAGTTTTTAACAGGAGGTGATTGGTGACATGGAGTATGATGAGGCTGAAATGAAATCCTGAGGATGCTGTGGTGATGTAGAGAATGAGCAGGATGTTTCCCACAGGCATGTGATACAGGATGTTCCTAACAGCAGCTCAGCGCCTCATAAATAATTGCATGTGTTGACCTTTCTCCCTTCACGTCAGAACATACACTACATCGCTTGCAAATTGGAAGTTTTCTGCAAGGAGGAAGTTACACAATGCAGGTGAGAAGATTTATTTTACAATACAGCGCAACTGATATTATTGGCTGAAATATTTGCACTGAAATGGCATATATGTCAAGTCATAAGTAACAGGAAACTGTGCTATAGAAATGTTCAATGACAACAGCAGGTTTTCTGGTTATGGAAGATATGATTGCTGACAACATCATATGTAGGTTTCTACGATCAAAAATAAATCTTTTTTGAAAACTCTGTATCTATAAAAGTCTGAAGACAGTAGGCCCAGTTTTTACTTATCATCAGTGTCTTTCCTTTCATCAGAGGTGTGGACTCATGACTCATGAGCCACATGATGAGTCAGACTAAAGTCACAAATCTGATAACTTTAGACTCGACTTGACAAAATCAAAAACAATCAAAGACTCATACAGATGCGGATGGTACCTGTTCACAGCTGAAACTGACACACCAGGCTTTTTGAGTAACTTTGATGCAAACACACCTGGGGCTATATGAGATGCTCCGGGCTGCTGATGTGGTATAAAGAGGAAGAAAGTCCACACAACAGTTCAACATCAACAAAAACGCTAGCCATCTCCCAAAAATCAGTTTTTATATATTACCACCAGCAGTGTAACATCATTGTAATTGTCCCTGGTGCAAATATTTTTTTGTGCCCCACTTCACCCCAAATACCAGTGCATGCTTGTCCACACACACATGCTTGGACACACTCAACCACTCAACAATTGCAAAGCAGACAGTCGCTACTTCACCATGGAGAGGCTCACCATGCAACTTCCATCCTGCAAACTGAGTTGGAGCCTGTATTTAACTCAACTAACTACTATAAAAACTAATTATAAAAACAGTTTGCTCATACACAACTTAGAAATGTTAATTTACTTCTTGAAAAAAACTTCCACTTGAAAAGACGACAGAGTTGTGATAAAACTTGCAGTGTACTCTGTGTGCTGCTGCTGCCAATAATGCTGCTTTTTCTGTCACTCAAATGTGAAACAGGCCTGCACATTATGTTAATGATAAAAAAGATAAATTGAAACAGGGTCTCCTTACTTTTATCTAAATGCAGCCAAAAATATATTATATCACAGAGAAAAAAGTTAAGGAGAAAGCACAACTATTCTCGGTCCTACTGCGGAGGCAGCATGTGTGGGCCACTGAATACCACGTTAACTGTCAGTTAGAAGCATTACAACCTTAAAAAGTGTTACAAACTCACTCAAGTACTGTGGCAAACTGCAGCTCACTTCAAACAGTGTGGGTGTTGACTGACACGTCACATGTTAGTCTTCCTCAGGACAGGTAAACTGATCTTGATGTTTAAAATTGGTAGAGTACCCCTTTAAATATTTAATAAAGGTATCCACTCTGTGCTGGCTGAGCATCAAAAACTGGAGACTGCAAATGCAACAGATGTTCATGCTACTGGTTCACTGATCAAGAAGTGTATACATTCTACCAGGCTTGGGGAGTAATGGATTGCATTAAAAAAAGGTAAATGTATTCCATTACAAAAAATGGGGTTATTAGCAGGATAACAATTTAAAAATACATTTTAAAATAAAGAACAATATACTACCATGTGCAGTATACATACACATTGTAACAAGTCTCAAAACACCACACTGGTCTCACTGAAAGCAACTAATCTCACAGTTGCCAATTCAATTAAAAAATGCTTTAATTAAGTGGAAATTTCACCATTTTCTTGTCTCAACATGTAATCTAAATAAACATGTACAGATAAGACCAACCACTAACTGTAGTTACACAGACCAACAACCAACATTACCTGCACAGACCAACTGCCAATGTTTGCTACATACACCAGCCGCTAGTTGGTCTAGTCCAATAGTCCTGTTAGCTAGCTAACCTGTCAATACTACTAAAACTGCTAAAAGACCAAATGCTAACATTAGCTGCACAGACTAACTGTTAACGTTACCTACACAGACCTAAATGCTAAAGTTACGCACAGCTGCATAGACCAATCATTAATGTTAGTTACACAGGCCAACCGTAACATTAGCTACACAAGACTATTCCGCTAACATTAGTTACACAGGCCAATCGCTGACTTAAGCTACACAGACCAATTGCTAACATTAGCTACATTGTAGTTTACTTGAAGTTTGAGTGTGGAGTTTGACTAACAAAGTACATTTAAATGTTCATACCGTTATTAATCTAAACTTGCATGAATACAAAACAAAGGAAGGAATACGTTAACGATTAAAGAATCTAACAAAGAACAATGAGATAATCCAAAAGTAACAGAAAGTAATCAGTTTATATTCATTAAATGTTGTGATACTTGGATCAGGTTATGAGATAATTAGTAATTGTATTGGAATACATTTTGTAACCCTCCCAACCCTGCATTCTACTAACAGAATGCATGCTATAGACCTATCAAAGTGAAAGCAGCTGCTCTTGATACGTGGTATGAGCAACCAGAGATGCAACTGGACATGATACAAACACTCATTTGTATGAAAAGTGCTATATAAATAAAGTCTGATTGATTGATTGATTGATGATCTCCTAACAACACAGAGGACATTGTTGACTCTTTTTTCTTTTATCTTTCCCTGTCTTGTCAAAAAAAATCCTCCTGTTTGCTATCTGACCCAGAGGTAGACATGGAAGATCAATATCAATCTCATATTTGTGTGTCCAGTATAGATGTAGCAGAGGTCTGGGATGTGTTTAGCTTTGGTTCCCTCAGTGGCTGGAAGCAGAGGAAAGTGCTAGCCTCTGTCAAAAGTGCAACAATATGCCTTCCAACAATTCTAAAGCTGTTTACACTGTACACACACACTGATGATCATCGGATCTGCCTCACTTCAAAGTGAGGCCTGAGGCAGGACATTTGAAGATTTTTTACAGAGCTGCAGAAAGTAGGCCTCTCCATCTCCATCACATACACACACACACTCACACCATTCTTAGATAATACTGAGGATGGAGCCAATACACATATTAATTGTTAAATATGGAACACATAGTAAATAAGTGACAATCTACAGTGGAAACACATGATGATATGTTGCAAATATCTGTTTCTCCTTCTGTCTGACATTTAATCACCAAAAAAAGCAGGTTTGGGTGGGGTGGTGGTGGGTGGCTGAGTGGTTTTGAAGCCTATGTTTAATAAAGGAAACTCAGAGGGACTGTCAGAGAGACGTCAGGGTCTTTAATTATCACCTCGGCCCTTGAAGGATTCTTCAGATGTGACATGTGAGGTGTGCTGAAAGCTGATGAGCTGATCTCCACCCACAGCTCTGTGTGTGGGGATATCATTGCAACAGATGCTAAGCTGCCTTGCGACCAGTGAGACTGAGACATTTCTGTATTGCCTCCACACTGCTGCAGTGCAAATGTCAGTGGCGGGTGAGGCACAGGCCCAGAGCTGAAAAACTGGGAGGAATCATGAAATATGTGAAAATTAGACTGTTTCTCTATTTATTGATTCTTCGCACATTCTAGGGCCAACAAGCCTCCATGTGGCCAAAAGCAGGATCTATATTATGCAATCTAAATATATGACTGTGATGTATGCACATACAGCTCTATTATGGCAAGCAGCTTAACATTTAATCAGTAGTCAAAATCTCAGTTTGGCATGTCAAAATTTTGATGAAATGTTAATCAAGGATAAACTGTTATCTGATATCAATAATTAACATTTTGACCTATGACATTCTGTAAAGGAGAAATCTATAACATACTTCCTGTAAAAAAAAATCGTTAAATGACAAAGATATGTCATCAAAGATTACGGAAACATGTTTAGCTGAAACACTCATTTCACTTGACGTGACTGCCACAGCCACAGTGTCTCCCTTTAAGATTTCCATTCCAAACTAGACTGTTTTGTGTGTCTGTTTCACATTAATCACAGTTCAAATCAATACTGCATTTTTGTCAAATGATTAAGCGTCTGTTTATGAACTGTAAGAAGTCATTAATAATCGTAGATATTTATAACATATCACATGACAGAAATTATGTCATATCCTTGATGGAGGTGACGCAACGGATGTCACCTCCATCATTACTTTTTAAGTTACACAAAACTTTAAATGCAGCTCTACTTTTACTTTCTGTTTCTCTCAGGACTTGACCCCCAGTCTCCTGGGTGAAAGTCCTGTTCTTGTTTGAGTCATCCATCGTTTGAGTCATCCATCCTCTGAACACAGACTTTATCACTCCTTATACTTCTCCCACCATGTTTACTATGTCTACTAAGGGGTGCCACCGAACAATAAATGGACACATTAGTTGGAATTAGCTACTTGCACTTTCAACCAACACGTATATTTTTCTGATGAGATCGGGCTGATTTGACAGTATGTCTCCGGTAAAATAAAAATTTTTATGTGCAATTTACAGTCTGATATTACGTTAGTGTTCAATAAGATGTAGAATGTAAATTTGGATTGACTTTGATTGGTTGTCAATGTGCTAATGATAATGTTCACCACTGTCATTGTTGTTATAGTTGTGGTGTGGACTCCACCATCCACTTGAGTTTCCCAAAGCCCAAGATGATGCCCTAAAATGTCTTGTTTTGTCCACAACCCAAAGACATCCAGTATATGGTCGTAGAAAAGAAAGCAGAAAATATTCATCTGTGAAATGCTTGGATTCAGAGAATTAAAAAAAATGACTCAAACAGTTAATCAATTATCAAGATGCTTGGCAATTAATTTAATAGTTGACAACTACTTCCAACTAATCCTTGCACTTCCCAGCCATATGCTATGTTTATTGCAAATGTATACTAAACCCATTAAGTTTGAAATAATAAATAGCCTAGGTTGCAAAAAATAAATCTATTTATTCAGTGCCAGTTTTATTAGGCGTCAATGTGTTGTTGCAAAAATTGTAACAATAGCCTTGAAGGATAAATGAACACTTCAGGTTGCGTTAACGTTCACGAGACACAAAAGCTGCTTCAGACAGCTGCAGAGATTAAAATGAGAGCGCATCTGTTGTGTGAGACATGCGAATAAAAAACGCGTCTGACACGCTTGCAATCGCAACATGAATACAGACAGACCAACCAACAGATCCCACTCTTTGTTTGTGCTGATTGTTTGTGTTGGCGTGTGAAAGAGGCAGTGATGGGGTTGTGGAGGGTGGAGGTTCTACCTTACCAGCTTAACAGGATGAAAGCAGCAGTGAATCGATGCTTCTCAATGAGTTAAATCCCTGTCATCTCCATGCAGGCCTGCTCACTGCATAATCTACCAACCACAGCAGCCACATCAGCATGATGAGATTGAGTGGGAGTGGCTGTCTGCTCAACAATTAGCCTCAGCCACAACCTTTAGCTGCTGCCTTGGATTAGACACTGTCACTCATTGACAGCTTTCCCCAGCTAACAACTTATGCTTCCTTTTGAAGTAACAAAATCCCTAAGCTGCAGTATGAGAAAACCTCCTTCCATCCTGTCCTCTCTAAAAGCTGGCGTCAAATGTATGCCGTCTGCATGTGTGACAGACAATGGGGGTGGGAGAAGGGATATTGTGTACTCTGTGCTGTTGCTTTGATGTTCAGCAGTAATAGAAAAAGGGGTTTTGGTTCCCGGCTGCGCGGGCGCCGCTGCGAGTTGCTGCAGCTTTTTTGACTGACAGAAACAAATGAGTATCATGTTCATCTCTGAGTCTTTGAAGCGGTGTCAATGTCACCCCACTGTTTCCTCAAATCTATGTAATGGGAGTGGGAGAAATTGTCAGGCCTGCCTGAGCTCAATTTCACACACTTCACGAAAGTCAAGACTAGGTTGTCATTCTTACTTAATCCATACAAGGCCCGAGGCACTGTGAGTGGATTTGGTCCAGGACATCTCTGAAGTTGAACAGCAAACTATTAAACTCTGCCTGCTGACCAAACAGCCTAAAAGGGCTGAGATGAAGTGGAGTTACTCATGTGTAAAAAGCAGTAACTGGCCTTCCACTTCAAGGAGGTGGCTGCTCAAAGATATGTTAGAAGAATTAGGCAAGTCTTTGTTTTAACACTTCTTTCATGTGCCCAAGAGCATCTAGCTGCAGACTCCGCAACAGCATGCACAAGATGCAAATCTGGAGTGGAAAAATCAAAAAAGACTTGCAACTTATCTTGTACTGTAACACCAATGACTTTGTTTGGACTTTGCAAAGCACAAAGATGTAAAAGTCTGTTATTTAAAAAAGTGTGAATATATGAATCAATTCATTTCCTGAATCAATAACATTAACACAGTGGTCGACAGTGGTCGACACAAAATGAATTTCAGTATGCAAAACATGCGGGTCAAAAATTACAGACGGAGATGCAACAACTTCCTGTCTGTGACGTGTGAAGATGCACAAAGAATGGTAAGTTGAAGCTAGGGTTGGGCAAATATATCATCTACTAGTGAATGGTTGAGTCCATGAGCTGGTGGCTCTTTCTGGGGCGATTTTGCCATTTAATTTAGCTAATTTAATGGTCACTTGTGAGGCAGAGTGAGAGTGGCTGCAAAGCAACACACTATAGTTCAATGGCGTAGTACACACCCACTGAGACAAGCAAGAGTAAACAGCCTGTAAAGCCAGACTATTTTCACATCTGACGCAGTGAATTAAGAATTGTTTATTGGATATTTCAAACATACATAGCATATGTAAGTAGCAAACTTGCAGCTCACACACTTCTCCAAGTTGATACTTGAGAGGACGGGAAGAGGTGGGACAAATATAATGCCAGTTGCTTGTCATTGGAATGACAGTGGCTTTTTGGAAAATTTGAACATACTGCCCATCCCTAGTTGAGGCCAATATTGAGATGGCGAGTTGAAGCATAGTTAACCCTAGCTTAACAGCTAAGTAAATTCAGAAATCAATGAGGCTGGAAACTCAAAAACAATAATTCAGTCCCACCTCTGGTCCCTCAAAAAGAATCAAGAACCAGCTTTATGGAACTGATGAACTAGATCCATGGTCAGTCTAGCTGCAGTCAGACCCAGGACTCATTAGAAACTGACCGTCTCCTAAGACTCCCCAGTTCAAGGCCCACATGTAATTTCTTATTAGCTGGTCCTCAGCTGTGATTTAATCTGGCACTTGTTATTGATTTGGTTGTGAGTGCAGATGCTCGTTCAGTGGACATGCCTTTGTTTATTCACCTTTTTGCTATTTCTATTTCCTGTTTCCATACCCACATCGGAGTGACAGGCCATCGGTTAGAGGAGAGGAGTTATCTCACACTGAGATGGTGTGTGGATAGGCCCGGTAATAAGGACATTAAACATCTCTGACTGCAGAGGGGTGACCTTCCTGCCATAAATATGAGCTATGTGTTTTCCTGAGCTCACCAAGATAGTGAAGATGAAACACATCCTTCCCATTCCTATGCATAAGAACCAAAACTAAAGTAGAAAATGGCAGTAACTGAACCAAACATGCTCAAAGCATTTGCATACGCAGCAGCAGCTCCCTTATTTAACCCAATAAATGTGATGTCTTTTGTCCTTGGCTGCATCTAAAAAGCCTATCCACAGGAGATGATTTGGGGTCAATGATCTCCTAGTGTGAACTGTACATCTGTCTTGAGCTAAATATGCTGAATGCAATTCCATAAACCGTTAAACAGATAGATGCGATTCACTGATTTCTCTCATTTAGACTGGGAGTGTAAGATGTGACAGGTTTGCTTTTGACAGCAGAAATCAGACTGTATGCCTCAACAGTAGTCATGCAACAGTGATTTTTGCTCAGACAAGTTGGTTTCACTGGAGGGTAAAGAAAATATACATATAACAGTATAGGAGAAAAACAAGAGAGACAGTATGCAGTCTAAGCCTGCCCACAGGGAAAACATGTATGGAATAGTTTAGATTAAGCTTGTGTAGAGTACAAAATGCAACATAAAGCCCTATAGAACACCAACCCTAACCTAAACCATACAAGATATATCCCCTTAACCTAATTCCACGGGGTTGTGATTATGGGTTATATAGGGTTATATGCTGTTGACTGACTTTGGACTCTCATATAGTTTCAATTTCTATATCTCTCGAAAGATGTAACTTGACCACATTCATTTAAATATCTGGCAAATCATAATGTATATTTCAAAAATAAAATGACTTGGAAATATTTTTAAGTCTGGTCAGGCAGTTTTCCCAAACCACGCTATGTCAAAGTTGGTAGAAAGGAGAAGTGTCAACTGGTTCACAACGAGGTATGAGCAGAGAGGTGGAGGCAGAACACTGCAACAAGATGGTTGCCATGTACAAGCAAGGCACCTGGACTGCATGTGAGCAAGATCACCTGGACACAGCTCTGGAGAGCTGAACCATTGTGCATTGTTTTTCATCCAATCAGTCTAGGACATTCTCCCACGTCTGGCCAACCTGCATTGCTGGGGCATGGCAAACACTCAATCATGCCAACTTTGCCACAAGAGAGGCATCTTGGAGCACATCCTCAGTTGCTGCCCGAAGGGGTTGGAGGAGGGGTGATACCACTGGTGCCAGGACCAAGTCCTAAGGTCTTTGGTTAATGCAATCAGCACAGTTATTCAAAACAGCAGTAATCAGCACACCCTCAGTCCACAGTCCATCACGTTCATCAGCGCTGGGGAGAGGGCACAACATCAGCCTCGGGAGGACTCCTAACCACAGGACTGGCAGCTCCAAGTCATTCTAGCAAGTCAGTTCCCAGAAAACATTGCAGCCACCCAAGCAGGGTGAAGCAGAATGATTCTACAAAGCAGGTGGCCCTGCTGGAACTTCCTGTCACCTGGGAAGAGTGGATTGAAGAAGCCAACTACTGCAAAAAGGCTATATGCAAAGATCTTGTCACAGACTACTGGAGTAAGGCTGCAGAGCCCACTGTGAGCCAATGTGGTGCTGGGGCTTTGCTTGCCATTCTTTACAGCAAACTCCCAAACTCCTTGGCGTAAAAGGACTGCAGTGCAGAAGAGACACCAAGAACATTCTTGGGACTGCTGAAAAGGCCTTGCAGTGGCTGTAGACCCAGAAGAGGGATTCATATAGCAGGCAGCACTTGGACACAAGTCGGAGGTCGATGACTCTTGCAAGGCTGAGTGACCCATGCAAGGGTGTCTGATGATTAGACCCAGGCCCCAAAGCCCCCTGTGACCCTGGGTTCATTACTAAAGATATGTCTACAGTAATTAGCACCATAGAGTGTATTCTTGAACTTTTGGATGATTTTATCAATGCTAGCAACAACAATGTCTGGATGGCAATGTTGACCAGCTGGCCTCAAGGGTGTTTGTTTGATTTCAATAACCAAAACACCATCTTGTCTTTAAGTTATGTACAATTCTAAGATGTTTTTCAGGGAATATTGCCAACACGATGGTGTCTCTTTCCTTATATATGATACTGGAGAGGAGTTTGATATATTTTGATGTTGATGGACTTGGACTGTCCCTCACTGTGTGTGCCTTCTCAAAGTAAGGAATTGCAATAATCTTTTTTTCCTTTTATGTTCTGATTCCACAAACTGTAGCCACTTACCATTTCATTATATAAGAGACAAAAAATATAGGAATGTCTCAATTACATTTGTTTGCCACCAATACTGATTTTGAATCATCTATGAGCCATACGGACCAGACACTGATTGTTTAAGCAGTATTATAGGTCAGGTTTGATCTTAAGCCAAACCAAAACAGTAATACTGAATTTTACCACTAGGTGTCAACTGAGACGCTATTCCTGATTGAAACATAAAACCCCATTAATGAAAGTTGAGTTTCAAATCCCACAACAGCAAATGTTTCATAATAAAAGCTTTGTTGAGAAATGAAGGGCTTATGTTCAGTGATTTAATTTGAAATGCATACAGGTTGTGTTGAGTGTTGAGTTTGTATTAGCAGCGTAATGCAGTAACTTTAACAGGGTATATTTGATGACCAATCAATCTGGGCATCCCTAATAAAATTATAAAATTTTTGAAATACATTGTCAAACTTGAGGGAATAATACATATGAAATATAATCCACTGCCCTGGATATGCTATGGAAAAAGCATCTAAATAGAATAAAATTTCCCCCCCTGCTTTGAAGAACAGAGCTCTGTGGTGCGAAGAAGGCAGAAGAAAACAGACGGTGGAGCAGTCCTCTGTGGTTTAGTGCAGAGAGGAGCTTTTCCCAATCCTGTCACCTGACAGTTGAGGACTAGTCAGACTGAGACAGTGACAGTTTGAGGTCAGAGTGTGTTTCCACTCGGCTCAGTGGCCAGGCGACTGGAGAGCTACAACATGCCCAGAGGAATGGCTCATGAATGGCAGGTATCCTAAAAGTAGATAGACTCCCTCTAGATTCCTCTGACAGCGCCTGGACCAATGCTGATATAATGTAACAGTGCTATGGGAGGTAACCCTCCAGCTACTTAGTGTATTTACTACAGTTCCATGACTTACTGGACAAATAGATCTCTGGCCTACAGTGTCACTGTGGCTAAAACTGAATCACAACTGGAAATGGAGGATTGGGTGTTCATTACGCACTCAAATTAGAATGTCAGACAAGAACAAACAACATACTGATCACAGCACTATCCTTATTTTCTGACCAGTGGTGGAACCTCAACATAATGTTTGCTCTGAGGGGAGAGGAAAATTAAATGTGGAAAAAAAGGGCTGGAGAGTTTATTTGCATCTGGGTGTGAATAGTCTCAAGGGTATTCACACCTAGCCCCCTAAGTATAAAGAGCATCAAAGTCTATTTAGTGGTTAGGTTCAGGCAACAAAACTGATTGGTTAAGTTTAGAAAAAGCTTATGGATTGTCTCTACCACACCAATATACACCAAATTCCATATTTACACCCTCGGTGCAAATAGCACTGTTGGTTAATGACACCTGGGTGCTAATACCATCTGCCAAAAAGGTTGTTTAAACCAAACTTACTCACAAACTGACTCGAAAAAAAAAAGTCCTGCTGAGTTTTGACATTTGTTGTGTAAAGTACAACCTGATGGTGGCTCTAATAGAAAAGTCAGGTGGGTAACAAAAACTCCTGGACCTATGGGGGCAAGATAGATTACATTTATCCTCTGGAGATCATGAATATTTACAGCAGATTTAATGTAAATTAAGTTTCCTGAGTAGTGTTTAAGATGTCTTGTCTCTGACCAAGTGTTGCTCAGCAGTAAAAGTATTTTGCTGTGGAACAAACTTTTGGATATATGACTAAGTAGATTGATGGACTGACCAACTAACTGACCACACAATGCCTCAATTCCATATGAGACACCTTTTAAGCTTATTGATTTTACAAAATGGTCCAGTGGTTATAGTGATTGCACAATCCTGGAAATGTTGGTTTGAGTCATGCAAAAACCACATGACTGTACAGTTGTATGTAAATGTAAAGTTTTCCCTGGGTGGGGCACTGAAGGAAAAGTCAAGGAGTCATCAACATCAAAACCGTTCGTCTCCTGGATGATGGCAAATGTCACGACAATGCTTCCTTTTATAAGTACAAATGTGACATTTGTCAGCCGAGGGAGGGCTCTTGTGTTCAAGTGGTGACTGGGAGCAACATGGTGACAGAGTGGTTAGCACTGTCACTTCATAGCAAGATGGCTGAACTTACCAGCCAACTGGGCCCTTTTTTTTCTGTCTGAGAGTTCAGGTTCTCTCACAGACTGGTTAATTGCCATTGTCCCCCCTTTGATAGGAAGCAACTGGCAACCTGTCCGAGGCCAACACGTTTGCACGGCCATTGCTTGAAATACAGAAGCTTGGCCAGAGGTCTTATGCTTCAAACGATGACGCTGTATGTAACCCTCCAGTGTCCTTTCTGGAGGTGGCCCTCTAAGCATTATATTTTGATGTGATGTTGAAGTCAGGTGACATAGTATAAAAAACAAGACATCAGCATGTGGAGGAGATTGGGTGGATGAATAGGTCAAACAGACCTTTACCCAGGAGACTGGGGTTTGTGTGAACTAACTCTCAACTTCCTAAACCTAACAAGCAGTTTTATGTAACTTAAGTCAGTAACATAACTTGGACAGTAAGTAAGTTAAGTTAGAGTTACTTAAGTTAACTTCTGTAACTAATATGACCCAATACATGGCCTTTTTCTAGATCTAACCAAGTAATTTTGTTTCCTAAACATATAACAAAGTCTTTATTTTGAAAGTCTACGCAGACATTGCATATTTATTCTTTCTAACTTGACCGCAGGGTCTTGCATAATGCAAAACTGATGCTAGAGGGGGACACATAGGGTCAGAGTTTAAAATGTAGGGCCACTGGCCAAGCTGCCGTATTTGACGTGTTGGGTGTTGGAAGTGAGAAAAGGCTGCAAGGGTATACCCCATCACTCCCCTGATGTGAGCTTGGATGAGCTCCATAGTGGATTAACAGATATAGATAATGCAAGGATGGAAGGAAGTGGCAACATAATAGTGGCTCTAAAAGACCAAATACACCAGAAATCATCTGGATTTATGGAATCAAGATGCATAGAATTCATCCTTTGTGGACCAGCAAATTTCATTTTGTTTGATAAAGGCGCTATACAGAAGGTCATGGGGATCATTAAAAAAGGGTCAGCAATTATCCTCTGTGAACCATGACTTTCACCATGACACAATACATTTCACGGCTATCTAGTCAGAAACGGTTGAAATACTTTACTCTGGAACAAGGCGGTGAACAAATGAATGGACGAATGCAGTTCCACTGTTTCACATAATAACACCATCAAAGAGTATTAATCACTGGGCAGCAGAACAGCTGAACACTTAAAGCGATTGTGACTTTTGGTTTGATTCCTGCAACAAATGTGTTCCCTGTCCTACAGCAACACACTGAAGCTGCTCAAGAGAACTTTTAAGTCAACAGCACGAGAGCAGTGAAAATTAAACCGTACACCTGTGTGCCTGAAAAACAAACTAATCAAACAAAATGAAGGCTAAAGTGTGTTGTAGCCGGCAGGTATAATGACAATGAAATTTTCCTGCCTTTTAATACCTTTGCACTTGAATATTGCTACATTAATAGCTGGCACTGTAAGCTCAAGGGAGGAAAGTCAATTAAATATAAAGATAGAGGACAGCATTGAATAACTCTCTAGCTAATGTCCTATATTTCTATTTATCTTCCTCTCTTCATTAAAAAATGTCTATTACAATATAAGCACTTTTCAGAGAGTGGAATGAAATTTACTCAGCCTAAAGCAGTTCCATACACAAATAAATCATCAGAGAATAAAGAGAAGAGAGTGTAGCAGACTTACGGAGGGAGTGCCACTCGTCCTGCCTTATTGTCTTGGTGATGTTGTAGGAGAGGTTTTTGGGTATCGTAGCCGAGGAGTAGTGATACTTAATGTAGGAGCACCTTGCAATGGAACCTGCAGAGAAAAAAAAACCCAGAGGATTTCTTAAGTAGAGAAACAACACTGACTCATAGGTCATTACATAAGATCCACGCTGATGACATACAGAGCAGGATTGAATGGAACGTTAAGATAACATTGTTCCACAGTGTCATGATTCAGCTGGAGAGGCTGCGTCTGCAGTTATTAATTAAATACCCCAACGCTGGCAAATCACTCAGATTTCCTAAAACAATGGCAATCTGCTGTTGTACGAGACCCTATTGTGTCAATGCCGAACAACACTTTGAACATACATTTCTATTACCTACAACTCTGACACAATGGCTGTCACAGAAATGATGTGTTCTTCAAAAAGCCATTAACTAATCAGTCAAGGGAGCCATTCAGTGTATAATTATGAATGTCTCTGAGAGTCCCCTGGCCTGCTGATGTGTGTGGGATTTCGAGATGAAATGTTTCACTGGCGGTGTAGACCTGAGTTAAACCGACAGTCGCAAAGATGGCTGAATTAATGGAGACACACTGAGCTGCAGAAATACTGAACCCAAGGATGTTTAAAAATGTCTTCTAAAGGTCACAAAATGTTGAAGAAGATAGCATTGGCTGTTTGTCAAACACTTACAACCACTTGTTAACACTTTCCTGACAAGCAACCTTGTGTGATCCTGTGAGGAATGACTCCTCTCTCTAAGGTGGAAGTATCATGACACGTTTAAACCTCAGGATGGACGGTTTGGTGTACAAAGCATCTGACTTTGATACCTGAGACCACTGTTTGTATTCTGCCTCCTCCCAACAGTCAACTCAAGCATGACTTCAAGTTTCTTCTAACCTTCACCACATAGTTTTAGTTGCCTAAAACAGAACTTGTGGCAGATCAGAAAACCTGTAAGTGCTCTATTAAACCAGCATTTCCCAAACTTTGGGTTACGACCCAAAATAGGTCATGGAGGCATTTTTATTGGGTGGCCAATTGTCAGTGTAAAATGCTAACCACATTTCCTCAAACAGTGATCAGGGCCATAATTGCCACCAACTATAGAAAGTAACAGGCCTGTATTAGAAGCAGGCTTGTATTAGAGACAGATCTTTATTTCTAATTTCCTCTCTTCGATATGACAACATAAATGCCCATGTTCTGAACAAACACATCACAAACACTAACAAAAAGTAGCATTTCTGGAACATAAAACAGCAAACGTACAAAATATTTAGTCCAGCATGAGGCAGGATGGGAAATGTGGGCTATCACAACAATATTTTAGTACAAAGCCCTGCTCCCATTTGTCTTGTTAAAGTTACTACATTATGCTATTAATACAAACTCAACACCTCCTGTATCTGTTTCAAATTAAAAGCTTTCTAACTTTTCAGTTGACAGTGCAAGCTTGTTATGAGGTGGTGAGAAACTGAATATCACACCCAGCAAATCTGACTGCAGTGATGTATTTTTATAAGTTAATAAATAGATTTCATATACATAGTTAAATTCATGGTTTGTTGTGTTCTTTATCAGTTTACAAATGTAGATTTTGCGTCAATTCATGATGTGTTTTTGTATGTTTGGATACAGGGGAGACACCAGATTTTTCTGTTGGGTCTCGAGCTGAATAAGTTTGGGAACCCTTGTATTAAAGAAGCAATACGTAACAATTGCGCATCCAGAAATGAGTATGGTAGCGGTCCAAACAGTGAGTTGTAGCCATAGACTGTGTATTAACTCATATTTAACATAGGATCTGTGGTTGAAATGAATTGCTTCCCCTGCCCCCTCCTTCCCAGATTGATGAGGCTCAGGCAGGTTGCAGGAACACTACAGTTTTATAACTGTTAGTTGTCTGTCAGTGTAATGCTAAGTCCATTATCCTGAAAAAAGCCCACTGCTGTGAAAATACAGTACACACTCTGGAGATGGAGTTCAGTGGCTGCCTGTTAAAACATTATTAATGATTTTTTACAACTCATAAACAGACACTTACTCATTCAGTAAACTTTCTGTATTAATTTGAACTGTAATTAATGTGAAATGGGTGAGTATTTCAACTTAATATGTTTCCTCGATCTCTGATGACATATCATAACCATTTTACGATAAATTAAAGTAAATGCATTACAGATTTCTCCTTTCAACCATTGCAGAAAAAGAAGACACAAAGAGATGAAAACAAAGTGGGAACATGCTAGAAATATGGCATATCTGCTTGTTTCTTGCATCAATTTGAGGAAAGTTACAATCTTACAATATATCTCTAAAGCAGACACTTATGAAATTTGCACTTAATGTCACATGTAATTTTAATATTTGCTATTTCCTGTTACATTACTGTCTGACTGATATAGTTTATTGCTGTATTTTAAACAATTTGTGTCTGGTTTGTGTCTCTGCCCGGGACAGTGCCAGCCCTGAGCCAGTATTAACACAACACCAAGTCAATTTTATTTTTCATAACAGATGTTATCTGAGGGCACTTTTGAGTTTTTAGAGAGCAGGCCTAGATCTTTATAATAATTATTTACTGAGTCCCAACAATTCCCACCATGAGCAAACACTAAAGCGACAGCAGTGAGGGAAAAACTCTGTTTTAACAGGCAGAAACCTCGAGCAGAACCGTGCTCTGCACATTTGTGAAAACTGTGGCTTGTGATACTGTACGTTCATAGCAAGACTGTAATTTTGTGGCTGGTGGAGAAGAGCTGCTTCCTTTTGACACAATTTCTGCGTATCTGCTCTAATTATCTCTGGCAAGACTTGGATTGCTTACTGAAAATTGCATTATTGGACTCCTTTGAGATTTGAACTGCAAAAACAGAGACAACCAGGATAACAACCCCACCATCTCCCCTCTGTCCTGCAGCCATGACCCCCCACACACACACACACACACACACACACACACAAACACGTGCACAGGCATAAACAGGGAAACCCAGGAGACCACAACTGCTGACAATGGTAATTACCCATTCATGACTACCTCTTTATCTGTGGTGCAGTCGGCACCCCATCGCTCACAGAGACACTGGATGTATTTGATGAAATCATGGTACATAAACTGGTACAGTATAAATCCTGAAATACCACTACTACTACTACAAATTATTATACATTTTAATCCTTGTAATATTTGAACAAGCTTCTTTCAACAGTATGATATTGTAGCTCTTTGGTTTTCAGGGGAAAAAAATACATTAACAGATTGGAGATTGTAAACAGTCTCTCTATTAGTCTCCAAACATTAGTCTCCATAATCCTGAATAATTTCATTTACTTTGAACATATGATGACAACCTTTGATGTGTAAAAATGGTTTATTCAGTTCCTGATGGTAAGAAAGGTATGCTGAAGAGCAAAATCACAAATTTGAGAAATTCTCATTTCTTTCAGCTAGCTAATTTGAAGCTACCAAAATGTATTTAGCATTTGTTTCTTTCTAGTTAAGAAAGGAGTTCCAATAGATTCTAAAGTAGTTCTGGTAGCTTCTACTGCAGAGAGAAAGTAGCCCCTGCATGAAACTGCTTACAACAAGGTCTGTGGATCATTTTGAGTAACTGGGTCATGATTTTTGGAAAGAGACACTGGTTTTGAATTTTCCATATGTATTTCTTTGGTTCTTTGAGCACTATGTCTACAGTTAATATCTCCAAAACTCTCCAACTCACACCAAAACTATCTAGATGGACAAACAGCACTACAGGCCAGGGGAAATATATGTATTTTTGATTATGGGGTGAACTGTTCCTTTTACTCAATGTTCCATTAGAGCAGTGATTCTTAAACTGGGCGGTGAGCCCCTTGGGAGGGGCATAGAACCACTGCAGGTGGGGTGTGGATGACCAAGAGGAAACATCGAGTGAAACTAAGTTTAAAAGAATATGTACATCATTGTTAATAATAGATAAAAAACAAGCAAACAAAAAGTTGTGGGGTATGAACTTTTCTCAATTTTTGAAGGTGAGCAAGCCAGAAAAAGTTTGGGAACCAGTGCATTAGAGAGATATTAAAGCCTGAAGGAGTGACACGATGAACAGAAAGGCAATCCAGACACTCCAAAGAATAAGAAAAATAGCAACACTGCAGACAGTAAAATTAAAAAGCAGCCAAATGTAACAGCCAAATCATTTAAAATGCCAATATGTGTCAGCTATTGTTGGTCTTCCCAGACCACATTTAGGAGTGCCTGTTTTTCCATACTTTTCATCCTGATCTTTCCCCTCATTATTTACAGCACCTGGAAATTGTTAATCTATGATTAAGTGTACAGAGCAACCAGTCATTTCCAGTCTTAATAGTTTAAGATACTTTTGCTTGATTATCCAGTGAGACTTTGATGTGATGGTTCCTGCTTGCTTGTCCCACCTAAGCTCCAACAAGACTTCCTCCTCTTTGATTAAATGTTTGAACACCATCATAACTTAATCCTGGCAAGTGGTAAATCCAGGCTCTAGGGTTCAGAATATCCTTAATGAAACATGTGGGTGACATTGTTGATGTTACCACTGGCAGATAATATGAAAATATGTATTATTTCCAATCTGAAATGTCTATTATTTATAATGGTTCCTATGCCCAAGACCTTGACTAGATGGCTAACAGTCAGTCTGTAAATGTCATTCCATCCCATCTCCAGGGCTGTGCTTCTGTTCAGGAGTAAAATCCAATAAATGTTCTAACCTTACACCTTTGTCCCTAGTGCCTGGCATCATAATGCAACATTGATTAATCACTGATGTTCATATGTAATCCATGTACTCAGTGAAGGCTTGCCTTAAGGCTCCCACAAGACATCTTCTGATACCCCCAAGCTGATTCGCCTGAGCAGTGTTTGAAGAAGATCTTAACTCTAACTCTGTGCGATCCCACTGGCTTTAAGACACAGGCTTCTACAGCATGAACTGAAAGGTGGCTCGCAGTGATCCATCTTGTGCAGTAGAGTCATGGAGCTGGTATGGATTTTTCTGATGTTTGTGGAAGCCTCTGAGGGATTGGTGGCTGGAGGGATTTCAAATAGGCCAATAAAACTGATGACCCTGACAAGAGGCTCATCAGAGCAATCTGGCGATGGGCTTCTATTACCCAACCAGCACTCATCTGAAGACAACTTATCACTGTTCAATATGCCCCAACTCCATACTTCTCACATACATTAGGGAAGCCACAAGAGAAGACAATCTACAGTAAAATTTATGTGCACATTGTGGGGTTTTAAAAGCCTATTTCTCTGCTGCAATGTGGACAGAAAAAACACTGACAATCAAGAATGGGCTGTTTATAACTGGTGCTCATTCACGTGAACATTTACCATTCAGGTAATCAATATTACTCTGCCAACTGTTATGCCGGAACACTCATCTTGTTATATTGGTTGGACTGGATGTGTTGTTGAAGAAGTGCTCGGGTTTAAAGAGTGGGAACTGGAGAACGAGGGCCCTGCCCTGACAAGTGGTGAGAGTCCATTAAGTCAAGAGATTTTGAGCAGATGAAGGCAGCAAACAAGCATTTCTTATGTCAGTGGCATAGCAAGAGGTGCAAGAAATGCTCTGGCACATCTCTCATCCTCCAAAAGAAGAAATGGAGAGTATTTACACCTCATGCAGGGCACCACAGAGACTCTGGCTTGTAAGAATTTAAAGTACTAGGGATTCTCCTTGGCAGTGATCTCCATTAGCAAGACATCACGATTCCGACAAACCGAACACCAGTAGTTTAATTTTCCCCTTGACATCTGTCAGACAGCAGATTTAGATGTTTGAATGTCTTTGAATGTCAAAACAGTTTTAATGCATTGACTCATCAAGCCCTCACATCTAAATGACAAAGTGGATTGTTTGCCAGTGCCTCCCGAAACAGCCCATATGCCCTATATTTTCCTCCACCTTTACAGTTAAAGTTTATGTAAAGCAATAATAAATGTGTCACATCACAGAAACAGAAACCGCCCAGCCAAGTCTATAAAATTAGGTCTCAAAATCATCAGTTTTCTCTGCTCTGAAACACTGGGGGCATGTCCACTCTGCTGTCTCAGTGTCAAACACCACTCCGACCTGAAAATGACCTGAGACATGGACACTCTGTCTAGCAGCTTTATTGGACAAGTCTAGACATGTCTGAGCCAGAGGACAGGATAGTATTTTTTTTTATTCTGTGTTGGGTTGTTGGAACTGAAGTGAGCTGAAGTGAACTGCTGGGCTGGTTTGGATGTTTTAACAGGCAGCCACTGTTTGGAGAGAGTCACTGAAGGTACATTTGTAACTGACCGTTTGGGAGGGTGTGGGGAGGGGGAGGCAGGATCATCCATGTGTTAGTTCATGGGGTGTTGGGAGACCATGGCTCCACCTCGTCACCAATCCATGTTTCAGGTCCACCCAAAAAGTCCTGAACAGTTTGCCAGTCTAACTCCACAATTCAGTACTACATAGTTCCCAGTCTTTCCACATGTATAATATGTTTAGAGGAAAAACACTGACTTCCCTTTACTTGACTTTAATGTCTGATTAAGTTCAAAACTACATTTGGTTGAGGAAATGCCACCTTTATGAGATGACTTTTGGTTTACAGGATGCAATCTCTATCTTTTACAGTCATACCTTTTGTGCGCCCAACTACCAGAGATGGGGTCTCAAATCTGTATCTTGGACTCGAATCACACTTAAGCTGCACACACCTAACTTGAGACTTGACTTGAGACTTTCTCTCAAAAGATTGGAGTCTCGACTTGGGCTTGAGATTTGGGACTTGTGAACACTTGATTAGATTGGCTAAATATTTTGAAAAGATGAGTGATAGTTTGCTTGCCACACTTGTTTGCATCCTTTTTCGCATAGAGTGCTGCTTGGCCATGAAGATAAAAATAGTTGGTAACTCAATCATCCATGTTCCACTGCCACCATCTGCTGGCTAACGAGTAAGACCACCTTAATTATTAATGTTGACTTCAGGCTAGTTACACATTTTATTGTTGACCACGTAATGTTACAAGATTATTAGGTTACCATTACACTGGGTTTAAGAGGCTGGAGGGATGTGTTCATTTACAATAATTTATAAAGTGTCATTAGTTGGAGAGTCTACTTATCTACAGTTTAGTTCTACTCTAAAGGGCTTTTCACACTGCATATTCTTAGCCTAGGTCTATCCTTAACCCTGGGCTAACAGTTAACCTTGGGCTTACTTAGCCCCCTTTCACACACATATTTTTAAGCCAGGGTTAAGCTAAGCCTAGGGCTATATGATTCACACTACCCTTCTTCTTGCTCTGTTTTAAAGTCTCTGTACACCCACACGTGTTTTGCATTAACCTGGGTGATTATATCTTCTTCTTCTAATCTTTTAGCCCTGCTTAACACTGGCAGCTTTTAGCCCTGGGTTTAGTCAATTTTCAAGTCAAGTCAAGTCAAGTCAATTTTATTTATATAGCGCCAATTCACAACAAAGTTGTCTCAAGACACTTTACATATAGAGTCGGTCGAGACCACTCTCTATGATTAATTTTATTTGCATCCAACAATTGAAACAATCCCCCCATGAGCAAGCAGGGGATAACCCCACAAACTCTGGGCTAACCCTGCTCCGGAGCAGGGCCCAGCAAGCCCCAGGCTAAAGTTGGGGTTAGCCCACCTTGGAATGTGCAAGGAATGCGTCAGTGTGAAAGCTCTTTTAGTCCCAGTCTAAGAGAGCTCTTAGCCTGAGGCTAAGAGCAGTGTGAAAAGCCCTCAACTGTTTTGCACTCTCTTTCAGAAAAAAAAAAGATTGATATATACCAAACAACTAATCACTGCTTACACTGTGTGCTAACAGATAAAGAAATTATAATAAAGGCTTTCAGTTCCTTAGATGCAACTCTGTAGTCCTCTAAGCAGACCAGATAGCATGCACCAGATGATAGAACACTCATTACAACCATCAGAGACTTCAGATTTGACTTGGACCTGCCCCTAAAAGACTTGAGACTTGGCTTGGACTCGTTAAATGACTCATGAGCATCCTTGCCAACTACCCACCCTTATCTCTTCTGTCAGACTGCTGAGGTGTAACCAGGTCAGGGTACCTCTGCCTTTGGAACTGAGAGAGTCCGTTTGTTAATCACACAACCACAAGAGACCTGTCCTCAGAAAAACAAGAACATTGGTCATTTTAAGGGGTTGAACAAACAACCTTGTTTTTTCTGGTGAGGACACTGTCCATTGCATTTTTGTGATATTTGTGTTGAAATTGCTGGAGTTGTCCAACAAGACTGAACAGAGTCTGAACTGCTGTCCCACCACAGTGGCCCCTGGAAGCTGAATTTTTTATTATATATATGAGTTATTCTGAGTCAGAAACATGTCATGCACTGCACTGTGATGTGAAGTCACCTTCACATATTTAGCTGCTGTACTGTAGGGATGGATGAGTAAGCATAAAGCTTGACAGTGGGCGGAGACTCCTTTATCACAAGGGCATTCTCCCTGTCTTTTTGTCTGGGAATTTATAGCAACACTTCTCCCAGGTATCCTCTGCAGCTCAACTGGAGTCCAAAATAAACCCTACATTTGCCACACTTCCACATGCAGTCCCCATATAACAATGGCACCTTGAAAAAGTGACAGTGCTGTAGTGCACTGTTGCAGAACTAATTAACCAAGCGTCTCTTTATTTCCTCTGCAGAGCCGGTGATGATGTGCTTAAAGTGACTTGCTGTTTCCCCCATGACAGTTTTTAATAAAACAGAGGCTAAAGTCACCACACAGCCAGCCGAGTGGAACTCACTGCTGCACACCACCGTCAGCTCCGTCTCTGAGGGGAGGAGTGAGCTAATGCTGGGCTCATCCTCCCCCCAGCCCTCCCACAGAGAGCACTGAGTGTCAGATAGCATGGAGATATTGGTGTGCATTATGCTTAGAAGAAGATCTGTCAATAGCTTGTCTGACAAGAGACAATCTCAGATGGAAAGGGAGTGGACATCTGATAAGTGATTTCAGTATTGATCAGCTCAATTTGCAGAACTGTAGAACATCTGTTTAAAGTGGTAGAGACCTATGATCAAGCCACATTGTAACACTGAAGTCATCTGGTTAAAGTTATGATTTTCACTCTGTTTTTCATACTATTTAAGGCATTCAGCACGAGCCATTCAGAGTATTTAAATTCGGTTAGTGCCTCTCTGTGTGGTTATATTTCATTTTTACTGGCAGAGTCAGACTTTCCAGCACTCTATTCAATTTTGGTAACCACGCCCAAGGGATTCACTCTCACACTGTGAACAGATACATTAGTTGCTCTTCTTCTATTGTATATTTTGACAGAGTAGCTGCTCAAGGCACATTCACTGCCTTGTAGTGGTCGATACATATGTCATTTTGACTAGAACTCAGAGACCTGTATTCCCATAAATTCTCAACTAGTGACCTGCACTCAAATGGGCCAAAATCATATTTTAAGGGATTTTTGATTTTTACTCTTCAATTATGTTTGCCACTGCAGAGGACTCACAGCCTCCATACACGGGGCACGTGCTCTACCAACTGAGCTACCCAGGTGCCCCAAAGTAAAGTAAAGTAAAGTTGAGTAACTTAAAATGTCATTATGGATGTAATGTCCGTCATGCAAGTGACATCACTTCCTTCATTAAACATACATAATGTGGTTATTTTAACCACCATCTTTTCATAAACCAAACAAAATTGTTTCTGTACCAAACCAATGCAGCCATTTTACAACATAAACCACATGTGTAACGTCATGTGAGTTCTGTCACATGACCTGTCTTCTCCATTGGTAATATATATTGTGTTTTGAGCAATTGACAATCAGCCTCTTCTAGCATTTACAGGAGGCTGTGTTGGATAAATACATGGAGCTGTCCATGGTGCTGAAGTAGCAGATGAATTTGTAATTGACCCTTTGCTAAGCACCGCCCTCCTTAGTAACTGTTGCTACGCCTGCCAAACTTTCCATTCTTGTCCTGCATTTAAGCAGTTTACAGTGATAACGGTGGCAGATTTAAAATCAAAATTGGGAGTAACTGTTGAAACACTGTGATTCCTCAGAGACGTAAACAAGAGCAGATTCTCATTCTAGCTGACGACGTTGGATTTTGTCGGCTAAAATAATGACTCACAAGCAGATTTGTAGCCGGCTGATGTACACTAATGCTAACTCCTTGAGTCGGCCAAGAAGTTGCCAGCTGACTCTTTAATATTAGAACAGATAAGTACATGGTTTAATCCATTCCCCACACGTGTGCTCTTTTGTCTCACATTTTTGAGAGACTACAAAAAGATGCCACCATCCATATTCATGAAACGCAGAGTATTGCTCTTCTCAGGGCCTCGTGCACACCTTCAACATGGAGAGAAATGCAAGGCTTGCTAGCCCTAGTTACAGTTGCTAACCTATGATTGGACAGTTGCTGTTTGAAGGCGGGGCTTAGCAAAAGTTCAGTTGTGACTTTGTCTCTAACTCCCACCCTTCAGTCACTTTCATCTTTAGATATACCGAATCAAAATAGCCATGAATTAGTTGGTTCGCTACTCGTGGATTAACGAACGGGGTCCATCCCACCTGTTAAAGATAAACAAATCACCTATTACATATTTGTATATATTTTACATATTAATTTGGTTGTTAAAACCATGGGTGTACACAGAGAGTATAACATGTAAGAGCAAAGACGTTATCCCATGGAGTGTCTGAGCACAGGTGAACTCACCACATATGGCTTGTGCTGATATTTAAATGAGACCCAAATGAAATGATATATATGACGACAAGCAGCTGGATAGGTGTTGCCAAGCAACACTTTTTTACCCATAAAATGATGAAGATCCTGTTAGTTTTACACCAGTAAGTAACATGACGTAGGCTGGAGAGTGAGGACAAAAGCACATCCTGTGAACCTATTGAGTCTGCTTTTAGAGAGCGTTTCCTCAAATGTATTCATGCCTCAGGTAATCCAGTCTTCCAATTTAAATATTTATAAAGGGATAAGGCACCACACAATGCCTTTTAAAAAAATGCTAAAACATTTAAAATGCAGCGATCAGCAGCCTAGTCTCGACCATTTCCAAATATTTACCTGTGGAGGAGCAATTATGTATTCACTCCAAAACAAAGTCATTTGGTCTGGGTCACTGAAGATGTGAACTAACATGAGTCAACAGCTTTTTGCAGCAATGAACAGCCGTTCCTACAGCGGCAGCCGCGTGACTCAGTCCTGGGCCTGGCAAACACACGGAAGCATGTTGAGAGAGAAGGAAACAGCAAAAGAGAAGCATGAAGAGAGAATCTGGTTTTTGTACAACCAGATCTCACAGTGTGTAACCCAAACAGACATGTTCAAAACTGCCATGATTTGCCAATGAGTCTATCTGTGTTCTCATGTTTCTGTGTCTCTGCAAGGGGGGCGTGAAAGACCAGGGGAGAAAAAAAGAGTGAAACAAAGCTGAATGAATATGATCTATGTAGGGGGAATAAACAAATGGGTTTGCTGTTTCTATCCAGCTGACCTTTATTTTGCTAAAATTTAACTTTTGAATTCTTTTTTTTATTAGTTCCATCCCCAATTATTGTTTACAATTGATTGATAAATTTTGTGGTGGGGGGCTTGAACTTTTATTGGCTTCAGAAAGGGGAGCATACTGGAAAAAGTTTGGGAATCACTGGTTTAGATCAACACTATCATTCATGTAGAGCTGTGTTTGTGTCCTGCTGATGATTGTAAGTATCATCTCACTGTTAGAAGTATGTGAGGCACAGGGAAGTGTGGTGGCGGTCCTTCAACCACACACAGAAAAGGTAACAATGTATTACCTTGATAATCCATTCAGTCAAACTTCTCAAATTCTCAAATAGCACATTATAATGAAAGGGTCTTGGTTTGACAAAGGCCCAAATTTCTAAACCTCTGATTAACAAATTCTGAAAATTAGATTTAGTTTCCTTGACAGAGAACAGAATAATTAATGCTGAGTATTAACACTCTCTAGCAAAAACTACAACTCAATCAGTGGTATTAAATTCATGTAAAATGACAAAAGTAAAGCATGTATGGCCCCAAAACAAAATTCTAAGTTTCAGTTGTGCACAGTAAACTACATGGTGCTAACCAGAAAGATTTCTATGAGAAGGAGAAAATTACTTGTGCTTGTGAAAAAAGGTTCCCTTGCTTACGAGACAGTTGTCTGTGTTAACATGAAAGTTTTCTGTGCGCACAAAAAGTTCCCCCAAGCTCCCACGTGTAACTGGACGACTCTAGCGTTGTCTACGTTGGGTTGTGATGACGAAACCCAGACCATGGACATCTTTGGGGGCAATTTCTGGGGGTTTATTTCTGACATCAAGAGGTAAAAACAAAATCTGTCTGTTGTGACCATTGAACTCGAGCCCCTACGCAAATTATGTGACACAGGAATATGTTAGCATGTTACACAATAAGTTTAGACTGAAAAGTAAACTGAAACACAGAAATTACTGCGAGAGCAATGTTGCTTATCTCCATGGAGTACTACAGCAAAAGGGGAGAGGTAAGGCAGGAGATATCCCTTTATAGGATGGGGAGTCTCAAATGGTCCACATTATGACTATGGAGGCCTAAGTGTGTCAGGTTATAACAACTTAAATAAACTTTGTGTAATTATAACACAATGTATTACAAATGTGTATTTGACTTAGTTACACATATCACAGCCGTACAGTTGACCCTGTTACACAGGCTCACCAGGACATCTTTCATGTAGCTTCAGCTGCCAGAGCTGACAAAAAACCACTAAACTCATCCCACGAGAAAGGATGACAGCAGGGGTGGATCCACTGACTTGTTGAATAAATGGACATGCTGCTAAATAAAGGTGGAGGGTTGAAATGCCATGGGTCTACTTTGATAAGGGTGATTATCACCAGGTCTGAAGAAGACCAACTTTTTATCTGCCCTGGGACTATAGATGAAACCTAGCCTTTTGGCTAATTATGGCATATTAACAGTGGCATTTATTAATATGCACTGACCCTGAGAAATAAATAAATAGAATAGAGCAGACATGGAGGTGGAACATGGCACCTGGTTGTTCAGAAAACAGTTACTATAGAGGAGTTTCTGATGGACATTCTGCCAAAGGACTGGTGTAAGACTTAAAGTTTGGTATTTGTGATTTCAGTTCTAACACACTACCCCCTTCAAAGCACACTGTATGAGTAGACTATGCTACGAATGCAGCACATCTACACTTGCTCCCAGGAAAAGACATCTGAGTAACTCTTTCTGATGCATCTTCAGACTTAGATCCCTCAGAGCACAGGCCGATGAAGGTTATGTCATCAAAACTTATTGCTTAAAAATTTCAGATAATCATTAGACACATTAGACCAAAAAAAATCGTTGCTGGGTGGTTTGTTAGTGATAAGTCTCTGTGGGTTCCCTACCTACCTTCCTCTCACATTAGAGATTCTGAATATCAGAAATAAAGCCAGAATTTCCCTTTATGACATGACAAGTTATTTATTGGCAACAGTTTGAGATAATGCAGTGCACACAGCATGCAGCACAAAATCATTTTGAGACAAGCCTTTGCTAAATCAATATATTTATGGAGTGGTGATTCCATCTTAAGTTGAGCCTCCACCCCCGCAGGTGTGTGAATGGGGAGCATCACACACTGTAAGGATGTAGCTGTGCGTGAAGTGGGAGTAGAGAGAATGAGAATGAGGAGTAATCTGATGCCAGGCCTGTGTGATACATTCAATATCCTTCGACATCAATCACCATCTGCTTCCCTGGGCCTGATGCTGAGCTGCACTTTCGCCGTTTTATTTCCTGACCAGCGAGCGCTACATTAACGTCTCTGCTGCTTGTCTCTGTACACGACGACACTGGAGGAAGCCTAATCCCAAACCTCGGGCATTTGCACCAGGAGACACATCACATTACACAACATTACACCCCTTCGCTGAGAAGCACTCCTTCCAGCGCTGAGGCTGGGGCATATTGCTCCTGCTCTCCCAAATGGATTTCTAACTCAGTCATTTTAGCCAAATTGCCCTTCAGCCTTCTGCAAACATCTCTGAGCCAGACACCATTTCCTCTCTGTGTGACTGGAAGTGATTGCACTGAAGGAGTGGGGCTGTGTGTGTGTGTGCGTGTGTATGCCAGCCGATGTGAGTGTATTGTATTTATACTGCCTGGATTTATGCATCATGGTCATTTTTTTCTTGTAGGGAATATTTTTGGACTTGGAGGCGATGGAGAGAAACTCTAATCTCCTCCTCAAGCAGTGCTACTTGACCTTTGCTTAAAGGTTAATTGTAAATTTGTCTTTAGCTTTCTGCTGTCTTGATGATGAAGATGAAGGATTGTGATGTGGACACAGAGTGTCCTCAATGGCTGTTGAATTTGACTCAAGGATCATTAAGGAAGAAGCTAATGTTAAAATAAAGGATAAATGGCTGCAAAAAGACATCAGTTTCATCTCTATGCATTCAGTGCAGAGACTGTCCTCCATCAAAATGGTAGGTTTTAGAAAACAAAATACACAGTCCAGTGTTTCTGCGACCTGTGCTTATACTGGATGATTCTTCCAATGTTCAAGGGATTACAAGCTTTTTCTCCTGTGGGATTCTGAATGGGGGTCCATTTCACTATTGTTCACAGGACTGGGACGGGACAGGAAAGAAAGTCACTAGGAGCAGACAGGAGCAGGAATCATAATAACAATATGTCCTTTTTTGCAGGCACTTGACTGTAGGATTGGTGAAAACAGGATAGGACATGAGCCATTTTACCGGGACTGGGACAGGGTTTTCTTTTTAACTGTGTCATGGGATTGGGATGGGACAGGAACATTTTTGTGGGAGGAGAATGGGACAAGCTCTACTAGAGATGTCCCAATCACATTTAGGGCCTGCTCCCAATCGCAGTCCTTTAATGTTGGGTATATGCCTATACTCAGTTTAAATTTAGATTTGACTTTTGACTGGCCAAATTATGACTAAGGTTGGGTTTGGGTTAGGCAACTTATACAACTATATGGCAAACAGTCAGGCAGAATGCACAGTCAGGGATTTGAGAAAATCAGAGTCTAAACTGGTCATGGTTCAGTCAAGGAAACTAAAAAAGAAAGAAGGGTAATTACGTCACTGGTGCAACACTTGAAAGCCCTCGGAATTTAATTATATCACCAGAAATATGGAAAACATAAGTAATAATACAAGAAAACTACAAGCTCAGTAGGTTGGAGGGAGTACTCTTGTAAAATGCAGTTACACTTTTTCATAATACACAATCACAATACTCTAAGGAGACAACACCCAGTTGCTTGTGAAAATGTGGGGAGTTAGAAGCTAATTACACCCATATATTCTTTTCCTTTCCAGGTTTCCAGCAGTATTGGGCTAAAATAAGTAAAGTTATGGATGACATCTTTCATTGCACACTTCATTTGGGGCCTAAGGTAGAATACTGCAGCCTCTTTTTCAACAGCCTGATAAATGTGTTTTTAGAATTTTAAGAGTAGCGGCACTTAAGGAAATAACAAAAACTGATTGAACTCAGAGGCGCTACAAATGAGCAAATAGGACACAATTAATAAAATCTATAAAACAGAGACACTAAACCACAGGATTAGGAATCTAATTAAAAGTTTTGATGTGAGATGGAAGAGCATACAGAAAATAAATATTCTGTATTTGAATATTAAGGCATTCAATGAGTCAATCCTGTTTTCATCGTATTTTGTATTCATTTTAATTATTCTTTTTTTCCTTTCTCTCTTCTCCTTTTTTCCTCTTTTCTGCTCAAATTTCTTAACCAAATTTATTAATATTACTGTCAGTGTTATTATCATTCTTCCTTTGGTTTGATTATTGTTTGCGGGCTGCTGGGATTGTGAGATGGGGGATATACAGTAGCTATAAAGTTGTTTGTTACCTCTGTTTCTGTACTTTTGAGAAGTAACTACTGTGGGAGATTACAAACTGATAGTCTGATAGTTTGGAACAGACTTAAATTATAAAATTAGTTAAACTGTGATAATACCTTAACTCTGAACCTGATAGCTAAGTTTGTGTAACTAAATCTAGCATTTTTGATCTGGCAACTTAGAAGGTAAATTAAACACAGCGGGGTACCAACCATCAAGCCTTTTCTAAAAGTTTCTGAAGAAGCCATGAAATATACATTATGCCTGTTATTTTAAAGTTAAGGGTCAATGTTAATGCACTAATCATCTTTGGATGCTATTTGGAGACCAACAGCAAATAAACAAATGCCCACATCTGGAATGATCAGTCAGTATGATATTATCTGAAGTGTGTTCTTTGATTTGATGGAGTCATTCCTTCATCAGAGGTTATACAACATAGATATGCTGGGTTATAATGAGCATCTCCCACAGGTTTCAACAGAACTGACACCAAAATCTGTCACCAAGCAGTGGATCATTGAATGTTGGGTGATGATGTAATGACCCTCCTTCTTTTTCAGTTTCCTTGAGTTAGATTAGGGTTAGACTATTACTGTTCTAATGATTTTTAACATCCCACAAGGATGGATATTCTTTTAGTGCTGAGGGATTTTAGGGCCTCAGGGAACACTGTAACACTACCCCTCCAGTGGGCAGACAGAAACAGATATTGATCTACTGATTCACTGTTCTGGCTCCAGGTAAGACAGCAAGTGAGAGGATTTCCCAAATTGTGATTCCTCCCTAACCAAAACCAGTCAGGGTGGAGATGGAAAAAACCTTTTAACAAACAATTGCAACCCTGTCTGTCTTTGATCTGTGTCTGGATCCAGAGGCTCTTGTCTTACTGGAGGGACCAACAAATCAGTCAGTTCTCCTCTCACTTAGATGCATTCATCCCTTCACAACACAGCCAACAGTCTATCATGCTTATTACTATTTTCAAACATTATACAGTCCCAACAAATCAAGACTTATAGCAACAAAACCACATGGTGCATTGTAGGGTGGAAGTAGCAGATTACATTTACTCATTTTTGTGAACACTTGTGCTTTGAATATTTTAAATATGTGCAATTTCTTATCTGAAAAGTATCTTTCTTATGTGTAATTATCTGTAAGTGCTTTGGTTGTAGGTATTGTATTACATTTTGTATTGTTTGTATTGTTTACAATTCAAGTTGCATCCTCAAGAGAGAAGGGAGGGGAACGTTCCTCTAAATTGTTAAACAGTTAATAGTTCCCTGTAAGGTTGAGGGATGTCTACCACACTGGCATATGACAACGTCCAAAGTGAAACATTGCGATGGACCATGATATCTTTGCTGCATCTTATGGGTCTTTCTCTGCACCTCATGTCAGTAACTTAAGGAAATATTAAACAGGACACAGAGACGAAGTGCAATGAACAACAGCAATACAAAACATCACAAACAGAAGTTAAGAAACGACTCTATGGCAACTTTAATGGGACACACTCCATCAAACACAGAAGGCTTTTCAAAATTTTACAATGGTAGAGGGCTCAGTGGTCTATGACTGTCAACCCAACCCTTGTTCCCTGTGTGTTTTGATTACAGAGGTGTAGTAGTCATTGTATTTTAAGTTACATAATAAAGCAATTTTAATCTAAACAAGGGACTGGAACTCTTTCTCCAGAACTGCATCACAACTTTCGGCATGCTGGGCCCCTTTTTTTTTCACTTTGGCGTTGCTGGTTTGCCATCATGGAGTTTGACTGAGTTTTTTGAAACCAAAGGATGTACAGTACTGATGACAATATGGAGCTGATGACTGATGTAGTGTGAGATGGGCAGTGCTTGATTTTGGCTCGTCCATTCAGCAGGAAAAAATGGCGGCCTGACTTCTTTTTGAGACTAGTGTAGTCGCCTCCCTCAGGCCATCGTAAAGACTGCAGGTTTAAGGCACTTCTGCATTGGCGTCACTTTCCATGCCTGGAAGCTCTGTCCACTATTTAATATACGGTCTCAATGAAAAGGTCACAGTTACAAATATGTCTGCTACTTCAGCACCACAGACAGCTCCATGGATTTATCAGTACACAGGACAGGTAGAATGCTGATATTTCAGAGCCATGGTCAGGGTCACAAACCTCAGTCAGATAAAGGATCAATGAGTCAAACAGACTAGACTAACATATTCAACTAAACAACCCCTCTGCACTCTCTCTGCTACTCAGGCATGGTGAGGGGGGATGGCAGCTGAACAAGGGGGATAGCATTACCCCTCAAATCTCCTACTGGATGTAACGTGAGGAAGCAATGGTACTTTGAAATCAAAATTTATAAAACAAGATACATTTACTGTGATAAATTACTCGGGCAAGTTTCAATTCTCTTCTCTTCAAGCTGACTCAAAAAATAAGAATTTCTATAGGAAACCTCACTTGAACTTCAGTGAAACTGCGTTCAGACCAGCCGGGGAACATCCCCCATGAGAGCCAGCTGCCTCAGCCTGTCTCATTCGTGCTCATGGCAGATAGGATGGACAGCTCTCTGCCAGATGGGAGGTCCTGCTACAGTTCAAGCCCTGCATGGCCTCATTTTTTTGTGTGATCCACTTCATCTCTGCCACACCCACACCCACGGGATTAGACCGCACAGGAGGAAGGGAGGCAGTGCAGCCATCCTGATGCTGCTTTCTCCCAGCTGGGAGGAGGCACAGAGGCAGATGGGGGCTGGAGGCTTTAGCAGGTTGAAGGCAGGGGTGGGGCAGGGTGGGAGGGTGGGGGACTCCTGCCTGACCACACTATATTCACAAACACCAGCTGTCTGTAACTTTACATCTATCAATACCCTCACACAATGAAGTTCATCTACTGCTGGATCACAGCAACTGTGAGTGGGACATCACTCTGTGTGTGTGTATATGTGTGTGTGAGAGAAAAGAGAGAGAGAGAGAGAGAGAGAGAGAGTGTGTGTGTGTGTGTGTGTGTGTGTGTGAGAGAGAGAGAGAGAGAGAGTGTGTGTGTGTGTGTGTGTGTGTGTGTGCGTGTGTGTGTGTGAACAGAGTAATTACCACCAATTAGAGGATGTTAAATTGTTGCATGTCACACATCTAACACTTTGAAAACTGTGCTGCCAACCTGCTGAGGTGTCATGTACCTGGAAGGATGAATAAAATCTAATCAGTGATAACAAAATATTAAAGGGTTTTCACCAAAATTACAAAACAATATTTATTTGCTACTAGTGCAGTGTTTCCAACCTTTTTACTGCTTGTGAACATTTAAAGTGAGTCCGTATGTTTTATCAATCCTTTTAAAACCAAACTATTCAGAATTTTGCAAAATAAAAACAAAGAGCAGGGAAAAATCAGAAAAAATACACATAGTTGGCATGGCAACAGTATGTTATTTGTGTCCTTATTTCTTTATGTGGGAATCAAGTTGGCACTGCTCAGCCTTGCTTCCAATTTTTCCAACTGGCTGCTCACAGTATTGCAAAAAAAGGGTATCCTTGCTGCTCAGAAAGCATTTGCCCCATAGGCCACCATTACAAAAGACACATCTGCAAAACTGTTGACTGGACACCTCAAACAAAGTCAGTTATAACTCTCTCCATTATGAATTTTTGATCCATGGAGGTTTTACATTTGTAAATGTTTTCTCAAGCTGAGAGAAGCCATTTAGAAACCTGTGACAACATGAAAATGTGAAGTCTATGTGCTGAGCAGGAACTGCTACTGTGTAGCAGAGAAACACTACTGTGTGTATTCAGTGAGCCGCATACTGTGGAAGTAAACTTGGAAGCTGGAAAACATTTTTGGCGTATATGCCAGACCCATTGGACTGAATAACTACCATCTTTGTATTATCCAGTGGTTCAGATTTATCTTATGACCCACCCCCAGGTTGGAAACCACTTCTCCTGTGATTTCAAGCCATCCAGATTGTGTGTGTGTGTTTTTTTTTTTTTTATGTCTGAGAGTTATACCTCCAATCCACTTCTATTGATGTGAATGGAATTTAGGTGGTGCTGCATAAAAATGCATTGAAGAATAACACTGAGCTTGCAGACTGCAAACACCTTGCCTCACCCTGCCCTTCCAAATATGTAGGACAACATACAGTGGTCATGAAAAACTTGAAAGGTCATATTTAGAGCCAGTGTTTGGTTTGACCGTTCTGGGCTATTGTAGAAACATGGTGGTTCAACATGGTGGTCTCTGCAGAAGAAGAGCTGCTCCCTCTGTAGATAAAAGGACTCATTCTATTTTCAGGTGATTATACACCAAAATTTACACACTGGATCTTTATATTTTGACAATTCATCAGCAACACTTACAGAATCAGGACATAATATACTCCAGAAAGGACAGGGGCAATGTGCAACATAATATATTTGTTTTTCACTGTTGTCGTTAAATTTTTGGGGATGATCTTCTTCTTTAAAGCAGGAGCCCAAGAAGGCCTACATTGTTATTTTTGCTCATTGTGATGTAATTTTCTTCAAATCCTTCATATTACCAAGATCTGCACAACCTAAGTTGTGCAGATCTTGGTAATATGAAGCGAGTCAATAAACCATAATAATTGATAAAAGCATTGAAATTGCATCATAAATCTTAAAAATACAAAAATGGGATATTTTCTTTAAATTTTATTAAATCACCAAAATATATAATCCAAACAATGTTTTAATGTAAAAACATGAACAAAATATTTCTTAACACCCCAGGGGTTATTTGAATGTAGATTTTTGAGTTCATTCCTCGTGGCCTGTATTGGTATTTTATCTTATTGTGATGTCATTTAGATCATTTAAATTTGAGCTGAATGATTCTGAAAAAATATCCAATTGTAATTATTTTGACTAATATTGCAATTGCGATATGATTTTCAGTATTAGAGGGAATGATAATTTTTACATCTTTATTGTTATTTTCATTAAAAAACAAAATGATTATGCTGTGATTTTTGCAGGGATTTCTACCAAACCACTACCTACCAAAGATATTTTCTCAAGTCTGTAGAATATAATATAGAAATATATGATATTGAATATGTAGGCCAGAACATCTCTGCAACATGACAATATTTAATGTAAAATGGCATTTTGACACATATTTCATCTTTAAGAAATATTGTGCTTCTTGCCATTTGAAAATTGCAGTCAGTCATATTGCGATTTCCGATTTTCCTAATTAAAATGCAAAACTACTGATTCAATCCTGTTTCTCTTATTCTCTCTCTGACATGAACCACTGGCCTGCCTCTCTGCTCCTCTGCCGGCGCTTCTTAACAGTACCACCACTTGTGTCACCATATCTTGTACCGCATGTAACATAATGATGTCATTATGTTGTACGCTTGCAAAAGACAGAAGCCTTCACTTTTCAATGCAAAAAGAATGAATGCACCAGCTGTTGTGGGTTTTATTTTGCATCAATTTGAACAGGATCATGCAAACAATGATCTCCCATGGTGAGTAGGGAGCCACCACCAGGAGATCAGTTTTCATAGGGTAGAAATATTTATTATCCAGCAGCCACTCACCATGTGTATGTGTGTGTGTGTGTTGTAACACCTTTCACTGCCTGTCTCCTTGAGTACCGGTCTGATCTGCAAAGACTAATGTGTTAAAATCTCCATTTTCCTCATAAAATTCAGTCATTAACGTTATCTCTGGGAGTGTCTCGGGTTCTCATCCATGATGTTCGCTTGAAATGACTTGAAGGTAGATGAGTCGGTAACAGCATGGTCCTGTCAACATTTAACTGGCCTAATTCTGCCTCACACGGGGCTGTCAGAGCCGTTTCTCCAGTAATAACCAATTAAAGGAAAGAAAACCCAGTGTTTTCTCCTGTGAAGCTCAGTGGGATTTCATTAGACCTGGTGTCTGTCTAAGCACCAATCCAAAGCTTCTGAACACACCTTCACCACAGCCAGGCTGCAGGCAGAGACTGCTACAATGCTTCTATTTGCATTTGTTGATGCTTTTAGCACTACAACGAGAATGTAGGGAATAAGCAGGAGGAGATAACAGCAGAGGAATCAGGCTGTCCCCACAGATGGATAAACGGTTTAACACATGGCTACAGGTTGACTGCACCACAGCTGGTTCGTATGATTTGGCCAGACAATATTGGCTTAAAATCAAAATATGACTCAACAGGTCATGTGTCATTTACATTGAAGATGGGGAAAGATGACGGTCATAGTTAAAGTCCATGCCAAGGAAAAGGGGAGTTTTTCTTTATACATGTTAGAACATAGTGGGTAAAACATTGAGAACTAGGTAGTACTGAATTGTGGATTTTAGACCATCAGATCATTAGCCATGCTCCCCCAACACTATATAGGCCCAGCAAACTGAGACATGAACACCATCCCCTCAGCCTCCCCAATGGTCAGTTACAAACTCAGTCTCTCAGTCCAAATCAGCCCAGCAGTTCACTTCAGCTCACTTCAGTTCCAACAACCTGACACAGAAGGAAAAAATACCATTGTGTCACTTTCTTCTGGCTCTGGTGGCTCATGTCTGGACATGTCCAATAAAGCTGCTACACAGAGTGTCCATGTTTCAGGTTGTTTTCAGGTCGTAGTGGTGTTTGACACTGAGACAGTGGAGTGGACACACCTCCAGCATTTCAGAGCAGAGAAAACTGCTAATTTTTTCATGATTTTGGGACCTAATTTTATATACGTCATGATTTTTTTAAATCAATCAAATCTGGCTGGGCGGTTAATAACACATGTTTCTGTGGTGTGACACACTCAGAAAACACATTTATTGTTGCTTTAAACGATCTTTAAAAGAAACTAAAGCCTGATTGATACTTGAATTTTGTAATGTCTCAAAAAGAAGTCAACATTGGCTTTTGGTTTCACATGGGACATGAACCCCAGTTTCCTGGATGAAAGTCCTGTGTTTGTTTGACCTATTAATCCACCAAATCTCCTCCATACATGAACTTTCTTGCTCTTTATACCTGACTTCAACAGCACATTAAAACATAACTACAGAAGGATGCCTCCAGAAATGAGTTCAGAGTTTAAAGCACAGGGGCACTGACCAAAAGGCGACATTTGACACATTGGAGTGATAATGGGTTGGCCAGTGCCACCTTTCTAAGTTAGTTTATACAAGGTACATAAACGTGCAGTAATAATAAATATGCAATGTCTGGGCAAACTTTCAAAGTAAAGGCATATAAACTTGGGAAGGTTTATGCAGCCAAATTATTTACTTTTAGGAAAAGATCATGGTTTAATAAGTACATTGCTTTCATAAATTCATGCACGTAATGCAACATGAGTAAGAAAATTATGTAACTTCCATACATAATTTATGTAATGTATTAAAAAGGAATTGAGTTGGCTTTTTGTTACACACTGGACACAAACTCCAGTCTCCTGAGTGAAAGTTGTGTTTGACTCATCTATCCACCTCCTCCATATGTGGACTTTTTTACCTCTTTATACTACGTCACCTAGCCTTGCCTCAGGGCACTGACCAAGCTGATGAATTTGACATGATGAGAGTGAGAACAGGCTGTCAAGGGCCACCTTTCTGCTTCAGTTTAATGAATAGAAAGTGTACAATCAGAGGAGTGATCCAGTGGTCTGGCACATTCCTTTATGAAAATGCATTAACAGACTGAATCACTGCAGCAAAGCCCTAGAATGACAGGCCTCTGGTTGATGATGACATCATCACTGATCATACGTGAGGTCGGCTGTAACACCTCGTGCCCACACATCCTGCTGTCATTCCATTTGAAGATCTAGGGGCTGTTCTTCGGTTTGGGTGGGACCCCTTCCTCCATAACAAATGGCCAGCCAGCTGTGTGTGAAGAGGGTCCTACATCTCTCCTGAGGCGTTGGTAAAGGAGAGTAATGATGGATTGATTGCAGCATTGCTGTGCTTCCCCCTCCCCTGCCTCTACCCCTCCTCCAACCCTGACAATAATAGAAGTCCACCATCTTCCACCTCACAGAGGACAAAAGGATAAGAAACTAGAAGGGTGAAGAGGACCAAAGTGTTTCAGTGTAATGCATATTTTTTGCCGTCCATAAGATTGCCGTCCATCAGTCTGCCCAACAGTTTTGTCAAGAGCAAGGAGTCTTAACAACTACCAGCCTGATCAGATCAAACATTACCCTTGACAAGCGCTGTGTAGATTGATCGGTCTAGAAATGTATTGCAGTTTCCTTAGAATTATCTCTTTAAGATAGAAGATAATTTCCTAATGTGGTGACCCATAACCTCATCCAGTATCAGACAAACATGTCCACTTGCTGACAACAAACATCACTGTAATCTGCTAGGTCAGAGTGGATGGTGTTGGGGACGGCCACTGTGTCTGGACCACTATATTATATCTTATGTCTTCAGCTGGTATTAGACTTTCCATGCTCAAGAGTGGCTGTGTGTGGACATCCATGTACTACTAATTTGTTGTGACTGTGAGACCGATCTGAGAAAAGGGATATCATTGATATGGACTGCTTCAGTGTGATTGTTGTACACATGACAAATAACAAACTTGAAACTTGGAACTAAGGTTAATTGTCAATTTTATACATAAAGTCTAAAAAAAATCTACAGCACAAGTAGTGACTATGTGATGTTCTCATGCTCATCATTAAGAAACTTGAACTGGACAAATTGAGATTTTGACTTGATTATAGTGCTAGATAATCAGCCAGAGGATCACCAAAGATCACAAAGAACATGATTGTCTGCACCAAACTGTACTGTAATCAATCCCACAGTTGTTCCTACATTTCACTCTGTGTCAACCTAATGGTGGTTCTGGGAAAGATGATCTTGTAGAAACGTTGCCTTTAAAGAGAATGTCCTAAAAGAGCATTAAAATACTTATTAGAAGCCTGAATATTTTCATCTGCACACTTAGTCCCTCTTCACTAAAAGAAAACTCAGGAGATAACTACATTTGTTACAATTCATCCTCTGGAGAGCACAAATGCCCTTACCAAATTTCATGGCAATTCATCTAATAGTTGTCAATAGTTGTTTATTTCAGTCTGTCACCTGACTTTGATGGCACATCAAAACATAACACTAGAGGGGCACCTTCAGGAATGACACTGCAGGGGTACCTACATTGTCAAAGTTTGAATAGAGGCAGTGACCAAACTGCCATATTTGATCATATTTGACACTGGGAGTGAGGATCGGCTGTATAAACCATGATAGTTTTGGTGACCCTATCTCTGTAGCACCACCTTCAGGAACACTTTTGCAGTGTAAAAGCTTAACCTCACTGGCTGTGTACAGGAAGCAGCATGTCAGCGGATCTGGCCCTCCATCAGTGTCTGCACAGAATGGGTGTGTAGACAGCTGCGTTGATTAATATCTGTTCCATTAGATGCTCAAGAAACAGACAACTGAAAAACAAGTCTGAAAGGCATCCTGCGGAGACAGCCTGCTAGCCTTACTGCTGGTGAGGCTGCAAAGATAACAAACCAAAGTGTGCTGTTGGGTTGTTCAAATGATCAAAAGCAACGTATGTTTGGGTTTAAGTGACAAGTGAACAGCCGTATAAATGATGACTCTTGTCAGTGAGGAGAAAACAAACTAGTTTTGTTGTGTCGGGGTGGATGGAAGCAAGCCAAGAAAGCTTGGGACTTTGGCACAGGAGAGTGCCGCTCACATCCTGTTTCCTAGCAACGGTCAACATTAGCTCCTTTAAATCCTGACCACGATCTTTGTCCAAGCTTAAAAATGTATTTCCTTTAACCCAACAGCACTTTACTGCTGGTCAGTCTTTGACACTGTACATCAAAGATAACCAGAGACAAGAGAGTGCCAGGAGATCTGATGATAGTGCAGCTGCCTGCTGCTGTAAGGGAGGAAGGTATCTCACTCTTCCTCATTGTAGAGAGAACTTGGCAGCACCTCAGCAGAATTTAATTTGGATTAATAGAACGAATCTATAGTGTGACAGTCAGTGGGGACGGGTTGCTCCTCTAAGTTCCAGCCACAGAAAGCTAGAAGGATTCTAACGGAAAATTCTTGCCGAGTTCAGCTTTAAAGTTGAGTCAATTATTCTCCAGGAGTAGCAGAAATTCTTCAGTGTTTTCGTTCGTTTTGATTCGTGGTCCTTGAGGAGCTGCAAGGTTGTGACAGATTTTTTAAGCCCTTTGTAAAATATCTGAGGCCCAAGGGACCTTTGTCCAATCCTTTGTTGTGACTGGCATCTCTGTTACTGTCAGCAAGTTCCTCACAGAGTGTGCAGCAACTCTCACTGTTAACACGGTAGCTGTTATTTTAATTTGAGCACTATTTTATTTCATCTCAATGTGAGCTGACAGCAAGGCCTGCTGCTTTTATGGAAACAAATTACTCATTGAACGCAGCATGTTTCAGTAACCTTGGAGGAGCAGGGATGCTGGTGAGTTTACAAAAGGCAAATCTCACCATTGCTGCACATCTGAGTGAAAGAATTTTCTCTTTAAGATTCACCCTGACTTTATAGTCCACATGCAGGCGGCTGTGACTCAGGTCGTCTCCCAATCAGAAGGTTGGTGGTTCGATCCTCTGGTCTACATGTTCAGTGTCCTTGGGCAAGACACTGAACCCCACATTGCATGTGTGACTGTGTGTGTATGACTTCCTGATGAACAGGTTGGGTCTTTGTAGAGAAGCCACCTGCCATTAATGTGTGAATGTGTATGTGTATGTGAATGGGTGAATGCTGACTAGTAGTTGTAAAAGCGCTTTGAGTAGTTCAAGACTAGAAAAGTGCTATATAAATACAGTCCATTTACCATCATAATTCTTCTCCAAAGAATGTGCTAATTGTAATGTGAAAATATAAAAAATAGATCACGAGTCAAAGAGGGAAGATGGAAGAAGCTTTCAGCCAGGTGTTGTGTGTGATTGGAGAAAAAAGACATAATTTCTTCTAGATTGAACCTGCTTTTCCACTATTTGAGGCTTTCAGGTTGAAATGTCAGGGGTAGCCCTCAGGTAGAGCTAACCTTTATTTTTTTGGGAACCATGAAACAGATACAAACATCCATAAAGCCAACAAAGCATATTCTGTTATTGACAAAAGCCAGACCTTTGTTACTTTAGATGAATAACATCTACAACAACAGAATATTTTGCAAGTGATATTTTTGTTGTAATATGTTTTTGACTTTTCAAGTAAAACTAACAAAATAACAAAATACAGCATAGACTCAAATAAAAAGCCCCCCTGTTTCCAAGATACTGTCAGAATGTTTGTGCAGCTGTGCTTTTGTCGTCTGGATAAGTCAGAATCTGGTTCATTTCCCCCTCGGTGTGATTCGTGTGGGCAGGTGTGGGCAGAGTAATCGCACTTGGGTACGGACAAAAACAACCACAGAAGGCCTTTGGGAGGAGGTGGTTACATTCGGGTCCCATATGAGCACTGGAGTGGTTCGTTTGCTCAGCCTCGATCTGACCTCGATCCAACCCAACTAACCAACTCTGTCAACCCTGACCCCTTGAAATTGTCATGGTTTGGAGTTTTGTTGGTCATTCTCTGTTTTATTCTGTAGATCTCTTGTTTCTGTTGTCTTGACTTCCTGCCTTTGTTCTTTTTCCCTCCTGTATTGATCACTGATTATTTTGACCTATTCCTAGTTGCCCTCACCTGTGTCTGGTTAACCCCCCCCCCCAATCTGTGTCTGTGTTTGTGTTTGGTCCGTCCTCAGTAGCCAGTTTGTCCTTGTCGGTTTGTCAAGTCTCCTTGTGTCCTCAAGTGGACCTTTCCCTAGTGTTTTTCGATTATAGCATTTTCTTGGACTGTTTTATTTTCATGCACTGTGGACTTTGTGACTTTGCCATCGTCTCACCTGCTCAGTAAGTTTTTGTGTTTTGAGTTTTTCATTAAACTGTTGAACTTAATCTTGTAGTCAGTCTGTGTCCATTCTACTGTTTACTTTGCTTGGCTAGGTGACAGAAATTATGTTGGTATATTACTAAATTGTTTTCATAATTACGCTGTGGTGACAAACATAATTCCTGCCTGGATTATGTTCACAAACAATGTTTTTTTGAAACAATACATGTATATAGTGCGTTGGATTCACATAGAGGTGGATGGGGAGCTCACAAAACACTGGACTTTAATACCACAGTCTGAAGGTTGATGCAGATTCCTGCAACAAAAGCACTTTAGTTAAGGTTATGAAATATTGTGATTTTGAGTAGGTTCAGGCAATTAGTGCAATTTGGTTAGGGTTAGGGAAAAATCATCATTTTGGTTAAAAAATCATACATAAATCTCATGCCTTCAGACACTGGAGACGTTTGAATAATGCTGTGTCTTGCAAGACTGCCTATTCTAGTGGAAAACAAATGAAATGTGTTGTCAGTGAACGTGAACATTTTTGTGACTTGCCAGGTACATTCACGTTTCATCATTATGCAAATAGAAAATGTATTTTGGTCCGCATTATGTTTTCCTTGAAACATACAGTATTTGCTGTTGCCAATTAGTTGTATGTAAATTTAAGTTCTGAGAGACAGGACTGACTCTGCAAGTTTGAGCTAAACAGCTCCTGTAGCCAGGTGTGCACTGTGAGAGCTTGCATAGTTGTAGCTGTAGCTAGCTGGAGAATGAACTTAATACAGTAATATAGCAGTATACAGCAGTATAGTATTTTCAGGATGTTTCCTACATGGTAGAATTATGAGACAATGGGCTCCTAGGCACAAATTTGAAAAGGAGAGATCAGTGTTCTAAGCTAATTTATCCTAACCTGACACACCAGATGGTTTGTTACACAGAACCATCTGGGAAGTCGTCCTTAGAAACTGTTTGGAAAAGGGCACCACTTTCAAAAAATACTTGGCAGGTGATAGGATGAACCATCTGTCTATCATGTGTAACATGGGCTAACTTCAACCAATCAGATCAAACTCTTGCCAAAGCTTGTCTTGAGAAGACTGAAAACATCTTTTCCATGGAGAAAAGCCTTCAGTGTCATTCTTTGCTCTTCTTTCAATAAAGAAATACTCTCCAGTTATATCAGTTCTGATATAACTGATGCTATCACAGTACCTATGCTAACCTCTTCAGGAGCCGCCATTGTTTGTTTGCAACGAGTCGCTTCCATGGACACTTCTTGCTGTCGTCACACCTAAAACCACGCCCATACCTACCAGTAGTCCTTCCTAGGATGCTGAATGGCTGCACCTTTGGTGAGGACACAAACAGATAACTTGAAGCCTGGAAAGATGGATTCTTGCAAGATCTTGTGAATCCAGCTGCCCTGCAAGGTAAAATTTATCCTGGCTAACCAACATAGATATGTGATTATTCTTACATTGAGCAGTGTTTATGATCAGACTTTGTCTCCACACCATAAATGTATAAAAACAATCTACTTGGGGGCTTTTCCCCGACATCCTACGTGTTGTCACACACTAGGTAGCCATTCATAGTAGTATTTGTTAGGCACTGCTATTTCCATGGGTTTCAGTTGTACAAATTTTGCAACGTTACAAATCCAGAGATCATACACTTCTTTCTGTGCAAGGAAGATTACAAACTTGCGTGGATGGACTTTGTAACCTCATTCTGAATCTTCATTACCTTCGTTCCTGTTGTTATCTTCCCAGTGTATCTTTAAAGGAGAGTCCATCTGCGTTCTTTTGCAGGTTTTTCAAACGGAAACTCGAAGTCAGCCGTTAGCAAAAAGCAGTGATGCAGCTTAGAGAGCTGATGCCTTCCCCTCTCCTCCTTCAACCTGGGAAGTTCATATGTAGCAATGCCGTCATGCAGAAACTTACGTCAGGCCAAGTAGGAAAACAGAACTCTGACTGTAAAACATATATATTTTGACCAAAATTTGATTGTTCAGATTTGAATACAGGAGAAACACCACTGGGAAGCTACAGGATGTGACTGGTTTTACTTATGTGAAAAAATTATGAGAGCATTGTTAATAGTTAAAATATATTACATACTGACTGAAATTTGTTTTTTTGTTTTTTTAACATCAGAATGATACATTCCAGCATGCCAGTACAAGTCACAGATGTGGCTCAAAGCTCTACATATGTGAGCTTCATTTCCACACGTTTCTCTGGCCGGTCTCCTGAATGTGTGTCACGCCATGTCTGCACACTGTGAGACAGCTGGAGCTGAGCTAAGACAGCTCTGAGCAGTGTGCTAACCCAGAACTACATCACAGAGCTGACCCACATGCACACTGCCTACGGTTCATTTTACACTCTGCACTGTGATAATGGAGAGCAGAGCTGCTACCTTCACACAACTACAGGCTCTGGCTGGTCCTGCACACATCTGACACTAGCTGCGTTAATGTAGACACAGTGGAACCTGACAGGAACTGTTCACTCGCTGGTTCAGGTCTTATTGAGGTTAATCCATTTCCTTGATCTGCCCTGACTCTCTTTGAACAACTGCTCACTCTTAATACAGAGCAAACTAATCATCACCACTGTCTCATACCCTATCGCTGCTTGGATCAAATTATTTGTAGCTATGATGCTGTGAGTTTGTCAAACAGTTCTGCTTGTTCAGAAATGAAAACAGAACATTGTCACACATATAAAAGTTTTTATGATCCCGTTTCACTTGGAATCATGTTATTTGATATTTATATGTTGACTCAAGCCAAGTCACTGCTTTGACTCTGTATATAATAGAGTTGCAAATTTTAACATCAATCACTGTTATTATTATTGATCACTTAATCAAATAATCTTCACCTTGAAAAAAAAGCAATTTTAAAATAGCAGGATGTGCAAAATTTGTTAATGCAAAATGTGTGTCAAAATAGCATTTTAAATGAAATATTGTGGTGATGCAGAGGTGTCCTGGCCAGCACATTATTCTCTAGACTTCAGAAAACATATTTGTTTAGTACAGATCCCTGAAAAAAAGAACACACCATAATCATTATAATGTGTTTTTCCATAAAAATGAGAATAAGGATGTAAAAAATTAATTTTCCTCTAATATTGCAATTGCAATATCAGTCAAAATAATTGCAATTAGATATTTCTTCATACTCACTCAGACCTATGTTAGATGCAATAACTATTAGTTATCATGTAGTTATTTTTGTATAGTTTAATGACAGCAGAGAAGTCCTGGTCATAGTTCAGATTTTTTGAAGTGGAGATTTAAGACTTATCCATAGTCAGTGCACAGATATAATGGATTTTTTTCTTACATACATACATACATACATAAAACATATTACAACAGGATGGCAGTGTACCGTGGCTTTTATTTGTTTAAAAATAAAATGTGCAGTGATGATGGTAATGAGCTCATCCAAGCGGTAGGCATCACATGACCATGGTATTGCCGTAACGCGGATAACATTACAGCCCTAGTATTGCCTACAGTAGATGGTGGTTGACACACCCCCAGTTTGGAGAAGCAGCAGGAGTACCAAATGTATGGCTGTGGACAGGGTCAGCAGCAAAATGGATTTTAGACACCTAAAAAAAATCAATCAGTTCAAGTGTATATTATATTTAGAATATTTTCTCCACTTTGCCTTGCTGTCAGATAGAATTTTCTGACAAAAAAACCACCATTACGTAAGTCGTCTCCCACTGCCTCGATCTGCTAGTTTATTATTGTGTGACTTCAGTATTAAAAGGTCAGTTCTGATTCACCGAACTGCAGCAAATTGCAGAGAAATATTTTATAGTTATATACTATACTTTTATAGTTATAGTATATACTTGTTTTTGACTGACTGTTGGATCAAGAAGAAGAATGCATACTTTATTAATCTCCTAGGGGACATACATACACAGGCCTGAAATACAAACACTGCATAAACAGGACCTAAAGACATGCATCGAGAGATATATATTACATGAAGTGAGGCTCCCTGAGCAGTTAAAGATTTGGTGCCTTGCTCAAGAGCACCTCAGCAGTGCCCAGGAGGTGAACTGGCACCTCTCCAGCTACCAGTCCATACTCTGAACTTTGGTCTGAGCGAACCTTGAAACCAGTGACCTTTTGGTTCCCAAGTCAACTCCTTATGGACTGAGCTATTGCCTTCCCAAACCAGCAAATAATACTGGACTACTGGAGTAAACTAAATGCAGCTCAACATTACCACTGATTACCATCACCATCACCATTGATTAACTGTAGCTGTTAAAAGCTCAGTTATATGAGCACAGAGGTCTGTAGTTACCTACTTGCTGTCCCTGTAGATCTAGCTCTGCCTCCCTTCATTCAGAGAGCACAGCAGTCTAAAACAGTGGAGTGATGGTGGATAATCTGAAGCACAGAGAGAAGATGCCAGGGTTATTTCACATATTGATGGAATTGATTTTCAGGCCTGAATGGCCAAGTCCAATTATAGTGCCCTTCGGCACGGGGAATCGACATTGCATGAGGAGAGAAAGATGGGAATTGGAAGTAAAAGTGAATTTGCAGAGAGAGGTTTTGGCTCTGTTTCTCAGATAAGGCCTGCTCTGTGTCATTGGCTCTGTTTTGATTGGATTCATCCTCTTTTGATGTTTTTCGCTTATTCCCCTCCCTCACATTGTCACTGCCTTGATTCAAAGTCCCATTTCCAGCAAAATGTGGAATCAGTTGGAAGTATGAAATTTGCATCACATTTGAATAATGATGACAGCATTCCCCACACAGAGCTGCAGGCTGCGCTCTCCCCTCTGCTCCTTCTCCTTCTGTCAGGCCTTCCTGTTCCACTGACTCTGTCCTCTCTGTCTCTCATCTCCTGTCTGTGCCCCTCCTGTTTGACTTGTAGAATGAGTGATGGGTCTGGACCAGCCTTGAGTCTCAGCCTGGCACTAATACAAGCCCTGTAATCCCAGCATGCACTGCTTCAAATGCAGGAGGAGGAGGAGGAGCAGATCCTGGAGGCTGCTGGCAGATTGTGACACATAGTCACTATCACAGGGCTGACAGTGGTTTGAACATTTGACTGAGCATATGTGCACATGTTCCTCCTGCCAACGTTGTGTGTGTGTGTGTGTGTGTTGTGTGTGTTGTGTGTGTGTGTCTTCAGTGGCCTGAAGCTTTCAGCTTGTAATTACAGTGATGTGGCTCACGTGTGAACATTTTACCACAGTCATCTAGATAGAACTGGATACCATACACAGCTGGCTCCCTTCTCACCTCCGCACACCTGGCTAATCATAGAGGAAAGAGGGTGTGAATATCCAAATATCAGTTTTGGAAAGTTAAACTGGTCACACGCTATGATTTAAGTTTGGTTTTTTTTTACCTTGCGAGGGAGCTGGATTCACATGAGATTCACATCTTGCCATACTTTAACTTATCTGTTTGTGTCCACACCAAAAGTGGTGCAGCCAATCAGTCCTAGGCGGGACTACTGACAGCTGCAGGCGTGGTTTTAGGTGTGACAACAGCGACCGTCCATGGAAGCGTTGATCTGATTGGTTGAAGTTAGATGTGATTGAGAGATGGTTCATCCAATTACCTGCCAAGTGTTTTTTGAAAGTGCCTGCCCTTTTCCAAACATTTTTTTAAGACAACTTCCCAGATGGTTCTCTGTAACAAACCATCTGGCATGTCAGGTCAACTCATTTTATAGTAAGACTGAATTTCTGTTTTGTCAGGTTCCATTTGGTGTGCAGTGTCCAGGAGGGAGCATGGACCAATCAGCTGCTCTCGAACGGCCGTCAGATGCTTGGATGAATTTCTGACATGCCAGAAATTTTGGTCAGCAGTTGTCAGGCTCTCACACAGTAGAAACACAGACACAAGTCGACTCCCCAGGGTCTAGGACTGTGTATTGACTATAATTTCGCAATACTCAATATTTTCTACACCCCTACCAAGGTCAGAGCCTTTTTCTCACTGAACCTGCACCTAGTAGCAAACAGAGCAGCCAAAAGTGCCATGGCAACATGACAGAAAATATGGACGTATGGACGCACCTGCGAATGCATATACACCGACGACTCTGTTTTTTCTTTTTTAGAAGTTTGGGCACACAGGACGGTTCTGATGATCAAGGCCATGTTAGCATTATTTCAAACAAAAACAGTTAAACTCCTCTCTGTCTCTCGCCCCTCCAAAATGACGATGATTCACAAGTTTGTCAGCACTGCAACAGACAACCAGCTTAGCAACCAGCGAATAGTTGGACTTAATTGTCCCCAGGGGACATTCTTCTTCACAGTACTGCACATCACAGAGAAGGTACACATCATCACACAACAGAGGCAGACAGAAACCATCCACAAAGTACAGCTTGGTAGGAGACTGTGAACCATGACTTGAATCTCTTACCAAATAGGTTTTGTAGAATAACATCAAGCTACTTTTGCCTTTGCTTCCAGAGGTGGCAAAAGTAAACACATATTCTGCTCTCAGGTGGAAGTTAAAAAGTACAGGCTCTCTTCATGTGTAAAAAAGACTCTGGTAACAGTAGAAGTCCTGATTTAGTAAAAGTGTCAAAGTACAGGCTCTGAAATGTACTTTTCTCAGCAGTCGAGTTTTGTTCTCTGTCATTTTTGTCTTATGACATCTTTTATGTTGTTTTCATCTTGTTTCATCTCTTATATCTACTTTTACACTGTTTTCATCTTTTAGTTGTTTTTGTCTTGTTATGTCTGTCATGCTCATACATGATGCACAGCTAGAGGGTGGCACGCAATGATGCAGAACAATCAGCACTTCCCCACAAATGCATTTAAACTAAAGTAACAAGCCGGTTTAGAAAAAATAAGGCATTGAAAGTGCAGATATTCGTGTTAAAATGTACCAAGTAAAAGTCAAAAGTTGTCAGAAAAAGAAATACTCAAGTTAAGCACAGATAGCTGAAAATCTATTTATGTACAGTAACAAAGTATTTGTACTTTGTTACTTTCTACCTCTGTTTGCTTTTGAGTAAGAACTTTTATTATTCGCACAGCTGCTGACTGGTTATGGGAATTCAAGAAAAAGTCACAGGAACTTTTACAAGAAGGTGAGGTCAGACTGAATGATGACAGCTTAACAAACTGAGTGTCGTCTCTTTTGATTGGAGGATTTAGCTCCCAGCAGGAGTCAGGACATTGAGTTTAGAGTGTGTTCTCACTCCCTTTCTGACATTTCATTTCATTTGTGCTAACATAATGGGCTCATGTTGTCACAGCAGGCCAACCTGCTGAGAGAGGAGCTCCAGGCAGCCTGAGGTCCCCTGGGGCCCTGCAGACAGACAGACAGCAGCAGCTCTGTGCAGGAAGTGGTGGGTGTGACAGACAGGTGGACCATATTTAATTAGTCACATTAGCCTGTTAGTCATAGGTCTCTGGAGCCAACTAGTTAGAGGAGCTTCCTCCTCTCAAACACACATGAGCTGCTCTTATTACAGCTGTGAGGACCTTCCACTGACTGGACTCATACTCCTTTATTTTTTACCAAAATACTGACCCTGAAAACTACTTTTTGTATTAACCTCTTCAGCATCGCTAGTGCGCCCACATTCTCGGCCAACATTACTATCTGTCAGAGGCTGCAGCAACCTAAGGGATTCATTTGTACCAACTACATCATACTAGCTTGTTAGGGGGCTAAATAATGCTACATTGAGCTAAATTTTGGTGTGGGAAAAACTGGAATGGACATTTTCTTAGGGAGTCCCTTGACCTCTCATCTTATGATGTCTGAATGAATAGGGGTTCTACCGAAGGTACTCTAGAGAGTGGAAGTTCTTCACTCAAGTCAGTTTCTTAATGCTGGTCCTCACCTTTCAGCCTGATCTAGAGTTTTGCGCTGGCCTGAACCTGGGCCCGTACCCATGCCTTTAAAACCTGACCAAAACGAACCCACCAAATTTTGGATCCAAACATGGACACAAACCAGAGGTTACATTTTTGTTATTCCTTCCTCAAAGAAATAGTCATGCTTCTTTCTGACTGTCAGATAAATAGAAAAAAAAAAAAAAAAAAAAAAAAAGCAGACAACAGCAATATTTATGTAGGCCAAAAGAATATGGCATGACAGCCAACGAGCAGCAAACAGCTATACGTAGCATCTCATAATGATAAATTGTGTGTCTTTCTTGTCAGTACATTACACTTCTGATAAAACTTTAAGTACTATTTAAAAAAGCAACTTATTGCAGCAACTTAAATGCACACTTCCCTCTGAAGTTTTTACACTCTGCACTGAGGGTGCTTCCACATTCAGTCTGTTTCACTTGGTTCATCTCTGGTGTGTTTGCCTGATGTGAAAGCTGTGAATGCACACAGTAACTGTCTGAAGAACAGGGCCTCTGTCTGCCTCCAAGCAGATCCTGGTACAGTTTGTTTAAGGTCTGAAAGCAAACGGACCTACCACCGGATTTTGTGGTATTCAATATGTGATTTTAGCATGATGCTCATGCTCATTTATGTTGCCTTTATATACAGAAATAGATGTGTCACAATGTAATTGTCACTGTCCACATACTTTCAAGTGTTGGCATGATGTCAAGAAAAATATCCACTAGAGGGCGACGCTCGGGATTAAACATCAACCCAAAGAGGAAGAAGAGTCAAAGGCAACAACAACAAACATGGCAACATTGGAGGAGGGTGTAATAATGAACCTCTAGAGAAAGAGGCACAAGTGGAGGCAGCATTGTAGACGGCAGTATTAAATACATTACAACATATAGAGGGAGCATTCTTTTCACTAGCTAACTGACGATCAACATTGTTTTCTACACAAGATTTTTAAAATGTCTTTGTCGTGTGCTGTAGTTGTGTCTCACTTAAACTATTGACTACACTGTCCACCATGACCACAGTGTGTACTGTTCCATTTCATCAGCATCCCTAAGGTTTAAGAAAACGTAAAGAAATACAAACAAAACGAAAGCAGAGTACAGACAGAGGCGTTTGTTCTGTATATATATTTAATTTTTTAATGTTTAGCATAAATGAGCCTTTAGAGTCATGAAGGGTCAAAAAAGTGATCTTAGTGCCATATATATTTACAGAGTGTCTATTTTCACCCCAATGAAAATAGTCACGCAGCAGCTATTTGGCTATTTACACCTGGCCCCCTAGTTTAGTATAAAGAGCATCAAAATCTCTGTAGCGTTAGCCACATTGGCTTTACATCCCTGGTGCAAATAGCATTGCTGGCAACAGATACCTGGGTGCTAATAGGCCATATAGGCTATTTATGCAAATAATTCAGCTACCATGGTAACACTCAAAAGCTACTTCAACAGGTGTGTGCTGAGCTTGTGTCCTACTTGTGCATTTTAGCAGTTTCTTGCTTAAAGTAAGCGAAAACATAGTGATCACACTTATCCCAGGAACTACAATATTTGATTCCCCCCACATGGTCCATGTGGCACTGATGATACATGACAGTTACCAAAACTGTCCAATGCCTGTTAGTCCATTTGACTTCACGTTTACTCTTCATGGTTCATTTGTAATAAGTCAGCACAAAAATGAATTAAGAAATATTTTTCCTTGGTCATGTACAAGTGTCGTTTGTGTGTTTACTGTATGTACTTGGAGAAATATGTTTGGAGAGCCGGAGGAATTAAATTCTGCTCAGGGCCCCAAACAGGCTTCGGGTGGCTATGATGTCAGCACTTTGTTTCCACAGACTGAGCTCACATCCACACACAGACAGAAACATCCATCATCAATGCTTGTCTACTTCTCTTGACCAACTTTTCCCAGGTTCCGCCTCAAAATAGGTTCTCCATGCATTTAATTAACATCAACACCAACCCTGTTACTGTGCTACCATCTGTACAGCTTTTCCAGGGTATGGACGGATGGAGGAGGAATGTGTGTGTGTGTGTGTGTGTGTGTTTAAATGATATACTTTCTTGCGCTTTTCTGGAGCGTGCAGTTTTCATTAATCAACTCACCGTGGCCTGAATTTGTCCCTTTGTTTCCATCAGCGCTGGGCTTAAAAAAAAAAAAAAAAGGAGACAGGACACGAGGCTGGCTGGGATCAGAGTGATGATCCGAGCCCATAGCGGCACTCATACATCTCCTGCCATGCTCTGATGCCAGCTGCAGCCATACAAGGAGAGTTCCTAAAATGGCAGATCACAGCAAACCAAAAGGCTGTGTGGCAGCGTGGACTGTTCTACAAAACCACAAACTGATGTCAGAGGCAGATAGCATGAGGCCTGCGATGGATCGTGTCACTCTAAATGTCCCTGAACCTCTGCAGTAATGCTGTAATCAAAACTTTAATGCCCTGACATGTTCTGGTTTGTACTTCTACAATCATGACAAAGAAGCAAAGCAAGGTAACATCCATGACTAACTGAAAGCATGAAATACTGGAATTACTCATTTTTTCTTGCTCATGGTCTGAACAAAGAGAAATGAAGGAACAATAGATGATTCTCTACAGTCTTAAAACGCTGATTATCTTGCTGAACAACAATGAGGGACTTGCTTCACTGCCTAAAGGAACACTACTGTATGATGCACACATCCAGAGTGAGCACTACCCACAATGAATGTGTTGCATTTTCTGTTTGGCTTAATTATCGTTCCATATAATTTATTACCAGCTGTATAAAGATACAGGAAAGTGCATATAAAACCCATACAAAATCATACATGTGTGTGTATGCATCATGGGGTGAATACTAGGGATGCACTTTTGTTTTGGTTGTTTTTCATTCCCCCTTTTGTACCAAAGAAACAAACAAGCCCTCGTTACAAAAAACATGGAAGAAACAACAGCACCGTCCAGTCAGTGGTTTCCTCTTCGAAACAGCAGCTGGGTTTGCAAGCTACTGTGGTCTGAGTCTGACCACAACAACTGACACAACATTTAGCGAGTTGATGCACCACAACTGATCAACATCGACCACTGGTGAACGTCTTCTTATTTGTGTGCTGATTGCAGTCAACAGTGTGAATATTGGCCCATACTGATTTTTGGCTGATAAATTAGTGTATCCCTAATGCATACGTATGGCAATATAGTGCACATTTGCTCAAGTGATGACACCCGAGCCAGTTCTGTTTGCTAATGAAGAGATGGGTTTGAAAGTATATAGCTTACTGCACTTCTTCAAACAAGGCCAGTAGTCCAATAAAAGCCAGGTCTCAAATAATGGCTAGGGTGTGTTTGCAATGAACGAATAAAAGCAGGCCAAAAAAAAAAAAAAGAAAAGAAAAGAAAAAAGGGGATGGTTAAACTCCTGGTACCTATATATAATGGTTATATAATGTGCATGCCAACTAAGCATAAAATACATTTTCATCGAAAAATTCAACATTATAATTATGCTATTTTGACTTGGCTATTTTATTAACCCCTAACCCTCTGTTGTTCTAGATTACTCCTCTAAAAGCACTCTTGTCCTATGTCACTGTGGGTGCTAAATGTTTCAGTTAAACTGAATTTTTCACAACACGTTCCTGCAAATATTTTACAATAAAGGCTTTGTTAAGAAAAGAGGGGATTCCATCTTCTGAAAGTCTAGAGGGCTTTTAATTTGAAATGGACACAAAGTGTTGGGTTTGTGTTAAATGCATAATGCAGAAACAAAAATTAACAGGGTGAATGGAAACAGATAAGAAAACAAGGAGGCCTTTTACTCAAATCTGACCAAATACATTGATCAAACAGATTGCATTAGAAATAAAGGCCTGTCTCTAATATAAGCCTGCTTCAAATCAAGGGCTCCAATAATGTAGTGAAGGTGGGTTGACCACTGGAATTCAAACATTTTACTCTAAATTCACCTTTGAGGAGGTCTTGAGTTGTTGAAGGCTAGCTAAAATCGATATGATGGATGGACACTGAACCACTTGATTTAATCCATCTCTGGTATAAAGGATATGATACTGTTTGATTACATCTTATTTAACATTTTTAAGGAAGTGATCAGTACTACACAGTTCGTCTATGTAATGCCTTTAAACAGATTTGCTTATATTTTTATTCTTATCCTCATTCATACTGTTGTAATACCCTGAATATCACCACAACACATTACTGACCTTCATCTGACTGACCTTGTTCTTTGGATGGTGCAAACATCAGACAGTGTCCACATCTACCACAGGATGTAGATAAACTTGGAGATAAATCCTGCTCAGGCTTGCTTGCAGGCCTGATACCAGACTAGACTGTGTTATTGATCTATATTTGTGAAAGTGAGGCCCATGCACCTGGCTGGGCTCAGTGTGACGTCAATGAACTGCAGCTGCTCTTATGTGCCTGCTTCTTCCCTCCTGTTTGATATTCCCGTCCATGCCTGTTCCAGGGAGCCGCTGACAAAGGGATCCGCATACTGAGGCGAGGCGAGGCGGAGCGCCGCTGCATATCACCCACACTATAATTACCCCGTAGCTCCATGCAACTTTGGAATAACAAATGAGTAATCAGTTGTGTGTTTGCAAAAGGCTGGAAAGAATCAGACGCAACACAGCAACAACCATGAAGAGGAAGATTCACAGCAAATTTGCAGCCTGATCCCAAAGAGGCTGCTGCAGTGCTGGCTCACTGAATTAGAGAGGAAATGTTCTTTCTGGCTCTGCTGTGCCCCCGGGAACATGCTGAAACATACCTCCAGAAACTTCATTTTCCAGCACATCAAACTATAAAAACTGTAATTAAATCAATTCTCGTAGTTTGGCACAGAAGCCACATCCTCCTCTCTCTGAAACTCCCCAGTAGCATCTACATCTCTAGCGGTCAATGTCAGGTTACACAAGGATTCAGTAAGGCCCAGTTAAGATGTCGAGAGGCTGGAAAGAGCATGGGAACTAGCTTAGTTTAGCTTAGTATACAAACTGGGGAAAGACTGAAAAACAGCTGGACTCATTTAGTCCAAAGTTCACTTTGTAAAAAACATTACAACAGAAAATGATACCTTAGTTTTTAAAGACGTAAAGACACTATCCCACATTGATCAAGTTAGGACACAATGTGTTTGCTGAGATGTCTGTCAGCTCTGCCTACCTGATTTGCATATCAAGGCTGGCATTGACCCCTTTACACATGAAATTTTAAATCATCAATTGATTGATTTTTCAGTGCATTTTATTTTGTGGATGTCTTGGTGGATGCTGTGCCTCTGTAGGGATAAGAAAACCATTATGTAGTATATAATGCTACATACTATGTGTTGTTGTACTTGATTGTTGTTTTTGATTTAATTAAATAATAGTCTATTTCCATACGTTACTTTATGAACTGCTATTTACATTATTATCATTAATTGTCTTTAATATTGTAATTCCACTTTGGCAACACATGTGAAATGTCATGCTAATAAAGCCTAATGAACTGAATTGAATTTGGATTATTTAAGGTGGGGTTGTACGAGATACTTATCCACAGTAAGTGTGTTACATACAGTAGATGGCAGTCGACATGCTGCCAGTTTGGAGAAGCAGAAAGGGGCACCAGAATGGAGGCCAAGCAATGTACTGCTGTGGACAGGGTCATCAGCATTTTAGCCACTTAAAAAAGGTCCACCTAAAAATATATATATATATATAAGTTTACCTGTACACTATATTTAGGATATTTTCACTGCTTTAACTGACTGAGAGATTAGTTATTTAACCTCACAGAACAAAAGTTGCTGGTCTATTGCTGCCTCAATCAGTTAGTTTATTTGTGTTATTTTGTGTAACTTCTGTCTTTTAAAAGGATAGCCCTGATTCACCAAAGTCACACAATAAAGCAAACAAACTAACTGATCAAGGCAGCAGTAGATCAGCAACTCCTGTGATCTGTGAGATAAAATGACTGATTTTACCCGTGGAATTTGGTTGGTTTAGAGAGATGGTAATATTTGGCTTATGCAACAGTGATGTCCCTGTTTAATAAAGGCTGTTTGTTAAAGCAGTGAAAATACACTTATACTGATACTGATTTTAACATTGCCTCTCCAAACTGGGGGTGTGTCGACCGTCATCTACTGTAGGTAATACACTGACTAATTACACCTCATGCTGCCCCTCATTTAATAATCCAAACTATCCCTTTAAAATGCATAAAGTTCTTTATTGAAATCATAGCACATTATGCGTCATTTTGAAGACATACAGTGAAACATTATGTTCCACAAAAGTGTGTAAATTTCAGTAACAAAAAATGCAACAACATTAAATATATATTATATATGTCTTTTGAATATTCCCCACATGTTTTGTCTTTGACAGTGTGTGTGAATGGGTGTTGCAAGTCAGGGGATGCAAATCTGTTATCCTTATGATTGGACAGTAAATATCTACAGAAAATTTTATGGCTGGTAGTTGAGGAGATGCTTTGCTCTGCTCATGAGGAGGGGAAATAATTTTTTTCTAACTTCTAATAACAAAAATATACCTATGCAGTAACTTCTTAATTAATATTGTTGGTAACCGATTACAAAATAGTGTAAAACCCTCTTTTCTTCTCCCACAAGTGAAACAGAGACATTAATGATGCTAATATGGAGTCAGTGGCCTATATTTATACGTGTATGCATGCAGAGAATTCTCTCTAATGGCTGCCTCAATGCCTGGACCTCATTTGGGCTCCTCATGCCATATTAACACAATATCATGCCCACTGCCAGGAAATGGAATTCAATTAGTGCAGCAGCATGGCGGAGCTGGCCCGACCAAATGGCACCCTGACCAGCAGTTCAGGTGAGCGGAATTAATGAGGGGAGGCTGGCATTCTGGAAATTGAGTCTTGGACCTCCAGTCGGCCAATTCAGAGGGGTTAAAATAGAGAAGGAGGCCAGAGGCATTTAGCCCAGAGGGAAGCAAAGAAGTCTGCAAATGTAAATGGCACATGTGAAGGGAAATACTTAAGCAGCTTAGATTAGTGCAAAATGACATTTAACTGAGACTTTTCTGTCGAATGCATTTCCTTTCTTAATCAGTTCCAGCAGGATGTGATCTGAATTTTGGTTTGATTACTCCCCCGCAAAAATGATTGAATTTGCAGAAATAATTTGTAACCTTGTTTAATTCACTGGTAACTAAACAGTATTTATAAGTTTTTATGCAGAAATTTTTATTTTGGTAGCTGGAAGCCTGCAGCGATAACTGACCAAGAAGCTGCTCTCCAAAGTGCCCTTCTAGTGGACAAAATGTGGTGAAGTGTCCTCTAAAGTGCCCTTGTAGTGGACAAAGTGTGCTAAAGTGCTCTTCAAACTGCCATTCTAGTGGACAAAATGTGATAAAGTGTCCCCTAAAGTTCCCCTTCTAGTGGACAAAATGTGCTAAAGTGCTTGCCAAAGTGTCCTCTAAAGTGCCCTTCTAGTGGTCAAAACATGGTTTAAATGGGTGATTAAAATGTCTCAGTCACTGCAAAAGAAATGGTAAGAGCTATTAGCTTGTTTATGTTCATTGATATTCAGCATGTAGGCTACTACCTCAGAGGTTGTTGTTGTTGCAAGTAATGGATGCCACAATGCTGCCTGAAACAAGCGACCAATGGCAGGCTTATACCCACAGAGTCATTCAGTAAGTCGTGCCTTTATTTTGAAAGTCTGCCCGGTAACTTGATGGCATAGCCATACATGTGCAAAACTGATGTTGGAAGGGTGTCTACAGCGTAGGGCCTCTGACCAAGCTGCATGGGACGAGTTTGGAATGAAGACATGTTGGATCCCTCACCAGCTTCCCACAAACCCTGAGTTGTAGTCTGCAGTGTTAGGTAAGACGTTTGCACCACCTGGGGGGCTTATTTGACCAGAATGGAGCCTATCAGGTACTGCTTACTTTCAGGTTATGTAGATCTCCCAACAAATGCTATAACTAAAGAAGATATCCATGGTTCACACTGGGGTAAGGCAGACACAAGAAGAAGCAGCCTGTCTGGCTTTGTAAAGAACAGTAGAGGTGACCCTGTCCTTTCTTCTTCATAACTCACTTGATATTTTGGCATTTACGAGTAACTGAAGATTGATTTCAATACTCCGTATACTGAAAGCTACTTTGTGAACAAAAGGGTTCAGTGCTTTCATAGATGTTGTGTGTGTTTGAAGACTGCTGAGCTCTCCCGTACACTGTCAGAGAAGCAGTCTGTGGCTCGGCTCTTATTTACATGTTATCTCTTACAGTGGTTCCCAAACCTTTTCTGTCAGGACAGGCTCAGGTGAGACTAATTGTATTGATGATGGCTCTGTTCCAGCAATTATTAAATTGGAATGCAGCAATTAATTATGTTGTTAGTGACACCAGTGTTTGACAAGTCAAAATATCTGCTGTGGAGAGGGTCTGTTCAACTTCCCATGAAATTGCTAGTGGAGTGATTATTGCTTACATGTTTCCTGAAAAAAACAGGTAGCTGGGGAGGGATTTGTTGCAGACTTTGATTGACATGTACAGTAGCCAATAAGATGCTAACTCTTTCCAGATTGAGAGGTCCCAGTGAACACTGCCAGACCAAGACCGACAGAGGCAAGTTTCTTGCCAGCTTTGCCTCTCAGAACCACCTGCGTCATGGCTAACCAAGCTAACAGTGGTTTGTGGTTTGCTAAGTAATGTTAGCAACACGTAAAGCTATCTTTCCATCTAGAAACTCTGTAAACGACCGTGGGATTGTATTCCCTCTCGGAGGCTGTGTTTATTCTGGTGTCACTGGGAAGCTACTGAGCCTGGTTTTATTGCCCGATAATGAAGGTTCAGTCCAGAGATATACTTGCTTTTCAATCAGACTTGCATTTACTGCAGTCAGATTTGCATTTACGTACACATAGCATTAAATTCTGAGGATGTGCACAAACATCACTGCAAACGGATGCGGGATACATGAGGCAGCCATGATGTGTGTGGATCTATATGTGAGGAAGTTACAGTTAACTACTTTAGCAACAAGTACACTGCTAAATCTATCTGTCTATCAGGAAACTTTCTATTTAAATTACTGAGAGTTGATAAGAAAAGTTGAAAAAATATGTTTTTGTACAGCCCGTTCCTCTCTGGTGAACAGATGTATTCTTCTTTCGTGCTCTGGCAGAGTCATATGTGAGAACGTAAATTTCATGTGCGCCCCCAAGCACAGGATGAGTCAGCAACAGTTTAGACTCAATTAAAAAATAATATAGGGGAGACCAGGAACAGTTGTAGCACTATTTGTCTCAGCACCTACGTATGACGCACTGAATTTTTGTGTTAAAGCTCTCAAAGTTTTATTTTTGTACTGGTTTTCAATTTTTCCCATAGGCCATGATTATTGTTTGTGATGGTTCCAGGTGGAAATCTGTTATTATTAATGTTAAAATAACATGTTTATAATCTTATAAAATACATTTAACTGTTTCTCGCTCTGAGTAATTCTAGATTAATCTAAAATTTGAATCAGATCACTGATGGTTATTATCTTACTGAAAAATACTGCTGTGAATATATGCAGTCATTACGGTTTACTACATGTGATGGCTGCATATTGATAAATATATAAATACATTTTACACAATTTACATTTTGGTGTTAATTCTGTTTTAGAAAGATAAACAAACAGAATAAATGCATTAATCTCTTAGTCTGGTATTTATCATGCGAGATAATAGAGTTTGGAAGTCAAAGGTCAAAATGATGCTTAAGTTCTGGGATTCTGGCACTTCTAAGTGTTAATATACAATTTTGACTTCATGGGAACATGGTGAGTTACACAGAGAAACAGGATTAGCTGTCTGTTAAGTGTTTGCTAGGTAAGTTTTTTTTTGTTTTTTTTTAACCAATCTAAGTGTGCACCTGTGTTCTGTCACCATGACTACAGCTCTAGCTTGATGTGGTTACATCAGTGGCTGTACGACACGGTGTTGCAGGAGGTCACCGCGTGTTCCCATCTGTCTCATGTTGTCACTGCGGTGGGAGACGGCAGCGCGGCGAGGAAGCAGCCCCGAGCGCCGCGGGGCAGCTCGGCGTTTGTAACGAGACCCATGAGCCGACCTGACACCGAGACACTGACACCACTTGGCACAAGTCAAATTCCCACCGACTCCCCACACTCACACTGCAGTCCACTGCAGCGCAGCAACACGCATCTCTGTGCGCTCACTGCTGAGTGTTTGTGTCAGTTTAAGTAGTCCCTCCTCTCTGCTTCAGCGTGGACTGAGCCTCTGTTTGCACGCTTCTGGGAAATATTTACTGCCTATATGTTAATGTTGGCTGCAATCTTCTAGAGCCAACAATGAGCTCTTAAAGAGAAATCTCATCAGGCAAATAGCTTCTGAAAGCACTTCACCAAGTCAGGACCTACAGCAGCTCATTTGACCTCTTGTTGATTTTCCATCAAGGCCAGCAGGAGTAATGGAGAGCTTGTTATTCCTCTGAGGAGCCTGTTATTACCTCCAACACTCGGATCGTTAGGAGATACACTGATCCTGAACTTAACCTTTTTACTTAACTATATGCATGTGCCCCTGTTAAAGTACAGTATGCGTTTTTTTTATGCAACAGACAGAACAGCCAAGATACACTGTAAAAATAAACTATTTGTCTTAACTAAAAGAAGTGTTAGTATCCAGGCTGCCTTAAAATTGGAAAACTTTCATGTCAAATAAACTTGATATGAATTTGTTGATCTTGAGAAAACATGTTCAATAAAATTAAGATATTAAGTTGAAGCAACAACCCTTCAGTCACACTGATGAACATTACAAGAAAATTCTTCATTTCAGACCAAGTGCAGACTTTAATTTAATTAGTTAATTCATTAAATAATTTCAGGTGAAAAGGTGTCAGGTTACAAGAACTCACGTTGATAAGTCCTGATGTGTTCTGAACATAAATACTGGAAATTTTAAGTATAATTAACTTGAATAAATAAAACTTGTATATTTACATTCATGAGAAAAGATTAGTTGATTCCACAAAAGTCCTGTATGATTTTTTACAGTGTATGGAGTCCAGCGCAAAGAGGAAGAGGTTAATAGGAAAGCTGGCCAAGAGGTAAGCCAATTATCCCAAATCATCTCCCACCAAGAATGACAAAGTACTGAAATCAGAGGCACTCTGAGCTGATATTATCTATGAGACGTACAGTGAAGTCAGCCTCATGTACATGTGATGCAAACACAGCATCAGACAGCACAGCAGCAGTCACTGACTGAACACAGCCATTTCATCCATGGTGTTGTATCTCAGCGCTTTGTCTTTCGTTGCACACCCACTCCCTCATCAGTTTGTGTGTGTGGAGGGGTGTGTGTGCATGTGTGTGTGTGAGATTGCAGACAGATTTACAGCTGAAGGTCTCTGGTGGAGGTCAGGGTGGACGAGACTGATGACATCACCTTTACCACAGCCATGGCTAAATGAGCCTGAGATGATGGCAGGCCTGGGCGATAAAAACACTGAGATATGGAGGGCGGCAAAAATGGCTGTGGCTAGAAATAATATTTTTTGGCTTTTCCGCGATATCCAATGCTCATGTCGATATACACATTTTCTCTAAAATAAGACTGTAAATTCTCAGATAATGCAAACATATGTTGGTCTTGTAGGACACGATGCATTGCTGTAGATTAAACTAGCCAACAGTACACAAAATAGTGAAAATGAGCTCAACCATAAACATCTACAGCAGTAAAATGCAACATACACATTAATGCAGCAGTAATAGGGATCTAAAAACAAGATAGAATAGTCAAACACACAGGGACTATTTGCTGCACAATGGGCCTCAAGCAAGAAATCATTCATGAACAAATATGCTCTTATTTTTGTTCATATCCATCATTTGTTCTTATGTTATGTTGTTAGTACCCATTCATTTCTGGAATTCACCAATTTCTTGTTTTTGCAACTCTCTTCCCTTACAGACACATGAGATGAAAAAAACATTTTAAACATGTGGTTACATGTTTTCCACATGTGGCCACGTGGAAAACATGTTACCACATGTGTTTAACATGGGAAAATATTGTACATATTATACCATGAAAATGTTCCAATACCACATTTCCCATGTGCAAAACATATAAAAGACACACATGAAACACAGAAAAATTTCACATGTGATATTGTGCATGTGAAATTCACATGAGAACATATAGGGGTTTCACATATTACACAATGAAAATGTTCCAAAACCACATTTCCCATGTTTTTTTTTAATGTTTAACACATGAAAACACATATCTCACATGTGATTTTACACATGTGAAACATTTTATGAGTGGCTGGAGCACTCTGACCACGATAAGAGAAAAACATCTTTGTTTGTCCGACAAAAGGAAACACACATTTAAAGAATATTTGAATATTTATAATTATCATTTATAATAACAGTAATTATTATTTACAATAACTATTGTTATAATTATTGTTAAAATATCTATATGTATATAATAAATCAAAAAATATTCAGTGTTTCACCTGAGGGGAGGCCTTTAACTGTTAACAGCTTCGTATTTTCCCTCATCTATTTCCTGCTTCACAAATTTGCTGTTTCGTCTATTTTATATCATGTTATGTTTGATAGTTTTGGGGTTTTAGACTGTTTGGACTTCGGTAATTTGAAGGCGTCTATGCAGCCCATAAACTGACATAATGACATAAAAAGTTATCAGATATTTATAATGTAATAAATAATGTGAAAAATAATGTTTGCTAAATATTATAAATAAGGTGTAAAAAGAAATATATAGCCTTTCCTCTTTGCTCTAATCAGTTGGTAAAAAAATGAAAAGTTTTTCATTTCTTTTTCTTTTTAACTATTGGATGAGAAAATAAATAATAATTACTTAATTCTAAGTCTTATTTTTTAACTCCTTTCTCTCACTTCAGTTACTTTGTGTCTCTGCTGACACAACATTTACAGCATCTCACTACATAGTTTTCAATAATCCTAAAGTTCTTCTTCTCACAGCCTTTAATCATGGTGTCTCTCCAGTTCTTGGCCATGTGACTGAGTGTTTGCAAGCAGGACAACGCCTGCCGTTATTTAGTTGTCTGGGGCGTTACCTCTGCTAATAACGAACAATCAGCCACACCCCCTCAAGTTCATGGTCAAGTGGCATCCCTGGATAAGAGCAGATTTGGGTGGTGAAGAACATTTTGTGCATCTGGAGTTTTTCTTACTTTTGCTCTTAAGAGAAAATATGAGAGGGAATTTAAGACAATGTTGCTGCACGGGGCCCAGTGATTTCTATGGGTACATTTAGCTATAAAAACCTCACTATCATTACTGGGACAATAATGTAGAGGAATGATTATTGGTGCTCTCACAAAATATGAGCATATTTTTGATAAATAATCATCAGTAATATGGATAAAGGCAAATAAAAGAACAGCTAGAACTGTCTGGTAAGTTCAAATAATTACATCACTTTACTGTAATGAAGCCTTTAAAACCATTTACTTGGAATAAGAGTCTTTCATTAGAATTATGTCCTGATTTTAGATTCTAATAAAAATAAATATGAGACAAATCACCCAGACATCTCTTATGAAAGTCATTATAAAACTGATGGATGGATAAGGCCATTTCCATTTCAATTAGAGATGAAAAATGTATTCAAAGGCAAAAATTAAGGCTGAAATGTCTTTTCAAGGTTAAGTTGATCAGTGTCTGCCAATCTGAAAATGCAATGTCTATTTCACGTTCACTTTTATTAATATTTCTGTAATGTTACAGCATGTGTAGGACATTATTTGACAGTGGAGTTATGGTTTTAAATTTCACTTTATTTTGTCATGTTTAAACATAAAAACAAAAATGAATGTTGGGTTTTATCGTTTAAAATTTGTCACCCAACCTGCAGACATAAAGGGAAAGTGAAATTTCTGCAGATATGTTTTTATTAGAGGAGGTGGAAAAAAGATATGAGAGGATCTTTAACATATTAAACAGCTTTTCCCATTTGCAGTTGTTTGATTGGAGAAAAATCCCATATTTACGAACATTAATAGAAATAATCTCCAGATCACTGATGAAGCTGATTCAGTTGATTCTATGCATGCCTATTTAAACTGGTACCATGTTTAGTGTAATTGCCTTGATCCTCGATATTCCCCAAGTAGTTTTCTTTGCTTGGATCACCGTGATGTTTGATATTCTATCTTGAAAAAAGTGTGGGAGCAATCTGCGCTTCCTTTATCTCACCCTGCACACCTGACTGCTTCGCTCCGAGCCACAGCCATCTGCAGTGATAAAAAGATTATAAAAGACAGAGCAGCCGAGGCGAGACGGCCGAATTTCCTCACCACCTTGATGGTATAGCTTTCATAATCTATTCTGACAATACAGAGGCTGCATGAGGATCTGAGTTTACAGAGACAGAGAGACGGACGGACAGACAGCAGGGGACACAGGGAAGAGCTGAAGCCAAACAGAATGGATCTCAAGTCATTTGATTTAATGTTCTGGATATTTTCTCAGGTTTGAACGATGTCTGAGGGGCTGTCAAAGACACATAGTGGAGTGAATACACTCTTAATGCTACAGCACACAACTTTGTGTCAACTTGACTTGACAAGAACTCGACCAGCCTGCACAGAAGCCTGAACTCAACCCCATGTGATGCCTTGGGATGAAATGGAAGACTGACTGAGAGCTTATCAGCCAACATCAGTGCTGAACCTCACCAACACTCTTGTGGCTGAAAAAGAGACAAAACCTCCAGCCAGTGGTGGAAGCTGAGAGGAGTGGAGGATGTTATGGAACCACATTAATGTCCATGATGTCACATACTGGGTGTAATATCTGGCTCTCAATATACTGCTGGTAGAATTTTCTAAAACTTATAAAATGTTTTTCAATGTAGCCATTAGGTTTCTCATTTGATGCATGTTTTTCTCACAGCCTGTCCTCACCAGGAAATCAGGCATATAGCTTGTGTGTACATACAGTTTATTACAACCCATATTTACATTTGTTACACAGCGACCTCTAATGGCCATAGTAATTATAACAGGAGTAAGTCAGATGATGTTGTATGAAGAAAGTCTGTGTAAGGAAGTGGTGGGGTGGATGGATGACTCATGCAAACACAGGACTTTCATCCAGGAGATGGGCAGGCTGCACCTTAAACCCAAACAAGTAAGCAATACTCAAAAAAAATTGAGGCAATCAGTTGCCACAATTTTTTTGAGTTGATAAACTTAAAAGTTGAAGGTTATCAGAGCTTAAACATAGTCCGTGTTACATGATTACAGTTAAACTAAAATGATTGATTAAGGCAACTGAAATATTTTCAGTAAATGAAATAAATTTTCTATTTTAACACGTAACAACGAGAAAGTTGAGAAAATTCAACATTTCAAGGCAATTTCCTTCAACAGATTTAGAGTTTTGAGCCCAGCCCAAACTCTTAACAACTAATAAACTGCTGTTGATATAATTTGCTGGGAGTAGCAGAACCACTGCAGGGGGTGCGCAGATGACCAGGGGAGAAATAAAGAGTGAAAAGAGTTTTCTGATGCTATCATGCTGACCTTTATTTCACAAAAAATCTATTTAATTTAATTCAACATTTAAATCTTTTTTTTTTTTTTTCAGTTGCTTCCCCAATTATTGTTTGTTTGATTGGTTGAAATTTTGGGGTGGGGTGTGTGAACTTTTTTCAGCTCTCCTTTACACGGAACATTTGTTGAACGTCCCGCCTTTGAGTGAAATACAGCCACACTTTGGACCATTTAGTGTGGCATTTTAACTATGTTTAAGCTAGCTACTAGCTGCTTGCTGCCATAACTTGTGATGGCACCAAAATCTACAAAATCTGCCATATTGGCACTAGGTTTCAGTACCCAGCCCTGTTAACGTCAGGTAGCTTTTGTACTGTAAGGTCTAGTAGACTTGCTGCTTGTACTCTTCACTGGTCACACATGCCATTGTGGGAATCATTGACAATCAACCTGTTCTGTTATTTGAGGATGTGTTGCTTTCTCAGGATGTTGTCGTGTTGGGTGGAAAAAACAAAACAAAACATGGTGTACACAGTCTCAGTCCACAAATTGTAAATACAAGTCATGTGTTGGAAATGTTCAATTACTGGTCAAACAGTTGCTGAGTAAAAAGACAACAAACAGCCGAGTTTCTACCTGGATATGGTACATCATGGAACACGGTCAGGTTCTGTTCATGAGTTGCTCTGGAGCAAATATCAGCAGACTTTAGAGGACAGCGCATATGAACGACGTTTAAATAATTTAATAATGCAGGAATTTCTCTCTTCATTGTGAGTCCAGGTTTGTTTTCTGTTTATCCCCAAAACATTATTTAACCAATGAAAGGACACATATAATACATATGCTTCTGTGATTGGTTCCAATGATGTTCACACCAGCAATTAACCTCTCCAGAGGTGACTTGTCTGTCCACACTGGCTGGGCAGAGATCCTTTATTATATCTGACCTCAATGGGGGACAAACTCCATGCTCATTATATGCAAAAATTCATTCCAAGTTCCATGAGGAGGTTTCAGCAGTCATAGCAAATAAAGTAGGTATCTCCCAAAGTTACTGTCTTTTAAAATGTTCCCTTTAAATATCCCTATTTGTGTTACTGTCCCACCACACTGCGTGAAGAGGGAATTTCATAATAAAAAGACAATAATGTCTCTAATGTCTAACTCAAGACCAATCCACAGAAAGTGTTTCTGACACCCGTCACTCGCTTCTCTCATCAAATTCACACACAACATTTTTTCTTGAAGTCAATTTTTTTCCTCTGGTGTGCTTAGTGAAACATTATCTCCACAGACAGCTGCTTAAATCACACACATCTCCTGCTGCCATATGTTCTGAATTTATCAACACTATCTGTAATTATTGATCAAGACTCCCAGAGTCGCTGTGAGCTTGCTGGTTTCACTTTCAGAGAAAATAAAATCAATGAATCAATAATAAAGTATCAATTTCTCCAGAGCCTACTGTAAAACTGTCTTTGTCCCGTAAATGTCTGTCTTCAGTCAAGCCTGATGAAGAGGTCTGGTTGGCCGCTGTCCTCTCAGACGGCCCAGTGGAGGTCAGTGTCAGTGTGGACTGAATGCTTCAACAGTGCTTACGCAGTGCTCATGTCTCACTGTTGATGTGGAATCCCAGTCAGACTGCTGAGGCCTCTGATTAACTTCAACTGTCCCCTTAGAACGTGTTTTTGGATTTAAGAAGGTCAGTGGATTTTCACATTGGGATCGTGTTAGGACGGGAACGCTTCACAGCCAGGACGGACAAGAACCACAATTACCAGAAACTGTTTCAATGTATACATGGGCATGTGAGTGTTTTCAGACAGATGTGAAAAATGTGAACAGGTCCTTTAACTACATCGCTCTTAATCTAATAAAACAGTTTTGTTGCCTAAACCTAACCAAGTAGTTGTATTGCCTTAACATAACCATTTAGTTTTGTTGCTTCAACCTACCCAAGTAGTTGTGTTGCAAAAAAACTAACCAAATAGTTTTGTTGCATAAGCCTGACCATGTAGTTTGTGTTTTGTAGTAGCTGTGTTGCCTTAGCATAACCAAGGAGTTTTGTTGCTTAAATCTAGCCAAATATTTTTTTGTGTGTGTAAACCTAACCAAGTAGCTGCGTTGCCTCAATCTAACCAAGTGTTTTTGTTGCCAAAACCTAACCATGTACTTGAGTTGCCTAAACCTAACCAAATAGTTTTGTTGCCCTAAACATCTGCAACTGAAAACTGAAAATAATAATTAAGTAGTCAACTATAGTCAACTATGACTACTACAACTAAAATTTTAAAGTCAGTCCAGATTTTTAGTTTCATAACAGACTCAAACTCTAGTCTCCCAGGTCAGGACTACAGATTCACTCTCCACCAGGTAGTCACCAATCACATCTTCCCATTGTCTACAGAAATTTTGCTCTTTATAGCTGAACTAGTTGTCCAGGTGTAAATAGCCACATAGCTGCTATGTGACAATTGTCACCTGGGCGCAAATAGACACCGTGTTTAATTTTTCCATTAACACAGAATCTGACAACTGTCACTATTTTTATACAGCAGCAATCACAGTAGTAGTAGTAATAGTAGTCGTGGTAGTAGTACAGTAATAGTAGTAGTAGTAGTAGAAGTAGTCATAGTAGCATTAGTAGATAGACAGCCAGGCTTCATCTTTGCCAGGTCCCATAAGTTTTAACTACCAAGACCAGCCTCCTTTTTCACTCTGGTGATTCATCTGTATATACAGTTCTAACATCTCTGCCATGAGTCATTCTGTAGGTGGTGTGCTGATTGGCCAGTCAGTGCTGCCATTTGTAGTCATATTTCAGATCTGCTTCCTTTTCAGTCCTTTTGGTAACATGACATCCATGTCTTTAATGCAGTATAAACACTTATTATACACGCATTATATTGTGCACTGAATAATTATAGTTATAAGCATTTCTGAATATTCATATTTATAACAATAATAGTAACATTATAAAACATTGTATAATGTCTTATAACGCATAAAGCATCATAATACCTTATAATTGCTGGTCAGTCACTGACATTTTCATTTTCTTTCTAATATAATTTTCACTGATGTAATACAGTATAATCATTTCATAATGCATTATAATGTGATTATAAGTTACTATGAGTGCTCACTGGGTACTTTAAATGAAATAATAAAATCCCCTAATGAAATGAGCAGATTATAATGCAGTATAAGTATGTTTATAATGCATTACAGACATGGGAATCATAGAAAGTGTTACCATACTTTGTTGTCTATATTTACACTGTCTCTCCTGGAAGCTTCAGCTCTCCTCAGTGAGGACGCAGGAGGCGCCGCAACAGGCCTTTACACCTAATGTCCATAAAAAGCATGAGAATAACACTGCGGTAAAGTCAGTGGGCAGTGAAGTGCTCGGCTCAGTTGTCAACATTAGACTTGAACACCAGAAACTGAGATCCCAATAATTACTTCATTAAATTTTGCCAAAATATTCTCCCTTTTGTCAAGAAAAATACCTGCAGAACTAATGTTTTTAGCATATGTATTCAGGTACTGGTACTGTACTCTACACCCTGAAATAAAAACACATTCTCCAAACTTAAATAAAAGCTCTCACACTGTCATAGCTTAATACTATAATCAGACCATGACTGGTGTTGTTAATTGCATTTATAAATGGATCAACTTCAGGTTTCTACCAGTTATTTTTCATACAAAAACAACACTTTACAGATATCATGAGTCCAGCCTAGTTCAGTTTATAATGTGCTTACATATGACATATTCCCAAACAAATGTGCACTACATGAAATTATCTCAGACTAATTATTAACTCATCAGTCACTCCACATGCAAAATCCTGCAGGGGCTGATTAATACACAGACAATGCATAGAGAACAGCAGAAATAGGAATTTCCAAATCAGAGTGCAGAGTGAGAACTACACTCTGTCTCTGCTACAGCACACAGTCTGGTGTGTATCTAACACAGTTCTTCCACCTCTGCCTGAGCATCATACTGTACAGACCTGTGTGGTGATCTACAGCTGACAAATAAAGAGAAGCAGAGCAGATTAAAAAACAAACACTGCACACATCTGGAATGAGCTTTAAAATGACACTTAGTGTCAACGAGGCAAATGGAAATGTCTTTAAAGATTCTGCTTTAGGAGTCAATAAAAGTCTAAAAACAGAAGTCTGCTGCTTTATCACAGAGACAGTAACATGGGACAGAAAAAATGAACAAATCACAGTAGCTTCAAACAGGAACCAGGGATGTGTGTGGGGGAATTAAAGGGATAAAAAAAAAAATCATTATCTACTCACCCTCATGCTGACTGAAGGTCAGTTTTCAAATGTAAAAACAACTGGAAAAAAAATCATCTTGGAGCCACGTTCACGTGCACCCTGTCTGAGCTGGGTGTGTGTGGTGTGATGGTGTGCAAATGGCATGTTGGGACTATGTTTTTTGTTTTGTTTTTTCCAGTTGTTTTTTTACATTTGAAAACTGGTCACCATTCACTTCCATTTTCTGGGAGATTCTGCAACACTACTTTCATGTGAAACTCCAGCAGTGTTTTGTGGACCAGCAAAATAAACGTGACCCTCAATTAACATGAAGGTGTGTAGATAATGACTGAATTTTCATTTTTGGATGTACTATTCCTTCAAAGGCTTTTGGCAGAGTCACTGCATGTCTTAGCAACATGTGTCATATATTGACATAAAAAAGCAGCAACTGACACACCAGTGGTGGTAAACATGTTCTGCAAAAAGTTCTTATGCATATATACAATAAGAGCATTCACATTATTAGAAGTTATTGGGATTTCTTTGCCTTTATGTTCAGGGCAGAGCTTTACACCCTGGACCTTCTTCATGTCAGGTGACAGTGAGCCAATGAGCCAACACAATGCCCTCCTCCATTATCCCATTTTCTCAGAAATTTCAAGCTCACTGCTCCTTGAAATTACATTATCTTAAGCCTAGAAATGAAATCATCTGGTGCCAGTGCACCTGGAGATGAACCTCACATGAGCTGTGGTTAATGGCTGCAGGGATATACTGCTTGGGTGGATAGTAAAACATTTTCAGAACTTCAGAGCAGGTCCAGAAGCCTTTGACTCTGAATCACTACATACAGTTTGTATCATCTCCTGCATGACTGAGAGGCTTCTTCAGCATCACAGGGAAAATGTAAATATCCTGCTGCTTGTGCTCTGCAGTCAGTATCCTCATCAAAGGTGGCTGCTGCTGGATGAAAACATCTCTGCTAAGTTGTTTATGATTCATTGTGTGTGATGACAGGCTTGTCATGGATGCTGGCTATCAAGCTTTGCTCATGTCTGATTGGTTATTGTAGTAAGTGAAGGCCACACACTGTTGGCACACTTGTGTGGGCTAACATTATATGGGTGTATGGTGGTTGTATGGGTATAAAACAGTGTATTTGCATTCTTTCATTGGTTGTTTGCCCTGCTCATTTAGACTACCTCACTTTTTATCCTTTAACTCAGTGTTTCCCAAACTTTTTTCTCTGGGTACCAACTTTTTAATAATAACAAACCATAACAACCCAATTCACAAGTGGCCTTATCAATAAATCTTGTGAAGAGTTAATCTGCATCACCTTATATAATCTGGACATATGTGTAGAGTTTTGAGCCCAACTCAAACTCTTCGGTTTTGAAATAAAGTAAAAACAAGTTTTGCCAATGTTTTGTCTTTAGTTGAGATAATTTAATTTGCTTCTTTCATAAACTGTTCACGGTGAGCTGTGAACTTTATTTGTCATTATTTGGGTGCTTGAAAATTAAATGGTTTTAATTGAAAATTTTAAAATATTGAACATTATTGACTTTCACTTCCTCATTTTTCGGTGTTTCTAAAACTCAAAGATTCATGTTTATCTAAAGAGGGAAAATAAAGTATCTCAACAAAACTTTATTAGTTGGTAAAACTTTTTCAAAACTTAAGACTTAAGAAGCTACAAAAATCTATTAAAGTAAGTTGGCCTTAAATTTTGAGTTTTCTCAGCTTTTCATTTTTACAGTATAGGATATTTTAACTTTATAAATGAGACAAAATAAGAGCATTTAGGCAGAAACAGGCTCTTGGTTTTTCCTCTCATCAGTTAAACAATATACAGTGCTTTATAAAAGGTGGATTGCAGATCTCAAATCTTAAGTTCACCCAATGTCAGCTGGGAGAGGCTCCAGCCCCCTGTGACCTCACGGATAAGTGGTTACAGAAAATGAATGAATGAATGAATGAATGAATGAAATCTTAAGTTTGAATTTCCTCCAGTTTTTTATTTATTTGGTGACCCAAATAAAATCTCTTGTGACCCACCTGTGGGTCCTGAACCAGTCTTAAGGAAACACTATTTTAACTGACGGAAGTTTGAGCAAATTACTGGTAAAATCTATGGCACTGTCCATGGTGCTGAAATAGCACACCTCTCTGTAAACTGCATTTTTGTCTGTTCCCTTCCAATAATTTCATTTAACCTCAATGAAATCACTGGATGGTCTACCTGCAGATATAAACAAATCTGACATAATACTGGACTTAAGCAAGCTGTCATTGCTGTGGTGGCGTCTCCCTACATTACGAGCACGAATGAATGTGAGCCATCATAAGAAGTTTACAATTTTCTACCTTTACACTTACTTTTTATGTAATGTTACTTTTGACAACTGTGTCTAGGAAGTCAGGAGAAACCTGTGCAGTTCGGCTGCTCCAACAGTTGAGTCAAATTTCAACTTTGGAAAAAAGGGAAAAAAAGGAATCCAATACACAAACCTTTAATTCACAGGAATTCTAGCTTCCTTTTGCTGATGTCTCTATTGGTACCAGCCCTAGCTTTAAGTCCAACATTGGGCAAGATTCATTCTCAATGACTTTTAAATGAGATCATCAGTTTTCACCAGATGTGCTGTGCAGTGCAGAATGAAGAAATCTGTGCAGAAAATGTTACGTGCCTTTGAAGTGCACGAAAAAAGGCTAAGAGGGCTTTTCAGATTTTTGTCAATAGCTTTCTCATTTTTTCTTTCTCATTTACACCTAAACCTCCTTCTAGCTTCTCTTTTATCATTCTTTTCATTGTGAAACTGACGTCAGCTTCATCTAGACCTCTTCTAAATATATGATACAGCTCTTATCCCCAATGTCAAAATGTTGCATCCTACTTCACTATTCATTTCCACATGAATCACTAAGCAGAGCTTTAGTTTAGACTCAGTTCAGACCAGCAGTCTGTGGGATAAAGTACAGTGTAATCTTTAAGGACATCATGCATCAGCAGCTGGTTAACATCTGTCCCCCGCTGAGCTGCTAAACTCCTCTGAGTCAGGAGTAAAGTTTCAGATTCATCACAGTATCTCACTCTTCTCAAATACTTATGAGTTGTTCTAAAATTGACACAGTTTAGGCTTTAGGAAACTGCAAGATTGCAGTGTGTTAGAGAGATACACCGTGTGTGTTTGTGTGTGTGTGTGTGTTCATGTATAATTGCCTGAATAAACAAAAGCCAAATGGAGGCAACAAAAGCAGCAAAAGCAATTGCAGAATCAAATAATGGAGTGAAGAAGATAAGAGAAACAAAGCAGCACGTTCTGAGCTGGGGAGGCAGAGATTTACTGTCACTACTGTGTGTGTGTGTGTGTGTGTGTGTGTGTGTGTGTGTGTGTGTGCAGTTCATTGTGTATATGTGCTGAGGAGACGGTGTTGAGAGGAGGCAGCCTCTTTGTGGGGCTCGACACCTCTCTGAGGCTGTCAGCAGACAGGACGCAGCCAATTATTCAGAGACAAATGGATGTCATTCAAATGTCAGAGCCGTCCAGTGTCCTGCTGAGCCTCAGTCACATGTCAGGGAAGATAATTAACAGCGTCTCAGAGGCTGCATGAATCAGGACCTGCTGCATGCGTTAATGTGACTCCCCTGTGTGGGCACGCAGCAGTGTCTTTATGTTTACCACCTGTGCATGCTTGTCTACAGCCTGAGTGACTATTTTAACCTGCTGCTGATGACTGAGACATTGGATGCAGAGCCATTGCTGGTATTTTATAAATTCTATTATATTCTATTATATTTTATTATATTATATTATGCCACAAAAATGGGATGGATGAATGGACAACCCAAAAAACCCTGTCGTTCTATTTATGCATCAAGACTGGAGTCAAGCCAAGTCAAATTTTCTTTGTATAACCCAATATCACAAAACAAAACAAAAAATAAATAAAATAAAACAAAGCCATGGGATTTAAATTGCATGCTATTCTTCATTTATCTAACCTACTTTAACAGCTGTTAACACTGTAACACAGTGGTTCCCAAACCTTTTCTGGCATGCCCCCCTTTCAGAAGCTGATAAAAGTTCGAGCCCCCCAACCCCCAAATTTCTAACCAGTCATTAACAGTAACTGGGGATGGACATGAGAAAAAGAAGAATTCAGAAGTTGAATTTTAGTGAAATAAAAGTCAGCAGGATAGAGTCAGCAAACTCTTGTTTGTTTGTTTGTTTCTCCCACATAGATCACATTCATTCAACTTTGTTTCACTCTTTATTTCTCCCCTGGTCTTCTGTGCTCCCCCTGCAGTGGCTCGGTGTCCTCCTCTGGGGGCTTATCCCCCAGTTTGGGAACCACTGATGTATTTCATGCTGAATATTGATAAATTTTATGTGAAAGTGCTTTATTATCCAGTGTCAAACAGCTGGATGCAGCCTTAACAATTCACTTTTTTCTACTTAATGTCTTACAGTTGTTGCTTTACAAGCTGTTATTATGTAGATGGATTATTAGTGACTTGTGAGAGTGAGCGCTTTGTTTTGTGCTGCAAAATGCTTCAAATAATATTACACTGAGCACAAACATAATGGATTGTAATAATTGCATGCATGTGTTTGCAGATATGGAAGTTCTTATATACAAATTCTTACATGCATGGATGGATTATGAATTTGCACTGCATGTCCATATGCACACATTTACATGGAGTTATTCTATTTATGGAGTAAAAAATAGCTTATATATGGGAATACTGTACTTAATCTTAGTCTCTTGTGTTGATCAGAGTTTGTGATTAAAGGTTTGGGCGGGGTGGGAAAGGCTGCCATACCACATTACCTTTACATTCTGTAAAGTGACATCTTCAACAGTCTGACATCCCATCATGTTTCTGCCTCAGAGAGAATCCATGTGTCTGGCTGTTATTTCTGATAGGATTTTAAATCTGTGTCACCTGAGGTCATCATGCTTGTGTCGTAGCTGCAGTGGGATGAGATCCTCCACCTACACTCATATCATCTCAGCCTCTGTTCGTCTCCCATCACTCTGCATGTTGTAATTATGAACTCAGCTCAAATTAGGAGGTAAAAGGAGATGAAAGAGGTCGACACAAACTGAGGGCTTGATGATTATGCGAGGAGACGAGCTGTTAAGCAGAATGAGATGAAGCTCTTATGCAGGTTTAAGCAGGGCCACCGAGGGCCAAGGTGCCTCTGCTCTGCTTCCTGTACAGATGAGAGGCAGACAATACATGCCCTGTGTCTTTGTACATCACTGGATAACACTGAACTCTACTCTACACTCTATGAGAGAGGTCATGCACAGTTGAAATACATCAATACAGTGAAAAATATGTAGGAACTCTAAAGCTGGGAAGATTAATAGACACACTGTTCTCAAAAACCTGGCCTGTTAGTTTTCCATAGTTTGTGTGTGAATTGACAAGAGGTTGGAATGTTTGGCCATATATGTCGTAGGGACAGGCGATAGGTTCAAATTTTCCAGCGGACTACCGTTAGCCCATCAACCATTTAGATAATGATTTATGCATGTGTTTGTGTGTGTCTTGCCCAAGTTTCATCTAGGAGTTGTGTGCATTGCTATAAACATGGTTGTGAGCAGTGCTAGTCTGCATGTTTGCTACATCCAACAAAATAACCTACAAAGTCTCAAGAAAGAAAATATTCTTACACCTGTTTTCTTTATTAAACAGAAAAATGTGACTATACTCACTTTTACTGAACTAAGACCCCATTTCATTTAACCTTGACAGACAGAGACAAAATAAAAATTACCAAAACAGTCTTGGTTTGTCTTTCCACTGTTAGAACAATCACTAATCTGGTTTGGTCAAAATAAATCCCTAATTTACTGAGTTAGATGTGAAAATATTCTGACTCTACAAGCTGTTTTCCTCAGGCTTATGATTGGCTGATAGAGGAGTTTAGTGTAGCTCTGAGCTAAAAAAGGAGCAAATAAACCAACAAACAGACAGTACATTCAACTGACAAACAACCATTCACGCCCACATTTACACCTACACACAATTCAGAGCCACCATTTAACCTGCATGTTTTTAGACTGTGTGAGGAAGCCGGAGCACCTAGAGAAAACCCACGCTGACATGAGGAGAACATGCAAAGTCCACACAGAAAGACCCTGCCCCCAGCCACAAACTCCTCATCCAGGGCCAATAGGTTCAGTGCTACCCACTGCATCACTGTGTGGTAGGGTTGGGTGATGTCCACTGAATTGGCAGAAACATCCAATGGATGACATCGTTTCTGGGTCTGAAAGGGTCTTCATCTCGGCACCGCATTGTGTTTATTTAGGAAATACTGAATGGGACATGGATACATACAGTAGTGCAAAGAACAGCAGCAACAGCTTCTTTTAATTCTCTCTCCCACATGTCAAAAACTGAACTTAGGCAACAACTCTATGGCAACTCTGAAGGGACAAACTACCTCAAATACAGAAGCCTTTTAAATCACAACGTTACAGTGACTGATAACTGTCAGCCATCACGATGGACGACGCAATTGTCCATCAGCCAAACCTTACTACTGAGTCCTTCAACATAAATACAGCAACGACACAGAATAGTTTGTCATGCTGGTACCACAAAGGGAAGAAAAGGATGTAAACACAGACTGTAATAAATACTGAATCACAATACTGTATCATGTAAGATAAATCTGTCCAGTATTGTGGGGTTAACAGAAAAACTGTGAAATCTGACACTGAAATATAAATCAAAAATGTCTGGACTCCTCTTAAACTACTTGTGTCAAGCACAAATCCAGCTTGAGTTTAAAGCAGCATTTCCAAAAACTTAGGGTCAGGACCTAAAAGGGGTCGGTGACCTGTTTCATCAGGTCATCAGTTGACAAAATAAAATGCTGCATTTCCTCAAACACTGGCAGACAGAAAGCATCCCTCAGGAACTCAACTCTTTAATGAAATTCAACAGGGAATGACGACTTTAAAACACAGCCGCAAAATACAGCCGAGGTCAAGAAATGTAACAGCCACTTCACTGATGATGAGTCAAGCTATGAGCCAGCACACACATGACAATCACCAACATAAACTACCATGTTCTGAACAGAAGAGGGTGCAAACACTGACAAAAAGTAACATTTGCATTTTGGAATATAAAACAAACTCAGCAAACTACTCAGTAAATGCATGATGGGAAATGTGGGCCATCACTACAATATTTAAGTACAAAGCCTCGTTTTGATCAACACCCACTTACCCTGTTAAAGTTAAAGTATTTCACTGTTAATTCAAACTCACTTCCTGTATTTATTTCAAATTAAAAGCCCTCCAGCATTTCAGTGGACAGCAGTGATAGCATCGTTTGTGTTCTTTATCGTCTTAGTGCAGACACTGAAATTCCGATACGGTTTTGTAAGTTTTGGTCCAGTTTGTGTCGGGGAGACACCAAATTTCTCTTTTGGGTCTTGAGCTGAAAAAGTTTGGAACCTGTAATTTAAAGGACGTGTTCACTGTAAATTGTAATGAGTTGAATCTACATTTTAAAAAAAAAGTTGGGAAACCACCTTTTCCAGAATTTCCAAGTAAAGTGATTACTAATTTTAACTTGTTAAAGCTTAAAAGAACTAAGTTTCAGTGACTCAGTCAGTCAGTAAACTTGAGTATGTAGCTCCAAATCATTACGTAAGTTGAATATAAATATAATATAAACTGAAGATCTGATTTAAGTAAGCAGTACTCACAAAAAATAACTCAACTTACAAGTCTAAAAGCTCACATTACTTGGAAAATATCAGGAAACTAAACTGTGAACTTGGTATTCTACACTGTAAACTCAAATAAATTGAGGCAATCAGTTGCCGCAATTTTTTAATTGATAAACTCAAAAGTTGGAGGTTGTCAGAGCTTCAACATAGGTAATGTTACATGTACTCTTTGATTACAGTTAAATTTAAAAAATGATTAAGCCAACTCAAATATTCTCAGTAAATGCAGCCCAGAATTACCCATCTAATTGCAGCAAGTCAGGGTTGGTGTTTTAATTGTTTAATTTCAAGCACCAAAATAAAGACAATCAGTTCACAGCTCACTGAAATACAAATTCAAATATTCAAGTTTATCTCCAGAAGAAAAGCAAATTATCTCAAAAGATTATAGGCAGGAGAACTTTGTTGTCTAGTAAAGACAGCTGCCTTGAAATTATCAGTTATTATAACTTTTATTATGACTTTCTTTTTAAAGTGCAGAACGGAATCATTTCAAGTATGAAAATCCATTAATTCATGTTCAGTAAAGTTCCTATTGATGAATATGAATTGAAAAATATGAGTTTAATAAAGACAAAGGAAAGAAAATTCTACAGCAACTCAACTGTTTAAGTTGTGCAACTTCTAAACAAATATTAAATTTTCACTTTAATGCTTTCACTTACTTATTACAACTAATTAATGTGAGCATTACGTTTATAAATTAAATATACTTAATTTGACAGCAATTTATCAAATTATAGTACAAACAATCTGAAATTTCAGTATTAATATGTAAAGAATTAAAATTAAAATGCTTTTTTGGATGCTTACACTATTCCTGGAATGTTGAATAAAGACAACTGTTAGTCTATATAGATTCATCATGCAGTTAGTGCTGATTCCTTTGTATTATGTAACACAAGGGAAAAAAACCAGAAAGTTTTAGGAGGATAAAAGTCTCACACATTGTAAAGACATTCACTCACTGCATCAGAAGATTACTGAGTGATTTTATTCATGGTTTCATGGATTTATGTCCAAGTGAGAGAAGCAGTCTTTGAATAAAGTCAGTTCAGTTGTTGAGGGTACCTGAAATAAGTTGAAAGAGAAGACACACAGCATGCTGTCTCTTCCAAAGTGATGGGACAATATGTGAGATCAGCTTTTAAAATTTATTTAAAGCTTTTCCATAACATAAAGCTTCTTCAATTGCTAATAAATTTCAAACTGCAAATGTTACATTAAGGTATATATTTTTTGTTCTGTTTTTTTTAATTTGATAGATGTTTGATAATACCCAGTCACTGGAGTGGTCAGTCAGCCTAGTATGACTGAACTCTTCATGGAAGAGATAAAAGCAGCTGATCAACTAAGATCACATTCAAATCATTAAATAATAATCATTTTCTTTTTCATCCAGTGATTTTGTGTCCAGCATCCTGTGAGACATTGGTCCCTTCCCTTCTCCTCTCTGTCAACACACACAGCAAACGCACCCAGACAACACTGAAGGTGCGGCTGGCTGGCAACAGTGAGGGGGGTCGCCGTGGGAACGCCGTCTCTCTTTCCGTGCCTGTCGTCATCCGAAGCAGGAAGCTTTGTTGTCTAACCTCCTGACATTATGAGAAACACTCGTCCTGATCCCCCCCTCGCCTCGCCGCCAGCTCAGCCGCCGGCTCAATCTGCCTGAAAATCATCTGTCAGTGCACGTTACCATGACAACACAAAGCAGGGGATGAGCTGGGTGTTTCTTCATTGTTAGGGAAGCAGATGATGATGATGTTCTCATTCAGTCCCTCCAGTGTTAATCAGCGGCTGCAAATTAGCTATCTCTGGTTTGAAGTACGTGTGAGACGATGTTATGAGCTAAGATAACTGCCGCCTTTCACTTAACAGCCAGCCTGGATGCTCCGCTAGCACAATAATGGTCCCTTTATAGGACATAATTCTTGTATTGTCCGGCGGTCCTGAGCAGTAAAGAGGCCTTTCTTGTGTGGGAGGCAGCTGTGGCCACAGAGCTCCCTTCATCTGCTCTCCCTCCTCACAGGCAGCCAGTCTTTGGGCAGGCAGAATAAGGATCTGATTGATGCAGGCTCTTCCTACAGGCCCGCAGCGCTCTCTTGACTTGATAAGCCGTTGATTAAACGGGGCTGGAGAGGCGCCGCAGGACAGACAGAGAGCCGCTTCTAAAGAATGGAATTGTCCACTGATGTGAAATCAAACATGGTTTTCATCACAAATGCTTCAGGAAGTCTCAGCGGAGTCTCAGAGCTGACTGTCTGTTGTATGAACTGAAGTGTACCCTTTGAACTGTGCGCTGCTACACTTTGTTTAGGTGTTAAGGTGTGTTTATACTGAGCAGAAGTTTCAGAGAAGGGGTTTTCCAAGGTCTAGTGTTAATTTCGTCAACAATACGTACTGCTAGCTCACTTTGTTTGCATGATGAAGAAAAGATGCTGATGAGACTGAAGTTGCTTAAACAATAACTGTGATTAAGGGTGTGTTCACACTGGCCTTGTTTAGTCCAGCTGAACTAAACCCTGGAGCGTTTACACCCTTGGCGTGGTTCATTTGGGTTGAGAATGCCGGACTTGAACTCTGGTGCGGACCAAACAGCCGCTCTGTGGTCCGGGCTTCATTTCTAGTGTAAACACCATTTGAGCCAATCACAAAAGGGTACCGTTGTATATCACTTCATTTGTTAAAAAAGCGTTCTCTTCCTGACTGGTGAACTAGCAGCGCTTTTGCTACCAAAATGCTGATTAGCAAGAGACAAAGCTGGACTCAGGAGGAGATATGAAATGACTGCATTATTAAATTATTTAATAAATGCTCATGCATTCATTTGTGCGGTCCTCCAATGTCTCCAGCAGTGCTGCATGATGAATGATATCCATGTAGAAATTGTTTTACCCTTATGAACACAAACTGGACTAGCTGGAAAATTTAAAAACTGTATCATGCTTGTATCAGTTCCATTCAGGAACTGGATCTTTTGGTGTGGACCCACCCTTGGGCCCTTTCACACCTACCTTGTTTGTCAGACTTTTGGACTTTCTAGTTTGATCCAAACCAAAATTACAGGTGTTAAACTTCCCTCAGGCCACAGTACTGACCAAACCTTGGTCCAACAGAAAGAGGTGATCTCATTCTGGATCAAACTGAACCATGGTTCAGGTTGCTTTTAGTGTGAAAACATTTTTTTGAATGATTCAGACTTTCAGACCAATTATAGGAAGCTCTGACAGGCTTTTGTCAGAACCGGAAAAAAGGAAAAACTAAGCACCAAGATAAAGCAAGCCATGGTAGCACATGGGGAGAGGAGGAGGAGACCAAATGTTTGACTGACATTTGATCTGAAAACTATTTGAACATCAGTTGAAACCTCACAAAAATGATGACACTTTTCAGTGGATGAAAGAGAGGAAGTGAGCTGAACTGAAAACACACAGCAGTCAGATGCAAACCAGTTAATTGCAAGTATGAGGAGACACAGCTCATATAATGTGAAATCAAAAGATTAAACACATCAAATCTATACAATGTAACAAAAACATGAACTTTGGTTTGGACCTTTGTTCAGACTATCAGGTGGGAAAACACCCTAAACCTTTCTACAATATGATTTAGACCTGCAACAATTTATCAATTAATCCATTAAGTTAAATACCAACTACTTTGATAATCAATGAATCCATTTGAGTATTTTTTTCAAGTCAAAATTCTCTGATTTCAGCTTCTTAAATGTGAATATTTTTTGTTTCTTTACTCCTCTATGACAGTAAACTGAATATCTTTGAGTTGAGAGTAAAACAAGACACTTGAGGACATCATCTTAGGCTTTGGGAAAAAATGATTGACATTCTTCACCGTTTCCTGATATTTTAAAACAACTATTAATTGATTAATTGATAAAATAATCAACAGATTGATCGACTATGAAAATACTAGTTGCAGCCCTAATATCATTGACAAAAACAGGTGACTACAATGGAATTTAAAAATAAAAACTTTAATGAACCATATCTATATTTTAGTTGATGAAAAATGACTGAACATTTCTCTTCCTGCACACCTGAATCCTCTTCTTGGTGAGTCTGCACACCAGCAGTGCACGGCTAACAATGCTAAAACCTGAAGCCAACTGCAACCTGCAGCTGTAGGAGCTCTGTCCATGTGAGAGGGCGAGAGGAAAGCAGCTAGCCTAAAATCTATTGGACAAACTTTGATTTAAAAACAACAATATCTAAATAAAATTTTCAAAAAGAATAACAGGTCATGATTTTGAGATGGAAGTCTCAAAATAATGGAATGGAAGGATCAAGATTGTATGATTATTATTATATGGTTATGGGCTCCATATGTAACAGAGAATTCTTACACTGTAGAATTGCTACTTTACTTTTACTTAAATAAAAGATGAGATAAAAATGTCTAAATATCAATTGTTTTTGTTGACTAATATCAACTGAAAATAAAAAGGATGAAGTTGACTAAATATGACTAAAACTAACTTGGGCTTTTGATCTCAGGCTGGCAAAATCAGTCTAATCAGGCTAAGGACCAATTAATTGACAAAATATACTGACCAATATTCTAAACTTGTAGCATTACACCACTCCACCTACAGCTTTAACTGTTTCTGTATATTAAACATTGTAAGGTGTGATTTGATCCTCAATAACCTGCTGCTGATGCCCTCTCAAGCTCAACAATACAACATGGTACAGGTGAGGCAAAAGCAGCACTTGGACGATGCAAAGCCTCGACCATGTAAGAAATAATCTGGGGCCTTTGTGTCTGAGGTGATCAACAAGACGTTCCTCAGTCAAACTGATCATCTGCAGGTGCAGAGCGAGTAAATGTATGAAGTCATCCTTCCTCCTCCAAACAGTGAGTGAGGGGGTTCATTCCTCCGCTGACTGTGTCAGATATGTGACTGCAGTCTGTTCCAGCCCACTCATCTCCATACAGCCTCTGACTGCCAATCACAAGTCCAGGACACCTTTGTTTCCATGGAGATGTCACACTGCCATGACACAGCCAACCAGTGTGGGTTAAACGTACGAGTGAAGTCACTGAAGCTAATGGGTGGATGTGTGTGCGTGTGCATGTGTGTGTGCACGCGCTGTGTGTCACCACCCACGGCTCTCCTGACATTTCTGTGGACCTCAGTCATTAAAATGGAATCTTACACATAAACCACATTACTCAGAGATTTCACCTGCCAACACACTGAGAAAACACTCGCATCCAGCTCCTTCTCACTCCCAACAAGTGAAATACTGAGACTTGGTCAGACGTTTTAAACTAGAACTCTGTGGGTAACTCTCTAGTGTCATTTCTAGAGATGCTCCCCTAACATTCATTATGTGTCATCAAACTCAGGTGAATGCTGACTCATTTTTAAGATGTTTCGTACATAACTGACTTACCATTTCATTCTTACTTCATTCAACCATGACCACAGTTTTTTCTTAACCCTAACCAGGCAGCTTTTGGACCCAACCTTAACCACTGAGGCGGTAGATCAGGAAAGGAGATCTTTATTTCTGTGACCATCACATGGTGGTTTTGTTAGGAACTGACTGGTCTGATTCACCAGATGGACACTGCAAGTATAAGTCCTGCCATTGGCCGCTTGTGGCATCCACTATCTATGTTTTCAAAGTCCCCAGGAAACAAGAACAACCTCCAAGATGCAGCCTACACCCTGAAAAATGGCAAATTAGCACCTGGGACACTAATGGTACAAACATAAACAAGCTAACAGCTGTTAGCGTTTCTTTTGCAGTGATGTAGTCATGTTCATGCCAGAGATCACCTCCCAACGTTCAAATGTTCCACCAAAACAAGTCCTCCCTCAGCTCTTGTTTGACTACATGAGACAAGGAACTGACAAACAACATTTTGACCTCCAGTTTAATTTGAAGGTCTTTTTGCCATTTTCTGTATGGAACGTTGGGTTATTTTGCCCTGACCACTCAGCAGCAAGTCACAAATCCCCATCAACATAATGTCAGTCAACTTAGAAGCTGTGGTTACTAGAAGAGGTTAATGTCATTGATCGAAGATACAGTATACAGTATGTCGATATAAAGGGATAGTTCATACAAAAATGAACTCACCCTCATGCCGGTTGAAGGTCGCGTTTAGTTTTTTAGTCCACAAAACTAAACAGAAAAAAAACATAAAATGCCCCCATACTGCTCGTCTGGTGTAATCCAAGTCTGCTAAAACCCCAACATGCCAAGCCGACTAAAAAATTTTCTTTACACCACCATGTTCATGTGTACATGCACGCTGTCTGAACTGTGTGTGTGTGGTATGAAGGCGTGGAAATGGCATGTCAGGACTTTAGGAGACTTGGGGTACACCAGACAACCAGTATGGATGTCATGGTTTGGGATTTTTTGTTGGTTATTTCCTGCTTTAATTTGTAGTCCTGGTCCTCTCTCATGTGTCTTGACTTTACTTCCTGACTTTGTCCTTTTCTTTTACCTGTACTATCAGGTCTCCTGTCCATCTTTTCTGTCTGTCTTGTGTCTTATGCCTCCCTTCTCAGTGTGTCCCATGCTGCCTTACATAACCCTTGACCTGTGGTGAAATGTGATATGGATATAGCTGTTTTCTAACCTGTGAAATTATCATTTATGTGCAATTGTATTTGCTGCTGTCTCCAGGACTCCCTGGCAGAAGAGATCTGGTGTCTCAATGGGACTTTCCTGGATAAATAAAGGATAAATAAATAAAAATATAATCATAGTGACAAAACAAGATTAAGCTCAGTTTTTCATGTTATCTTCTAGCGAGCCCAGCATGAAAGTTCTTGGTATTATTTCAAAGCTTCATCTTCTTCAGTCAGTAGAGAAAAAGCAGAGCATCAACAGCATCCTTCCTGTGTGTGTATGTATCATATCCATGCACATTGTGTGTAAAGATATTATATCAGAGCAGAAGTGCATTGAGTGCATCATTTATTATTCATGTTGGATAAATCACGTCCTTTGTATATGTGTGATGTGTGTGTTGTGTACAATATAGCTCATCTAAGTAGGTATTATGTGTCTCCAGTGTGTTAGAGTGCACATGCATCAACTATAAATGGTGTCTGTCCTGAGGCTGCACATGCTTTGTGGAGCTGTGTGTGTGTGTGTGTGTGTGTGTGTGTGTAGTGCCATGGCTGGCCTGTGGGAGAGAGCATGAGGTCATCAAACATTTATGTTGGCTGCGTGGCTGTGTGGAAACAAACTACATCATGCTTCTTCCTCCTCATCTCGCTCTTTCTCTCTGACTCTCTGCATCTACTCTGCCTGTGGTTATACGAGTCACTCTGACTCCACGATGAGTAAGACTCCCAGCCAGAGCTGCTCTCCGGCTCTGGCCTTTTCAAACACACATCAAAATAGGAATCAAACGGACCCACTGCATGTCATTAAGCTGCTAACATCATATGCATGTTTTTAAATGTTCCCTTTAAAGACTTTTTCATATCACTAAACGACCAGAAGATATTTTATGCACTAAACAATAGTTAGAGACAACAAAACACCATGTAATGAAAACTTGGGTACGTGGTTATAGTTAAAAGTAGGAAGTGAAAAATTAACATGGCAATGACAATTTTCATTTAATGAACACCTGAATGTGCCATTTTCTGCAAAAAAAAAAAAAAAAAAAAAAAAATGTTATCACTAAAAGCTGCATTTCACTATAAAGCTCAGTTTACTTTGTGCTGTTAGATATAAAATGATTTTTAACTGTGCTCTGTACATTCAGCAGTAAGTGACGGAGAAAATGTTGTCTCAAAGTGCACATAATGTATATATTTCATAGTTTATCAAGACAAATTGCAAAGATACATAACTCATCTGGGCATATTTTGAGTCAAATCAAGTTTTTGCTAAGGACAATCAATACACACATTATTAAGCCATCAATCAAACCAATAACTACTGTAACAGCAGTCATCGTCAGACAACCTTATCGCTTCTGTAGCCATGACAAAACATTAAATAATGGACATATTAGCAGTTTAAATTAAACTAAAGCTACCTGAATTCTCTGGGGGAAAATATTACACCAAACTCCCTTTAAGAAATATGAAATATTAACAATTCTTTAGGTGTCTGCAAAAACACACAACTATACAAACACAAGATAAAAGGGCGTCATATGTTGACAGTCATCATGTCAATTCAGCATTTATATAATCCATTAATATAAACTGTATTTATGTACAAACTTTACATTTTGGATTTTGGGACCTAAACTGGTTACAGTCTCACGGGTTATAGCACTATTTTAGCAGAAGAAGACCTGGGAATGAGAGGTGAACCCTTTTCAAGATTTCTCACTAAAATAAGTGCTGGTTGGTGATGAACTGAACACAGACAATAGACATTGGAGAAATTTTCAACAGTTACTAAAGTCACTACCCGGTATGCTGCTTCCTGTTTGGTGCAGGACAGAGTGCACCTGCCATCAGATAATATTAAATATAAAATGTTTGATTTTATCAGAACTTCAAGAGGAGAAAAAGACTGACTAATGACAAATTGAGTTTTTAGTTTGTGAGTTTTACGACTAATCTAACCAGTTATTGATCGTGGAATGTTCAGAATGCGTCACTGGTGTATTCTCTGGCTAAAAGAGAAAGGATAAGGACAGGAAATGTAATAAAAAGGCGAAGTCACGCTACTTCCAGTGGACACCATTGGACCTCATTTATGAGCTGCAGTCAATAAGGAGGAACAAATTATTTTTTGATTCAATTTGAATTGCGCCACAAAATCAACATAATGTTTGTTTTGTCAATTTAGTCACGCAACAGCGGGCGTCTTACTCATTCTTTCCCTTCACAGATGATAAAAGCACCAGGAGTCGCTGATAAAACACTTCAGGTAAGATAACGTCAGAAGAGGCAGTGAGACTGGTGTTGGTGACGAATGCTGTGTGAGACAAAAGATGTAGTTCACTGGGCAGTTTGACAAAAAATTAAAACCTACCACAATCTTTCTTAACTTCTAAATTTATCTTTTAAATTGACAAACATCATATGTGTAATTCATGGCACAATTCAAACAGGATAAATAAAAAATGATTCGCCTCTCGCCATTGACTACTCTTCATATTTTTTCTCAAGTTAGGTTAAAAAATTGGGGATGCAAAAGTACGTTTGCTTCTCCAACTCTAATAGCAGTGGTGCTGCTGCTCCTTGTGCGCCACTGCTCAGGTGTCTGTGAATGCAAACATGCTGGATCAAATGAACAGCATGTTGATTTAGCAACTCTCATTCTTAGAGCTATTTATGGTGTTTTTTTTTAAAAAAACAAACAAACTAAAAATGGAAACAACTTAAGTAATTTTCAGAATAGGTCAGAGTTTAGCTGGATATCAACATTATTCTACAAGTACATTCACATATATCAATCAATCATCACTGTAAATATGCCAACTGAAATGTAGATACTGGAGTCTGACATCGACTGGTGACTCATGCGGGCTTCCAAGATGACAGACTTTCAAAACAACAGCTCTTTGGCAATGACAGTGCTTTTGGAAGGAGATTCTATACCCCCATTACTCCAGAACACAACTTCTGTTTCACAAAAACTAGTCCCCCCTTTTCTATTCATTAAGTCAGAATTGATTCCAAAGATGACAGATCCCTGTCATAATCATATCTTCTTTGGAACTCATATTACTGACTAGACCTAAGTTTGTCTGAAGCGTTTGCAGCATGTCCTACAGCTGCTTATTCAAACAGAGACGACAGAAGTGAGGTCATTAGCTTGCAGGCATACATTATACTAACACTTTGAAAGACATGGTGATCAAGATATTCATCTGTCACCTCACAAACACTGAAAATACACACAAAGCAGAATCCACCTGATCTCATAACACCACTCATATTAAAAGACTTGAAAACAACAAGCAGACATTTAAAAAGACATCTGAGTAATACTGAAATGAAATGTTGCTGCATGAGTTGATCAGGATGTAAAACAGATCATCACTTATTCAACAACATAAACTAATCAGCCAAACGTTAAAACTACCGCCTAATATTGTAATATTGTGTTGGTCCCCTTGTACCACCAAAACAGCTCAGACTCATCAAGGCATGGACTCCACAGACGTCTGAAGGTGTCCTGTGGTGTCTGACACCGAGACATTAGCAGCAGATCCTTTAAGTCCTGTAAGTTGTGAGATGGACCCTCCGTGGATCTCTCTTATTGTTCCAACACATCTCACAGATGCTTGATTACTCCATGGTTCAGTTCTGACACTCCTGTGTCCATTATAGGCACTTTCAACAGTGGACAAGGGTCAGCATGGGTACTCTGACCGGTCTACAGCTCAATGTATTTTGGGACACGTTTCTATCATAGTCAGCATGTACTTTTTCAGCAATTTGTGCTACAGTAGCTCTTCCGTGGGATTGGACTAGACGGGTTAGCCTTCAGTCCCCACACACATCAGTGAGCCTTGGGTACCCATGACCCTATTGCCCACACCAGTTCTACTGGTTTGATCTGCTGTACAAACCAGCTTAATTTTACGCTAACTGACTAAACCGGCAGCAAACAGAAGCTCTCAGCATCTTTAATCCATTCACAATGTTCATGTTACAATCATGTGTGCAAACTACAGTTTGTCCAGTCTGGTCCAGTATTTGGCTTAATATCAAACTGGTCTGAAAATTTTTACGTTGGCCCAACCTCAGATCTTCCCTCTTTGGACCACTTTTGGCATACTGCCCGCCCCACAAGACCTGCTGTTTTGACCAAGTCATCTAGTCGTCAGAATCTGACCCTTTTCAAAGTCGCTCACATCCTTACGCTAACCATTTTTCATGCTTCTGACTCATCAACTTGAAGAACTGACAGTTCACTTCCTGCTTGATATATCCCACCCACTGACAGGTGCCATCGTAACAAGATGATCAATGCTATTCTTCTAAACTTCAGTGGTTTTAATGTTGTGGTTGATCAGTTTTGTGCCTACATCTTTAGATCCAGCTGAGTTATGCTGAGGAAATGGAGCGTTAGCTGTTAGAACGAAAGCCAAACTGCTCCTGATGTCTGAATGGCATTATCATATGAAACAGTCTGCATCAAATTACTGAGAGAATTGATTCCAGGTGACAAACAAGAAGTGACAATTTAAATAAAATTGCATTTCATGATAGTCAAGTGCACTTAGCATAACTCTGCCACAAGAAATCCTCATACATTTTGAAATACTTGTTCAATTATTTTCAGTCATATTTGGCTGGATGGCATCATTGAACCCTGGTGAAAATACAGTCTGGATTGTATTGTGTCTATGATTCATTAGTATAAATGGCTGTACTGTAGCAGCAGCTTGCAGGCAGGCAGTCAGTCAGTCAGTCTCCTCAGCTAAGCTGCAGACGGCAGGGGCACTAATGAGCAAGGAGTGCTGCCACATGTGTCTGAATAATTTAACTGTTTCCAGGAAGACAAGTGAAGCCCTATGTCTGCTGTACAGGCAAATAACCTCATTCTAATAACTCTGCCTTACAACTTGGCCGCAGGGTGAACCGGTTTAAAAGATCATCTTAATACAACACAAACATGCCCTCAGTACATTGAAAGAGTTGGATGACTGGACTGTCCATGCTCACTGTGAAGTAAAGTACACAGTAAGAGATGAAGGACACAATCCACCGTCCTCGTTCTGTCTTAAAAATGCATTTTAAGGCTCAGCAGATGCTCATATCAGTCTTCAGTAGTCTGAGTTTGATGACTACAGTGGGTGTCTTTGCTGTAGCAGTCATGTGTAGGTCTACTGCTATTGTTTTATTCTGGCAACAAGCTCAGCAAGGAAACTCCATCTGTGAAAACAGAGGGAATTTTACAGACCGTAATCTTGGGAATTGGTAACTTGACTACATTTAAGCCCTGTTTGTAAGTTGTCTGTCTCTTGATGGAACAGATTCTCTTCAATTCTAAATCAATATGGCTAACTACATTTTGCATAATGGCTTGTTTTGTCCTTTGAAGGCCTCAGTCCGCTTCAAACAAAATGCTCATCCAATCACCAAACAGCATCTGAAAGCCCACCTACACACCTTTCCAATCTCTGATCTTTCAAGCAAAAGCCTTTGCGATTCATCGTATCCAACCCCTCTATAATATAACAGCAGGGCTTTGTGTGTGGCTGTTGATGACAGCTACTGACACTTTTGAGGTTTTGTGGTCCAACAACATCAACGTACAAACTACTTTGTTTCAAGCGTAGCCCTGCTTTAACTGTACCTGAGTGACTTTTAGACAAACATCAAGTATTTTTTGTCTATAGGACATCCCTGCAATACCGACACAAGGAGTTTTTCCTCACCGCTGTTGCTGAGTACTTGCTCATGCTGTGAACTGTTCAGTCTCTGTCTTATAAAGAGTACGGCCTCGACCTGCTCTATATGAAAAGTTCCCTGACATCACTTCTGGTTTAATTTGGCACTATATAAATGAAATTGAGTTGACTGACCCCAGGACGAAAAACATGATGTGATTACCACATCTCAAAACAAATCTGGGATTCACCTTTGAATGTCACCCCCTTCTCTTTATCTGCTCATTTCTTACTATACGCTGTCAAATAAAGATGAAAAATACAGTACTTAAAAGAAAACTCCTATAATATTGTCAGATTCACGATGGATAGTTTAAACAAAAACATAAAAATCAACACAGCAGAACAAGGGATATTGTCTTTTATTTGACACATTCTTCTTCCCATCTTCCTAGTCAAAACCTGGAGCCTATATTACCCACAATGGGACGATGGACGCTACAGTCATAAAGTGTCTTCTCCACTCAGCAGCAGCAGAGTCACAGCAAAGAGTAGCAGAATTCGATTTCACTTGATATGGGCATTGTTTAAAAAATATGATACCAGTACATGATACCAGTACCCATATCAGAACCCTTAAAGTGATACCGATACCAGTGGAGTAGTTAATTCAATACCTTTTTTCAAAAGGTTCTCCTGCATGAAGAACACTTGCACTATTTGGCTGCAAGCAAAACCATATAAAAAGTCCTTTTTTTCTAGATCTGGCTGCCAAACGAGTACCAATACCCAGCCCCAGGTTGTCCTGACAGAAAGCCACTGGAAGGGCAGTTAAACAGAGCCACAGCATTGTCTAACATTTGTGAGGTGCACTCAGACATAAAAGTAATTATTCTGTCATTCAGTACATTACATGAAGGTGTCAGCTGGGTCTAATTTGTCTTAACTAAGGCCAACTTGGTTAAAGCTAGCCTTAACAAAAGGCTAACATTACAGCTGGTGTGTACTTAATGTCAGCATTACTTTACATTTGGTCTGGTGGACCTCACTAACAAGCTAACTTCCAAAAAGACTGCAATTGGTTCTCCAGTTTGTGTAACTTAAGGCCCAATTCTGATGTGAAAAAAATTCTGAGGACTACCATCCAAAAACCAACCCATTTTGTGACACTGCATCCAAGGCAACATTAGCTAGCTAACATGCTTGTCATTACCAGATGATATGTATTGATTCATGTGATGATATTAAAACCTAACTGGAACTGAAATTAGGCATTTTAATTGGACTCCTTCTGTGAATTCTTGATTCCTGATAGCCAATTTTGTAAATTGTCAAATTTTCTTTTAAACTGTAAGCTAACCATGCGGCAGTACCACTGCCTCTGGAGGCCACTACAAGGGGCCCTGATGCCCACCAGAGGGCCAAGGCCCAGCGTTTGAAAATAGCCGGTCTACATGACAATACAGATAATTAGTTCACAAGTTGGAAAAAAACTGCTTTTTATTTCATTGTCACTATAATTAAACCTTGAAGGCAAATGATGGGCTTCCAGCTAACTTCTCCTAATAATCCTCCAGCAGTCAGTCAAAGTGGAAGCCCACCCTCCACCTCTTCTATGTGTCTATTAGATGAGCGGCTTTGCCAGCGGGCTCATTGGCAGGGAACCTATAAGGCACCTTTAGCCTCCCGTAGTGTCTAATTTAGCCCTCCCCATGATACGGGGCCCCTGGGGAGCGAGGTAATCCAATCCGGGGCCTCTCCCTGCTCTTTCTGCTTGGACGGGACTGTGAATGTCTTGATCAGGACCTGAAAAGCCTTTTCCCTCACAGAGCGACAACAGATGGCGCAAGATGAGGAGCGCTCACCTCCCCAACCGCCGACCCCCCCGCTCCTGTCTATGTAATCCTCTCCTCTCTGACATCCTCGTCTCCACAGCCATCACTGGCTTTCCTCCCTTCCTTTTTTTCTCAGTTCGCCTCATTCTCTGTCCCAAACCACTTTGTAGCCTGATGTCTCTGTGCTGCTGTTTTCATCCTCCTCTTTCTCTCTCCAGGAGGCTTCCCTCGTAACAAACAGGCTGAGAGGCAGTTAGCTGCTGCTGCAGCAGGAGGTCACATATCATGCCCAGTCACAGAATCAGAAACCAAGCTAACATATGCCAACTGTTCGGATTATCAACATGAGCTGTATAGTGAATGAACACCAACAATTAGATGCTGCTATGGCAGTGACCTATTTAGAGGAGAGTGACCGGAAATAACCCCCAACCCCCAACACATACATTCCAAGCTCATATTTTTGCCAATCTAAGTTTTTAAAAAACTGACATATGACAAGATTGTTATGCCTAATGCTTAATGTTGAATGTTATTAAAATGGAAAAGCAATTCAAATATGTTTGAAGGCAGGATCACTCGAATAGAAAATGTAATCTGCATCACAGGTTTCCTTTAACAATTTCCTAGAATATTTTGCATGGTGTTCTTCTGTATTTTATATCATGTTTATGTGGTTATGTCATTCCCAAGCCATCAAATACCAGCATTTTGTCATGCCCCTCAGCAATGCATACAAATGCACATCGTACCCTTTAGCACACATGTTTAAAACTCAAAGCCCACAGGCCAAATCTGGCCCGGCACCTCAGCAAGAGCTTGCAAAGAATATAATCTGTGCAATGTGTGTGTGTGTGTGTGTTTATGGAAGTACAGTGTCCATAAACTACATGTCCCAGAATGTATCCCGATTTTGTCATCCATGCACTGAAGGCTCATAGCTGCTAGATGTCAATATATGCTAGATAGTGTCTCAATATCATGGTTGTGGTTGTAGCCAGTAACATTAATAGAGGGAGCTGGGCAAAATTCACCCAGGAAATATTAAGGTACATAACATCACGTGGATCATGTGACTTTCATCTTGCGACTTTATTTCACTGACCAGATGCGCACTGCAGGTAAAAGTCCTGTTGCTGGTCACTTGCTTCGAGCAGCATCCCAGCGTCCGCTATCTACGTTTTCAAAGTTCCCGTGAAACAAGAGAACAACCTCCTAGCTTCTAGATTGCAGTGATGCAGTCATTTTAATGCCAGAGCTCACATCCAGATGTGCAAATATTCCACCAAAACAAGTTCCCCCGCAACACTATTTTGTAGCAGCACCGTCGCTGCATCCTGGGCTTAGCGCTGCCCAAGACATTTGTGATTGGTTTAAAGAAATGAAAACAAGGCAGGACATTTTATTCCCCTACAGCAGAATGTGCCTGTGTGGAGCCAAACCTCTCTCTAGGTGCTAAGTGCTGTGGAGAGGTCAGGCTGCAAGACTATACTGACGTGACATGACGTGATGTATTGTGACATACTTATTTTAACCTAAATCGTGATATTTTTTCCTCAATCTACCCTACTCTAGTTTCTGTGTCTAAACCTAACCAAACTGCAACCATTTCACAACGTCAACCACATGTTAAAAGGGCTTTATGGCAGCTTCACATACAGCTGCTAAAGGGCATCTTGTGCATCGGTATTAGGGCTTTTCCACCAACATGGAACCAGTCCCGTTCCAGTTCAAGCACCTAATTTTGAACTGTTTTCCACTCAAAATAAACTGGTCTGGAGCCTGAAAAGTTAGTTCCCAGCTGGAACCAAAAAATAGAAACTTTTCCTTGGGAAACAAAGGCAGTGTGTCATATTCTACAGTTGATGACATCCTTGATTGTAATGGTTCCACTCAAAGCTAGTGGAAATGAGGGCTGGTTCCCAAGATAGGACCAAGGTTTCAAGAATTTTGAACAGTACCCATTCAAGAACCAGAGCTTAATTGGTGGAAAAAGGGTCAGTGAGGTGCCAAGAGTCATTATGAAGTAGTGTCATATCCAACAAGCTGGGATGAGAATAGGTTGGAAGCTTTATGGTTAGGGTTAGAGTCAGACAGCTTCTATTTCATCTCATTAATGAACAAAATACTGAAGTTCAGGTGTAAATTGTCTCATAATCTGGCCATATGACTGGACTAAAATGGTGGTGGATGTGTACTAAAAGAATAAGGCTGCAGTATTCTTTCTTTCTCATTTTCAACAACTCCCATGACAAGAGCAAAATCAACAATGTGTGAGTCCATCTCATAATATTTTCTCTCTTCCCTACCCTCTCTGAGGCTCTCAGCTCCAAGCTCATTGGTTCCATCTGAAGACTAAATCACCTTGCAAATACATAGTTTAATTTTTAAAAAGGCTCAGTAATTTCCTGGCCACTGTCATTTTTATCAAAGAGGAGGAAATAGCACATTTGTTAGGGACCATTTTCAGCAGCGGATTAATCCATATTTGGTCCCCTTGTAAGTATTTGGGGCAGCAGGATGGTGTACTGTATGTGTGTTTCAGAGAAAACAAACTACAGTGTGTGTTTTCATGGTAATGAAGTGCAACAATGTGGCCCACTGATGTGTTTTTAATAATTTTGGGGCTCTGTGGCACAGAGGGAGAAAATATATCAGGCTCTGATACCTGTTAGCAGGACACATTTATTGTTTGTTGGGTCTTTTGGATTTGTTGACAATAAGGAAGCATTGGTCATCGCCCCTCTAACACAGTTGGAATAATCCAGACTCACAAACACACCATGCTCTCATTTGGTAACTGGCAAAGATAAAATGGAGGTTTTAGTGTTTAGTGTTGACCTGTTACTGCTGCTTCTCTCCCCTCCATAAATCTACATACTGATGCAGTGCGTGGTTACGGAAGATGGCTGGCAGATGAGGAGATGAATGGATATTGCTGACGTGTCCAAATGCTAGCAGCTGAAGTGTCATTAGTGTCCGTGCCAGAGAGATGGATGAGCATTAGAATAGTTAAATATGAAGTTAAATGTGAAACTGAATCAGGATTGATTCATGAGATATCATGTTTTTGGATTATGATTTGTTTTTTTACAACAATTATCGTGTTTATTTTCATCAAGACAGGATTATCTTATTCAAATGGACGGGAGATGACTAAATGGCTAAAATTGCTTGAGTGTTTCCTGTCATTTCATGCAGTTTGTGTGTCATACAGTAAGAGGGCACAGGACACGGTGGAATCATTATGAAACAGAAGCATGAGGCCAGTTAGAGGCCGTGGATAGAAATCATCCATGTGATTTTTGATTTGACCGCAGAGATTAAAATGGAATCAAAGTGAAACAGCATGTGGAGGGGAGGCTTTGTGGTGCTTTGCTCTGACCTTTGACCTCCAAAAATCCCTAAAAAAATGAGAATTTCTACAACACATGTTAACAGCAGACAGGGCACACAGCTTAATGTTATTAGTCAGTGAAAGCTGCTGTAAAGTCAATGATGTTCTATTAAACTCTTGGATTGTGTGAATACAATACATTTACTTTTAACAGGACCTGCTGACTAGTGGGGCTGTAGCCAGGAAAAATACTGAGGTCTTCAGTCCAACGTCCCCAAATGCATCCACAGTCTCTCATAAGTCTCCAACATTTCTCCAAATTTGTAATTATTCAGATTTTGTTAGTAGCAATAGCAGTAGAATTAACAGTAATAGTAGAAGTAGCAGTTGCACTAATAGCAATATAGTATTAGTAATACTAGCAGTAGTAGGAGTAGCAATAGCCGAGCAGTGGCAATAGCAGCAGTAGTAGTACTGATAGTAGAAGAAGTAGCCACAGTTACAGTATTAGCAGTAGTAGCATTAGTAATGGTGGCAATAGTAGGAGTAGTAACAGCAGTAGCAGCAGCAGTAGTAGTACTGACAGTAGCAGTTGGAGTAGCTGTACTGGTAGGAGTAGCAGGAGCAATAGTAGGAGTAGCAGTACCAGTATTAGGAGTAGTAACAGCAGTAGTGGTGGCAATAGCAATGGCTGGGCTCAGTTGTAGAGCGGGTCGTCTCCCAATCAGAAGGTTGGTGGTTCGATCCCTGGCTCCTCTGGTCTACATGTCGAAGTGTCCTTGGGCAAGACACTGAACCCCACATTGCTCCCGATGGCTGCGCCAACAGTGTGTGACTGTGTGTGAATGACTTTCTGATGAACAGGTTGGGTCTTTGTAGAAGAAGCCACCTGTCATTATTGTGTGAATGTGTGTGAATGTTGTAAATGCTGACTAGTAGTTGTAAAAGCGCTTTGAGTAGTCCAAGACTAGAAAAGCGCTATATACAGTCCATTTACCATTACCATTTAGTAGTAGTAGCAGTTGGAGCAGTTGAAGTATTAGTAATATTAGTAGCGGTGACACTTAGCAGTAGGATTAGCAGTAATGGTAGTAGTAGATCCAGTAGGAGAAGCGATAGCAGTTGTAGTATTAGCAATAGTAGAAGCAGAGGCAGCAGCAGTAGTAGTACTGACAGTGCCTGTGCCAGTAGCAGTAATTGTTGTGGTGTGGGTAGCAGTAGCAGTAGTAAGAGTAGCAATAGCAGCAGCTGTGGCATTAGAAGTAGTAGTAGCAGTAGGGGTAGTACTAGTGGTAGCAGTACTACTAGTAGGAGCAGTCATGACAGTAGCGGTGACAGTAGCAGTAGAAGTAGCAGCAGTGGTAGCAGATGCGAAAGTAGAAGTAGCAATAGCAGCAGCTGTGGCATTAGAAGTAGTAGTAGCAGTAGTGGTAGTAGCAGCAGTAAGGGCAGCAGGAGTAGTGACAGAAGCAGTAGCACCAGTAGTAGGTAGTGATGTGTCCTTCCGTGTTGAGGCTTCAAAGCGTGTGTCGAGTGATCTAGGAAGATTTTTGTCAAGCGCGTATCGAGGCTTGTGTTGATGATGTATGTGGTGATGTTCGAAGCCTTGCGAGCCGGCCGTACCACGTGACTGATTCAGAAAACGGTTCGCGGGTTTGGCGTGAGATTCAAAATATAAGGGGCAGCGAAACACAATGGATCCCCCCTCACATTTTGTGGACTTGGAACTTTATCATATTATTAAGTTAATAATTTATGTATTGGCATCACAAACATCATTCATTTAACTCAAAGCTTCACACACCAAAGCCATGGTGTCATTATAATCACTCTGCCTGTTTTACATTTATTGTCCACTTGGTGGCACAGTAGAGCAAATGAAGCACCATGAAGCTTCGGCCCATGAGTGAACCAACTGGATGGAAAGCTCCAATGCTTCATGAAGCTTCATCTCGCCATCACTAGTAGTAGGGTAGCAGAGGTGGTAACAGCTGGAGCAGTGGAGGTGGCACTAAAAGTAGTAGCAACAAGAGTAACAGAGGAAATAGTAGTGGCACGAGCAGTATCAGTAGTGTCAGTAGCAGAAGAAGTAGATGCAGTAGTAATAGTAGTGACAACAACAGTTGCAGCAATAGCAATAGAAGTAGAAGCAGTAGGAGCAGTCAGAACAATAGTAGGTAGTAGTAATAGTAGTAGTAGTGGCAGGCCTAGTAGTAGTGGTATTAGTAGAAGTAGTAGGGCAACAGAAAGAGCAACAGAAACAGTGACAGTATCTGTGGAAGAGGCACTAGAAGCAGGTGTAACAAGAGTAGCAGTAGCAGCAGTAGTTTGAGTTGTTTGGTTGGCCTCTGGATGTCACTGTCTCAGGCTCCAGCAGCTAATGTGAGCTGTAAGTGCTGTTACATGTAGAGCACGCAGAGATAAACAGTGTTAATCTGCACAGTTGTGTCCTTATTGACCCAGATCAATGTGAACTTATTGTCAGACGCATCACGATGACAAACTATGCTGTACTTTTCCACGCTGATGAAGCTGAGAGCTGGAAGAGATCAGAGCCTCTATGGAGGCATTCATCTGATCACTGAGCACACTGACTGTGGGCTGCCCATTACTGCAGATGGTAAGCCATGAAGGCCATTGAGGCATCCTCAAAGGAAGGCACAGCTGCAGCACACACACACACATTCACAGAGTACACACACACACACACCCTCTGCTCTTCCAGCTTGGACTCAGACCAGAAACCTCCATCAGAAACCTCCCTCTTTTTATCACACAACATTCCTGTGTAGTATCATGAGTGGAGACTTGTATTTGAGTTTTGTCTGGAGCAGATCAGAGTACTGATTTTGACGTTGTCATAAACATCTCTCTGATTTTTGAAGTTGATTTTTACACTGTAAAATGTCAGTCTGCATCCATTTCTTCATCTTTTTTGATTAAATGTAGACGTCAAGTCGACAAAATGTTCCATTTTTTCATTTCACAGCATAGTCATAGTGAGCAGCCATTTTACTTTTTAAAGTGTCTCAGAGTTCTCTTAATGCTAATCAATATACATGTTTTTTAATCATAATTCTTATTTATCTTTGATTTAGAAGGGCTACAGAGTTGACATGTTATGATTGAAACACATCTGATAGCAATATTATTTAATAAACTTTTCTAAAATTAGAAGGTTTACCAGTGCTTGAGCAGTATTCCTGCCTTTTTTAAACCAGGAAGTCAGACAGGGTCCTTAGGGTATAGTTAAACCTTTTTATACCTGATTAAATCAGGTTTTTGTAAAAACCTGACAGAGTTGATGGAAATCTCGGACACAACTTAAACAAAGATCAAAATAATAGGGCATTTTTATACCTATGTTATCAGTAGGTATTGTTAGTTTTAGATTTTGAAGCATTTTAACACATTTTTTGAAGTTGCGAATAATTTTTTTTTTTTTTTGGTCGAACATGATTTGTCCCAGTTCTCAACAATGGGCGGTTTATGTTTAAAGAAAAATACTATTGGACACTATAAGATTATTGCATGTTTTAAACTCCCATTCCCAATGCCTGTCTCAGAATACAGTACAATAATAATAAAGTACAATGATATCAAATTTTGTGAATCTGCAACTTAAAAATTTCAGGCACCTCTCAAAGGGTCAGTACACCCTCTTTTCTGTAGTGTTATTTATCCATGTAGATACTTTTGGTCGGCGTTGCAGAGGACCGGAGATATTGGATGTAGAGATGTCTGCCTTATTTTATTTTATTTGTTTACTTGACCTCAGCTGTACCAGAGATAGCTATAAGCTCATTTTTATCTGTCCCTGGGCAAAAAAAAAAAAACAACTGATAATAACATTTCTGCTAAAACAACCTAATACTGTATTTTACTGCCTACTCTTCAATATAATGGAATTAGATGGCATTCGACTTGTGGTGTTCTGCTTGAGTTTTTCAGATGTATTTAATGTATTTTTTGGCTCTAGTTCCATTATATTGGAGAGAAGGCAGACGTCTCTACAGCCGATATCTCCAAAACTCTGCAGTTCATATCGAAACTATGTAGATCAGGGGTGGCCAATTATTTTTCATGGGGGAGGGCTGTTACAGTTTTACAGTGTGCTTCACGTGATGGATACAGGTTGCAACAATAGCAGCAACAGTAGAAGAAGAACAATATAAACAACAAGAATGTTGAGCACTGAATGAATAAAGTTGCAGATTAATATGAAAGATAAAGTTCATTATCATACCCTTTCAGAATAAAAGCCTGATAATGGTAAGCAAAGTTTTTGTTAGATTTTAATTGCAGTATTTCCAAGTGCTCATGATGGCCTTATAGGCCACATGTGGGACTTTTCCATTGTGAAGTTACCACTGATGAAAAGATTTCCTGATTGTGCTACCTCATAATAAAAAGCTTTTGAATGAAAAAAATACTTGGGACTTTTATTGTGAAGAATTTATGGGAAGTTAGGTGAAGCTGTGTGAAGCAAAGCTCGTCTTTAGTTAAAACCTAGATTCTCAAACTGTGGTACACATGCCACAGGAGGAATATCACAATTTTAAATGAAATTAATAAATTAAAAACATATTATAAATACATAAAATATGAGATCACTCATATGTGATTTAAAATAAGTTTTGTCTTTCCTGTAACTTTGTTCTAATATCAGCCTGCTACAATGTCACATAGCGTAAGCATACGTCACCCATAATTACAGGTTATGAGCTAAACTGTGATGGTAAAATGAAGAGACTGAAAATGAAGGCTTCAAAAAAAAACTGCAATTGTGGCTCCAACGGGAACTATTTTGCAGAGATGTGCAGATCAGGAGGAGAATATTTTTAGCAGCCATGTTGAAAATGAAGTAGATGACAGTGAACCAAGCACAAGTGCTAATGGCTACCAGAAGAAGCACCAGTGACGGCACAAAAGACATGGTAACTTGGAGAGCTCAAAGTTTTCTGGAGGGGGTATGTGGTGTAAAAAGTTTGAGAAACACTGAGTTAAGAGGCTTCAAGTGTGTAGCCCTGTTGTACAGGAAATGCAAACCCCTCCGGTGCTGGACTGACGAGTCAAACCAGGCCAGCACATGTGTATGTAAGTAATGGAAGCTTTTAGTGAGCTGGATCCAGCTCCCGGGGCCACATTTTGCCCACGTGTGATCTAGATGGATAAACAGCACTACAGGTAAGAGAAAAAAAATATGTTGACTGTCCCTTTAAATGTTACACATACCCTATTTGCTATACCCATAACCCTAACTCAAGTGGAGGACTTGGGGGGCGGTCCCACCTGGTAGAGAAAAAGTGCCGTCTAAAGTGCTCTTCTAGTGGACAAAATGTGGTAAAGGACCCTCTACAGTGCCCTACCATTGGAAAAATGTGATAAACTACCCTCTAAAGTGCCCTTCTGGTGGAAAAAAATGTGATAAAGTGCCCTTCATGTGGACAAAATGTGGTAAAGGGCCGTAGTGGAAAAAATGTAATTAAGTCTCCTTCCAGTGGACAAAATGTGATAGAGTCCCCTCTAAAGTGCCCTTCCAGTGGAAGAAAATGTGATAAAGTAGCCTTCCAGGGGACTAAATGAGGTAAAGTGCTCTTCCAGTGGAGAAAATGTGATGAAGTGCCATTAGGCTGCCCTATATACTAAAAAATTATTTGGTGTCTGCGTTCCTTGTGTTTTTATAACTGAGTTGTAGTAGTTGTTAATAAAATAAAACAATTTGAATCTAAACCAGGAACTGGAGATGTTTCACCTTAAATCCAAAATGATTTTTGCTGGGCTGGTGCCACACCACGTACAGCTGGTGCCCTTTTTACTTTTTTGCCCCTGCCCCTCAGACAGCCTGGATCCACCACTGCTGTACGCATGTTCAGAGCGTGGGAAGAATCACGAGGTTAATCGGACTCATTTTTATCCAGCGTCACCCAAGCAGGTAAATCCAGCCATGCACATTAACAGCTGCATGATGGCTCTCTGGACACTGAGTAAAGGACTGATGGCCTCCGTGGAACAGAGCAGGAAAATTTGCACCTAAATGAACTCTTGACGGAGGATATCGGACCATAAAGATGAAACGGAACCAGCAGCTCCCACCCTGAAATCATTCAGTCATTATTTGCAGTTGCAGGTCAGCCTAGCACCACTTCAACTCAAAGGCAGCTACAATCAAACAGGGGCAGCACGTACGAGCTGATGTTCAGCGTCAGAATTAACATCTCCCCTCTTGAGCAAAATAGCATGACAACAAGCAGCAGTGTGCAGCCACAGGCCTTCATATGAATACCCACACACACCGAGACATGACGCCGTGCGTGCCTCTGGACAAACATGAGCCTCCATGATCAGAAGACAGCAACTCCATGCCCTTGTTTATGCCCTCTGGTCAGATGATCGATTATCTGATGATCAATGTCACACACACACCACACACACACACACACACACACACACACACACACACACACACACACACACACACACCTCCAGCCCGCCTGTCTGATTGGTTTATGACATCCTTACCTTTCTGGATGAGGGCTTCGACGTCCTGATCGAAGCCCAGCCGGTGGCACTTCCTCCACAGCCCCATGTTGGTGGAGTTGTACTGCCTGCTGCACTCCTCCGCGGCGCTCATGGCGAACAGCTGCCGCCGGTTCCTGGCCAGCAGCAGCTTCTCCTCCCAGCGGGGCGCGCTGCTGCTCCGGCCGGCCCGCAGCGGCAGGCTGTTGTTGGGGATGTAGATGAAGCCCGGGTCCTTGCGGCGGCTGGAAAAGTTCAGGCAGCGGGCCCTGTACCTCCTGGCGTCGGTCTCGTACCAGTGGTCGGAGCACATCGCCACGGCCAGCATGCCCAGGGCGCAGAGGGACAGAGAGAGCCCGGCGTAGAGCAGCAACTTCCCGGCAGCCATGCTCGCTTCTGTCACAGCCGCATCAGCACCTCGACAGACGGACAGCTCCTCTGCGGCGTCCCGCTCCTCAGCTCACATCACCTCTGGAGAGCGGCGGCAGGGACATCATCCAGATACAATGAGCTCAGTGTGGAAATAAAAGGGTCAATCCGTGTATTCCGCTGTTTTCGTGCGTGTGTTCTCGGCGCTGCAGACAGAGAGGAGAGGAGAGGAGAGGGCGCTTATCTCATCTCAGCCCCGGATCTTCAGCATCCATCCGTCTGAGCAGAACAGGGCGACACCAACATGCACAAAACACATCAGCATTCAGTCAAAGACAGATTTTACACAGAATAAACCCAGACCGCATCACCCACCCACTAAAATAAGCGATGGACAAAGAGGCTGAGCTGTGGAGAGAGCGAGAGAGAATCGTACAGCTGCATCCAACCGAAGAACCGTTTACAAACACAATGACAGACTAAAGCAGGAGCGTCATCAGATCATGTAGACAGAGCAGGTTAAATGTACCTGATGTGTCCACACACAGCCCAGCAGCCCGCAGTCCATCAGCAGCACAGAGCAGAGGATCAGAGCACAGTCAGCATCCAGCATCCAGCCCGTCTGATAGGATGACGGCAGCTGCTACAGAGCAGCCAGCAGGCCTGTCCACCGACCAATCAACAGCAGTCTGTCTGTCTGTCTGTCTGGAGGAGCAGCACGGTGTTAGCTTACAGGCTGCATGATGTTTGACTGAACAATCATAAACTACCTCTTTATAACCTACACACTGCTGCTGTTATATATCACGAAATCATAACAGAAGTCATCACTTTTCATATATAAAGTCTAGACTGGATTCTATAATATTATTTATAGACAGGCTTGGGGAGTAATGGATTACATGTAACAGGATTACATTATCTGGATACAAAAAAGGTAACTGTATTCCATTACAGTTACAGATAAAAAAGAAATCATCAGATTACAGATACATTTAGTAAAAATGGGGATTATTATCAGGATTACAATTTAAAATAAAGAACGATATACTACCACACACAGTGACACACAGCTGCCAATTCATTATCATGGCCTCTAGTGAAAAAATTAAATTTGACCATTTTTCATATTTAAATCAATCAATCAAATCAATCAATTGCACACAACAAAGGGGACAAACTAATAAACCTAACAACAAACATAAAACACAATTAATCAACTATTGAATTAAATATATGTTTCTCTTAATACTCTCCATTTCTCTCTCAGTGTCTCACTCACTGAGGATGAGGACAGGTTGTGACAACAAAAAGGGAAAAAGTGTGAAAAATTGTCATAAATTAGTTGCAGGCATGCTTTTAACATGCAAACACCACCAATGTCTCACTATTGCCAGCACCCATATCCTGTCCAGTCTTGGCAGGTTTGGGCCCAGATTACTTTGAAATGTAGTCGGTTACTGAATCAAGTTACATGGCAGTTTTTGTAGTTAATAATGTAATCCATTGGATTTCATAAAATGTAATGTAATCTGAATACTTTTGGACTACTACAAAATCAAACACTGAAAATCTTGCACCTTATACTTATAAAAAAATAAGGACATTCCACAATTATTCTTTTTTTTTCTCTTTAAGCATGTAACAAAATCTTTAGTGTAAATAAAATGTATTCTTGCATGAGGTTCTTTTCTGTGGGGCACATTTCTTAAGAACCCCTGCAGGTCAGACACACTCTTTATGAGTTAACAGAACTCTGGTTATTATGAGAAAAGTTTCTGAATTTTAAAATTGCCCTGTATTAAAGCTGTAATTCAAACTCTAATAAAGTAATCCTTGACAATGTAACTATAACGTAAAACACATTTTTCCAATGTATACACTGTGCATACCTCAATGGCAAGTAACAGAATGAATTTTAAGTACGATGTATGTTAGTCTAGTGTATCTGATCCTGTATCTGACTGAGGTTTGTCACTGTTAGAATCTGTGGCCCCGACCGTGGCTCTGAAATATCAGCAGACTAACTGTGCTGTGTGCTGATCAATCCATGGAGCTGACCGTGGTGCTGAAGTAGCAGACATGTTTGTACTTTCAGTCCTGCCACTGTATCAGTTTCATCGTGGATCTATTATATTCTCTCAACCCCCAGTTCCCACACTGGGGTCCGTGTACCCAGGACTCAGACTCTCTCACATTCAGCCAAACGCTGCAGAGTTACATGCGTCCTCTCAGGCACACTCTTCTCATTAACCTGTGTTGAGTATTTCACAGTGTCAAGTGGATTTTATAGACAGTTGAGAGCGGGTGAGGGTCGAGGGGTGTGTAGCTGAACACTGTACATCTGAAGGGGTACAGGACTGTTTGAGAAACACTGCTCTCAAAATGTTTTTTTCTGTGAAAACTACAGGCACAACAAGAAAAGAGTTGTTTATGAGTCATGAGTGAACAAAACAAACTGGGCCCATCCACCCTCTGTTAAAAATGTATAAAACACCAAATGACAGAAGCTCGTTATAAAGTGAAATTGTTATTGTTATTTTTAGTTTTAAGGGTTTTATTACTTCAGCGGCAATACTATATATTGATTATATGGTTATTTTCACACAATATATTTGTGCTTTATCAAATTTCCATAGACTAATTACTAATTATTACAACACCTAATGTACAAGATGGGAGAAGTGTTGTTGGGGTCCATAAGGGCCTACAGCTCATTTTTGGCCCAGGGCCCACTGGAATGTTGGCCCCTGCCTGTTTAGGACCTTATGTACACTGTGAAAACCAAATGCTCAAGTTAATTATTTGTAGTAAGTGATGAAAACTTAATTTTTGTTTAGATGTTGTGTTAAATGTTGTGTTTGTTTAGATGTTGTGTTAGATGTGTTAGATGTTGTGTTGTGGATAGAAATTTTCTGTAATATTTTATTTATTGCGAAGGGGAGTTTACTGAAAATCAAATAATGTGATTTTATACTTATTATTACTAAATTATTTCACTTCCATTTTAACTTTTTGCAGTAAGAGGGGTGGATGAATATTTTGAGTTACAGTACTGAAAATATTGATTTTGGCCTAATCAATCATTTTAATTTTAATTAACTGTAATCAAACAGTAAATGTAACTAACTCAGATATTTAAGCTCTAACAATTTCTAACAATCCAACTTTTGACTTTATGAACTCAAGATAATTGTGGCAACTGACTGCACCTTTTATTATTATCTTATATTTTACGGTGCATGTGCCAACCTACTAGTGATGTTTCACTTTACTATGACCACAATCAGCCAGCTTACTGTTTCTACACGACACCACTACAACTGCAGCAGATGATTTTTAATTTTTAGCAGGAGAGAATTAGTAAAAACTCTATCTGTGGGTCACGTCTCCATATAAGTATTTCATTACAGACTCAGCTGGTCTGAGGTGTATTTTTCAGCAGCACAGACGCTTATGAATGATCATAGCAATATTATAGAAATACTGCAGACAGCAGTGTGTCTCTATGATCCTCTCACTCTGTGACTACATGCTGCTACTTGTCACTTTGATCAGGAAGGTGACACTATTAATGTAGTCTAGTATATAGGCTACGATACAGTATAGAATTAAATATTTATAGTTTAGAGAATATCAGAGATCTGAGACCAAATTGACAGAAGGGCGAGACGAAGAGAAGCTACTTCAGCACCACGGACAGCACCATGGATTAATCAATATTTTTTATCACTATCAAGATCTCATCTGCTGGGACCAAACAACCAATCACATCATTACAATCTGATTCAAAAGTAAAGCTGACTGGTGCATGAAAGGATTTACTGTCACCTTTTTCTAACTGAGTGTGCATTTCAGATCAGTGAGAATCACACAGAGAAAAAGAAATACAGAAATCTGTTGAGTGAAATAACTAAAACTGTTCGAACTCTGACAGGAAAAGAAAAATGTGTGTTCATGTTGGATCACATCACTCAGAAAGAAGCATATAATTATTTGTTAGAAGTTTTTAAAGGTTATTTTGAGTATTTTACTATTTCATCCAGATCTTATCATACTGTAACTGCTTCTTTTAGAAAGAAGTATTGCTGTAATTTTATCAGAGGTGTGACAAAATAAAAAATAATGGGTTGTGTCTGAAATCACTTTGGATTTGTTATAAAATAATGCTCTATATTTACTGACCTCCATTCTATCTGACAGACAAGATTCTGAGTCTGTGCATTTTTTCTCCATATAAATGCCCTCAAAATTCCAATGGACCAAAAATAAACAGTGCCCATGGCACATTTTGCAGATGTAAAATTAACAATGATGAGACACTATATGCATCGGTGATAATGCAAGATCACAATGATTAATAAGTGTTGAAAATCTCAATTTATTCTCAGCTAATTGTTTTGGTATTACCGCCCACACCTTCGTGATTGGTTCAGTGTCAGTGCAGCAGCAGGCAGCTGTCCTCTGAGTAAAAGCTTGTGTACACTGCCTGCACAGCAGCAAACAGCAGACACACACAGGCACGGATGAGTTGGTGAATACAGTGGAGTTTTTAGCAGCTATGAGTCACATATTTATCTTAGAAGTTGGTGGAGACTAAAACCAGAACTAAAGTAAAGTAAGTCTGACCTGAAGTGTTTTCTCTTCTGGGTTGATGACTGAAGAACAGGTGAAAAAGTTTTCTCAGAATCATTTTTCTGAATTACTTTGTCATCATCTGTGAAAACAGCTGAAAGACGTTTTGGAAGGTGAATAAAACAAAGTTGCTAACTTGCTAACGCACAATATGTGCTGGTGTTTAGAGTGAACACACCTGGAGGAAAACATGAATGCTTTTAGTTCTATTTACAACTAGGGCTGTAGCTAATGATTATTGTCATAGACGCTTAATTAGTTGATCATTTTCTCAATTAACAATCATTTGTGACTAAAATAGCACACAGACATATGGACGTGTTTGGACCTATTTTTCAAGTATTTGCTGTAACGATTATTTTCATTATTGATTAAACTGTCAGCCATTTTCTCCATTAATGGATCAGTTGTTTGGTCCATAAAATGTTGATCCTGTCTCAAGATGACGTCCTCAGATGTCTTCTTTTGTCCACAACTCAAAGACATTCAGTTTACTGTCAGAGAGGAGTAAAGAAACCAGAAAATATTCACATTTAAGAAGCTGAAATCAGAGAATTTTTACTTTTTTTCCTTTAAAAAATACTCAAATTGATTAATCAATTATCAAAATAGTTGGCAATTGATTCAATTATCAAATAATAATCAAATTGATTAATTGTTACAGCACTATTTAGAACCATTATTTTCAAAGTGGGGGCTGCCAGGGGGGAGCCAGAGGAGCTTCAGCAAATTGGGAAGGAAGATGAGGGAAAATTCTAAAAATAAACAAATAAATAAATACATAAACAAATAACATTCATTCTTGAGAAGTGGGATGAAATTATATTTTGAGGGGGTTTTGATTTTTACTCTCTACACTTACTGACTTCTGTACTAACAACAAACATTTGGAAAGTGATGCTGAAAATGAAATCGTCTGCCAAAACATTTTTCACCTGTTTTGATGAATTTAAAAAAAAAGTGATTGTATTTTTCTACTTGTTTCCAAGATGAAAAAAATGAAATAACTTATCCTGACAAATCGTATAGACACAGGAGGGAGCATTATTCAGATGAGATCATCAGAATAATTTTTTCCTCATTTGTCTCTCAGAGCTTCCACAGAAACACGACTACAAATGGAAGATAACGTTGCTCTGAGTGTTGATGTTGTGCTATCTGCTAACACTGTCTCTATAATAAGGTTGTATTATATTAGTATAGTGTTCATCTCTTGTTCCACTGACCCAAAATTGACTTTTTTTTTTTTTTTTCAAATCAATGAATGCAGCTTTAATGACCCCATGAGGTTTCCTGTTGCACTGTCCTCAGGACAAACTATTTGTTGAGCTTTAAAACCATTAAATTCAGTCATCAAAACAGTTCATTCTGTCTGATACCTGACTAAAGTGCAGGTACAACAAATACTGTCAAGAATAGTTGTGAAGTGAAGCCTCTGATTCATGGTGACTTGTCCCCACCACAGTCTGTGTTCATGGCTCACTCCTGTCAGCGTCACTGTGCTGAGTAGGTGAAGCTTTGGAAATGTCCAGAAGAATCTGTGGCTCCCCTTTTCTGTTTCTTCATATCTGGCGCCCTCTTCTGTTCATATATTGTAAAGACAGGCACAATAGAAACTGACGACTGCTGCCATGACTGAGCAGACCACTATGTCTGAAACATACTGTACATATACACATACAAACTCTATAAAATCACAATACACAAGACAAAGTAAAATGGTAGACATATGATTTGTTTCCAGGATATTTGAGGGCTGCACTGTTTCACACAGTCAGTTTTAATCAGGCTTTGGGAATTTCACCTTTTTTGTCTTGAAATCAATCAATCAATCAATAAACTGGGCACAACAAAGGAAGGAACAGCTGGACAAACTATTATTCAATATAATCAATATTTTCAATATATGGTGAACTAATTTGAGTGTGTGTATCGAAAGTTTTTGAACAGTCGTAGCACATTTTAACCACACCATGATAACCTTGATAACTGTGATAGTTTTGGTCACTACATATTCATGATATGAAATTTACACAGTGGTCAACAAAAAGTGAATTGCAGTATGTTAAAAGTGTGGGTCAAAAATTACAGACAGATGCAACAAATTCCTTTCATTTGACATTTGAGCTTGTACACAGAACGCTAAGTGGAGGCTCTGTAGTTAAAGTGGCATTATATTTGGTGAAAAGATTTGTTTAGGGAACTTAAGGTTTAGACTTGGGACTTGACTTGGGACTTGGGTGCAAAGACTTGGCCCCACCTCTGGGAACCATGAACAGACTATAGTCTAAATTTCATGGCAGTCCATCCAGCATTAAACCAAACGATCTACAGTGCTGTCAGATTAATTTGGTCTGGTTTACCATGAGTTGGGCTGGTTTTTAAACATATTAAAAATGACAGAATACTAAAAATAGATTCATAAACTGTGTTCCTTATTCATGCAAAAACATCCAGTCACTTAGCACAACTCTGACATGACATCATTTTTATTCATTCTTCTGAGTTACCATCATTATCACCCGTCTGCTGAAAACACACAAACTTTAGTGTTTTTGTATATCTGTATTTTCATTCTCAAACAAGCCTCTAAACTTGCAACATTACAACATAAAACTTTATGATCAGAATTTGTTTGGGTTTTTGATCACATGGGATGGTGTCTACTTCTCTCTCTACCAAAACTTTATAGGAACTGTTTTGGAGATATCAGCCGTAGAGATGTCTGCATTCTCTCCAGTATAATGGGACTAGATGGCACTTAGCTTGTGGTGCTCAAAGAGCCAAAAATTACATTTGAAAAATTAAAAACAAGTGTCTCTTTCCAGAAATCATGACCCATTATATTGGACAGAAGGCAGACATCTCTGCAGCCAGAATCTCCAAAACTCTGCAACTCACACTACAACTATCTACATAATGATAAACATTATAATTCATCTCGGTACCACTGCAGATAAAGTCAGCTGCTCAGACTAGTGCTGTAAATGCAGTTTTTTCTTACTGTATATTATACGGTGTATCATATCAGTTCCCAGCCAATTACTTTAATTTTCATGCAATTATTCTTTTGAATAACAAAAAGCTGAAGCATAATATTTATGACCTTATGATATGGTAGTCTGATAATCATTAAATATGCTCTGTGTGGGAAGCTCACGCCCTCATCAAATATGCATATGATACATTACAATAATAACAAGTGCAGTAAACCGCTTTCAGCTTCCATACTCACTGCTCCTCCTGGTGGATGAACAGATCATTGCAACTGTTTTCTACAAACTGAACTTGGGGCGTTATGAGTCGGCCCCGTGTTCTCTACGTCATTGCAGGGGATCTAATTAGAGCCACAAGCTCGACCAGGTCACAGCAGGGACTCGCCTCAGATTGGCCAGGGCTCTACCAGTGAGGAACGGGACGTTTGAGGTGGCTGCATCTGTAGATGGATAAATAGCACTACATGTGAGAGAGGAAATATGCATTTTGATTTTGGGGTGAACACTCACTTTAAGTTGGTAAAAATGTCAAGCTTATCGTAGTTTACCAAGTTGGATAAAAAAAAATATTATTTTTGTTATTTGAGCAGTTCCTTTATTTTTTCTTTATTTTGAAGGCAAAGAGCAGAAGTAGAAAGTGGTTTTGTAGTTGCATATGTAATCTATCAGCATTCTACTGTAGAGCACTTTTGAACTTTGAAATTGTTGTTTTATTATGTAATATTGAACAATTATGACCCACAATATGGTTACTATCATTCGAGTTCTTTTATATTGTCTATTATAAATAATATTTGGGTAGTGTTTGCAATCATTTTGGGAAGATTTTGAGTAATTATTGGACTGGAAAACATCAAACCAATGTGGCAACACTGGCTGCTGTGGTGCTACAAACCAACCAACCTCCAGACCATCATTAACACTGGCATGCCTGGACCCAGAGCTAGGCTAGGTGCTGCTAGCATGGTTAAAAAGAACTACAGAGCGGCAAAACTCTTTTTCATCTCAGGCAGAATAGTGCATTCATGTGGTGATGGAATAATAGAAAAAAATAGTTTTCCAACTGGGATAATTCATCATCAAAATCCCCTCAAGTCAGAACAGGAACTCAGAAAATCTGAGAACATTTTGTTACACAAAGCGCTGAGTTGTTGTCTGTTGGCCTCTCACATGCAGAAACATGGTGGACAAGAGTAAAGTAGAGTTTGGATTTGATATAATTTTGAATTGTTTATTTTTGCTTTTCTTTTGAATATAGTATCTTCCATACAAAAGAGAGATTTAAAATATTTTTTTATGATCAGGTCCATTTTTTCATAAAAAATATAATGTATCACTTTTTTAAATGAACATCTGAACCAGTTGGTGTTTTAAAGAAATGTTCTACAACAATAATAACTTAACACAAATGCACACTTTCAGCTTCATTATTCACATCCATATCTTCTTTGAATTTTGCAAGCACCTGGTTAACTGGATAAATTAAATTATATATCAATATCATTTTAAAGGATACCTCTTTAATTTTGTTGCTGACACAACATTTTGTATATCAAAACATTACATGGACTGAAAAATGGTAAAGCTATGAAAACACTCGACACGTACACTTTCAATACTTTTGTTTGATACCTTGTTTTTTTTACATGATACCCCTATGTATAATGTTGTATATGGTTTGTCTTGTTTTTATTTTTTGTTGTCTTGTTTGTTTTGTTCTGTTTGTTTTTCTTGCTGTGTTTTAATGTGGACACTATTTTGTTTGATTGTATGGCCTGAAAAATGGTACAATTAAAAAAAAGGAAAAAGAGTAAGTGTTTGGTTGACAACTATTTATCAATTCACATATTGCATATCATTTTTGCTCACGTTTGTAATATAGTATTAAGTTGTAACTGTTAGTTGCTGTCCACAGAAAGTGGACAGGATAGGAATGTTATTTATTAGCACCCTGATAAAAAGGCCCCCACTCTACACTGGTACTCTCTGCTCTTAGTAGCTTCCATGTTGTTTCTACTTTATGTCTTAAACACACATTGAAAAACTGGGACCATCCGAAGAGCACTGGAATGCACCATGAGTGAACTAGTCAGGCAGGCCGACTGTGTAGAGCTGGAAGTGCTGACTTGTGTTTTGTTAAGAACGTATTTCAGTCATTTTACTGTTGGCCTTATTTTTAGTGGTGAAGATGACGTCATGTGAATTAGTAACATAATAACGTCATGCTACATACAACTCAGTCTACTTACATGAATGTGCGTCAACTTTGAAGTTAGCCGACAAACAGCCGGAACGTTGAGTCTGAACCTGCGAAACCCGCGGAACTCTTAAAGCGACGGACTTCCTGCTAGCGGTCGGTTGCATAAAATAAACATTAGACTACACGGAAAAATGACAATCTGTCTGCTTAAATTTAATAACAACTAACTTTATACATTTATGTGTAATTTATAAAACATGTATAGAGTTGGAAATAAAATACCACTTTACAACAAAACCGGAAGTGAAAGCAACTAACCAATCAGCTCCACGGAAAACGTGTCATGCGTGGTAGGGTGGGTGATGGCAGTGTGGTGTGTGAAGGTTAACGTTAGCTAAAACATTAGTGCACTTAGTTCAGTTAGTGCGTTTTCCAGCGTTTCTACCACGATTCACTAAACAACAGTGAGGACTTGGTCACAGGCTACAGACTGAGGTAAGACTCCATGATGTATGATCTGTCCCATGATAACTGAGCACATGGACTCTGTCATTCAAATCTGTTGTAGATATTGCTGCTTGAGAGGTTTTCACCAAGATTTTAGGGAAGTGAAAACATGCTTCAATATGACAACTAAAGCACGAAGAACATATCATCTGTCATGAACTTAGTGTTAAATCAGTTTGATTTATTGGACAGACAGACAGACAGTCATCAGACTGACAACATGGTCTGTTTAATACTGTGGAACGTACCACAGTCTGAATCCTAGTATGAGCTGGGTCTTTTTTATTTTAGATATTTTTACAAGTACATTTACAAGTATATTTTACAAATGATCAAAATCAAAAATACATATTTTTCCTCTTATTTGTCGTTCTGTTTGTCCATCTTGACAGTTTTCTCTCCAATATAATAGAACTGGATGACCTGGTTACTCAAGATATTCTGAGCTCCTTGTTGTGAAAAGTTTCATGTAAAAACTATTTTCATTCTACTGAACTGCACCCATCAACTGAATCATGGTACAGAAGGAAATGTGCATCTACTCATGGATGAAATGTTTCAGCTCAGGAGGACGTCAAATGTTTATATCCCACACTGTCATCAGCACGAACCTCTTGTTTATGAGTAGATGCACGCTTCCTAATTCGGTAAAAAGAAAATAGTTCCTACATGAAACTGTTCAGAACAAGGACTGTGGATTACAGTTACAGTTATGCAACTAAATCTAGATGCATAAATAGAACTACAGGTTCTAGAAAAATATGTATTTTTGATTTTGGGGTGACTGTCCCCACTATAATGTCTTCACCCCTAAATCACTACTCTGTAGCATTGCATGATATTTTCAAAAGTTTTATTTCATGACTAAAATAGGAAAAAGTGAGCTAATGCTGAATATATTACTGAAATGTTAGAAGTTATGTATTGCAAATGTTTCTTTTAAGCCAACCAAATCTGCTTTTCAGACATTTTTAATATATTCTGCCCCGATTAAAGTGACAACAGTTTGGTTCTAAATGAAAGACTAATCTCACATTTGAAGTGTCAAAAATTCATTTGTATTCCCTTTCAAATGTTTTATTGTTTAATTTGTCAAAATATGCAGATGTTTTTAAGAACTTTTCTAAAGAACAACTGACTGGAAAAAAAATAGCTTGCAGGTTCCACACTGATGTTCTAAGAGTAAATCAGTCAATTTCAAGATTTTCTATCAGTTTACAAAAGCACGCTCATCCAAACATGATCACTACTGTGTGGACATGTTCCCAAAACATGGTGGTACAGTAATAAATGTTGATTGGAGCATTATGTAGTGTGCACATTTCAGGATTTACAATAACTTTACACATTTATCACAATGTGTCATATTTAGACTGGTAGTAAGGAAACATTGTAAAAGCATATTTTAAAACCATTCAGCTTGTTATGGACTAACATTAAATAATATAATTATGCATCACTGACATTTAAATATGGGAATTAATTATTTTAATAATGCAGCTGGTTCCTCAGCTGAGGTCAAAATTAGTAAGGAAAATGGTTCAGAGGTCAAAAAAGAGACAATTCCTGCTGAAACAGATACATGGGCTTAATAGGAGCAAGTGGGCTTAAAGGGAATATAAGTAAATTTATGGATAAAATACAGAATATTTTACTCTATGCACATGAAATAAAATGAAAACAATTATATGAAACAAATCTATATATAATGCACTAACACAATAGATAAAGTATACTGTAAATTGATCATTCAGAGGAATAATTAGCTTTACTCATTTACATCCACCCAAGACAGTGTGATTTGTTGATTGTGTCCTCTTTTAGCCCTTTAATGTTGATTTGAAAAAAAGAAAGATAAATACACACATTTATTGTCTGTTTAACTCTAAAATAATATATACTGCATGTAAAAATGTGAACCTTGCATGCTTATCATGCTTTATGTCATTTCAGTGAACCACACTATGCAACTACTGTGCTGATGCAGCACGTGGTCTATTTTCTAGCATGCTAAAACTCATATTTTGATTCCAAAATATTTCTAATTAAGGTAATATTTAACATATGTCTCATTGAAAACTCTTAACTCTAAATTTTGATAACACATGAGTACAAAACAGGAGTAAAGAGATATGTAAAGTCTCCTCTTCTGAGTGAACCAAAATCAACAAAGTTATTTTTTTTTTGCAACTTCTTCTGGGAACAGCAGGGACATGTCACACATTTGCCTTGATGGCTCAACATCTACAGATCTGATTGGCCCGCAATACAAAGCGTCTGTTGCTCAACAAGTAGCTTCATTTGAAAAAAACATCACACAGCAAAAAATGCTGATGTAGTTTTTTTTTTTTTGGACTCAGAAGCTGCCAGTGGGCTTATATGGTATGTAGGCTTAATAGGGATGCCGGTCCTGTATTTACAAAAATAATAATGTTAAGCAGTTTGGACATTACATTTCTTGTCTTTGTCCTGTATTCAGTTGAATATAGGTTGAAAAGTTTTTGCAAATCATTCCATTCTGTTTTATTTTACCTCACTTTATTCTGGAATCAGGGTTGTGTTCTGTCCCACCTGCAGAAGAGACACAAAACAACTAAAGATTACACAGACATATTGAGCTTTATTGCTTACTATTATGTATCACAAAAATCAGGAAACTCTCACAATTAAGATGTTTAAAAGTTTATCATTTTTTTCTTGAAAATGTTTCCTGTGCAGCTTCAAGACGGCCTTTCTGTAGTAGAGCCTTCTCAAAAGATCTGCCAGGCCAATATCATCAGCTGATTGTATCACATGATAGTTATATGGTAGTGATGTCTCAGTCAATGCCCCACACGTCATATGGAATCTCTGCTCCACGTCTCAAGTTTTCCGTCTTCTCTCGGCTCTGTCCAGCAGTCATGGCCGGTCTGTCCACCTACGCCTGTGCGCATGGCCAGACTGAGCGCGCAGATCTTTGGGGAGGTGGTGCGTCCGACAGACTCCAGATCTATGAAGGTGGTCCAGCTGTTCAAGGAGCCTCCCATGGCCAAGAGGAAGGAAGTGTATGACTGGTACCCACAGCACAAGATCTACTATGCCATGACCCAGAAGCTCCGCTTCATGGGACTGTTCAGGTACTCTACAAAGTATAAAATATACCTCCCACGTCCAAACAAAACTGCTAAATTCTGTCAGTTTTTTATTTTTTTGAAGGCTGTTAAGCAACTGTCAATTAAACTCAATAATTCTCGCAAGTTTTTTACATTAAAAGCCTACCAGGACAAAAGTTACTTTGCTCCTTGAGATTTTAATGTGAAACATCTACACAGGAAGTCTTGAGTTTCATTAGAGATAGCTTAACAGCCATCAAAAAATGAAAAAATGACAAAGTAGAATGAAGTGAGTGAGAATGGTATTTCTGTTAAAAGAGAAACTTGACCATTGACATATCTAAAGATGGATGACATGACAGCCCAGAAGTGAAGCCAAAACATCTGATTGCCCCCTGGTGGCTGGCTACAGTATAGCTCATAACCCTGCCCTCTCCATGTTAGCAGATGGGACAGAGGTACACCTCATAAATTTTACCAAAGATGGTTTCTGTCATTTTAGATAGTTCCTATCAGGCTGATGTTTATTCAAGTGTTAATTTTTATCATCAGTTTGATTTTAATTCGTTACTTGATGCTATGAAAAGGGGGTGTCACGTCATGATTGACAGCTGGGCTCTGCATGTGATTGAATCTGCTGGCTGTGTGGGCGGGGCCTACATACTGCTGCTCCAACCCTGATCACTACTGCACAGACTCCAAATGACGTCACCAACACAGGATGGCATTGCCCATATCCGGGATATTTTGGCTTCATTTTTGCACCATGGGAGGAAGTTGAAACCTGTCGTCCATCTTTATATACAGTCCATGATGTGGAGCTGACTCTCAGTTAACATGGTGAAAGTTTTAATAAAACTTTTTCTCTTCAGAGACGAGCACGAAGACTTCAAGGAGGAGATGCTTCGCCTGAGGAAGCTGAGAGGAAAAGGGAAACCAAAGAAAGGAGAGGGGAAGAGAGCGACCAAGAAAAAATGAGCTGCCTCATCTCTGCTACTCCATCTTTACACTGGACTTGTTTTTTTATTTTTAATGGAGGCAGACAGATCAGACTGTGCACACTACCACTGTGTGAGTGTGTGTGGGGGAGGTGCTGATCCTGAAAGAATTCCACTGGTCCGGTCAGGACTGTCCGGTTGCTTTGTCTGAAGCTTTTCTATGCTGGCAACAATAATACCTTAGGTCAGCATCACATATGAAACATTGTCATCTATGTTGGTTGTATTTAAGTGAATTCCATCCTTTTATTGTTGAACAGTCTTGTGTGAAATCATACGGAGCCACAAACTACAAGGGTACAAAAGTACTGCTAAAACAAGCTGATAATTCTGATCATCTGAGGGTTCATACAACAATAAGAAGCCTCTGAACATGTCTTTTCAAGATTTGTTGATTAATAACAAATTTTGGTCTGTTGCAGCTATATTGTACCTCATGCCAACTCAAGTGTAAGCTGGTATCATCTTGACTGGCTGAAAAATGATGCAAAGAAATGTTTTCATGTTTTCAAAATAAAGTGAATATGAGTATTGTGTAGTGTTATAGAACTCTTTCTGCACATTGTACAGTCAAAAATACTGCAGTGAAACTACAACACACAACAATACAGAAGCATATTGCTCCCACACCAGAAAAAAAACAGATCAGTGTCACCTTATAACATGAAAAGATTGTTATAACAAGATATTTTTCACATTATAACAAGTATTTTCATGTTATTACAACATACAAAATGTTTTAACATGAAAAAAAGTTTCTTGTTATAACAATATACTGTTTATCTTGTTATAACATGAAAAATACATGATATAACACAACAACTTAAATTGTTAAAATGTTTGGGGAAAAAATCTGTTTTTAAAATACTATTAATTTTGTTATAATGTGAATGTTTCATACTATAATGAGATATGTAAATATATATGTTTATAATATTACAACAAGACAGTTCTGTTGGTATTATACATACATACAATAATCTAATACTATTGCTCACAAAATGTGTTATAACATGACAAAATTTGTCATAACACTAAATGGTTTGTTATAACAGTGCTTTATCATGTTATAACATCAAATGTTTTATGTTATACTAAGATAAAGTGTGTGTTGTTATAATAAAAAATTCTTTGTTTGTTATAATGTGATAATGTTATAACGTGATTATTTTGTATGTTATAATAATGTGAAAATGTCTTGTTATAACATGAAAAACAACTTGTTATTTACATGATTAGTATCATGTTATAACATGATACTAATCTGTTTTCTGTTTCTTCTGCCATGGCAGTAATACACTTTCACAGTACATAGATGCTGGTAATGACTTCATGTGGTGAGCATATTACAAGAAATTGAAAGGGTAGAACATCTCAAGTGTTAAGTCACACAAAGACGCACATTTCACATATTTATTTGTCTCACATCAACGCTTGAGAATTTGAGCACAAATCCTTCATCAGAGCATTTGTAGCACTGTGCAGGTTCAGTTTGACAGTTTGACACACAGCTGGTGGTTGGACTCAGTACTTACAAACCAATCACTTTTCTTTTCCAATGCTTCTAGATACAAGGACCAATTATAGATAACTCTATTACATACAATATTACGCTTAACAAATCATTCACTATTAAGACCAGACCCTAAATGAAAATTAAGAGGCACATCCTTAAATGATAATCCTAATTTAAAATGCATTTTAAGATGAAATCATCATTAAGTCCTCCCAGTGTGGTGATGTGATGATTGAGTGATTTTGTATTTGTTGTGTTATTGCAGCAGGTACGATTACCACGCCTATACCTGCCAGTTGTTGTCAGCCATGTGGTTTTGTTTTGAGTCATGTTTTTGTGCATGATGATATTTCTAATTTGATTGGTTGATATGCTCACTGGACAAGTGCAACCTCATTTTCTACATTTGATACTTGATAGAGTATTACCTGTGCTAACAAAGTGTGGGTGTATCTACACTAGGCCAGCTATTATGGGGTTTACAGCCATAAAACAAGGCCACACTTGTATGTACAATGTCTCACATCTGAGCTGTGGAACCCTGTAACTCCCAAGCTCAAAGTCTCTAGAATGTTCTGACCTGAACTGGTTCACTACTGACTGGTACATGACGGAAAAAAATAAAACACACAAAAAATGGCTTTTAGTGGTCCAGTTTCACATTTAGAAATGTGGCTTCAGGTCTGGGTGACCACATGGCCATGGAGCCTCCAGAGTCCCCCTGCATGTTACTTAGATCTGGTAAATCAGTTTTTCTGTATTTGTTAGAGGTCAGTATTAACTAAACCAAGTCCTACATTATCACTGGTTGTCTCATGAACTGATGATCATTTTGATAATATCTGCTGAGTACTGTTTATAGTCAAATATTAAGCATGTAAGCTTGCTGAGGTCTCTAACAAGGCATAGAGCTGGGTCAAGGTGAAAACTCCAGTCAGTAATGGTGGATAAAGTTGACGTTATCTGTGTAAAAAAAAATGTGACACAGGGACAGTAATATATGGTTTGAATTGTCAGGTCTTTGTATGTTAGAAGTTTTTAGTAGTTGAAGTCCCATGGAAAGTATCTTTGGTTCTATGCAATGTTTTGTACTTTATTAGCTGTATTTTGCACAGAGCTGCAACAATTAAATGATTAATCAATTTGTTATCAACTATTAATTTATTGGCCAATTATTTGATATGGATAGATTTTATTCTGCAGTGTGTATAGGACCTGTACTGTGGATAGGTTGTGTAGTGTGTACAGGTTCTATAGTGTTGATAGTGTCTGTAGTGTGGTTATGTTCTGCTGAGACCTAGTGTCGAAACCTAGTTAAATGACCTTTATTCTTTGAGTTCGTGTTCTGCTCACATGGTAAATATCTGGAAAATTCAGTTGTGATTAAGGAAACATGGGGTCCAGTACTGTTACTCCAGGACAGGACAAACCTTTTAGCTTCTGGATCTCTAGGCAAAAAATGAAGTTGCCATTTGTAGTCTATCCCTCACAAGATAGTACACTGGTTACTTTAAACCATATAAAGTATCATTATGTATTGATATCAGTGATCCTGGCCCTGACCCTGATCTTTCACCATGTAACTCTAGATTGTACTCAATGGGAACTGTGTACTTAATCCACAGAGAGGTGGAGGAGAAAACTGAAAAACTTATTATTCCAAAAAACTCAGGGCACTCTGTAAAACAAATAAAAACTGAATATGATTTGCACATCTGTTTCAACTTGTATTCAATTCAATTCTGTACAAAGACAAGATATTTACTGTTCAAACTGATTAACTTCATTGTTCTTTGTAAGTATACACTTGCTCTGAATCTGATGCCTGCACACATTTCAAAAAAAGTTGGGACAGAAGCAACAGAAGACTGAAAGTTGTGGAATACTCAAAAATCACTTGTGGGACATTGTACTGGTAAACAAGTGAGTTGGTAACAGGTGACAGTATCATGATTGGATATTAAAGGGATGTCCTGGAAAGAAAGAAGTTTTGTGAAGAACTGCAAATAGTCCAACCGTTTAAGAACAACAATTCTCAACACAAAACTGCAGGAATTTAGAGATTTCACTATCTACAATCTATAATATCATTCAAAGATTCAGAGAATCCAGAGAAATCTCTGCACATAAGGGGCAAGGCTGAAAACTATCAGTGAATGTCTGTGACCTTTGACCTCTCAGGCAGCACTGCATTAAAAACATGGTTGTATGAAGGATACTACATGGAGTTGTAAACAGCATCCAGAAACACTGCAGACTTCTCTGGGCCTGAGCTCATCTGAGATGGACTGACGCAAAGTGGAAAAGTGTGCTGTGGTCTGACGAGTCCAAATTTCAGATTGTTTTCACAAACATGGACATCATGTCCTCTGGGCTAAAGAGGAAAAGGACCATCCAGATTGTTACCAGCATTAACTTCAAAACACAGCACACACACATGGGTAACTGTTGCATCTATGAAGGTCCCATTAATGCTGAAAGGTACATAGAGACAGTTCATGACTGACTGTTGAGCACCCAAAGACGTATATCAAGCAAGAATGAGAAAGAATTTCACTTTCAAAACTTCAACAATTAGTGTCCTCAGTTCACAAACACTGACTGAGTGTTAAAGGAAATCACAGTGGTAAACATGCTGCTGTCACAACTGTTTTGGATCATGTTGCAGACATTAAATTCATAATGAGTGTATATTTACAAAAAACAATAAAGTGAATCAGTTTGAACATGAAATATCTTGTCTTTGTTCTGTATTCAGTTGAATATAGGTTGAAAAGGATTTGCAAATCATTGCATTCTGTTTCTATTTACATTTTACGCAGCATCCCAACTTTTTTGGAATTTTGGTTTACATTAAAATTGGCTGCCTAAACTTATTTTTTAAACTATTTGTTATAGACCTATTACCACGTAGGAAATTTAAACAATGAAGTATTTGTTTTAACCTTGGTTACAGTTCCCTTATCTATTAGAACCTGAGGGGGACTAATTACTATTTTTTAAATTCAAATTATTTCTTTATTTTTTCTTACTTTAAAAATCACAAGTTTTTCTTTTTTTCTATTTTATTTGAAGTTATTTATCTGAATGTACAGGTCTGTTGCTATAGCAATTCAAGACTGTCTTTATGTATATTTTCTTGTGATTTTATTTCACAGTTGTTTTGGCTATGTAAACATCTGTCACTCAAGCAAGTAAAACCTGATTGAATTTGAATAAACTTCTAAACCTAGCCAGGATGTAATATAATTGTTTTTTGTATTTATTTTATGTATTATTTTATTTTATAGAAGGACTGCTAGTGTCTGCTGCATTGTTTTTGTTGTGTAATTGTACATACACAATTCAAACATTCAAGACAATTTATACCAATTTTTTGCACGCTTTAGATCATGGCTGGTTAATTTTATTTCATTTTATCAAAATTACTACAAGGAATATTCATATTTTGTTGATTTTTGAGGCCTCTGTGGTCAAAACCTGGTCATGGATGACCAGGGGAGAAATACAGAGTGATATAAAGTTAAATGAATATGATAAATGTCATGAAAATTAATAATCAAGTGTTTGCTAATGCTGTCATGCTTACCTTTATTTCACTATAATTCCATTTGAATCATATTATTAATCTTTATTAATTTCATTTTATTTTATAGGAGGACTGCGGTACTGACTGCTGCACTGTTTGTGTTTTGCAGTTGTACATATAGAATTCAAACGTTCATCACCAAAGATAATTGATGGCAATTTTTTCCAAATGTTTAGGTCATGGCTGCTACTTATATATATATTATTTTAAGGAGTTGAAAGTTGAAGTTGAAAGGAAAAAACACATTTTATTAAGGATGTAATGATACCAAATACTCACACAAAAAAAGGCTTGAAAAAAATGTCCTTTATGAAATAATAAACCTGATGTGAACAGCATTTTTTGTTTGTATAAATTCCATTTTTCTGTTTAACCTAAAGTGCTTCTGCTTTTTGTCTTTAATAAAATAAAATACAAGCAGCAGCCATGACCTAAGCATGTGCAAAACAAAATGGCATGAATGTCTTTGGCAATAAATATTTGAATAACGTATGTACAACTGCAAAACAAAAGCAATGCAGTGATCAGTAGCAGCATCAGTAGCATAAAAACACATAAACACACAGTATTGTCACAGTAGGGGAGACCAGGAGCAATTGTAACATTTTTCACATTTTCCATCATAACTCACATTACTGTTTGAAATATACCTGTCATATATATTTTCACTAAGACTATAATATTAAATTTAGTGTTAAGGTTGTTGGTAGGGTAGGGGTAATTGTAACAGTCACTGGGGGCAAGTGTAACACTGACAAAATGAATCATATTAATCTCCTGTATCTCAAATAAAAAGACACGTGTGGTTCCGGGACAATTGCAACACAGTGTTACAATCACCTTTGTCTTGCAACCATGATGAAATGATGTATGCTAGCAAGTAACGCCTACATTAGAATAGTTTTTTTAATGTTAATTTTTAACTAAAAACCTAGAGATAAAATTGATGTAAGTTTAAATTTGCAGTCATCTAAAGACAGCGGAAGAAAACTATTGTGGATCCAAAAAGTAAGTTTCATCCCTCAAAATCATTTTTGTTGTCGAAAACTTTTGCTGGGGTGAAATGATCCTGCTCCTTTTCCGCAGACAGAGAGAGAATCCTTCTGAGCATGTGCAGAGTAATGCTGAGTCCAAGATCATATACTCTGATACCCAAAATGTACAACTGTTCAACATACTTAAATGTAAATAAAAAGTAATGGTATCTTTTTGGACACATTGCTCATCGCGTGTCACATCACTTCCTGAGAGCCTCCTTGCCAGTTGGAGATGTGTAACCATGGTAACCTGTGCCAACAACAAACTAATTTTAAGAATATATGATGCCTGGCAGAATGAAACCTTACTTATGTTTAAACTGAGGCATTATTGATGTTACGCAAGAGCTGCCTTGGTCGCTGCTCAGTTTTGATGTTGTTGTTGTCATGCCTGCATTGCATTGTGGGATATTTATGCCAGTGTAGCGTCCAGCACTTGCATACTCTAATATTACCCCAGAAATAGTTTGCACCTCACATACTACTGGTTTCATGCTAAGGTTTCAGACAACAATGAAAATCTCACATACTGTTTTATCATACTAAATAGCATGCTAGTATGGAATTTTGGACTCAACCTAGCTTGTTTGTGATTCGAGGCATTAAGTGCATTACAATGGTCCCCTTTTGCAACAGCCCCCAGTCTCCTCTATCAAGACATTTTTTTTGCAGTATTGCAGTATTTTGATATATTGTTACATAATAATAATGATAATAATAATAATAAATATAATAATAATTATATATTATTATTATTATTATTATTACAACCAAATAAATAAATAAAAATAATTAAATAAAATAATTAACCATGTAATAATGCCGTAGATATCCGGTATTTTTTTTTATTGTGATATTCGATATATTGTTATATCCCTAAATTTTATATGAACAAAAAAGGCATCAGATTTATTTTTTAATATCATTTTACATTTTTTGAAATGTATTTTTGTCATCATTTTTTGTTTTTTAAGTTGAAGAATAATATACAGATATTTTGGTGTTAATAAGTTGGTAGTGAGGAGCAGCTGAGTGCCAGCCATCAGTCCAGCACAGAGGCTGTGGGTCTCCGTCCCGCGTCTCTGTCTCCCCCTCCTGTCCTCAGCAGCAGCCTGCGTTTCCCTCTATTATTTTCCACTCAGTTTCTCGCAGTTTAAAATGGCGGCGTTGAGCAGCGCCGAGTCTCCACCGCCCGTCTTTAACGGAGACACCGCGGAGCGGGAGCCGGGCAGGGAGCGGGGCCTGGAGGAGCTGGGTGCCGGCCTGGACTCGTCGTGCACGTCGGGGATCCCCGGAGGTCCGCAGGATGAGGAGGTAAGCCGGAACGGCGGCGGGGTAGCGGCTCTGAGCTGGGCAGGGGACACGGGCTCGGAGCGGAGGTAATTGGATGTAAATGTTCAGGAAACACCGGCTGGAACACGGATCGTGGGGATGCAGTGCAGGGGGAGGACGATGCACGAGATGTGACCGATTAATGCGAGCGAGCCTCGGCCTCCGCTGAGGGGAGGAATGCGACAGAGTGATGGGAGCAGGAGGAACGCTTTTATCGGCGGAGCCTGTGTTTATTTCGGGCCTGCTGCTTTATTCCACTCGCTCCTGGCTTCGTTTTCCAGGCAGGCTCACTGCAGCTGCAGCCTGCAGAGCACACACACATACACACGCACACACACTCACCACACACACACACACACACACACACCGCTGTGTGTTGACGCAACAAAGACACGCAATTACAGCGCTTTCTAACGCACGGTAGTGGATCCTAATGTGGCCAAAGTTTGATTTTCACCACCCCGCTGAGCTCCTCCACCTCTCTGGGCTGATGGTGCTGATGGAGGTGGAGGCTAACTCAAGTCGTGCTTCTGTTTTTTTCAGGTGGAATTTAGTCTCACAGGCTACTTTTAGTCATATTAACAGGCTTTAGAATCACCGCCCCCACGTCCACAGACACCCCCATCAGTCCCCATGTGTCCCCATCCTTTCATTCAGTGTCCATGTAGCTTAGCCTGGACATTTGTCTCTGGTGTACAGGTCAGAGGCCTCACTGCTGAACCATGACAGAGGCTCCATCACACCAGCAGCTGATTTACAATCACAGGCAACATCATCTTTAAAGTTCCTACCCCTGCACAATAACAGAGCTAAACGTATCATCTCTTCCTTATATAAAATGACTAATGTCTCATTCTGTTACCTGTCTGTTTCAGGCTTATGTGGCCCCATTTTAAAGGGGTAGTTTGGATTATTTGAAGTGTGGTTGTATGAGGTACTTATCCATAGTCAGTGTATTACCTACAGTAGATGGAGGTCGACACACCCCCAGTTTGGAGAAGCAGCAGGAGTACTGGTGTAGGAAGCTAAGTGATGTACTGCTGTGGACAGGGTCAGCAGCAAAATGTGTTTTATCAGTTTAAGTGTGTATTATATTTAGCCAGACATCCCTGTCTAATGGGACCAACCAACCAAAGTCCATAGGCAAAATCAGTCATTTTACTTCACAACACTGGAGTAGCTGGTCCACCGCTGCCCTGATAAGTTAGTGTGTTTATGTTACTGTGTGACCTTGGTGAATCTGATCTAACCCTTTAAAACACCACTGTCAGACAATGACATAAACTAACTAACCAATTGGGCCAGTGGTAGACCAGCAACTCCTGTGTAATGTGAAGTAAAATTACTGATTTTGTCAATGGAGTTTGGTTTCTTTGCAAATAGCAATGTTTGGCTTATATAACGGCAGTTTCCTGTTGGGAAAGGCTGTCTGATGGCAAGGTAAAATGGTGAAAATATTCAAAATATAGAAGTGTTTGACATTAACAATGGCCCTATGGCACGTGGCCGCAAAAAGTTACTCTGTGGCAACCAAATATTCCATGTGGGTGGCCCCCTGTGGCTGCCAAATGTTATTCCACATTGCGAGCCTTCACCAACGCTATGTTAGAGTTCTACCAAGATTCATTTGCCCCTTTTAGTTTAACATCTGACAAAAACAGTGAACAGTACTCGTTGCTGGCTAGCTACTGATATGTGGGGACTACTGAAGTAAGCTTTATCAATATCGACGATATTATATTTGCTGATATTGCAAAGTCTGCCATGATTTCGATATGTTTCAGGGGTCTGTGATAAACACACACCACTTCCATTTATGGCAACTCACAAAAAACAACTAAATTATGTGTTTATGACTGAACTCTTCCAGACATTTGTGACTCAGATATGCAATTGGAATTTCAAAATAAAGGTGCATCTTAAAGATGACGTTATAATTTGATATTTTCATTTGCATCGATAACATTGAATCGTTGAACATTGAATCAATATATCATTCCAGATTCACGTGTCGTTACGACCTTAGCCCATACCTAGTCCTCTCAAACTGCTAACATGATCTTTCCAGAAGAATCAGAAACACAAAAGGCAGACTAACAAAACCCAAAATGACCACAAAAGTTTAGGAGGAGGACGTAACTTACTGCGGTGGTTGCTACCAGTTTCCTCAACTAGATGAGAAGTCAAGCTTTTTTTTCTTAGTTGAAAGCAATAAGGAAAATTAAGGAAAAACCACATCACAATTCACAGGAAAAGTGAGCAACACAAATGTCACAGTTAAGGAAGTTAAGTTGTGCTAATTAATTTTTCTGTATTGTTCTTACATAACTTTAGATGTGGCCACCAGATTTAGGGATTTAGAGGCTGTTGTGCTCAGTGTTTAAAAATTTTAGTGTCTGTCCATGTAAATTTAAACTGATATTGACATTTTTATAATCTGAACTGCCCCAGTCCAATAATTGTCATCATTTAAATTTTCTTATTAACATGTCAGTTTGACGATGGAGTAGTTTTATCATTTTCAGAAGCCTTAGCAGTGTTCCAGAGGGATTATATAGAAATGCTGATAACACATTTAAAAGGCACTTCACAATGGTACAAATGTGTGCTACAGAGGTTGAGACAGCCTGACTTTCTAGTATGGTCCAAAAATACTGGATCCTACATTTCCCACAATGCAACCAATACCATGTTTTCACTAGACGCTCCCTGCCTGGTAAATGGCTTCAATTTTCTAACTCCACAGCCTCAGTTTGTAACACAGACTTCTCTTATAAATTTATAGTTTTTGAGTGCAACCTGGGATACCCCTGATGACATCACTGTGACATCACCAGGGTGTTTTGTCAGACTTACCAGAGCTGCTCATGATGAGTAAACTGTTAAATGTTTGGCCTTTCCCTTAAATTTAATCTGCAGTTATTAATTAATAAATATCATCGTATCAGTCTATTGTGGTCGTGTCTGCATATAAAACTGATGACCTCATCAAAGAGTTGTTTTAGTTTTGAGTTTTGTTTTTAGAGGCGTCCAGTGTATCATGTCTTCTCTCTTATCCTTTGATTAAACATTAAATCATAACTCCAGCTGTTTCAGCTTGGCTGGGATTTCTAACCAGTTGCTGCCTGGATGGAAGGAGAAACACATCTAGGATGACTTCAGTCTGCTGGAGGCTGTATTGGATCATAACAGTTTGTTGACTTTGCTCTTTTTCATATTAAATATTAAAGGACCATACATACTGTTAGCTTTGTATGTTTTAGCCCATAAACACATTGTCAACACCTAACCACTGGCCATTTTCCAAAGCATTTTTATTAACTTGATGTCCTTTGTTCCAGAGAGTCATTGGCTTTAATTCATTCGAGTTTGATATGAAAAAATCCATCTCACTGAACTATGTATATAATCCTTTTCTGAGAACTATGTTCTTGAAGTTTTAGTCCCAGGACAGGAACTAACCTCCAGGAAGGTTTGAACTCAATTTGCAGGTTATTTTCTTGATTGTTGAAGCAATCCATTGTTTGTAGGGCTGCAACTAATGACTGTTTTTTTATAATCGATTAATCTTTAATTTTCTTGAGTAATTGATTAGTTGTTTGGTCCATAAAATGTCAGAAAATTGCAAAAAAAGGTTGACTACTGTTTGCCATAGCCCAACATGATGTCCTCAAATGTCTTGATCTTCAGTTTATTGCCATAGTTGAGATGGACCCAACCAGTACTAGTTCCTGACTGATCAGTTCTGAAATATTGATAAGCCTACTGTTATTGGTATTCATGTACCATTACATAAACAGCGCGCAGGGTAAAATGTCCAAAAGTGCTGGCTCACTTTACTAAAGTTAGTGATGAAAATTCTGCGGAATGAAGTAACTCAGGAAACAATTTAACTTACTTCTGCAAAAAAGTAAATAAAATAACTGTTGAATCTTTTCATGTCATGTGGTTATTTTTGCACCATATTATGACTAGTAGTATCAATAAGTAAAAGTATTGATAAGAAATTTTACTACCGGTATTGGTAAATGAAATCCAAACTGTACCCATCCCTAACAGAGGCCAAAGGAAACCAGAAAATATGTATATTTGAGAAGCTGAAATCAGAATATATGGACCTTTTCTCTTAAAGTGAGTCAAAACAATGAAGTTATTATCAAAATATTTGCCTGTTAATTTAATAGTTGACAACTAGGCTGATTGATTAATTAACTAATTGTTGCAGCTCTTTGTTTTGTCGGTAAATAGTTAATATACAGTTCAAGTTTGCACAAATTCCAGTGTGACTGGAGAAACTAGAACCAGAGAATGATTTGGTTTTTGTTTATGAAGATTAATCACTCAAAGTAGTTGATTGGTTAATTTTCTGTGCATAAATGAGGCTAATCGATATCACAACTGGTAGTTGCAGCTAAGAAGTCCAGGAACTTTTGTAAGAACTAAAATGCTCCTTTCAACCCATTGCTTACCTCATTTCATATTCATTTCATATTTAAAGCCCTGTGAATATTACGCAATCGGCAGTGCGATAAACTTTTCCCGCTCTTTATCAGCATTTTGTCTCTTTTTCAGTACAGCTGATACAAGGTCTGATTTGGACATTGGTTACCATGGCTATGGTGGAAGCTTCGAAGCATTCCTTTCAGCCCTTGTGCCATTTTAAGTTCTTGTGCTTGACCCAGGACTTCTGGAAGGATTGCAGGAGCTACATTTTGACTCTGGTGCATGCAGCTGAAATTGAGATAAACTTCCTAAAGTCAAGTTTCTGGGAAATAGTCATTGCTGCTCAGGGGCCATTTTAATGGCACTCAGGGTTGCATCTAGAATGCTTCAACATCCAAAAGTTGAATGTTGGCTTTCAAAACTGTCACAAACAAAGTAAGGTTGAGTAATGTTTAGGGCTGCAAAATTCCAGGCACGTTCGAGGTGGAGACTTTTATCAGAAATTGTGGAAATAACAAGAATATAATGGAAATTTAGCAGTTGTTTGCTCAGGCTGCATTTACCACACTTATGTACCTTCCTTTCCACCAAGCGGCTGATGGCATGTGTTGGAAAACTTCTGAAAATTTACTGATGCTTTACAAACCTTTATGTTGTCAGTAAATCGCATCCCCTAACACAGATAAAAGAATTGTGTAAGCAAAAAGAAATGGTTTCTTAGATGGACATGGTTATTCTGCTCGTTCAGTTGATGGAGCATCGATGAACACATCGACGGAGAGCTTTCAGAACTCGGTTTGTCTGGAAAAATAAAAGGTGACTAAATGTTCACCATGATGGATTATCTATTGATTGATTCTAAAACTGTGCCTGTCAACGTAGGGGATTCACTCGAAATATATCCACAATCAAGTCATTTAGTTAATAATTCATTAATTCATTCATCCATTCACCCAGTGAAACAAATTCCTAATAAATAAAAGGAATGATGGAGTCTAATTGAAGATAGACAGGTTATACCATACATTTAAAAAGTAACTCTGACTGCATGACTCTGGATTAGATGTGAATCACACTTTTTAATTAATAATTAGAGTCTTGTTTTGGGTCCTGTTGTGGTCTGACAGTTGGGATTCTTCTTGGGCTTCATGGTTTTATCAAGTTGATTTCATTTTTCTTGTAGATTTTGTTCTTTCTGAAGTGTTGTCTTGTGTCATTTTTTGTCATTATATTTGTTTGACAGCAGGCAGTGTTGAGTTTTATTCATAGAAGCATGACAACAGCTGAACTAGATTTTTAGACAATGACCCCTCAAGAAGGTGCATGGACGAGGTTACCTATTAAAGAAAACAAAAACTGAAACCGAAATAAATTAAGTGTACAATAACAAAAAACTTTGAAACCAAACATAACACAATATGTCAAAGTAGCACAGAATACTGAAATTTAAGTACTGTTTATGATATTTTTTTGTTAAAAAAGGGTTTGGTATTAGAATTTCGCACCATTTGGTACTTGAGGCAGGTCAATATTGGTGTGTTCACACAGAAAGTGTAGCAGATTTTCACCTTGTGCAGACCCTGAGGGTGTGTGTTTGTGTTCAGTTCAGTCTCTGACTGAGCTGAGCACTTAAGAGGCTCCAGGTCTTTTTGTCTTATCCCTCCAGTCTCTCTTAGTTTTCCCCTCTCCTCTCTGTACATTCTTAAAGTACATTGGATGAGATCAGAATCTGATGTGACTGGGGTTGTTTTATTCCTCCAGATGTCTGGCTCTAACCCTGGCTCTGTCCGTCCGCTCTGCAACACCACTGGTGACACTATGTTAAGCTACAGTTATCTGGGGGCTCATTTTGGTGCTTTTTAAAACACTTAGTGGCTGAACAGCACAGTGCAACTAGCACTAGCTACATGTCACTTCTAACTTTTTACAGTGGCTATATGGTGGTTCTAGTGTTAGACAGAACAACCAATAAATAGACGTAACAGTGCCCATAGTGAACACAATGTGGCTGCTGGTTGCCAGTAGTGTTGCACGATGTACTGAAATTTCAGTATTTTTTCCATACTTTTTGTTTCCCAACCTTCGGTACCTGTGGTAGGTCAGTATTGGTGTGTTCACGCAGAAGTTATTGCGAATTTCACATCATGCAGACACTGAAGGTGTGTGTTTGTGTTTAGATCAGCCTCTCGCTGAGCTGCACACTCAGGAGACTGCAGGTCTTTGTGTCAGTTCCCTCCAGCCTCCCTTTGTCTTCCCCTCTCCTCTCTATACATTCATGAAGTTAAGTACATCAGATAAGATTAGAATCTGATGTGACTCGGGGTGTTTATTTCTCCAGAAGCTCCAGTTCTGCCCCCAGCTATTGCCCCCAAAGTTCCCCAGAGCTCAGCAGCTGTCTGCTGGTGAGTGGCAGCTCTGTCCTACTCACACAACACTCTGCAAAGCGATACATGCTAGCGTTGCCTAAGATATTGTTTTAAGCTTGCATTATATTTGGGTCTCATTTTGTTGCTTTTTAAAACATGTAACATCAAAAGAGCATAGGGCTACTAGCACTAGCCACAGGTCTCTTCTACTCTACGGTGGCTCTGTAGTGTTGGCACACTGGCTCACACTGTAAATTTAGAGAACATCACGGTTCCTTCTAGTGGTACGCGGAAGAATGTCTGAATTTTTTAAATGAAATAAATCAATTAAAATGTATTTCCTGTATTTTTGTTTCAGTATCTGCCTGTTACGTAATGATTATGCACATAGTGCGTACATACGTCATCCATGATTACTGGTAGTTATGAGCGGAACTGTGATGGCAGACATATAAAATGAAGAGACTGAAAATAAATGCGTCAAAAACACTGCGGTAGTGGCAGGTGCTCCTGGCTAATGGTTATTGAAGAAGCACAAGTGAAGTGTCGACAGGACCAAACATCACCAAACAGTAAGGTCGTACTTGCAGAGTCTAATATTTTCTGAGGTGGTACAGGCTGTAAAAAGTTTGAAAAACACTGTCCTGCTCATGTTTTGGTAGAAATATCCTGTTGGTAAAATCATGGTTTGTAGCTTTGGAACTATTCATAGAATGATGCACATTGTGCAGGACAGGTCTATAACACAGTATATATTAACATTTGACCCACTGAATATAACCAGATTGACAATTTGCCCTAATATGTATGAAATTAAAATGAAATAGTTCATTTTGCAACAGCGTACCGTATGTTCCGGGTTAATGTCACCTGTGGATGTTCTGTTTCTGTCTATAAGGTACCGTGGATCTAACCAGGATCATTTATGGTTTATAGGGAACTAACGATTATTCTCATAGTCGATTAATTGGCAGATTATTTTCTCGATTAATTGATTAATAGTTGTTTTGGTCTATAGAATTTAAGAAAATTGTGTGTTGATCAGCGTTTCCTAAAGCTCAGGATGATGTGACATCCCCAAATGTCTTGTATTGTCCTTCAACCCAAAGTTATTCTGTTTACTGTCCTGGAGGAGTAAAGAAATAAAAAACATTCACGTTTAAGAAGTGAAACCAGAGAATTTTGACTTTTTTTTCTCAAACAGATGAATCAATCATCATAGTTGATGATTGATTTAATAATCAATCGATTCATTGTTGCAACTCTAATTAATATTTCATATCATGATTATATGACCAAAATTATTACTTTTATAATTATTGTGACTTTATTAATATGTGCTGAAAATGTTAAAAAGGTACTGATCAACACACTGAAATCATTTCATATTCAGTTTTCAAAGCATGATGATCAAACACAGTTTTAATAATAATTAAAATTTGAATCAGTTATAACAATTGTCAGAAATGTTACCATGATTTATTATAAATTCGGTAGGCCTAACCTAATCAATTCATCCCGAAACATTTCAGTGTTTTCCCTCAGATTCTTTAATGTCTGGGTATATCTTACACAGTACTTCCAGCAGCTCTGTTCAGACTGTCAGACTGTAGAAATGTCAGTTGAAGAGGACACAGCTCAATGCCACTATGTTAAAAGACATCAAAAATTATTTTTAACAATTCGTTCCCACTGAAATTTTCCATTGTAATTCAGTTCTTAAAAATAGCTCATGCAAACCACAGTCAAACTCACAGCTGGTGATCTATGAGATAACACTGTAATGCTCACACACCCTACAGTGGTAAGCTGGCAGCAAATATGACAACATGAACATAAGCTCACTAGCTGTAGAACTGGCTCACCTACACCTCCCATGACCTCCTGTTACAGGTTGCAGGTCGTATCAGTCTGTGGACAATCTAGGCGCTCTGACGGAGTCTGTATCAAACTGTTCCCTTATATCTGGAGAATATGATTTGCAGCTATAATGATATGTTGTGATGCATTTTACAATTATCAAAAAATTGTAACTCCTGTGATTTAGACATTGGCCAGTGATTTTGATAATATTTGGATTAATTGTTCATGGTCAACTCTGTATATCTCCAAGTTGTAAAAGACGGTGAGCTCTGATTGGTCTGTGTCCAACATATGGTCTACCATAGAGGACTACATTGGTATTGGGAAAAGACAGGACCTCCAGGACCAAATGTAAACCTCTCAGGAGTGGTTCACAGGAGCAGGTAGTCAAAAAAGAACTGCAGGGTTTTCACAGGAATTCCTTTGTGTGAGTCTGTGATCACGCTGTCTTGAAATAAACACAGGTTTATTAAAGGCCCAGTGTGTAAGATTTGGTGGCATCTAAAGGTGAGGTTGTAGATTGTAACCAACTATACACTTTCCGCTTCACCCTTGCCTTCCCAGCTTGTAGTATTACTTATGGTCTGGAGCCAGTGTTTGGTTTGTCTATTCTGGGCTACAGAAAAAACGTTGTGGTCCAACATGGCGCCCTCTGTGGGGGAGGACCCGTTCCCTCTGTAGATATAAAGAGCTCATTCTAAGGGAGCAAAAAGACAACAGTTCTTCTTTTTAGGTGGCTACAAACTAACAAAAACATACTTATGATTATTATATAATATTCCTACCACATTCTGCCAATAAATCACCCTTAAATCTGATACACTGGACCTTTACACCATGTGAACAGATCAGACTCGAAGCAAGTCTTCTTACATGACTGTGAACTAGATGGAACCCGAGAATGTTCATAGGTGTTCCAGTGGATTAGTGTTAGGCGATGTCTACAGAATTGGCATTTCAGAATGTCCACAGTGTATGTATGCATGTTGGATATTAATTACTATTTGGCCAGTACTTTATGCTGTTTTTCCTTCAGTGAATCAGGTGCAAGAATAAACTCATCCTTCATCTTTGCTTGCTCTGGCTGACACTCCTTAAAATACATATTCATCAGTTCGATGGTACAGTCGCGGTGTTATGATGGTAGAGGCCTCAGTGGTTGATGACTGTCAGCCATCATTGTCCATCAGCCCAACCCTACTACGGATACACATACAATGTACAGCGGCTCATAATGAACAAATGTAACAATCATTCAGCCAAATGAAAAAAAATCAATATTTATAGTACATGTAGAGGAGGAGAAATAATTTTGGTACGTTATTATAGACAGGTATGCCTTGGGAATGGGTGGTTTAAATTTTGCTGCAGTTGGTCTAACATTGCGGGAGCGGGCGGTAATGGTCAGAAATTCATCAGGAGTGGGATTTAAAAAAAACAGTCTGGAGCTGTCTGCCAAGTCTGTCAGCCAAGTCATGGCAAGAACTCATGACCAGGGCTTGAAATAGACTTTTCTCCTCTCGTAACCATCCCGAATTCTACTTTCAGCTGTCCCAGACTTAACAATCATTGTTCAGAATTGAAGTTCTTTTTTCCGTCTACATAATAAGTAAGTTTAATAACTTTGTTTCAGTATTATCACTCATTGACTGACTCTGGACCATCATGGAAGGTCTGCTAGTTGTTCCCTGCACTCATATCTGAATAAAAACCTGAGCCAAGGTGTTTGGCCACAATTAGTTTTCATTGTTCTTTCACTGGTTATGTTACCTTTTCTTATTTATTTTTAACTGCAGGGAAACATAGAGATTGTGCAGGTGCCACCAGGGTTGGGTGATCTCTACCTAATTTACATGTGATGATGCCACAGTGAAACATTGTGATGGTCAAAAGGGTCTAAAAGGGTCTTTGTCTTGGCACCACATGTCCATTACTTAGTTGTGTTTAAAAGGAAATAATAAACATGACATGAAGCGTAGTTCAATGAATAGCAGCTACAGCCTCCTTTTTATTTTCTCCCCCACATGTCAGTAACTGAACTTAGGCAACAACTCTGTGGCAACTCTGAGGAGACCTCAACCTCAAATACAGAAGGCTTTTAGATCATAATGTTACAGTAGTAGAAAGCTCAGTGGTCAGTGGCTGACAGCCATCACGATGGTGTCGTCCATTGGCCCAATCCTAGGTGTGGCCTCACATTTTTTGAATTTCAACACTTACATTTAAAATGATAAATATTCCATGAAATATTACAGTATTTTTTTTTTTTTTTGTAATGATACATTTCTCTGCTATCCCAAAATTGTCCCAGACCCTGTATCTTTGTGTCCCAAGTGCTATTTTTATTGTCCCTTGGACATCCTTAAATTCGAGCGCTGCTTTTGAAAGGCAAAAATCTGGTGTAGTGTGACGTTGGCATTAATGAGAATCTTTTGGACATCAGCAGTACCCTGCTCCACTATCCTGGGGCAGGCCAAGTCAATCTGTAGGATTCCAACTGTGGTTGCTGTTCATTTAATGAAAAAATATAAAATTGTTAACATTGTTTTGTGTCCTTTCCCACAGATCTGGAATATCAAACAGATGATAAAGTTGACACAAGAACACTTAGAGGCTCTTCTGGACAAGTTTGGAGGAGAACACAATCCTCCCTCCATATATCTAGAGGTAGAATTGGTTTGGCTTTAATGAATATATGAAATAAATCTTCTGAATGTGACTTCAGGTGTTGAGTCTCTGCTGTGTGGTCTCAATCAGGCCTATGAGGAGTACACCAGTAAACTGGACGCCCTGCAGCAGAGGGAGCAGCAGCTGCTGGAGGCCATGGGCAACGGTACAGACTTCTCCTGCTCTCCTTCTCCAGTGCCAGCCCTACTGGAGGTCAAGATGGGAGGTTGCGGGGTTGGTGGGGGGGCTCAGGCTTTTCCCTCAGCTCCCAATACCTTGGCCGTCCTGCAGACCCCCACCGACGCCAGCCGAGCCAACCCTCGCTCCCCTCAGAAGCCCATCGTCCGGGTCTTCCTGCCCAACAAACAGAGAACAGTGGTATGTGTGAGGGTCTCTGAAGAAAGATGGTGGACATGATTTTAAGGTTTTGGACTTTGGTTTTAACATTAGTAGAAGTAATTGTTTGTTTTTCTGTGTGGATCAACCCCACAGTTTGGCCTACATGTGAACCGTGGACTAAATGTAACCATCATACTCTGAAATACAGTTTTACTGTTTGTGTCACTTCTTAAAGGAATAATTGACCCTTTGCTAAGCACCGCTCTCCTTAGTTACTGTTGCTATGCCTGCCAAACGTTCGAGTCTTACCGTGCATTTATGCATTTTACGGTGATAACATTGAAATTGGGAGCAACTGCTGAAACACAAGGTCTTTGAATCTTTAGAGACGTAAACAAAAGCTGATTCTCATTTCTTCCTGGTGAGTGTGGAGTTTGTCAGCTAAGATGACAACTCACAAGCAGATTTTGTTAGTGTAGTTAGCTAACCTAATGCTAATGCTAACTCAACTTAAGTCAGCTGAGAAGTCTCCAGCTGACGTTTTTAAAATGTATGTTTTAAAGTTTTAAAACAAAAACCCTGTGAAAGTGTAAATGTAAAATTACTTACAGCTGCATACATGATTTAACATTAATGCTAACAGACTGAGGCTAAAGCTAGCTTACATCTCACCAAACACTGGTCAGGTGGTGAAATACAGCAGGTTGTATCTACATGATAGATGACAGAAATACACTCATTAATGTGGGAAAAGGAAGCACAGGGACTCGATTAGTGCAGCGGACCTTGAGACACGTCACCCAGCCAGACCAGCTGGACTGTGATCGCCACAGGAAGACCGCCGGGATAAGAGCGAAGCTAACTCAGCTTAGACCTGAGACGGCGAGCCAGAGAGAGATGCATTGCCGTCGACCCACTTTGATTCTGCATCAGCCCACATCCTCCTCCACAACCCCTCACAGAACAAATGCAGATGCAGTGGAATCTAACAAGTTTGTCTGGAGGTAAAGTTACTGCAGCTCGTAAGCTGGTGTTAGTTAGCCAGACATGCTAACATTGACAGCTTATGTTGGAGCAGATGAAGACAGAGTTTAACCCAGTACACACTTGTGTGCTCTTGTGTTTCACATTTTTGAGAGACACCAAAACGACGCCACTGCCCAGACTCATGAAACACAGAGTATCGCTCTTCTCAGAGCCTCCTGCACACCTTCAACATGGAGAGAAATGGAAAGCTTGACAGCTCTGGTTATGGTTGCTATGCTATGATTGGATGGTTGCTGTTTGGAGGCGGGGCTTATCAAAGGGTCAATTCCTTGAATGTTAGTGCAGAGTTGTAGTAAACTGACAAGAAAGATTTGCGCTGTGTTTTACTCTAAAGCGCAGAACTGCGAGGCACTGGAGGAAGAGCAACCGATTTAAAATGTCCATCGATTTGCCTCCATCGATTTCACTCGATGGAGGCAAATCGATGGACATTTTCCACATTAAAACTTTGGCGACGATGTGGTCCATGACTCAGAACCGATATGAACCGTGAACCATTTTGTGATCTCTTGTACCCCTAATTAGAAACAAAACAAATTTATTTTAATTATGGTTGCAAGCAAATATATTTTTCAAATGGTGTCATTGCTGACCACCACAAAGCAATTTGACATTGAACGCAGGATAGTTGTGATGGTACCTGGGCAGTTTGAATCTAAACAAATGACAAGGAGACAAAGAGATTTTCACTGTGGTTGAACTGAAGGGCAAAGAGAGGAGATTAAGGAAGTAAAAGTCCTGCTACCAGCACACCTGAATAAACCATGTTCACCAACACTAATAGCTACAAGGAACATTCACAATCCAACGCTGCAGTTGAAAGTTTCACCATCCAGCCTTGGTGTGGTTGTGTCAGCTCATTTCCTCTCTGATGTCAGCCGACTCTGCTCCTCTGTGTCAGCTGAGTGAGTGTTGCTGTGCTGTGTTCAGGTCCCGGCCCGCTGTGGGATGACTGTGAGAGACTCGCTGAAGAAAGCTCTGATGATGCGAGGCCTCATTCCAGAGTGCTGCGCAGTCTACAGGATACAAGACGGGTGAGTGTGTCACATACTAACACTCTGTACTGCAGAGAGAGGACCAGAACACGCTGTGCAGGAGACTAACTAATCATTTCTTTAAACTGACACACGGGGATGGAAAGAGTCCTAGAATACTTTCCTCAAGTACAACTTCAATTCCAAACAAGCTGAGATGTTGTGTAAAACAAAAATAAAAACAGAATGCAATGATTTACAAATCCTTTTTGACCTATATTCAATGAATACAGTACAAAGATAGTTTTTTGCAAATATGCTCTCATTCTATATTTGATGCCTGCGACACGTTCCAGAAAAGTTCCAGAACTGAGAACACTAATTGTGGAAGTTTTGAAAGTTCTTCTTGCTTGATATACTTCAGGTGCTCAACAGTCCGGGGTTCTGTTGTCACATTTTGTGCTTCATAATGCACCACACATTTTCAGTGAGAGACAGGTCTGAACCGCAGGCAGGTCAGTCAAGTTCTACTACAAGAATTAACCAGAAACCAGGACAAAATTCAGACAATTAAACAAAAAAGTGATCAACAATAAACACAAAATTTAATTTAGCAGTAAGAAAACATTCAGAAAGCAGTTAAAATTGAGCCCTCTTTTTAACCTGAAATGTTAAGCACTGTCCAAAAAACACTGTGTATTAAGAGCTATTTGAAGCCATTAATCACAGTCTGCCATCACCAAATGCTGCCGAAATGTGTGGCACTTTGCACTGTGCAATACAAACATTGCACATGAATCTCCAAAACATGACAGCAACTCACTAAATGCTTCAACTTTTCAGAAGAGGATCTGAAGAGGATCATAGTGTCTGCAGGTTAATGACATCATTTACTCAGAGCTGAGTTAGCTGCCAGCCTGCTACACAGTGTGGCTAACGTTAGCAGTGCTAGCAGCAGCTGCTCTGCTTGCAGGTTAATGTCTGTGTCTGTGCTGATTGTGGTCACGTTGCTCCAGTCAAGTGGTTATATACCAGTTTATTCTGTCACAGCCTACGTTCAACCTTATCATTTTCTATATCAAAACACTGTCAAACCACGCTGGTTTTACCAGCTGTCATCTGACCGACTTTGCTGATAAAAACATCCGGGGTTGTGTGACCCATCAGGGCATAACTGCTGGATGAGAGGGGCTGCTGTCATAGTGGCAGGCAGCTGCATAACACCTTGGAGGCAACAGTTAACTGGCATTGTGCGTGAATAAAATATTGCTAAATAGTTCAGCCAATAGTATTCGGTGCCAACTAGCGAGGGTGGTGACGTTTAATCATATAGTTGTTTAATCGCACACGTCCCTAAATCAGCAGTAGCCTCACCAAAGCAGACAACACAAAGATACAAATATATAAACTCAACCGGGGACTCACAGGATTGTTCAGATTTAGGGGGCAAAAGATCCTGCTCTCTCAAGTTGTAAGTCAGATGTCCTGTGCTTGTTGGAGAAGAGGGAGTGCCTGGGCCATCCATGACTTATACCCAGTGCTGACAGCAGGTAGCAGGGTGGGTGAGAGTATGTCTGGCACTTTTGGTTTTCAATCCAGGGTCTGTTTCCTTTTACTGAAACACAAGACCTAGAAGTGAAAACTTACCTCCTCAATCCCACCCATCCATATAGCAGGTTATTTTGTGTCTACCCCTTTAATTTGGAGAACAACTAAGGTTGTAGTGATGTGACCCAGATACTGTCATGTACTGTAGGTGTAGACTGACTTGTGTGCATGAAACCACTGCCTCGCTATATGTATTAAAACTACAACTGTAGCCAGATAGAACCCTGCATGTCCTGTCTGAACAGTATCTGTCTGTACTGATGAATGAAACCTTGACAGTGTAGCTGTAGGATGTGCTGGTTTTCTGCTGCAAACCATCATGGTTACATTTGCTCAACTTCCCATGAGCTGGTTAACCCAGCACAGTCTGTGGTGGAGACAGTTCCCCTAACTCTCCACTTCCTTTTTCAGAGAGAAGAAGCCGATTGGCTGGGACACAGACATCTCCTGGCTGACAGGAGAGGAGCTGCATGTAGAAGTGTTGGAGAATGTGCCACTCACTACACACAATTTTGTAAGTATTGTCAGACCTACATACAAACATACTGTCATTATAATAGTATTACTTTGCCTTACCGTCTCCTGATTGTGTGTTTGACAGGTGAGGAAGACTTTCTTCACGCTGGCCTTCTGTGACTTCTGCAGAAAGCTGCTCTTCCAGGGTTTCCGCTGTCAGACCTGTGGCTTACAAGTTCCACCAGCGCTGCAGCACGGAGGTTCCCCTCATGTGTGTCAACTAGACCAGCTAGAGTAAGTTCAACACACACACCACACACACACACACACACACACACAGGGATGAACCATGGTGCTGTCACCAGTTTGACATCAGAGCCACTGTACTGTACAACCCCGATTCCCCTGCAAAATTTGGATGCTGTAAAATGTAAATAAAAGCATAATACAATGATTTTTTAAATAAACTGTGTTAAACAGTTTTATGAATGTTCCTGAGCCCATATAGTAATATTCTTTTATACCACATGTCTGCAACCTGTAACTTCAGAGCCTCACGTGGCTCTTTAGCCCCTTTCCAGTGGCTCCCTGTGACTTCAGCAAAAAATTATATGAAAATGAAAAAAGTTAGATTCTAAAGATTTTTAATTTTCATTTATCATTGTTGCAGGTCTTTGAAAAAGTTGAGACAACTCAAAATTTCAGCAACACATGGCAAAATTTTTAAGTTTTGAGCCCAGCTCAGCCTCTTAAGTTCTGAAAATAAAATTTTACCACTACTAATATTTTGTAGAGATAATTTACTTTTCTTTTTTTTTATTGTTGATGCCTCAAGTTTTTCAACAGAGTCAACAAAACACATCGACCCGTCTGTTTCATGTCAGACTTTAGGCAGTCTCAGCTGTACTTGCTTCTAGTACCAGGTACTTTGTTTTCCACTGCAGACTGTACTCCCTCAAGACAGAGCTGATCACCATGGTGTTGCTAAATTGTACATTTACTGCCAGATGGACAACTTCATTGCTTCACCTCTCTTCTGCTCTGCTGCATTGAACACCACTCTCACTCACTCAAACACACACCCACTACCATACATACTCGGACCAATCATACAACTTTTTCAGCCTCACATGGAACAGGTTCTGTTCCAGTTTGCAGGCCTAAGTTTGAACTTTTCTGAGCATTTCGAGCAAAATAAATTGGGTTGGAACCTGAAAAGCTGTGACCAAAAGATCCATTCTGCAGGTTGTTGTGCACTGTGCAGCACCCTCCATTAATGATGTGTCCTTGATTGTAATGGTTCTGCTAAAAACTGTCCGAAAATGGGGGCTGGTTTGCTAGATTGTGCCACGATTTTAAGAATCTTGAATCAATTCATGTATGTTGGACTCCAGCCCTAAGTCAAGTTGTGCTGAGAATGAATGAAATGAAATAAGTAACCTTGATGATGTTCTGCAGCTTGTTGCTAGTGTCCAAGTTCTTCGAGCATCACCCGTTCACCCAGGAAGAGGTCTCCTCAGAGGGAACCACCCCCGTGTCTGAGGCCTGTCCGTCACTCCCCCCATCCGACTCCACTGGGTGAGTACTCCACCTAAGTCATCCTCCTCTTAGTGTGCTTCTGCGGTCGTTTTGAACAACACAACATGGAGGTTCAGAAGTCTTTTGGCTCTGTTCATGAAGCAACTAGTAAATGTGCATAAACATGAGCAGAAATGTCTCCCAAATGTCTGTTTTATCAAATTCTCACTAATATATTTCTTGTCCCCAGGTCTATATGCCACACCACTGTGTCCCCGTCCAAGTCCATACCCATCCCACCCAGTTTCCGGCCCAACGAGGAGGACCACCGCAACCAGTTTGGCCAGCGGGACCGTTCGTCCTCCGCCCCTAATGTCCATATCAATACCATCGAGCCTGTCAACATCGATGTGAGTCTGCTGGACACTAGCTGATTTCAGTCATTAACACTGTTTAACCAGAGATGAAGTGCCAACCCAACAACACACTGCAGTTCTGTTTGGCTGATTGTTGAATTTGATTGAGCATTAGATGTCATTTCATCTAAAATTTGAAAAGGTCAGAAAATTAGCTGGCAATACTCCACCCTCGGGCTCGGTGTTACGACCAAACTTGGGGACAATTTGTGATATAATCAATTTTTTATGCCTCTTTGCCAACAACAGCCTTGGCTGGAGGATAGAGATTCCCAGATTGATTGGTCAGCGATCATTATCCTTGATATTAAGTAAAGTACGTTATCGGGAGATTGGAATTAATGCTGTCTTGTCGCCGATTGTGAAAACCAGTCAATGACCCAACTGAGATGGTGTCATTGTCTTTGTATATCAATTACTCATCCCAAGCTATCAGTATTGGCCAATATGACTCATAGACAATCGGCAGTTGGGATCAGCACCAAAACAGTGTGACTGGGGCATCCCCACCCAAGGCCTTGTGTTTTTGGGTTGTCCATCTGTCCCATTTCCTTAAGGGAATATCTTCAAATTCGACACAAACGTGCACCTCCAGCCTCTATACTTTATGCGAAAATAGTTCCTGAGGGTGCTGCGACAGTAAATTGCGTGGCATAAAGAGTCCAGTATAGTAAATGTTGTTTGTGTAAAATGTTGTTACTATTAATTTCTCTTCTTCCTTCCTTTCAGGACCTGATTCGAGATCAGGGCTTACCGAGGTCAGATGGAGGTAAGGATCTCAGCAGGACACGGCTGACTCATTCTGTGGTTTTTTTTCCCACCATCCCGCGTCTGCGTGCTCTTGGTCTTTTGTGTGTGTGGTGTGTGTGTGTGTGTGTGTGTGTGTGTGTGGAGTTCAGACCCTAGAAGTTAAGTCCGTAGCCAAGGAGACACACAATTTCCTCAGATCTGTGGGTCAGGGTTTCTGGAAGATCACAACTTCCACTTCAGCAGACCCCGTTTCCTTTGTTCAGTCTGAGTTTGAGCTGCTTCACGGCCGAAGCTCCTCGTCAGAGTGTTAGGAGGAAAACATGTAGCTGATGAGATGTTCAACTTCATTACAAAAGTCAAGTCAGTCAGTCTGATCGAAACTTTAGTGTGTATCCAGTAGTACACGAAGTGCACATTATTTCCAAATATTACATTATGTTATGCTGGACACTACACCAGCATTAATATCTCACAATGCAATGCAGTAGTGATGACAACATAACACACAAAGGCACACAGCGACCGAGGCAGTTCTATGTAACGTCATTAACACTTTAATTTTAATACAAGTCAGGAATATGTTTTTTAAATGAATACATTGTTGGCACTGGTTACCACAGTTACACGTCTCCAGCCGGCTAATAGGCTCTCAAGAAGTGACATGATACGTGCTGACCAGTGCATTCGACGAAGATACATACTGTTGTTTATTTAACAATGAACAGCTGAAATAATAAGTGTGTAGTATGTTGTTTTGGACGCAGCCATCTTCAATGTTCTCCTCTGTTTCCTGTCCTTAGATATACGAAGTACAGGCTGACAGACCTGTAAAAGTGACGCACAGTCACTTCTTAAATTAGCTGCTGTTACTAAAATGTTAGGTAACTAGCTAGCTAATCTACGTCCATTGTTAGCCAGTTACATGTTATAGCTAAAGTTGGCAAAACGCTAGCTAGCAAGCAAGCTAATTTACAATCAGGTGTTAGTTAGTTTTAGGATTTTGCTGAAGTGGGCTGCATTCAGCCCTGACAAAGTGTAGAAAAACCTTTATCTAAACAGAAAGTGCTGTGTTGAACACCCTGTTGTGTACATAAGCGCACTGCACTGCTACGTGTTTTTAATAAAGCGGTACATACATTTACATACATGTCGCTGCTGATTGGGTAACATCTGTGGCACACCCACCAAACAAGAGAAAACGTATCTGAAAGCTCATTGCACAAACACTGCACGTTGTTTTGAGGAAATGTGCCGTTTAATCCAGAAACCGCTGCAAAACAGTGTGCACCATTTTCAATTGAACATGCCCCTGTTATTGGAGCACAGAGCAAAAAGGGGTGGGACTTAAGAAGGGTCAATTAATGAACTTCAGTGGTGTTGGATTGTGTATTTTTGAACTTTGGATTAGAGCCTGACTGACACTGGATTTTGGGGCTGATGCTGACTTACGATCGATTATGTATTGATATATGTATGTTATTTATAAGGGATGTATACATAAACACACATTTTTTGCAATGGTCCCTCAAATGTGGTGATGGAAGAAGAATATTTTACAGTTGAACAATATAATACTGCCTAGAAATCTATAAAAATGAAGATAATTAAATAAAAACGATTATGTAAATAAAACAAAAAAAACCCCACAAAAGTTTATTAGCGCATATAACATGTATGCCGATACAGTATAGACTGATATAACTATATCAGGCTCTACTTCAGACCAAGCCAGGCGAGTTGTTTTCCCTGCTAACAGATATAAGATTGACATCAATCTTCTTATCTCTTGTCCAGAAAGAAAGCAAATCAGAGTTTGTCCGAAGACGTTGACACCGAAATTAACTCATAACTCAACATACTGTATATGTTAAAGTTAAATTTAGCTGCGTGAAACCTGCAGATACCCTGACAAACAGAGCTAAGCTAACGTGCTAAAAGTTAAGTGTGGTAGGCGGACATCCATCCAGATGCTGAGTTGTAGCCATGGTCAGTAGGTAGTTGGAGGTCAGAGGGGCAGGGTGAGTAGCAGTGATGGTCTGTCTGTTTCTCTCTGCCCTGCAGCCCCCCCGACCCACCCCGCCCGCTGCTTGAGGAAGCACCGAACACGGACCTCAAGCCCCCTCCTATACTCCTACCCCAATGACATAGTGTTTGATTTTGAGCCCGAGCCTGTTTTCCGAGGTAGTTAGGCCTCTGTGTGTTCCTGTGTCCTTCACCCCTCCTCACCTCCACACCCCCCCCCCTACCCTCCCCCACACACCACCACCCCACCCAGCCCTGTGTCACATCCACTGTGTGCCCCCCTCTTTCTCTCTCTTTATGTCCTCACATGCTCACTACACACACCTGACATCTCCCAGGTTACACACACATCTCACCTCCACTCTGATCACACACGACGAGGTCTCTGGATGGTGCTTTGATTGATGAGACACTCCTTCTGATAAAGCCATGTTTAAACTATTGTCAATAAGTAATCTATAAGTGAAAAATCAATGATAAAATAAAATTAAATAAAAATGAAATCTAGTGCAGCATGGAAGCACGCACATAGCTGCATTTCTTTAGTTGGCTGCTTATGTGGCCGGAATTTTGATGAAACATTAAAAAAATGAACATTATCAACAAATTATGAAGAAGTAACAGTTATGATCTTATGTCAAAGACATTGCAGAGATGTTAGGGCTCAATAACGATTTCTCGCTTGCACAGGGCATAGTAAAATGCCACTTAAGGCTAGTAAATCTAGCAACTGACCAGGCAAGTGGTTAAAAAGAATTTAGACTGTTAATATGTTTTGATAATCAATTAATCGTTAAAATAATGTTTTATGCAAAAATGGCAGAAAATGCTGTGTACAGCCTCTCAAAATGTAATATATATAATATATATTTATCTCCCACTGTTTTCATATTAAATTGCATATTGTTGGGATTTGGACTGACAAAACAAGAATTCACTTTTGACTTTGAGAAACATGGACAGAATATTCTGACATTTTATAGATATTGCAGCCCTAAATTAAACATTACAAATAACTAAATTCTGTGTTGTTATTTGATAACCACTAATAAATAAAATAATTTGTACATGGGTAGCTGTCTGATCCATTTACCCGACTAGACAAGTGAAAAAAAAAAAAAAAGACTAAACTAAAATGCCAAGTTTCAATTAAACACACTTCATCAAAATCAACAGAACTCACCAAAAATGTCTTGCTTCATGGCTGTCCTGTCCTTGCCTGCCTTCTTTGTCGTCCCGGGAGACAGAGTCCTGGTGGGAGCCGCTGTAATTCACCTCAGTACTGTATTCCTGTCGTCAAACTGGTCTCTGTTGGTCTCGGATGCTGTGTTCGGTCCCGGTCTAGCTGTGTTCACTGACAAGCCTTTTCCACCAACATGGAACCGGCCCCTGTTGTGGTTCAAGTACCTAATTTTGAACCGTTCTGAGCAATTCCACCAAAAGTTTGAAACCTGAATAGTTGGTTCCCTGATGGAACCAATAGACATCGGGATTTCCTTGGGAACTAAAGTGGGCGGGTTATATTCTACAGGTTGTTGTGCACTGTGGAGCGCCCTCTGTTGATGACATCCTTGATTACAATGGTTCTGCTAAAATGTGTGGAAATGCAGGCAGGTTCTAGATAGCACCAAGGTTCCAGGGATCTTGAACGGAACTGGTTGAAGAACCAGAGCTCATTCGGTGGAAAAGGGCCCTAAGTGGCTGCTTTGCCTCGTTCCGTTGTCTGTAGTGTAAACAGACACTCCCAGAGTGCCAACTTGGCTAACGTCAGCTAGTAGCTACATCCAAAGATAGTTACACATATTTCATATTTTACACATTGCTCCTTTAAGCCAAAAACTGAGCAGGTAAATTGAAATAATAAATTGAACTAATTCAAAACGTTGTTTTAGCTAAGCCAGGCTAAATTCTAGATCCTGGATTTTGGTGTGTTTCTTTGCCTGGATTGAGGAGATAACAATTTATAATCAGGCTCCTGCTGAGCAAAATAAAATCCTTAGCGACATAAGTGGTTAATGAAGTTGAGATTAAACCATTTATTGCCATCCAGCCGAGCACCCCCCCACTTCTCCTCTGCATGTGACCAAACACACAAACACAGATACAGATAATCAATCCCTGTCCTCCTCTCCTTTACTCCTCTGCTTTCTCTCACCTTCTGTTTTTTTTTTTTTTTGTTTTTTTTTTTAACCAGTGCTTCCTCACCACCTCACCTCTTCTTTTTTTATTGTTTCCCCTCTTTCCATCCCTGACCCCCCTCCAGGCTCCACCACAGGGCTATCAGCCACACCTCCCGCCTCCTTACCTGGCTCTCTGACCAATGTCAAGGTTCCACAGAAGTCGCCATGCCAACAGAGGGAGCGCAAGTCGTCGTCCTCGTCTGAGGACCGCAATAAGATGGTGAGAGGCTGTCACAGTAGTTGTTTTCTTCCTGCAGTTCACTGTGTGGTGTGGTGTGTGTCTGTGCTGACTGAGTGTCCTGTGAACAGAAAACCCTGGGGAGGAGGGACTCCAGTGACGACTGGGAGATCCCTGAGGGTCAGATCACTCTGGGTCAGAGGATAGGCTCTGGATCCTTTGGAACTGTCTTCAAGGGAAAGTGGCACGGTAAGACTAATGCTATAGTTGATTGATTAGTCAGTCAAATATTTTAATGATTAATCATTAAGTTTATAAGATAGGCTTGGACAGTATCAACGTACTACAGTATAAGGAATGATTTATAATACCTAGTAGTAGGTGTTGAAAATCGGTCTTACTGACGGTAGGTATTTTTTATTGAGTGAAAATAAAAATATAAAATGAAATAACTGGAGGTAGAAAAGAAATAATTTGTTGGTCATTGCTGCTCCGTAGCCTCGGACTCCTTGCTGATTAATTAAATATAACTAGATATGGGACCATGAAAATATTGCCACATATAACTTTATTTTGACATGACTTCTTCCAACTATAAAAGCAGTTTATTAGCCACATGATGCACCTGTGAGCTAAATGATATGTTCAGTGATAGCAAGTGTCATCAGGTCCTTTAGCAATAATCGATGGAATAAGGGTTCTTATTTCCTCTGTATTCATCAGGGCAGGGTTTAAAAAATCGATAAATTGATTCAAATCGATTTTCCTTTGCCTGGTCTTATATCGACTCATAAAATCCCCAAATCGATCTTTTGATTTATGTCTTTTCTACCTGCAGACGTGTGGTACAGCCTGCAGTGTTAACCCTGCTTGTCTAGTGAGTTGTTGTAGCACAAGAGCTTGTGGTGCAAGATTTTGTTAATTTTAGCATGTTGGTTAGGTCATGTTTAATAAAAAGTACATGATTAATGTAATGCTTTGGGGTCAATTCTTAATATAAACATTCATATTTTTAATAATTCACCAGGTTAGAGAGTTCCTTGTACAGTTTACAGCGTTAGTTCTCTGAAAATATCAGTCATATCAAAAGCAGCAAAATTGGCATTGTAACTGAAATGTCCCAAACCAAATTGAGATCAAATTGAATGAATCATGAGTTGAATCAAATCGAGACCTTTTGAATCGAATCAATGCGGGAAAATCTGAATTGATACCTAGCCCTAGTATTCATTAATCTATGGACCATAAGTATTTAAACCCAGCAAGACGTGTCTAAGAAGGCTAATTGCATATTACACATGTGTACTACAAAGACTTCTATCACCAGCTTTTAATCATTTATTTTTTCACAAAGATACCTCCATGTAGTGTACATCCCAGTGAAATGTCAGGAAGGTAGATACCACCAAGTCCGCTATAAAATGTCAGAAATTGTTCCAAATGCTCGTCACTATTTCCCAGAGCCCAAAGTGATGTCTTCAGATGCCTTCGTTTGTCCAACCAACAGTCCAAAACCCAGAGACTCTTCATTTACTGTCATAAATGACAAAGAAAAGCAGCAAATTCTCACATTGAAGAAGCTGGAAGCAGCAAATATTTGTTCTTTCAATCAACTAATCAATTAATCAGCTGATCATTGTGGCTCTACACCAGCTCAATCCTACGTCCACAGTCAGAAACACTCACCAGAACACCAAATGTTTCATCTGCCTCTGAAAATAGACATATGCTGCCAAAATCAAAAATAGATTAAATTAGTTAATTAATTTACTATTTAATGCACAAAAAAGAATATTAAAAATAAATATAGGCATAAAATGAGACATAAACAGACATAAATAAATGTAAATGAATAAATCAATTTTGAAAAAAAAAAATCTAATTGTGGTTATTTTGACTGATATTGCAAATTGTGATATGATTTGTGATATTACAGGTAATGATCATTTTTACATCATTATTCTTATTTTGATTGGAAAAAAAAATCTGATTTGTATGGCAGGATGCACAACATTCATTAGTTTAAAAGGTTTTTGACACTTTTTTGCTTTTAACAAATATTGTACCTCCTGCCTTTTGAAAACTGTAGACAGCCATATTGCAATTTCAATAAAATTTTGATTAATTGTGCAGCCCTAAAATGAATAAATTAAGTGGTAAAGTACACAAACAGGGGAATTTATACAAAGGTAAATATATGTAAACGCAAATTAAAACAAATCTATGTAATCTAATATTTTTGTGCATTTAATGGCATATTTTATGTATTGTGTCATTTATTTAATTTGGATTTTGGTCACTTTTGTTCGTCCATACTTGTCCTCCTGTTTGGCTAATAGCAGAGAGTGCAGAGGCAGAGGGGCTGTTTACTTGAATATGTTAGTCTTGTCTGTCTGACTCATTGATCCTTTCTCAGACTGAGGTTTGTAACACTTCCACAGAGCATATTATATTATTATTATTATTATTATTATTATTATCATTATACTATTATTAAAAAGTACAGAACCAAAAGAGTTAGTTCACTAGTCACAGGTAAAAAGAAACAAACCGGGTCCATCCTCCTGTTAAGAATGAACAAATCAGTTAATGTTATAACGACGTGTCCTCGGCCTCCTCCTCCCAGGTGATGTTGCAGTGAAGATGTTGAACGTCACTGCTCCCACACCACAACAGCTCCAGGCCTTCAAGAATGAAGTGGGAGTCCTCAGGTAACATCTGCAACTTTTCTGATGCTCTTTAAATTAACATCATACCCTCTTTTAATAAAGCCAGACACAACTGCTGCACTTCTGTAGTTTAAAATTTTTGTGTGCATGTTTGCACCAGGAAAACGCGTCATGTGAACATCCTGCTGTTCATGGGCTACACCACCAAGCCTCAGCTGGCCATCGTGACCCAGTGGTGTGAAGGCTCCAGTCTGTACCACCACCTGCACATCATCGAGACCAAGTTTGAGATGATCAAGCTGATCGACATCGCCCGGCAGACCGCTCAGGGCATGGAGTGAGTCCCCCCAGGATTGCGGGAGCCACACAGACACATTTGACCGTGTGTGTGCAGTCGGTCTAATAACTTTATTCTTTTCTTCCTCAGTTACCTGCACGCCAAATCAATCATCCACAGAGATCTGAAGAGCAACAGTATCCTTCTGAAACATGTCACCCAGTCACATCATCTCTCTGACTGAAACTTGAATGCCACCTGTTGACGATGTTGGGATTTATTTTGTATGAGCTACTTATCCACAGTCAGTGTATTAACTACAGTAGATGGAGAGGCAGCAGGTGGACTGCTGTAAATCTGTGTATCAGTTGAAGTATACGTTGTATTTAAAACATTATCACCACTTTACCTTGCTGTCAGACAGACTTTTGATGGGAAACCGCTGTTACATGAGCCAAATATTTCTTTCTGCAAAGCAACCAGACTCATTGAGCAGAAACAGTCATTTTACCTCACAGAACAGAGAGCTGCTGGTCTGCTGCTGCCTCCATCTGTTAGGGTGTTTGTGTATTGTGTGACTTCAGTTTTAAAGGTTAGTTCAAATTCACCAGAGTCACACAAGGACACAAGCTCTTCTTCTTACTTTACTTCATTTTCTTCTCACTCTTACTCTTCTTCTCACTCTTCTTTGTCTTCCTCCTCTTCTTCTTTTCTTCACCCTCTTCTGACTCTTCTTCATCTTCTTACTCTCTTTTTCTTACTCTTCTTTCTAGGCTTCTTCTCTCTCTTCTTCATCTTCTTCTGTTTCTTACTCTTCCTTTTCATCTTACTCATCTTCATCGTCATCTTACTCTTCTTTTTTTTACTCTTAGCCTTCTTCTCTCTTCTTCTTTGTCTTCTTACTCTTCTACTGACTCTTATTATTATTATTCTTCTTCACCTTCTTCTTACTCTTCTTTTTATTACTTTTCTTCTTACTCTTCTTCGTCTTCTTCTTACTCTTCTGTCTGACAGCAACTTTGCAGTTTGCAGTATGTTCCTCTAACTCTAACGGTTTCTCTAACTCTCAACTGCCATTGACTGATTATGGATCAGTACCTCATACAACCACACTTCAAAAAACTCATAAACCTTTAAGAGACTGTAGAAGAAGAGAGTGTTTCCTTGACCTCATCTCCTCCAGATATTTTCCTCCACGAGGATTTGACAGTGAAGATCGGTGACTTTGGTCTGGCTACAGTCAAGTCCCGCTGGAGTGGCTCCCACCAGTTTGAACAGCTGTCTGGATCTATACTGTGGATGGTCAGTGGTCGTCCCCTGCCACTGATCCCTCAACAAGTTTTCATTTGAATAAAAGAAAGAAGTGTTTAGTCTTTGTGAGGATGAGTGTGTAGTTGTGTTGATCGGTGTAACCTGTTGTCTCTCTCAGGCACCAGAGGTGATCCGGCTGCAAGACAAGAATCCCTACAGCTTCCAGTCAGACGTCTACGCCTTCGGCATCGTGCTGTACGAGCTCATGTCAGGAGCACTGCCCTACTCCAACATCAACAACAGAGACCAGGTGAGTCTACAAGTCCACTTGATGTTTGAATGAACCAAAACTCTGCTCACTCTGATCCGTTTCTACAGTGTGTTACTTTTTTCATATCAGTCAGAACACAGCTCAGTAAGTCCCTGGTTAGACTTGTACCAAACCCCTTCACACATGGTTAACTGTGCAGTGTGACGTCTCAACCAAAATAACCCCAGTGAGCAGAAACATAGGTACCCTGCCCCTGTGGGTCACACCACACATTTGCATGTGTGTTGCCACATAAACATCTGCACGCATCAGCAGCGTCACCCGTTCCCAAATATAGAAACGGATTTCCCCCAAACCAGCTGCTGATATTGATTATGAGGGGTCGAGCAGCTCTGCTGTATTTACTCTTCTTCTTTTTTCTTCTTCTTCTACGTCTTCTTCTTGTTCTTCATCTCCTTACTCTTCACCTTCCGCTTTCACTTTGTCTTCTTATTCTTCATCTTCTTGTTTTCCTCTGGGTCATCCTTGTCTTCTTACTATTCTTTTTTTTACTCTTCTTTGTCTTCTTACTCTTTGCTTCCTCTTCCCTTTTTCCTCTTCCTCTTCTTCCTCTTCCTCTTCTTCCTCTTCTTATCTTACTTTTAGTCGTCGTCTTTTTACTCTTCGTCTTGTTTTTCTTCTGACTCTTCTTTGTCTTGATCTTCAGCTTCTTACTCGTTTTCTTCATATTCCACTTTGTTTTCTTCCTCTTCTTCCTCTTACTCTTGATCTTGATCTTATTCTTCTTCTTCTTAGTCTTCTTCATCTTACTTTTAGTCGTCTTCTTGCTCTTCTTCATCTTCTTACTCTTCACCTTTCTCTTACTGTTCTTCTTAGTCTTCTCCCTATTTTTCTTTAAGTCTTTCTCTTCTTCCTCTTCCTCTTTGTCTTTTTACTTTTCTGTCTTGCTCTTCTTCCTCCTCTTACTTGTTTTCTTCTTACTTGTTTTTGTCTTCTTAATCTTTTTATCTCCTTACTTTTACTTCTAGTCTTCTTCTTACTCCCCTCCTTCTTCATACCCTTTGTTCTTACTCCTCCTCTTCTTACTTGTCTTTGTCTTCGTACTCTTCGCCTTTCTTTCTTTCTTTCTGTCTTTCTTCTTGTCTTTTTACTTTTCTTCCTCTGACTCCTCTTTGTTTTGCTCTTCTTCTTACTTGTCTTCTTACTCCTCTTTTCCTCTTTTCAATTGTTTTTGTCTTACTAGTCTTTGTCTTCTTACTTCTCTCCTTGTCTTTACTCTTTGTCTCAGTCTTCTTTGTCTTTCTTTTGTCTTTCTTGTTTTCTTTTTACTCTTCATCTAGTCTGTGAAGATTCTCAGTCATCCAGGTCATGGCATTTGTAGAAGGGATATCTAAGGCAACTTGGCTGAGAACCCAAAGAAGTCCAGTTGCCTACAATAACCCTTCTACGAATCTTCTTCATCTTCCTCCTCTTTTTCATCTTTTTACTTTTCTTTGTCCTACTTTTCTTCATCATCTTACTCTTCTTCTTACTCCTATTATTTTTCTTCTGTATCTGCTTGCCCTTCTTCACATATAGTTTTAAAGAACTAACTTCAATTCTAAGTAGTAAGTCAATGGAATAACAAAAGATCAGTTTTAAGTTTTAACTGTTACTTAATCTGAAGGAAATATTAACAGGCAAATTATATGATTTTATAGTATAGTGTATGATTTTTGAGTTTATCCATGTATCAATACACCTAATTTAATAGTTTTTTATAATAGCGTCCTAGCTTCTGTGGTATTCCAGGGGCATAGTTCAGTCTCATCTTCTGACAATTAGTACTACAGCTCTACAAAATGTTAACAGTCTGTTTATCCCTGCAGATAGATATTGTAATGACACGTCTCTTCTCACAGATCATATTTATGGTGGGGCGAGGGTACCTGTCTCCTGACCTCAGCAAGGTGCGCAGCAACTGTCCGAAGGCCATGAAGAGACTGATGGCCGACTGCCTGAAGAAGAAGAGAGAGGAGCGACCCCTCTTCCCTCAGGTGAGATGAATAAATACTAATGTTTTTTATATTTCATTGCAAGGCAACCGATGCGTGTGATTCATTCATTAAAGACAGAATAAGCAGCTGAATGAATATTATTGAAAAATGTTCTTACCTGAGATGTTGCATTACTTATTTTTTCCTTCCTGATATTAATTCTGATACCTGAACTTTGCATATCAGCAAGTACAGAATACCAATCTAATAAGTGCATTAAAATATTATTATTATTATTATGTTTGGTATTGTTTTTTTCTACATATATATTTTATTTTTTAAATGTTCAAAATAAATTAATAAATCAAATCAAGTCAGAAATGTTAATTTGCAACTTTTTGATGATATAGTAGTTCATACTTTTCCTTTTAATGCAAATTGAACATTTCTTTCATGTTTTGCTTGATACATTCAGTTTAATGTCCATTTACACAGCACATATTCTTTCATTCTGTGTTAAGCTTCCTCCAGAGACGTTTCACATTAAAAGCCTTCCAGCTGCACAAAGGGCATAATCTCTCCTTACATGAAAATGTAATGTCACAACCTTCAGTATTTTTTCCTGGCCTGTGTTCCTGTCTGGCCCTTACTTGTTCATGTCGACCACATTATTTGATGGTGTTTGAATCCGTCAGTGATGATTGGAGACTGTGATGTAGGCCCAGAGGACAGGTTTGATCTTTGAAAATGTTTAGAAAAGTTTGCCTTCTTTCCTCTTTTCTGCTTTCTGTGAATTCTGTATCACATACATGTTTGGTCCCATTAGCTCACAGATTTGAATCAGTAGAGAATTGATCAATTCTGCCACCAGGGGGCCTTAGAGGCTTCCAAGCTGAGGAAATCAGCTGAATGTAGCTGTGACTTCAGATACAGCACACAGCAGTGTTCATGGTTGTGTTTAATGGTGAGTGGTGACCACGCTGATGCTGACTGCTGATCCTGTGGCTGTACTCTGTGTTCCGTCAGATCCTGGCGTCCATCGAGCTGCTGGCTCGCTCATTACCCAAAATCCACCGCAGCGCCTCAGAGCCTTCGTTAAACCGAGCCGGCTTTCAGACGGAGGACTTCAGCTTGTATGCCTGCGCCTCCCCCAAAACCCCCATCCAGGCCGGGGGCTATGGTGAGCTCAGACACACAAACATCAATCTCAGCGGTATACAAATAGGTCTTTACACTGAAGCAGGCGTCTGGGAGCCACTGGGGAGTGGGGAGTAGCTCCCTGTGACTTTGGCAAAAAAATATATGTAAATGAATAGCAGTTATTTTTTAAACATTTTAATTTTCATTTATCACTGTGTTTTAGGTCTTTGGAAAAGTTGAGATGACTCAACTTTTAAGTTTTACCAACCACTAATCTTTTGTTGAGCTAATTGACTTTACTTCTTTAGATAAACTTCAATCTTTTGAGTTTAGTAGAAACCCAGAAAATTGTATTTAAAAAAAAAAAAATAGAGAGTAAATAAATGCAAGTGAAAGTGGATGATGGTTTAAGTTTTAATATTTTTAATTAAAACCATTTCATTTTCAGGCACCAAAATGACAAATGAGGTTCACGCTCACTGTGACCAAATTTTGAAATACATTTTTTCAGAGTTTCTAAAACGCAAAGATTCAAGTTCATCTAAAGTAAATTTTAGATTCTATTTTAGATTGTAGGCCAGCAAAACTCAACTCAAAAATAAATTGCAGGTCTGTTTTGCTTATTTGTTAATTTATTTATTTATGTAGCAGGGTCAGAGCACAGCTACCTGGTGCACTGCACCAGAGTTCGGGTATAAGCTAATTTTCATCTGTAGTCCCTGGGCAGGAATCAGAGAATAACTCTCTGCTAAAAGATACATTCTTCAGGGAAAAAGGAGTTTTTTTGTTTTTTTTTGGGCCAAAAATGGCCTTTTTGGTCATAAAGGTTGCAGACCCCAGCACTGAAGATGTAAAACTCCAAATATACAAGTAAAAGATAACGCAAGCACACTTACCCGTGCTGAATTTTTCTGAAATAGTGTGCTGAATACACACCTGTATTGTGAAGACATTTGTGCTTACTTCATTAGTTGTGTTGCTTGACTAATTTTCTTTTTTATCTCTTTTACTTTTCAGGGGAGTTTTCGGCATTTAAGTAAGTGCTGCAGATCCCACCAGTCCATCCCTCGTCACTTCTCAAAAGTCTTGTGTCCATGCGGTGGATTCATTCATTACTGAAAAAACAAATAGTCTCAAAGAATGTGCTTTTTTCTTCGTCTGTCAACCTGAAGAAGGCAGCCTCATTGGAGTCCTTCCAACAAACAGCTGTCCAGCAGGCAAATGGCCACCATGACAGACAGACAAAACTGAATTTGGGAAAAATAAAATACAAAAAAAAAGAAACTTGAATGACACAAAAGGAAAAAAAAAGAAAACCAAGACACAAAGATATCCATACCAAAAGAGTTTTAGGAGGAGATGGCAAACTCCACAGATTGACTTGCCTGCTGGAGGGAAAAGATGAAGGCAAAAGGATAGAGAGACGGAGGTGAAGTGTCAAGAGAAGTCGAGGCTTTGGGCGCCACTCGTCCCTTCATTTCCTGTGCAGGTGTGGAGGGAGGCCGGTTCATCAGCTGGGCCGCTGAACTGCACTTTGAGCGACAGGCAGAACGGGGCCTGCGGAAGGAGGAGAGGCCTCCCGTCCGTCCGTCCGTCGGGTGAGATGAAGGCCAGGCGTTAGCCCGCTCCCGAGACGAGCTGGAGGTCACTCAGCAGGGTTTAACCCCGAAGGAAGATGACTTGAAAGACAGATCTATTTTTATTTTTTCATATGTTCCTCATATTTTAAATATTAGCTAGCACCTTGCTAGGAATGCTGAGCTTTTTTGTCATTTGTTTCTTTTGCAGCACAGGCCTTTGCTTTTTGTCTTTTTGGGCTTAATGCTGACCAAATTCTGCAGATTACTGTATTTTGCCTTCTGGTTTGCCCCAAACAAAGTCCACGTGTGACGAAACGGCAGCAGCTACTGACAGATTCTGCTCTACCGTTTCAAAAATTTAAAAACCTTCCCATGAAAGCAGGTGAAGCAGTTCTCTCTATAGAAAAGTCCGGAGCCTGCACTGTTCCACCAGCAACAGGAGCTGTTCTTTGGAGGCCCTTTTCCACCAAATAAGCTTTGGTTCTTGAGCGGTCTCTGTTCCAGATTCTTGCAGCCTTGGTGCTATCTAGCAAACCAGGCTGCGTCAAGGAAGTCATCAACAGAGGGTGTTGCACAGTGTACAACGACCTGTAGAATATGATACGTCCACTTTGGTTCTCGAGGAAAACCTGCTATTTTTTGGTTCCAGCTTGGAACCAACTTTTCGGAACAGTTTAAAATTAGGTGCACAAACCCAAACGGAGCGGGTCCCATGTTGGTGGAAAAGGCCTATTTAAGGAAAAATGGGTGATGGGTTTCTCATTCCATTTAAAAGGCCTGGTCTAAGCTAAGAAATGAGATGCGTGTTAATTAGCGAGCTTTAGAGGATTTAGAAGATTTTGCTCCTGAGATGCTCTACCTTTCCAAAGGATTTCATGTCTGTGAAAGCAGCAGAAGCGGTTTTATCCCAAGATTTCTGGTGGGAAAAGTCTAGAGCCCGACATGTTGTCCCGACCACAGAAGCTGTTCGTATGGAGGAAAAATTCCGATTTTTTTGGACGGGTTTCTTCTTCTGTTCAAAAAGCCTGGTTGAAGCCAAGCTGCTGCCCAGCATTTCCACTGAGCTGAGGAGTGTGTACAGTACGTGTGGCTCCGAGCTTCGAAGTTGTTACACGGCATCTTTGCAACAAAGCTTTTCCAAGTGCATGTTGTGTCATTGTTCTTTTCTTTTTCTTTTCGTTGTTTTTTTGATCATGTGGCTTTCATATTGCACTCGGCTTAAAATAGGACCTTACCTGTTGCAGCTGCTGACTGATGGGCTGCAGTGTTACCTGCTGAAAGGACCGGCGATCCTCCGGTTCTGTTAGTCTTGAAATGTTCTTTCAATCACACCTTTTTACTTTCTTTACACACATACACCTGTACTTTTTTTCATTCCAGTGTGTGTTAAGGGTTGTAGGTGTTATTATTACAGGTTATTTTTATTTTATCGTCGATGTTTGCCTTTTTCTGTACAGGCAGGCCTGCAGATATTTACTTATTTATGTGACTTTTTTTTTGTTTTGTTTTATGGATTTATTTTCAGAACCGCTTTATTTGAAGCTATCAGTCTTTCTTTTGACGCTTAGTCGTTTTAGTCTTTGCGACTCGTGTACTTGCACTTTGTAGAGATGGATCGAAGCAAATGAGCGACTTGCCTTTTCTTTTTTTTAAATTGAAGATTAAATTGTGACATACATGAGCTGATGACCCAAAATTCAATTTCCAATGCATGAGTCATCTGCAGAGGCTGAACTGTGAATATTTTGCTGGGAAGGCTCAGTTGTCATCTAAGGACTGTCTTTGATGAAGTATGTCGCCATACCGACAGTGATGAGAGCTGAAGGAATGAGACTGTTGGCCTGATACATGGATGTTATGGAGGTAGAGCACACAGCTGAAGCGTCCATCCAAACACTGACAGACTGGTTCTTCACGCTCATCGAGGATCATGTACGTCTTTCCATCACTAACCCCCAGGCACCCCCACCCTACAACAATGCTAGTGCATATTTTGTTGCCTACCTTTAATGGAACCATCTACGTTAGGAAATACTCTAATTATTTTTCATTTCATACCTATCAGTCCCATCTTTGTGCGTTCAGGACAGCGACGACTTTTGCCTAACATTGCACGAAGTCTCGAAGCAAGAAGGAACCATTCACCCTGACCCTGGACAGTCTCAATCTGGTATTATACTTTTCACGTCCTTTAGGGCCTGTGTGATATACATTTCATCAGAGTTCATGTAGACATCCTCATACCCCCAACTTGTTGTTACTGCACAACCTTATCCACAGACTTGTCAATGTGGCCACTACAGATGCTGATCTACTGTGAATGGATGGAAACCAACTCCAGAAACCTATAAACAGGACTAATAGGTGTCTGCAGCTCCCTGTGTACGTGTCCATTTAGGTGTGTAATCCATCCATCATCACAGTCCTGGATCACCATCTCATGTAATTTAGATATTTCAGTCATTGTACACAGCTCATAAAATGTGCCACCAGAAGCATGTTCAGTATATAAACTGTTAGGAAATCTCTGTAGCAATTTAAAAGGTGGGGATCTCCAAGTCAGTAGTTAGTAAGCGAGACAACTTGTGCTCCATCTTTGAATGCACATTCTTTGAAGGGACCTGGCCTTTTCCCCACTTTTAAAATGGCTAAGAATATTGCCTCCCACCCAGTGTATTTTTAACACTCTTCCCCTAATAAATTTGATCAGCTGTTCAATGATTTCCCGAGGCAGTCTCCAGCCCTGGATCAAGCGGCGAGAGCTGCAAACACCACTACCTTCTGAAGTCTGCTTGACGGACTCATTCCACACAGGCATAGTAACTTGCTGTCTACAGGATCAGGGTAATGGCAGTGTGGACATGTCCACATGGTCACAACAAATTGGGGGTATGAGGATGTCCACACAGTTCCTACACGTACACTATCAGACAAAATTTTCATCACGTGGACCCCACTGAAACCTTGCACACTTTGGGACGGCTTCAGGGCTAATTTGTTAGCCTAGCTTCATCAAACACTGATAAAATACACCTTCAAACAGCTCCAAAATATTTGACCTAAAATATCTCTGGACTGGACACAAAAGATGAAAGTTATGTCCCAAAGTGTGATCAATATTCAAAGATTAACAACACCCAAATCTGTGTGAAGCCTGATATCCACTGGTGAAAGCAAGGTACACAATGTCCGTCTGCTATTGGCTGGTCATTGGTGATGGTGATGTCATTCTGTAGATGCAGGCACACTTAAATCAATACTCAAAATACCATTCTAACATAGGAAAACAATACATATTCAATGTCAAATTATGTTCCATTTTAAAAATCAAAATTGTACACAGTGTTCCAGCAGGGTTCATAAAATGTATTGCCACTCTGGCCATTGGCAAGCTAGGCTATTGTTCTTTTTGGTAACACGAGATGGAAAAAGGGTGGAAGCAAACCCCCAGGTCGGATGAATTTATCTGGTAATATTATTTTCCCGACTGTCATTTTTAAATAGTTACTGTACGCTACCTGTCCAAACACCAGATGGAGAAAGTTAGCCACAAGCTAGTTAAAAAAGTGGAGCATTTAACACCTAAAGAGTTTAGCTTTTTCTCAGGAGCTGGTGGAGACCAAAACAGAGCTAACAGGATAGTTGACATTTAACTCAACATTCATTCGAATGAATGCAAACATTGATATGTTTTTTCTAGATGTGTAAATAGATAGTTGATTGCCAATAGATCGTTGCTAACAAGTTAACCATCATAGTTAACGACCATAAATTAAATTAATGCAACATGGCGGCGGCAGAAACAAGCTGTGAACAAAACGTATGACATGACATATCATCACTTTTTAGGTCAACATAGCAAACCTGCTAGCAAACATTTGCTTATTTGCACATCTAGCTGTTTCAGAGCAAAATTCATTTGTAGCTCTGATTGATACAGAAAACAGTTGATTATGTCGGCCATGTTGGGTCACATGGTGCTTTGTTCTCTTGGAAAACCTGCCTTCTTAGGTGTCCAGTGCAGTGGATTGTCTTGTTGAGCACAAACTAGTGTTTGTTGGGTCTCTTTAGTGCACGCTCCCAGAAACAGCTGCTATCAGAAGGCACCAAAGACCAGCCAATAGCAGACAGCCTCTTCAGAACGTGGTTTGACCTGTAGATTTTAATGGAGCACAGAGTTTGGTTTTGTTTCCACTATCATCAATCCATTACCAATACTTGATTCCCACATAGTCTGCAGGTTAGGGTTTAAGTGATACATAGAGGCAATGTTGGCCTTTTATTAAATCTTACATATCGACACAGATTTACAAAACACCTGAACCGACATGTTACTGACCCTTTCAGATTTAAACTTGTTCAGCTTGTGGACGAGACCGGACTAGTCAGTAGAGATATAACTGCTGTTATAACTTCTTGACGTTATCAAATTCTGAAGTTTGAAAGATGATGAAGATGCTCTGTCATCAGCACAAACTACCAGCCCAGTGATACTGATACCTACTGAAGAGGATGAGGTCATGTGTGAAGAAAAAGGTTCTGAGATTAAAGTTTAATCCTTGAATTCTACAATCTCAGAATTTGGATTCTATTCTTTGAACCTTTTTTTCCACTAATTCTGACTCAAGGCAAGATTATTGTTAGAAAGTCAGACTTCGTTCTTTACAGAAGACTATTAAGACCAGGCACAAGGAAGTTTTGTTTTTTTAGGCCTAGTAGCACCCAGGTGGCCATAGACAACTAATATTTGCACCTGGGGTACATATAGCCAATGTGACTATTTACACTTGGGTTTATGTAGCCTCGCTTGGTAGAGACACACACGCCCAGGTGTATGTAGCCAACAGTGCTGTTTGCACAATGCACATAGTGTTGTAGCAGAGACAAACTAGGATCTTTTCCAGAATCTAAGCAAGTATTTTTGTCTGCTAAACCCAACGTAGTCTAAAAGCTAAAAGTCAACACTGACTTTCTAGTTTCACACGCAACTCAAAAGCCAGTCTCCCAGGTCAGGACTTGAACCCTGGTCTCCTGAAGGACAGTTCTGTGTTTAACCAAACTGTGTGTAAATAGCTGAATAGCTGATCATGACTATTCTTACCTGGGTGCAAATAAACTTTTTTTTTCTTTTTTAGAAGAAGTCGAACTTTCTTTTTTTTAATTTTTATTTTGGGTTTATTTTTTGACTTAATTCTAAATCTGACTAAATTCATTTTATTGTTTCTTATGTCTGGGACTAATACTAAAAGAATCAACATTTAGCTGTTTTTTGCAACATTTTGACTTAATTCTCAACATTTTGTCTTTTTTCTAGAAATGCAAAATAAAGCAAATCTTTCTTGTCATTTTTTCCCCTTATGCCTGGCCCTAATACTGTTCTGTAGTTCTCAGAACTCTGACATCAGCAGCCTTTTTCTGAAGGGAAGTCAGTGCTATGACTTTATTTTTTGCCTGTTTGACACACCGAAATAGACGAGGACAAGAAACCTGGGAAGAGTAAACAAGTTACATGATCTACATCTTAAGGCCAGAAATATACCTGTTGTTTGACCATGTTTGCATTTACAAACACTTAATGTCTGAGGACAAGCACAACCATCACTCCAGATGGACACAGGACACAGATAGTTAAAAGCAAGTATATCTGCAGCCTGACCCACTGGACCACCAGGGGATATTGATTATTGACTTTGGAAAAAGCAGTTGACAAAACGGTCTCAGTTCAAGGGTTCCTTACTCGATCTTTTGATCTAAACAGCTGCTGTTTCTAAGGTGAAGAATGAACTATCCAGGTCAGAGCCACAGTTGTAATGAAAATAAAAGCTATTATTCAGTCCCTCCAATTCACAGTAATTCAACCAATCCCTGTGAAATCTGTGCGACCTTTCAGTTTTGTCCAAATGCTGCAATTTTTCCGCAAATTTGACCAATCATTGTAGCTTCCCGCAGGTTCCACCAATCACAGCAGCCCCCCGGGAAACATCATGCATGTACGTCTCAATGAACCAACTCAAAGTTTTGTTTTATTATTCACTATTTTTGCATTTATATATTCTTTTATTTTGTCACAGGTACTGAAAAGAACACATGTTGACCATCTATCAGTGTTCTGATATTTTTGTGCTGTTTTGACTGAGTTTGAGCTCCAAAAAAATTCTACTTCTTGAAATATCTCCCTGGTGCATTTTTTCATTTACAAATAAGGCAGACCTTTATCATTTTTGTAATTCTGAGCCTTTTTCAGTCCCTCCAGGATTTCGCAGGCTTTTCGAGATTCTTGCGGCCTAAAATGCCTGATTTCACTGCAGCTTTTCTCAAAAATCCTGATTATGTTGCAATGTTTGTAGGAATTTATTTGCAATGAAACTGCAGGAGCACATGAAAATTGCAAAAGAAAGCTGCTTTCTTTAATATCAGAGGCAACTTGATCCAGAGAGAACAAAACAACACTCTATTCTGAGTCTAAGTAACATCACCAAAAAATCCACAAGAGCCAACACCTTTTTGGAGCTTTAAACTGTGGCAAAACAGCACAAAATTATAAAATAAAAGTGCACAGAGCATTAATAAATGTCAATAACAAATAAAAATGTGTTCTTTTCAGTACCTGTAATAAAAATAAAAAAAATATATATAAATACAAAAACAAAATAATAAAACAAAACCTTGAGTCGATTCATTGAGGTGTACATGTATGATGTTTGCGTGGGGGACTGCTGTGATTGGTGGAACTCACAGGAAACTATGATGATCAAATCAAATTTGCAAAAAGTAGTTGGACAAAATTGCAAGGTCACACAGAATTCACAGGGATCGTTTGAATTTGTGTTGCGACTGCAACATTTCAACTTCCTGGAGGGACTGAGTAATGTTAGAACACTCAGAACAGAGTGCAGATTTCTCCCTGGAACAAGTTGTAGGAATTTTAAAACAAAATTGCAGCTTTCTTTTGTAATTTTCACTTGCTCCTGCAATTTGCCTAAAGCATTGGAACATCGCAGTTTTTTTTAAGAAAAGCTGCCGTGAAATCAGGCATTTTAGGCTGCAACAATCCCAAAAAAGGCCTGTGAAAAATCCTGGAGGAAGTGTCAGTCTCACTAAAAGCAGCACATGTCCTTCATCCTCTCCCACAGGCATCAGTATCATCCTGCTCACTGATCACATGACAGGACGCGAGGAAGTAAACGGTCATGTCTTCACGGCGCTGTATTTATTTTCCTTCCAGATCTTTCTTTTCTGAGAGTATTATCACAGATGTACGTATATGTGGCAGAATGGACAGGAGTAAACACTGAGCTCCATCACTGAGGCTCTCCTCTCCACCACCACCCCACACATCCTCACTCCCCTCCTCTTCATTCACTACTTTCTGTTCAACTTTCTCTACTTTCATTTTCTTTTGTCTTCTTCTTAAACATTCCTCCCCTCTCCTCCTTGCCTGCACCTTAAACCCAACGATTCCTTTTCAACTGAGAACTATCATGAGAAACTTTATGGAGATTTGTTTTTGTTTGTGTTGTTTCTTTTTTTCACCTGTAAATAGTTGTACAAAGGAAATACTGTCAGTTTGCTAGGAGGCATGGAGACTACAAATGTAACAAATTATAAAATGTTCAAAATAAAGAGACAAAGATTAAAAGACATTTTGATAGGCAGACTTCTGAGAAAACCGGTTGAGTGTAAAAATATTTAAGGCTGTATCATACGGAGAAAGAGCTTAATGTATTTGTTGTGAATATGAAAAACTGATATATTAAAGAAGTGCATGAAAACTGTAGTTTGGCTCATGTGTCATTTGTGTGTGGCTGTGCTGGAATTGTGGTGGTGGAGGAAATAATCAGATCCTTTACTCCAAGAAACTGATACAGAAGAGTTGAGAAAACTCATCATTTCAAGACAACTGACTTAAATTAAACTTATGAAATAAGTTCAAACAACCTATAATGTTTTGTTTAGTTAATTAACTTTTATTTAGATAAACTGGAATCTTTGAGTTTTAGAAACAAAAAGATTTGAAAACTTGTTCACAGTGAGCTGAGACCTGTGTTTGTCATTTGGGATGCTTGAAAATTAAATGGTTGCGAGTGAAAATATTTGATTATTAACAATGTTTCACTTTAATGAGTTTGCTTAATTTTGGATTCAATATTTGGGGGTTTCTAAAACTTATTCAAGTTTTTCTAAGAAAAAATAAATGATCTCAACAAAAGATTATGGGTCAGCAAAACTTTTCCTCTAGTTTATTTCGAAACTTAAGAGTTTGATTCAAAACTGAAAATAAAATAAACAAAACAGTTTTCCCAACCTGTATTCTTTATTTGAGATCATTTACTTTTCTTCTTTATATAAACTTGAATCTTTGAGCTTCAGACACCCAAAAAAAAAAAAAAAAAAAAAAAAAAAAAAATCTATTTCATAAATTGTTCACAGTGAGCTTTGAACCTGATTTTTTCATTATTTGGGTGCTTGGAAATTTAATGTTTGCAAATTGAAAATATTAAATTATTGAATATTTCTTCACTTTAATGAGTTTTCTCAGTTTTTGGATTCACTTTTTTGGGGGGTTTGAAAAACTTCAAAATTCAATTTTTTTTTTTTTCAGCAGCAAAACTTTTCAGTTTATTTAAAAACTTTAGTTTGATTCAAAACTAAAAATGAAATAAACCAAAAAAAAAAAAAAAAAAAAAGTAGATAAACTTTGATCTTTGAGTTTTAGAAATCCCCAAAAATCTGTATTTCAAAAAATTGTTCACAGTGAGCTGTGAACCTGATTTTTTCATTATCTGGGTGCTCCGAAATTAAATGGCTGCAAAATAGTAAATGATTAGCCATTATTCACTTTAACAAGTGTACTCAGTTTTTGAAACACAACATTTTAGGGTTTCAAAAAACTTTTTCTAAGAACAAAAGTAAATTATCTCAAAAAATACATGTTGGCTAAACTTTTTTGCTTATTTCCAAACTCAAAATGAAATAAGCAAAAAGAGAGAATTTACTTTTCTGCTGTAGACTCTTCTTTGCTTGACTTCTTCTGTAAACTTGAATCTTTTTTGAGTTTTAAGTTTTAGAAATCCCAAAAAATGTTTATTTCATAAATTGTTCACAGTGAGCTGTGAACTTCTTTTGTCATTATTTGGGTGCTTTAAAATTGAATGGTTATGATTGAAAATATGAAATTATTAGGCATTATTCACCTTCACTTAATGGTTTTGTCAACAAATTTTCAAATGTTCATGTTTTTCTAAAAAGAAAAGTAAATTATCTCAACACAAAAGATTATAGGTAGGCAAAACTTTCTTTAAAAGTTTATTTGAAAACTTAAGAGTTTGAGTTCAAAACTAAAACTAAAAAAATAGATAAATAGTGAAGACATAGTATTCTGCACCATGTCATAAGAATACTGCTACAAGTCAAAGTCCTGCATTGAAAATGTTACTTTAACTAAGAGTATTTAATCTGTAACATGTACTCAAAGTATTCAAAGTAAAAGTACTCGGTACAGTAAAATGCCACCTGCAACTGTTATCCTGTCATATACTGTATGAGCTCATCAGATGATGACTCTGCATTCATGTAAAAGCAGGATTTTACTGTGGTTGGTTGAGGTGGAGCTCATTTTGAACACGACTGTGCAGGACTGTAACTAATGATTGTTTTTATTATGGATTCATCTGCTGATTATTTTCTCCATCAGTCGATTGATTGTTTGGTTTGTAAAAGTTCAGAAATGCCAACGCAATGAGCCAAAGAGACAACTTCACAATGTTTGTTTTATCCAACCAACAGTCCAAACCTCAACAGTCCAATCATTCAGCTGTGCTTAATAAATTGTTGGGTAGTTTAGAAGAAAATTTAGAAGAAAACATAATATTTTTAATAAACTCTTAAATTCTTAATATGTAAAGTAACTAAAGCTGTTTCTGTCTGAGATGTAGTGGAGTAGTATAAAGTTGCTTAGCACAGTTCGTAAGTAAATGTACTTAGTTACATTCCTCCAGTGGAATCATGTTGTGACGTCTGAGTAGAACATCCTCTGACTTTGCCCACAAGGTGGCAGCATCTCACATTGTAACACTGAGCTCAGAAACATGTTCTGCTGTGAGGAGACGTGCAGCTCACAGCTACAACACAGTCACATTAGAACTGGAGATCTGTCACCCTCACATTCTTTATATTAACACATACATATCTGCACATAAAGATATCATATTTATACATACATAACTGCATTAGAGGGTCTTCCCACATCACAACGACCTATTACCTGTTTATGTTTATATTTATGTTTATATAGGGCGGGAAAATGCACATTAGAGCACATGAGCACATTAGTCCTTCATGTAAATGTGTCACAGGTTCATTTTCATCTGCAGCCGCTGGCAGGCTGATGGTGTCTGAAAAACAGAAAAAGAAAATAGATGAGGGCAAAGAAGCACAAACAATGACACAACTAGGGCTGCAATTAATTATTTTCACAGTTGATTAATCAGTCGATTATGGTCTCAATTAATAGTTGTTTTTTTTTAAGTCAGAGACAGTATTCACTTTACTGTCAGAGAGGAGTAAAGAAAACAAATATTCACATTTAAGAAGCTGAAATCAAAGAATTTTGACTTTTTTCTTTAAAAGCTTATTCAAATTGATTATCAAAATAGTTGGTTAGTTGGTGATTAATTTAATGATTGATTAATGAATTAATCATTGCAACACTACACATAACCATATAAAATTAAAGAAAATGTCAGACAAAATAATATAAACAGACAATTATCAGAACAATGACATAACCAAAACTGCAGATTATGACACCATATTTGATTGTTCAATAACCTGTGCTTTTATAGATCCGAGGAATAGAGTTCTATCCCTTACAGAAAAACTACATGAATCTCACATGTGCAAAAGGCCATGTTAAATATGTGGAACATATTTTTCACATGTGGCCACATGTTCTTTGCACATGGGAAATGTGGTTGTGGAAGATTTTCATGTGTAATACGTATATGACCGTATGAAACAAATGCCACATGTGGCCACATGTGGTAACATGGGAAATTCATGTGTTTTTTCTCTAAGGGATGGCTGTAGTGTTCCAGATATGTGCTGCTCAATAGGAAAAGACTGCCTAAAGGTGTTTTTCTCTTCAGTATTTTACAGTCCCTTCTGGTAGCAGCTCTGTCAGAGGAGTTTTGATTTTGTTTAATAAATTCACTGACTGGAGGAGGCCAGACCCTGGAAAAATTTAAAACACGAGTAAAATATCTACAAGTTTGATCATGTTTTCCCACTTTAATAAAATGCTAAATAGCTAAAATTTTAGGATATGAATTTCATTAATTATTCAGGGTTTTCAAAGCCTGTCTGTGTCCAGCTGGTCAGACAAGAATTCATGTGTGAGAATCACGGCAGTGATGTTCAGCTCTGAGGCCTCTGTAGTCAAACTGTTCCTAATGTATCTAAAATTTGCCAAATTCAATTTGATTCTGTGCACATCTTTTTTAAAAATCATTTGAAGCAACAATAAATGTGTGCTCTGAGTTTGTCACAGCACAGAAATATGTTATTAACCACCCAGCCAAATTCAAATGATTAAAAAATTGCTAATTATATAAAATTTGGTCTGAACAACACTAACAGTCTAACTCCACAGTTCAGTACTACAGAGCTCTCAGTGTTTTCACATTTTCAGCAACTATTTTTTAACATGTATAATGTGTTTTGAAGAAGACAGACTGCAGCGTCTGGGTCTGGATCTCCCACTCAGCATTTTTATCAACTAGAAACAATATTAGAACATCTGGGGATAAAAGAAGTCATGTTGAATCTTACTGAAATAAAAAAAGACAACCTTGTGTCCTTCAAGGCTGGAGGTTCTGGGAACTGCAAGATCGACATTTGTAATCAGAAGAACCTCACAACAAGTGTTTGTAATAGAGACTGTACACTCAACCCATGAAAATATAATCAAGGATCATTTATTAACACTGACAGAGCAGCACATTCTGCTCAGCGCTCCATCAGGCTCATGAAAACATGCAGTGGGCCAAAGGCTGAAAAACTGCAAACACAGTTTCTGCTGTAATTATAAATGTCATACAGGCATGCAAATAGGCACGGCCATCTCAGACAATCAATATCCATCCAAACATCATACAAAAAAAATGAAGCAATACACACTGGAAATAATAAAACGCAAAAAAGCAATGCAAAATAATAATCTAAATAGAATTACATGAAATCAAATCAATTGAATAATTATATTATATATAAATGTTGAATAAAATCCAATTGAAATTGCTCTGCTGTACATGAGGCCAATGTATAAATCAGCACATATGAAGAATATATGCTCCAGTCATACCTTTTAGTATTACACAGAGCAGCTCTCACATCTAACTAAACTCTAATAACAGGCCTCACAACTTTCCCCCATAATTTATGCCAAATTACATTTCATTAGACTTCCTAGGAAATCCTTTTGAAACCACAGACCCATAAAATCAGCAATTATTGAAAATAACATTGAGTAACGTAAAAATGGCTATTTTGCTTAAATAAAAATATCTTTTAGAAAAAAAAGTTTCTGCTTGTTTTTTGTGCAAATGAAAAAGTTAAACTTTGCTTAAACATTTTGGGCCAAAGTGTCACAGTTTTTGCACACAAAAGACACACAAGGCTCTCATGCTTTAACCTGCCATGCCTAACCTGACTGACAGATGGTTTGTTACACAGAACCATCTGGGAAGCCGTCCATAGACACTGTTTGGAAAAGGGCGGGTGCTTTTGAAAAAACCCCTGGCAGGTGTTTGGATGAACCATCTGTGAGGTCTAACACAGGCTAACTTCAACCAATCAGATCAACTCACCGAATCAAAGCTGAAGTCAGCCGGAAGAGGAGCAAAATTTTTCCTTCAATGAAAACCTTCAGTATCATTATTTGCTTTTCTTTCAATAAAGAAATACTTTCCAGTTCTGATATCACTGATGCTATCACAGTATCTATGCTAACCTCGTCAGGATCCGCCATTGTTTGTTTGAGATGAGTTGTTTTCATGGACGCTTCTCACTGTCGGCACACCTAAAACCACACCTGTAGCAGCCAGCAGTCTCTCCGGGGACACTGATTGGCTTGTACCACCTCTAGTGCGAACACAAACAGATAGCTTGGATCCTGGCAAGATGGATTCTCACGTGATCTGGTGATCTCAGAGAATCCAGCCTTGCAAGGTAACTCCTGCCTATAACCTGAAGAATTAGTGCATCCATTGATGGTGGCTCAGTTCCAGTGAGTAATTATATGCATTAAGTTATTATTTGTACTTGGCAGGTAGACCATGTTCTGAGCTGACAAAAAGCAAAGATTCTGGTAGGATGAGGGGAGGCAGACTCTGTATGAATGGATGGATGGATGATCACTGGATCAACTAACATCAACTAACGGCGAAAAGTTCCATCAAGCAAAACCAGGTAAGTATCTGCATTTATTTTCCTCAAGAAATCTTTGTGTAAATGCTATTCTAGTAAACTGACACACCAGATGGTTTGTTACACAGAACCATTTGGGAAGTCGTCCTTGTTTGGAAAAGGGCAAACACTTTCAAAAAACCCTTGGCAGGTGATTGGATGAACCATCTGTCTCATGTGTAACATGGACTAACTTCAACCAATCAGATCAGTGCTTCCAGGGATGCTTCTTACTGTTATCACACCTAAAACCATGCCCATTGCTGCCAGTAGTCCCTCCTAGGTTGCTGATTGGCTGCACCACTTTTGGTGCAGACACAAACAGATAACTTGAAGGCAACATGAAATCCAGTTGCCTCGTAAGGTAACTGTTCTAGAGCTATTAAAATTATGGTCTGAAGGCATTAAAGGATAGTGTGGTTATATGAGCTACTTATCCATAGTCAGTGTATTACAACACACCCACAGTTTTGAGAAGCAGCAGGAGTGGAGGAAGCTTAGTGATGTACAGCTGTGGACGGGTGCAATATGCATGCTATATACTTAGAATATATTAACAGCTTTACCTTATTTTTCCAATTAGAAACTGCCATTATGTAAGCCAAATATTGCTCACTCTCATCAGTAATTTTACATCACAGAACACAGGAGTTGCTGGTCTACCGCTGCCTTGATTTGTTTATTTGTTTGTGTTACTGTGTGACTTTGGTGTTTGAAAGGGTTAGTTCAGATTCATGGAAGTCACACAACAAACAAACCGATGAAGGCAGCGGGGAACCAGCAACCTGTGTTGTGCTAGGTAAAATGACTGATTTTACCAATGGAGTCTGGTGGCTTTGCAGAGAGCGATATTCGGCTTATATAAATGCCTTTTCCAGTTAGAAAGGTTTGTCTGACAACAAAGTTAAGCAGTGAAAATGCACACATATTGATCTTTTTAGGGGCCTAAAATATGTTTTGCTTCTGACCCTGTCCACAGCAGCACATTGTGCAGTTTCCGTCAGTCGGTGCTCCAGCTGTTTGTCCAAACTGGGGAAACACTGAACACCATCTACTGTAGGTAATACGCTGACTATAGATAAGTCACTCCCTCCAGGAAGTTGCGCTACACAAATTCAACCAGTCCCCATGAATACTGCACGACCTTGCAATTTTTTTCAATTACTGCAACTTTTCCACAAATTTGACCAATCATCATAACTTCCTGTGAGTTCCAGCTCTGAAAAGTACACAAGGTTTGTCATTGTTATTGACATTTATCAATTCACTTCTATTCTTTGTAATTTAATGCTTGCTGTTCTGACTGAGCTGTATCGCCAAAAAGATTTTGCTTCTTTGTGGAATACCCCCATGGTGCAATTCTTCATGTACAAATAAAATTCATTTTGTTAGGATTTTTGTAAGCCTTTTAGGTAAGGTTTGGAACAGTGCAGTTTTATTCTCCCTGGAACATGTTACCTTTGATTTTTTGGGAATTTTCTCTTTACCCCACAATTTCATTGCAAAAAAAAAGCCTAAAAGCATCACAACAACAGTTTTTGAGAAAAGTTGCTTTGAAATCAGGCATTTTAGGCCTCAACAATCCCCAACACAGCCCACAAAATCCTGGAGGACTGATAAGAACCTCAGTACACCTTTCAGTGACTCCAATAGGCACACACAAAGATAAATAAATAAACATAAATACATATTAGATGACTTGGAAACTTGGATTGCAACTGAAAATGCAATCCAGAAGAAATTAAATTTCACATCAAATCAGATTTATTCGTCTGTATTTAATACTTGCTGAACACAAGTCACAACTGAGGAAAGTGTTTTTATGTGACTTCATCAGTGTGCTGAGATATTGCACACACATGCACGAAAAGGCAGTGTGACTCATGCGGTTCAGTAGATAAGGCTGCGGTAGATAAAGCCAAAGCACACTATGTCATACTATATTGCCATATATGTATATGTAACGTGCTTGTCTATAGAGAGGAGCAGAGCATCACACCATGACCTGACTCTATCTCAATTTCCCAGCAGTGTTCTGACTGTCTCCACCACTGAAATATGATAATGCACACCATTAAACATATTTACAACCTTTCATAAAATCACAGAGGCTGCCTGTCTCTCTCATCATATTTCCCATTTATCACCACCCTGCTTACAATATGGATACCTTTATTTATATGACAGTATGTAATAGCTATAAGATCCTAATCCTCCCACACAGTGCAGCAGTCTGAAACATCTGTCAGGACAATATGGGAGGGGGGAAGGTGGATGAATTACCCTCTACCCTCCCTCATCTATGATGGAGGTGCCCTTGTACAAAGTAGTGAAGCCCCAGCTGCTCACAGGCCAACAGCACAAGGCTGTGCAGGGAGTGAGGAGTTCTTTCACAGATGCCCTATCTAAGGTCTTGTCCTTTTTCACTTGAGTGAATATTGTTCCTCACTGCAGGTGGGGCCTGAATGGAAAGAATGGCAATGTTGGTAGCTTGGTTAAGTCTATCTGTCTAAGATATCTCGACTGCATCTCTGCAAGTGCAAATGCACTAGTCAGACCTCTCTCCACAGCACTCAACACTGGAGAAAAGTCTGGCTCCACACATACATGATCTGCTGTAGGGGAAAAATGTCGCAAATGTCTTGGGAGGAGCCAAGCACAGGACACAGTTTTATTTTATTAGGATGGGGTTGACTGTCAACACCACCAAACAGAAGAGGTCGACCAATGGTGCACCATTGTCCTACATACTCTGCCTGCCTTTGTTAATGGTTATGACCAGCTGTCAGTGGTGCCATCCTTCAAATATCTGGGGGGCATTCTCTCCGAGGATAGCAGCATCAATGACAATATCCAGAGCCACATTAAACAGGCATCAGCTGACTTTGGGAGACTTTGTCATGGGGTATTTCAGGGAAGAGAAGCTTCATTGCTCCACAAATGTTGCGCTATTCCAAGTGATCCATGTCACCAGCCTCCTCAATAGCTGTGAAGTCAGGGTAACCTGCAGTCATCACATTAAGTCCTTAGAACACTTCTGCATGAGCTAAGCATGTATGAGCAAGTGCCTCACACTGAAATACTTGTAAAGAGCTGTGGTGGTTGGGGCAAGTGATAAAGATACCCCCCTTGCCAGAGTGTCATACGTCCAGTTACATCATGATTGACGCTCAGCTGGAGGGCCAAAGGAGCACTATAAGGATCAGATGAAGAAAGCCTTAAGGAAAAACAAGATCAGACCAAAAGACCTGGAGGACGCTGGTGATAACCATACCACTTGGTAGCAGCTGTGTAAGGATGGAGCTCAAATGACGGCAATCGAGAGGAAAACCAGAAGACAGAAGAGGAGCGTCAGGAGAAATACAGCCATAGTAGTTAGTACCACCACCACAACATAGTCAATAGAGATTGTGAGTATGGGATAGAACAGTTCAGCCACCAAAAATCTTATCATTAAAGGGACAGGACATTGTCATCAGATTTCAGTGACAGAGTTAATTTTGACCCAATCCCACATACACCATCCTGCTGCCAGAAATACTCACTGAAGCACCCAATGTGGATTAATCCACCACTGAAAATAGTCCCCAGCAAATGCACTCTGTCTGTCTGAGTAATGTTTGCTAGGAAAGGATATTACTGAACCTTTTTAAAATTTGAAATTATATATTTGTGTGCTGTTTTTAAAGATTTGCATCTTCAGTAGGAAGCAATGGGCTTTCAGCCAAGAGCTATGAACAATCTAAGGAAGTCATAAAGTACTGAGAGATGGATCAACACATTGTTGGTTTTAGTCTTTTTATGTGGTTTGTCAACAACAATAAAAATAAAGAATTAAAACAGAAACAAGAGAAAAATAAGAAAAGGAGACCCAATTCTACACAGAAATACAATGATTAATCTCACTTCATCGTTAACTGTAAGTCCAGCATTTGTAGCTGGCAGACAGTGTTCCAATAAGCCCATGTAAAGGCAGCAAAGTGGCATTATGCTGATTATGTTCTAAATTTGAGTACAAATTTTAATAAAACAGTTTGTTACTCAGCACACAGGGGCCGATGTGTTGTGGTTTGGGTGGCGGTCGTGGGCGGGGGCCCAGACCGCCCAATCCCTGGACACAGAATCTGGCTTTGGGGACATGGAATGTCACTTCGCTGGGGGGGAGGAGCCTGTGCTAGTGTGGGAGGTTGAGCGGCTGGCTAGAGATAGTCGGGCTCACCTCCACGCACAGTCTGGGCTCTGGAACCCATCTCCTTGAGAGAGGTTGGACTCTCTTCTACTCTGGAGTTGCCCGCGGTGAGAGGCGGCAGGCTGGTGTGGGCTTGCTTATAGCTCCCCACCTTAGCCGCCATGTGTTGGAGTTTTCCCCGGTGAACAAGAGGGTCGCCGCCCTGCGCCTTCGGGTTGGGGGCAGGTGCCTCACTGTCATTTCAGCTTATGGGCCGAACGACAGTGCAGAGTACCCGGGCTTCTTGGAGTCCTTGGGAGGGGTGCTTTCCAGCACCCCGACTGGGGACTCCATCGTTCTACTGGGGGACTTCAACGCTCACTTGGGCAATGACAGTGTTACCTGGAGGGGCGTGATTGGAAGGAACGGCCTCCCCGATCTGAACCCGAGTGGTGTTCTGTTATTGGACGTCTGTGCTAGTCATGGTTTGTCCATAACGAACACCATGTTCAAGCATAAGGGTGTCCATCAGTGCATGTGGCACGAGGACACCCGAGGCCGGAGGTCAATGATCGACTTTGTGGTCGTGTCATCTGATCTTCGTCCGTATGTCTTGGACACTCGGGTGAAGAGAGGGGCTGAGCTGTCAGCTGATCACCACCTGGTGGTGAGTTGGATCCGCTGGCGGAGGAGGAAGCTGGACAGACTTGGCAGGCCCAAACGTGTTGTGATGGTCTGCTGGGAATGTTTGGCGGAACCCTCTGTCAGAAGGGCTTTCAACTCTCACCTCCAGGAGAGCTTTGACCAGATCCCGAGGGAGGCTGGAGACATTGAGTCGAATGGACCATATTCTCCACCTCCATTGTTGACGCGGCTGTTCGGAGCTGTGGCCGTAAGGTTTCCGGTGCCTGCCGCGGCGGCAATCCCCGAACCCAGTGGTGGACACCGGAAGTAAGGGATGCCGTCAAGCTGAAGAAGGAGTCCTATCGAGCTTGGTTGGCTCGTGGGACTCCTGAGGCAGCTGACGGGTACCAGCAGGCCAAGCGTGCTGCGGCCTGGGCGGTTGCGGAAGCAAAAACTCGGGTATGGGAAAAGTTCCATGGAGAGGCCATGGAGGAGGATTACCAGTCAGCCTCGAAGAGATTCTGGCAAACCGTCCGGCACCTCAGAAGGGGGAAGCAGTACCCTGCCAACACTGTTTACAGTGAAGGTGGGGAGCTGTTGACTTCAACTGGGGATATTGTCGGGCAGTGGAAGGAATACTTCGAGGATCTCCTCAATCCCACTGACACGCCTTCTGTAGAGGAAGCAGGGGCTGGGGACCCAGAGGTTGATTCATCCATCACTCAGGCTGAAGTCACCGAGGTAGTTCGGAAGCTCCTCGGTGGCAAGGCACCGGGGGTGGATGAGATCCGCCCTGAGTACCTCAAGTCTCTGGATGTTGCAGGGCTGTCTTGGTTGACACGCCTCTGCAACATCGCGTGGCAGTTGGGGATAGTGCCTCTGGACTGGCAGACCGGGGTGGTGGTCGCTCTATTTAAGAAGGGGGACCGGAGGGTGTGCTCCAACTATAGGAGGATCACACTCCTCAGCCTCCCTGGGAAAGTCTATTCCAGGGTACTGGAGAGGAGAATTCGGCCAGTAGTCGAACCTCGGATTCAGGAGGAACAATGCGGTTTTCGTCCTGGCCGTGGAACACTGGACCAGCTCTATACCCTCCGCAGGGTGCTTGAGGGTTCATGGGAGTTTGCCCAACCAGTTCACATGTGTTTTGTGGACTTGAAGAAGGCATTCGACCGTTTCCCTCGTGGCATTCTGTGGGAGGTGCTTCGGGAGTATGGAGTCCGGGGCCCTCTACTAAGGGCTGTATGGTCTCTGTATGATCGGAGCAGGAGCTTGGTTCGCATTGCCGGCAGTAAGTCAGACCTGTTCCCAGTGCATGTTGGACTCCAGCAGGGCTGCCCTTTGTCACCGGTTCTGTTCATTATTTTTATGGACAGAATTTCTAGGCGCAGCCAGAGCCCGGAGGGAGTCCGGTTTGGGGACCACGGGATCTCATCTCTGCTTTTTGCGAATGATGTTGTCCTGTTTGCTCCTTCAAGCCAGGACCTTCAGCATGTGCTGGGGCGGTTTGCAGCTGAGTGCGAAGCGGCTGGGATGAGAATTAGCACCTCCAAGTCTGAGGCCATGGTTCTTGACCGGAAAAAGGTGGCTTGCTCCCTCCGGGTTGGAGGAGAGCTCCTGCCCCAAGTGGAGGAGTTCAAGTATCTTGGGGTCTTGTTCACGAGTAAGGGAAGGATGGAGCGAGAGATTGACAGGTGGATCGGTGCAGCGGCAGCAGTAATGCAGTCGTTGTACCGGTCTGTCGTGGTGAAGAAGGAGCTGAGCCGAAAGGCGAAGCTCTCGATTTACCGGTCAATCTACGTTCCTACCCTCACCTATGGTCATGAACTCTGGGTCATGACCGAAAGAACGAGATCTCGGATACAAGTGGCCGAAATGAGTTTCCTCTGCAGGGTGGCGGGGCACTCCCTTAGAGATAGGGTGAGGAGCTCTGTCACCCGGGAAGAGCTCAGAGTAGAGCCGCTGCTCCTTCACATCGAGAGGAGCCAGCTGAGGTGGCTCGGGCATCTATATCGGATGCCTCCTGGACGCCTTCCTGGGACGGTGTTCCGGGCATGAGGCCCCGGGGAAGACCCAGGACACGCTGGAGGGACTATGTCGCTCGGCTGGCCTGGGAACGCCTTGGGATTCCCCCGGAAGAGCTGGAGGAAATGTCTGGGGAGAGGGAAGTCTGGGTATCCCTGCATAGACTGCTGCCCCCGCGACCCGGTCCCGGATAAGCGGAAGAAGATGGATGGATGGATGGATGGAAGGATGGAAATTACTGAACCTTTTTAAAATTTGAAATTATATATTTGTGTGCTGTTTTTAAAGATTTGCATCTTCAGTAGGAAGCAATGGGCTTTCAGCCAAGAGCTATGAACAATCTAAGGAAGTCATAAAGTACTGAGAGATGGATCAATACATTGTTGGTTTTAGTCTTTTTATGTGGTTTGTCAACAACAATAAAAATAAAGAATTACATCACTTTCATCCTTTAAAGAAGGAAACGAGAAAAATAAGAAAAGGAGACCCAATTCTACACAGAAATACAATGATTAATCTCACTTCATCGTTAACTGTAAGTCCAGCATTTGTAGCTGGCAGACAGTGTTCCAATAAGCCCATGTAAAGGCAGCAAAGTGGCATTATGCTGATTATGTTCTAAATTTGAGTACAAATTTTAATAAAACAGTTTGTTACTCAGCACATTTGAAGTGAGCAGACAACTGTTGATCACTTGTGGCTTAAAAAGCTCCAATCAATACTGTCAATGGCAGCCAAGGAGCTGCTGCAGGGAGCTTTTATTGGTCCAATCTCTGGCTTCTCTCTCATGAAAAGCTGTGGCTGCTTGGCTGAGCCTCGCCTCTCCTCATATGGCTTCAGCTGCTCAGTTCAACCTGGTGAAAGTTCAAGCAAATTGGTGTTTAGACTGGGAATGTGCAGTGGGAGGATCTTTAAAAAAGGCCCCGTTAGTTGGAGCAGTGAGATGTGCGGTGAGAATATGAGCTTGATTGATTGTGGCAGCCCATTGTGCAATTGTTTGTCTAATAGAAAGGAAAAGCTGGGATTTTTAGCCTTAAAATTACAGCTCACAGTAAGTGTAAGGGCAGCAGTCTGCTGCACAGATATACAACATGTTGTAAGACTGGCAATGAAAACAGTCCTGAAAGTGAACACCATCATATTGACTGTGACACAGGGGCCAGATGTATATGTATATGAATTTGTATTCAAGAAATAGAATGTGGAGTGAGTCTGTGCACACATCACACATGAGAGTAGCACACACGGTTTGCTAAGATGTAGAAGATATTATGAGGATACGGAGATGAAATATAATGAGAAACAGTAGCCTAGTCAGTGGCAGTGGCAGTCAGTTTTGCATGTGCAGGGTTTTGTGGTCTAGTTAGCATTAATGAATATGCAGTGTACATGTAGAAATACAGGCACAAAAACTACTTGGTTAAATTTGGGCATCAAAACTTCTTGGATAGGTTAAAATAATTACATTACTTAAGTAAATTCACATACATAAAATAACATAACTTATGTACATAAGTTACATCACTTACATTATGTCTTAAAGGTCTCACATTATGCACCTTTCTGTTAAGTTCTTATATGTCTCAGAGGTCCTCAAAACATGCTTTTGAAGTTTCTTTCATAAAACACCACTCGAATCATACAGATCAGCAGGCCTCTATACCCCTCTATTTCAGCCTCTCTGGAAACGAGCTGTTTCTGTGCCTGTAGCTTTAAATGCAAATGAGCTGTGACTATCATGCCCCTCTCAGGGGGTAGGCATGGCTTAAATTAGCCTGGGCCATGCTTCTCTGTTTACCTGAGCAGTTACATGGCTGGGAACAGAGCTTCAGTGTAACCCTTTGAGTTCAATCCAGAATCTGACCCAGACAGAGAGGCTCCTACTGCGGATGTAGCAGGACGTTTCTGAATTGTAAGTCAACAATTTTGTGTATTTTGTTACAGTTAGTTGATATATGAGTTGGTACGAGAAACAGCTGGTGCTACTCTAAGTTACACAGTTGCCAAGCAGACGAGAGAGGGAGCGTCCATAGCAACAGAGCCAAAAGCACTAACCTGGCAGCATGTAGTCACACAAAAAGCAACATGAAAAATATGTACCAGCAGCCAACTTACTACTCTGCTTAGTTAATTAGCTTCATATGAGGCTTAACAAATTATTGTGACTTTCCCTCAATATTATATTCCAGCGTGTCAGCACCTACAGTAGATGTTACCCATATTAGCTGTGATGCTAATGCCATATCGACCGGCTGAATACACAATGAAGCAGCATAAACGTGATAAAACTTACCGCTGAAGTTGGATCACGGACAGTTGGTTCTGCTCCATCCTTGAGTTTTAGCCTCAAAGCAAATCCAGTTTTATACTGGCCCTCATTCAGAAAGCAGTCTGATTAAAAATGGTTCACACACACATACACCACTTTACAAGTGCTGTGGGGATTTTGCCATCAAAAATAAAATTAATCCACCGGGTCCTCACTGGGTCAGATGATGGGAGTAAATGTAGACTTTTGTGTGCACTTCTGCAGCCTGTACCTGTACCTTGGACATCTTCATTTGTTTACCTGAGCCGCGTTAGTGAGTTATACGCATGCCGATCAGGAGGCGGCTGACAGGCATTAAGTGGGCGGTACAGACACCCAGCACAGGGAGTGTCAGCTGCCTGGAGGAGGTCTGAACGTGATGCTTTTTCCCTCTATGTCATGTTAGAGGGAAGTCAATTCAATTGGAGCATTTTGGCCCACATTGACTAAAAGGTGGAGCAAACAAGAGAGGGAGAGAGTGGGTTGTTCTCATATCAGGGGAGTCTGTAGGCAGGCCTGGGACATATTTTCACTGGAAAACCATGAAAAAGTGCATTTTACATAATATGGGACCTTTAAAGGACAAGTGTGTCAGGTTTAGGGCAACTCATTATTAGAATATGTCAGAAATGTAATATAACATTAATCTATGTTTTCAGTAGTGTTTAATCACCTAAAAATAAGAATAGTTGTGTTTTTGTTACCTTAGAATGAGCCTTTATATCTACACAGGGAGCAGCTTCCTCGTCCACCCTATTGCACTTTCTACAGTAGCCCAGAACGGGCAAAGCAAACACTGGCTGTGGCCAACATATAGGTTCTTCAACACATTTGGAAGGGGAAGGTGACACAAGGTGTTTGCAATCTGCAAGCTCCACTATGCCACTAAATCTTACATACTGGTTCTTTGAAAAGAGGTCAACATTGACTATTGGTTTCCAGCGTTGGGCAAGTGACTGAAACTTAGTAATTAGTTACATTTAATAGTTTTCTCAAAAGTAATTGAGTTACTTTATCATTTTCTGCATATAAAAGTAATTAGTTAGAAGGGACAGTAACTTCTACTGCTTCAATTCTCTTATGCAGGGCTTGTCAACATTTTTCAGACCAGGGACACCTTAGCTCAGTGGTTCCCAAACTTCTCCTGGCAGGCTGCCTTTCAGAGGCCAAAAAAAGTTCACACCCACCCCCCAGTTTGGAGACCACTTCCTTAGCTGATAGAGGGACTAAGCATGGACCCCCTTCTTAATCAGCAACATGGCAAATGTTAGCCACATTAGTCTCACCCTGTGCACCCTCTGCAGAGCAGCAACAACTAGTGTTCCTAGGTGTTGGATATACATGTTAACAAAGCGTTTCTGCAGCAGTTAATGACTAATTATATGCTGAACAGTTATATAATATTATAATAAAAAGCAAGCATTGCTTGAACTGTCCTGTGCCACCACAGGGTCGGGTGATGTTAGATCACCATTGTTAAGTTCTGCTTTTGTTTAACCCATCCATCCATCACACCTCCTCCTCATAACAGACTTTCTTGCTCTTTATACCTGAACTTTGACACCCAAGGTTGGATATTTCATGCCATGGTTGGTGGTCACTCGTGGCATGGCATGGGGTTACTTCTGCTGCATCTTAGTTTTCTTCCACCCTATATCTTGTTCTCCTTCTGCGTTGTCTACCTGTACTTCTGTTGCCTGTTTCTGCAAATTTTCAGACCAACGGAGACACAGAGTGTCCCTATGAGCATAGTAAAAGCTGTCAGTTTCAGGTGCACGGTGTGAGGGGAGACGGAGAGATGCTGTGCTGCTGCCAGAGGAGTGCTGACCAAGATTACAGCATGGGAATAATTTACAAAATAATAGATAGGTGTATACTTGTCACTTTCCCCTTGATGGTGTGAATAACTCTCTAGATTAGGACACTAAAAGAAGACACTAGAGGGACGCCTCCATACAGGTGTACCTACAGCATCATAGTTTGATGCATTGAGACACGAAGCTTCTGTACTGGACGTGTTGGGAGTGAGAACTGGTTGAATATAACATACTTTTTTTACTAATTCCTCAAAAGTTGTAAAAACAGCTGAAATGCTGCTGACTGAACTAAAATTGTGGGGAAAAAAATCATCATAACTCCTGTGGGGACTGTCCATATCAGTCAGCTTGTATCTTGACCACATCCTCCTCCCTGCCTCTATGGGAAACAGCTTCTTTCTGATTCCTTTTGTCCTTCTCTTTCTTCATTTCCTGCAGCAAACACCACCTCTTCCTCTAACCACAGCCCTGTCTGTTGTTTCTCAACCTTTTCTTTATGCACCAGTGTCTCCCTGTCCTTCATCAGCTATGCCGTCCACAGTGCGTGCTTTGCAGCTCAGGCCCTCAGGCGTTGCCTCTCCTGAGTGATTTATTGTCTTTCCAGGCTTCTTTGAATGCTCCCACCTCCTCTGTCTGCCTTCACCCCCCCCCCCCCTCCTGACAAGAGAGAGGAGGATACTTCCACCGCTGGGACATCACTGTACTATTCAGCGGCCTCACATCCACACATCACTGTACACTGGGCTGGGCTGCCTGATACTTGAAGGCTCTCTGCACTCTGGCAGCAGGAATCAGGGGTTTGACAGATGTGGGTTTATGAGGACTGACAGGATTTCTGTACAAAAGCTACAAAAGTTTCTTTCTTCTAACCGCAGGGTTGTTGCATGGTAGAAAACAACTTTGAGTCAATCAGAGAGTGCTCAAATGTTCCTTTAACAACCAAACTTTCATCCCCACTCTATACCCAGGAGGCCTGTTCTTGCAGCATGTAACTTGGGGGTTGAACAGGTACAATCTCTGGTGAGCTGTAGGCACAGTGTTACACCACCAACAGCTATGGGTCTTCAGATAGCAATAGAAAGGAGCTAGCTCAGTGTGGACATAATAGCAGAGGTGAAGAGACGGAACAGGATGTTGATGGAGGAAGATAAGAATAGGAGAAGGGAGAGTGACCAAGCAAGAGGCCGGACAAAAGCAAATGTTGGACTGGCTTTTAGGCATTGGTGAGTGCTTGGTGAAAGAAAAGACTGGTGGGAAAGATGGTGAGCTGGTCTTGTTGGTCCCATGTTCAGGCAATTAATTTTTTCTTTGAAACCAAAAATGGAAAAAATGTTAGAATCAAAAAATGACGGATGAGAAAAAATACACAGAACAATGGTGATATTTTTTATAAAAGTAAGAGCTTTTTTTGAATTGACCCTTCACTAAGACCCGCCTCCACACAGCAGCTGTTCCATCATAAGTTTGCAACTGTAACTAGAGCTGTCAAGCTTTCCATTTCTCTCCACACACACACGTAGTGAATGGATTAAACTCTGTCTTCATCTGCTCTAACATAAGCTGCAAATGTTAGCATGTCTGGCTAATTAATGCTATCTCACAAGCTGCAGTAACTTTACCACCAGCCAAACTTGTTAGATATCACTGCATCTGCATTTGTTCTGTTGGGGTTTTAAGGAGGAGGATGTGGGCTGATGCAGAATCAAAGTGGGCCGAAGATTTCACTTGGGTCTAAGCTGAGTTAGCTCAGCTCTTACCCCAGCTGTCTTCCGCAATCGTGGTCACACGTCAATGAGTGTATTTCTGTCATCTATCATATCTATCATGTAGATATACCTGCCAAATTCACCATCCGACCAGTGTTTGCTGAAATGTAAGCTAGCTTTAGCCTCAGTCTTTTAGCATTACTGTTATATCATGTACACAGCTGTCAGATACAAAAATAAAAGCAAAACAAACAAAAATAAAAAACAGATTTAGTCACCCAAGCCTCCAGCCCCATGCCTGCTTATGTATAGTGTTACTCAGAGACATGACGAACAGACAATAAGGAGCATGGGCTGATAGACAGATGGACGAGACGGACAAGATGGATGAGTCAGACATCACAGGTTCTTCTTTTAAAACGTGTCAGATGGAAACATTAAAATGTCAACCGGAGACTTCTCAGCCGACTAGAATCGAGTTAGCATTTGCTTACATCAGCCAGATAAACTTATTAAATCTGCTTATGAGTCATTATTTTAGCTGACAAAATCCACCTTTCGTCAGCTAGAAATGAGGAGCTACTTTTGTTTACGTCTCTAAGAAATCACAGACCTCATGTTTCATCAATTACTCCCAATTTTGATGTTAAGTCTGCCACTGTTATCACCATAAACTGCATAAATACAGTGCGAGAGTGGAAAGTTTGGCAGGTGGAGCAACAATAACTAAGGAGGATGGTGCTTAGCGAAGGGTTAATTGGTTTGATGGAAACATCCTTTTGGTAAGTCATGTGATTGCCCCAGGAGGTTACTTTATGAAATATGATGAATTTCTTTCTTGTTTCAATTTTCCTGTCACTGTTAAAGAATTTGCTCTTGTGATGGGGTTAATTCCTAATGGTTCTTTGATTTTGTGTGAAGGGGTTAAACCTCGTGACACCCCTCGTGGAAGAATTTGTTTCTCACCATCTGTAAAAATGATAACAAAGCTCTTATATCATTTCATATTGGGATATCTTGGCTAAGAATATTCCTTGGATTAAAGTTTGGTAATTGCCTCACAAATACTCCATTACTAATATGATTAGAGAGGTCTCCCTTAACATGATACACTTTTTACCCTGAAAATCGTTTTCCAGTCTGAAACAGTACCCCGTCATTTTTGGCATTGCAAAAAATTATGGAAAGATGTGTCCAAACGTATTAATATACAAAAAGCATTTTATATTAGGATTCTTTAATTATCATGACCCATGTCATGGACTCTGCTGGAGCTTCCTGCTCCTCTTAAACCCCACCCTACTGTTGCTCCTCCTGCACACACCTCTCTGCTCATTCTCCAGTCAGCACCTGCCACCTTTTCCCACCAGTACACCGTTCACAGCCATCAGCACTCCCCCTGTATTGACTGTCAGCCTATCAGTGGCCAGCCTGCTCAATCTGCCACACACCTGTAGCTTGTCTGCTCATTTACCCCTCAGTACTTCTACCAGTCAGTTTGCCTTTGTTGTTTGTCAGATCGTGATTTGTGCTCCTGCCTGTTCGTATGTTTTACCTTTTTGGATTTTGACCTGTGCCTGGTGCCTCTGTACCGCTGCCTTGTTGTCTTGATTTTTGGTTTTGACCTCTGGAATGGACTGTACTTTGCTCTGCCTGAAAACTTCAGTAAAATCTCAGTTTTTGCCTCACTCTTGCCTCTGCCCTGTGATTTTGTGTGTGGGTCCTCTATAATTCAAGACAAATTACAACAGAGAATTGGAGGAAAAGGAATATATTATAAATTATAAATGTATTGATTATACTGGCAAAATTAAATATACATAACCAAAAGCCCCTTTTTTTCTGTTTTTCTTATAAAGATTTCAAACTATATTTCCCATCCATTAAAACCTTTAACAATAAGAAAGACTTAAAGACTGTAAAGGTATGTGTCGCTTGTAAGGTGTAGTAAGTAAGTTTTTTATTTTTTACAATTTGTGCCTTCAATGTTCTTTTGTATTATTTAATTTTATTTTTTACTTAATTTATTCATTTTTATTATTTATTTATTATTATATTGAGGCAATCCAAAACTAATGTAAAGGAATCAAGTTACATTACCTGAATACTGTGATACTTGGATTAGGTTACTGACTACATTTTTAAAAAGGTAATTAGTAACTTGGGATACATTTTTAAAGTAACCCTCCTAAAACCTGTAGATACGACTGCAGAAAGACAACAGTTCCTACACGAAACTGGAGAAAGAGACACTGCTGTTAAACTTATTTTTACCCACTAGTCGAGTGACATTTAGCTCCATTATATTCAAACTCTGCAACTCACTGAAACTGTCTAGATGGATAAACAGAAGAGAGGGAAAAATTTGGATTTGGGGGTATGAACGTCCCTAACACCAGTAGTTTTATCATTTTTGGTTCATTTCTGTACACAGTTGGAGATGCAGACAATATTTTGCAGCTCTGTACAAGTGGTGTCTTTAAAAACAGCTAAATGTTTGATGACCACAACCACACAAGCTGACAGGTGAGTGTGAATGACACACACCTGCACAGGTTCTGCAGTCAAACACACCCAAACAGTTAACATGACAGTTTGTTTGATCTGAATCTTCTTGATTAGTTTGTATCCTCACACTGTTTAAATGGAGTGAACACACTCTCACACTGTTTGAATGGAGTGAACACATTCTCACTCTGTTTAAATGGAGTGAACACATTCTCACACTGTTTAAATGGAGTGCACACACTCTCACACTGTTTGAATGGAGTGAACACATTCTCACTCTGTTTAAATGGAGTGAACACATTCTCACACTGTTTAAATGGAGTGCACACCACTCTCACACTGTTTGAATGGAGTGAACACATTCTCACTCTGTTTAATGGAGTGCACACATTCTCACACTGTTTAAATGGAGTGCACACATTCTCACACTGTTTAAATGGAGTGAACACACTCTCACACTGTGGGGTTAAACAAGCTGTTTTCTGTTAAAATTAAGCATGTGTTTCTTTGTCTCTGACTTACTGTGCTTGTTGGTGGCAGTTCACTTCCTGGTTGAGCAAAGGTGTGTCTGAGGGGGTGGGCCTCTTAAATCTGAAAGCCAGCTCATCAGACCAAACCATGTGCTGCTCAGTCAGAGGGGGGTTCAGGCTTCAGTAGTAGCAGTTTTGTATTAGTTGTAGTTGGCGTCCATCTTGTTTTCCCCTTGTGTGTCACTTGGTTTGACTTGGTCACTATATATGTTCACTGCTGACTGCACAACAGTTTTGTTCCTTCCTCGGCCACAGAGACAGCTGCTCCATGAAAGAGGTGCTTTATGGACTCACAGGTCTGTTCAATAGTGATGGCGAGATGAAGCTTCATGAAGCATTGGAGCTTTCCATCCAGTTGGTTCACACATGGGCCGAAGCTTCATGGTGCTTCATTTGCTCTACTGTGCCACCAAGTGGACAATAAATGTAAAACAGGCAGAGTGATTAAATGACACCATGGCTTTGGTGTGTGAAGCTTTGAGTTAAATGAATGATGTTTGTGATGCCAATACATAAATTATTAACTTAATAATATGATAAAGTCCCAAGTCCACAAAATGTGAGGGGGGATCCATTGCGTTTCGCTGCCCCTTATATTTCGAATCTCACGCCAAACCCGCGAACCGTTTTCTGAATCAGTCACGTGGTACGGCCGGCTCGCGAGGCTTCAAACGTCACCACATACGTCATCAACACAAGCCTCGATACGCGCTTCACAAAAATCTTCCTAGATCACTCGACACACGCTTTGAAGCCTCAACACGGAAGGACACATCACTAGTTCTCTGGCCTGAACTCATGTGTATTTAAAGCTTTTGTCCAGTCTGCATAAGACAGACTTCATCATACTCTAATGTCTAGAGTCATTTAGTTTCTCATGTTTGTCTTGGTCAATATAAAATGACATGTTCCACCATTTCCTGTAGTCCACAATGTCCACATCACCTGTAGCAGCTTTATACATGAATGTCCTGTTGAAACCAGTGTGACCAAATGTCCTCCTTTCTACTTCTACTGATTTCTTTGGTTTCTCCTACTTTCTTTGAATGCTGTGGTAACTTAGGTGGACTGAGGTAAATGTGTGAGACAGATTCAGCAAATTTATACAAATAAAGAAAATTGTTTATTCTAATCATTGTAAATTTATCTTTAGCAAATTAACTCATATTTATAACTTCACTTCTGAGTCTTGAATCATGTATAATTAAATGAAATTGTGGGGAAGTAAAAAAAAAAAAAAAAAAAAAAAAAACAGATTTAAAGCCTTCAAATAACAATTGGAATATAACTGTGATCCAAATTATTTGTATAAGTGTCTCTAACACAGCCTTTTTCACTGACATCAATTGTGTTAGTTGCTGTAAAAGAGGTTTGACATTGGCTGCCATGTTGGCACCTCCTGGGGCAGCCACCGTGGGGTGGGCACACCCCCCTCACCGCAGGTTTTTTTTAATTTCTCTTTATCCAAAAGGTCAAAGGTCAACTTCCCTGTGACATCATAATATTCATCTCTCTATTAGTCTCTGTACTCCTCTGTTAAAAGATTTCACGATTGTTGAGGGACGTCATTGTGATGTCAAATTTTGATGTTTCGCCACGGAAGTTGTTGTAACTTTGCACTTCATGGTAGAATCTGCCTGAAGCATAACATGTTTGATAAGATACTCAACCTAAATACATCTACAGGACAATATTTAGTCAGTGTTGCAAAATGTCTCCATCACGCCCCCTACAATATTTCAATGAAGCAGCCCCCATGGTACGTTTCATCAACATGTACAAAAATCATTAGGCACATGTATCGTGTCAAGGCGTACAAAAGAGCCTCTTGGAGCCTCAACCTAAACCTAACAGGAAGTTGCCCATTTATGAATTTCATGGTCAGTTTTGGTGCTTTCACACGCTGCATTTTAACAAACTCCTCCTACAGAATTGATCAGATTGACTTCAACACTGGTGTGTACCATCTAGACTAGTTTGTGATCAAAGTTATTAAAAGATTTGGCTATCATTGAAGGGTGTGGCATGGTATTGAGTTTTGATGTCTCCCCATGAAACAGGAAGTTACTGTAATTTGAGTATAAACTATACTACTACACTATATTTCCGTTGCTGTTGCTGGACCAGTCAGTAATATTAACTGCTTGGCGTATCTTGTGTTGTTGCACTTGTTTGACTGTTAGCAAAATTGTTGACCTGCTAGTTTATGATCATAAGTCATGTAATCAGAACAAATGCACATGTACAGCTGTTCATTTTTATGACAGTGGTGTTTAAGTGAATAGCACAAAGAAACCAGACAGGATTGGATTCCACCAGTCCTGTCTCTTGTCGGGCCAATCACAACTTATTATTTAATATGGGGCGGGTTTGATACCATGACTGACAGAGGAGCGTCACTGGTCGAGGTTGAAAAGTCAAATGTCACATATTTCAAAGGCAACACCCCAGGCTCACAAAACTCAGATAAAACTGTCAAACTAGACACAGTTGATCAAATATGAATCAAGATCAACCATGTTGGCATTTTTTCTCGCTTGAAAGTGGACCAAGCACCACCCAAACTTGCTATGCCATGTCAAATGTTTCGCTGTTGTGATTGTAGGTCTACGCAACCGGCATTTAGGTCTGCACCCGCTGTTAACACCCTTTGAAAGTCAAAAATGAACTGAGATTCCAGACTAAAATGCAAGCAGTAGGGGCAACAAAATACCAATTCTTGCATAATGATGCTTTAAAAATCTTTGCACGTAAATTCCAAATGCAGATCCCAGAGGTTTCTGTTTTAAATATAAGCGGGCCACTCAGTTTAGTATGCAGTTATGTCTGATTAATTAGTCTGTGCCGTGGGCTATTATCCTGTGCACAGATTTTCTTTCCAGTATTACTTTCTACCATATGACCCCATGGGTTTTTAAAAATGGTAGAATACTGTAAAGGCAATGATTCATATTTTACAAAAAAAAAAAAAAAAAAAAAAGAAAAAAAAATCTTTACTCAGGGTCTCGTGTTATTGTAGACATCAGAGCTGGGATGAATTATTTTCATTCTTTACTGCAGTAGAGGTACACATACTTTGTGACTCTGGCAAAAGTAGAAGTACTGATTCAACTTCTTTACTGCAGTTAAAGTGAAAAAATACAGACTCTGAAATGTACTCAAAGTTTAAAAGTAGAACGTTGTCCTCTGAAGGACATTTTTATTGGCTGTTTCTGTGCAAAGCTTGCTGAACCTCACCATTTCTCCACAATTTCCCTCTGTCTGTTTCATCATTCATGTTGCGTATTTTACATAGTTTTCTTCTTGTTGCATCTGTCATGTGTGATATGCACTGATGGATACACCAAGGAATCACATTTTCTATGTTGTTGTTGTTCCATCCATTGCCTAAATGGATGGAACAACAACATAAAATCGAGATCAGTCTTGATGTTGGGAAGGCAGAGTACAATGATGCAAAATAAAAATAATCAGTAATTTCCCTCAAATGTCTTAAAACTAAAGAAATTAGCCTGTTTTATAATGTAAAGAGTAGAAAGTACAGATATTTGTTTTCAAATGCAGGGAGTAAAAGTACAAAGTTCTACTCAATCAAATCAAAATATGTTACAGGATTTACAAACACAAAAAACTGGAAAACATCCAGTATTGAAAATAAAAAGTTGTTTACCTTCTCTTAGGGGGAATACATCATCTTTAAACGGATGCTCACATCTGTACCACTTGAAACTGAATCATTTACAATATTTGGTTTTATTAATAGACTTCATTACATTGTGTGTAAGTATGAATTAATTATTAATCTTATACTGAATTGAAAATGTATTTTAGTCTGTAAGTGAATACACAAACAGATGACACACAACAAAATCAGAATCAGAAATACTTTATTGATCCCTGTGGGAAACTGTTTGCATTACAGTTCCTCACATTCAATATAAGTGTATATAAGCATATAAAAAAATATGAGAATGGGAAAAGAGATTGTAAGTATGTAAAAGTAAAAAATGTCCATTATACAACTATATCAACAAAATAGTGTAAAACAGTAATGGTAAAGATAGAGGACAAGTGTTTTAGGATACATGTCTTATAATAAGACTGCAGGTTGGTTTAAATGCAGAGTATAAATAAATAAATGCAGCAGTGATGCCAGTGTGACCAGTATGTTGCACTATTGATTTATTATTGCCCAGAGTATTAAACAGTTGAAATGATATACATATAAACTTATAACCATATGTAACCAGTATTGCATGTATGAAGATGTAAACAAAATCTAATAATAATCAGCTTCTGATGAGTTGAACACAATATGTTATGTTCATATGATCAAACACAACATTAAGGATTTTCTATGGATGGAAAAGCTGTTAACTTCTACCAACACACAACCTACCTGCTATCAAACAGTATAAATGAAAGCACATTTTCATAGTTGTATTTGTATTCAAGGTTAATATCTGAATATGTCTTCCGCTGCTGGAAAGGTTGAATCTTTAGTGACAAACCAGAATCAAAAACAATAACAGGTTGACAGGACCAGATCATGGTGATGGAGCTGCATGAAAAGAGTTGTATTGTGTAGATATACAAAGCTCATGTTCAACAAGTTACAATCTGTCTTTGTCTCTTCAGAGACAGCGATGAAGAAACTTCAGAGTTAACACCTGGGACATGAGTTTCTTTGTCACAGAGAGAATCCTGATGCAACACAGTGGCAATACTGTTCCCAAAGTGTCACTCAGGTAGACCTCATTTGCTTTTTGGATTCACCAAAGGACAAATAAAAGTAAAGAGGAAGTGAAGTGAAGTAGGACTGCTAAAGGTTAGCGGTAACTTTTTAATGTTTTCAAAAATGTTTCAGAAAACAAATATACATAGCAATGGTGGACTCGAGCTCTCTGAGGGACAGGGACAAAAAAGGGCACCAGCTGTAGTGGTGGAACACCAGCAAACCAAATATTGATAAAAAGTGATGAAGTTCATCACATTTTGTCCACTGGAAAGAGAGGACACTTCATCATGGTTTGTGCACTTGAAGGGCACTCTTGAGGACACTCTCTAGAGAGCACTTATCACGTTTTATCCACTCAAAGGGCATTCCAGAGGGCCCTCACTTGAAGGGTATTCTAGAGGGCACTTTACCAAATTTTCTCCATTGGAAGGGCACTTTAGAGGACACTTAATCACCTTTTGCCCATTCGAAGGGTACTCTAGAGCAGTGTTTCCCAACCCTGGTCCTCAGGGACCCCTGCCCTGCATGTTTTAGATGTTTCTCTGCTCCAACACACCTGATTCAAATGATCAGCTCATCATCAAGCCTCTGCTGAAGCCTGTTAACAACCTGATCATTTGAATCAGGTGTGTTGGAGCAGAGAAACATCTAAACCATGCAGGGCAGGGGTCCCTGAGGACCAGGGTTGGGAAACACTGCTCTAGAGGGCACTTTATCACGCTTTGTCCACTCAAAGGGCACTCTTGAGGGCACTCACTCGAAGAGCACTCTAGAGGCACTTTATGAAGTCCATCACATTTTGTCCACTGGAAGGGTACTCGAGAGGACACTTTGTTGCCTTTTGTCCTCCTGAAGAGTACTCTAGAGGGCACTTTATCATATTTTGTCCACTGGAAAGACACTCAAGAGGGCATGTTCTTTTGGATATTCAGTCACTCTGGGCCACTCCCAGTAATAGAAAGCTTGTTTTTAGTGTATTAAAAGTCTCCTACACATGGTAACGTTTCTTCCTGATTGTTTGTCAGGTTTTCTCTCCCATTGTGCACATTCTTTTAGTTCCAGTTGCATTAATGGCAATGGACACTCTTCTCTGTAATCACACCGTCCACACATGGCACTGACGCAAAAAAGCATGCACATATGAAAAATGATGAGGCTATTTGTTTCTTTATCTCTGTTAGCAAGAGGTCCATCCTGTCAGAAGTGAATAGTGATGCTGCTCTAACTGCCCAGAAATGGCCTGAGGAAAGTGCTGATGTCAGAGAGAGAGGAGGATAAACACCAGCTATCTCCCCTCTTCTCTGCATTTCTTAATTACACCAACAACAGATGATACTGACATTACTGCAGGGCTCATAACACTTCTTTATCCACACATTGTACACATTGCTTTGAGGAAATGCACAATTCTTCTTCTATGGTATTATATTTGGGGCACTAAGTCAAGTGCCCCGAGTGACTACCACCCTGTGGCACTCATGCCCTTTCTAATAAAGTGCTTTGAGAAACTGGTTCTCCAGCACATAAAGAACAGCATCCCAGCCAGCCTGGACACTCACCAGTTTGTGTGCAGATTCACAGAGGATCTTCATCTCAGTCTTCACTCACCTTGAAGAAAACAACACCTACATTAGAATGCTGTTTGTTTGTGTGTGCACTCATTTCCCAATACAGAAGAAAAAATTCTATACTGAGAAAAAACATAGCTACATTTTAAAAACTTTCCATCAAAGCAAACCTTAGTTTTCACTGTTGCTGGATGATAGACAATGATTGACTGGCATCTTCTTACTTTTTTCTCACCAACACTCCGGGAACACTCGTACTCGTTGCCTCCACTGGTTTGGTATTTTGCGTGGACATGAACACCATTGTGCCTTGAGATTTTGGCATGCACTTTTGTGTGTCCTGGGCATGAAGAGTTTGAAAACCACTGTCCTAGAGTATTAATTTCACACTGTTCATATTGTATATATCTCTCATATTCATATCTACCCCTTGCTCTTGTCACACTACTGTCATGGGCACTTTTTGCTCACTTTAATCTTTCACAAAATTCAACAAATTGTGGTATAAAAGATTATTATTGAAAAGAATTTGCACAAATATATGCAAATACAAATAATGTCCTTTCTGGTGTGATACCTTCCTACATGTTTGGTGGATTTTTGGTACAGCCAAGGATCTTAAAAAACTTAAAAAAGATGGAAGTTTCATTACATCACTGTAGAACATTCTATGCTCCAGACATGTCAGTTCTATTGAAACTTATGGGAGATGCTATGTCAATCATGCAATATGGAGACCAACAGGAAATATACAGATGATTTATCTCTATGCTCTCCATGCATCTACGTTAGGCTTCACTAGAACTGACACCGACGTCTGGCGCCCAAGCAGAGCATAGAATGTTCTATAGTGATGTGAAGAACCTTCCTTCTTTTTTACTTTTCTTGGGTATAGGCCACTCCCTGGAAAAATGTACTGGCAGCCATTGGTGATTATGTTTTGTTCCTTTTTACTTTACTTTTACTACACTTTTATTATTATAAAACTGATGGCTAAAATGAATTAACTGTAATAAAAAGTGAAAACTTAAAAGTTGTTTAGGAGTTCTACTGACTTAAAAATTGTTGAGTGCCAGTAGAATGACTGATTAATATGAACTTCACTGAACATGAAATAATGAGTTTTTTTGTTTTTTTTTACTTATTCAGTTCTGTTAACAATACAATGAGAGGGGTGAATGAAATTTCGAAGTTGCATTTACTGAAAATATTTTAGTTCAATAAGGAGAGACAAAAGAATGAAATAAAGGTAAGGTTTATTATAACAGATGATGTGAGATTATAAAGTCTTGACAGATAGTTTTTGGTGCTTGGACTGATGGAGAGGTGGAGGGTCGTGCATAACAGCAGCATAAAGGAGCTAAAGGTGGAGATAAAATCAAATTTAAAAAGAGTGCAGAGAGATGATCGGCTAACAATGAAGGTGTGTCACTGTGCTATTGGACAGATGTGACCAGCTGATGAGAACAGCTGATAACACAATAAACAGCCCCAGACAATGATGGCAAAGAAATCATGAGTGAGCATCCATGAGAGGAGTGAAAGTCAGAATGAATGAGAAAACCATAGGCCCTAAGCAGGCAAAAGGGCAGTCTCCCTGACTGAACTTTCACTATAGCTTCATTTGGCTTAATCAATCGTTTTAATAACTGTAAATTAAAAGTCCAAAAACTCTAATAACCTTCAACTTTTGAGTTTATGAAATTGTGGCAACTGATTACAGTGTATTATTTACTTTTCTTTAAGTATTGTTTTGTATTGGAAATGATCTAAAGCTACTGGCAGATCATTTAACTTATTTTAACTTATATTTTACACTGTAAAACTCAGTACTCATAAAAATCAAGGCTATCAGTTGCCACAATTTTCTTGAGTTCATAAACTCAAAATTTGGAGGTCATCAGAACTTCAATATTTGGAGTTCATGTCACATGTGCTCTTTGATTACAGATAAATTAAAATGATTGATTAAGCAAACTCAAATATTTTCAGTAAATTCAACTCAAAATTCTGATTCACCCCTCTCAGTGAACAGAACTGAATAACTTAACAGTATATAGTATATTAGTATATGGTATTCATATAATATAATAAGTATATTAGCCCATAATTTCAAGGTCAGTGAATCAAATATAGTAATTTTCTTTTTCTTAAAATATTTGTTTTAGGGACCTAATTTCCCTCATTAATCAATTATTCGAGAAAGAAAGAAAATTCAACCGGCACTTAACAATTCTAAGTTTGTAGAACTTAAAATAATTAATTTAAGCATTTGGTTTTACAGTGTGTTTGATTTTTTATGGTTTTGTTAATGACTGAGTGGTATTATCAGCAGAGTGCTGTAGAACAGGTGTTGTCTAGTCAAGGTCAGGCTTTGTTTGCCATATTAATGTAGAAACATTGTCCACTTGTGCAGATTGTCTTTACTGTATGAGCATGAAAACAAGCCACAGAGCTGAAGTAGCTTGTTAAAAATAGACAGGGCCACGCTAGCTCTGCTCAGTTCCCTGAAAGGTTGTCCTAACTGGTGCCAGTGTGCATATTTTGAGTGAAATATGTGAAGGCAAGATAAGCCGAAAATAAATCCTGACTGTCCAGTGATACGCAGCCAGGAATTATGAAATCACTGAAAACTTTGGGAAACTGTGTGTTGTAAAGCTGCACACAGCTGATAGTGCCTTATTATTTAGCCTTCCTTTTGTCGCTGCCATTTAAAACAGTTGGTCCCCTAACAAGGCAACTTTTAAAACAGTCTGTTTGCAGGAGCAGAGAGCCTTGCAGATAATTCTTTTATGAACTTTAGATAAAAGGGAAAGCAGCTGCAGCACAGCTCTGTGGCACTTTAAATGCCTGCAAAATGTCTGAACAGGTCCATAACTTTGTTCCTTTAAAGCATCAAGCATAACAAACAAACAGCACTGTTAGGTTTCACATCATGATTACAATAATGACACTGCTGTATAATTCATTAGTCTACAGTATCCATCTTCAAATCAGGGATAATAGCAGCTGTCAGGGATGATGGCTGAATAGCACACACTTCCAACCAACGCGACAGACTCCATCACCAGGAAAGCTGTGTGTGAGGTGGGATAGAAAGTGATGTATAAATGATTAATAATGCATATCAACCGCTGTACAATTACATAATCAAGCTTTTAAAAGAGGCACTTAAGCAGGCCTGCAGACTGATATTTGTCATGAGAGAGGAGCAGGCTGAGAGGCATTCTGAAAACATGGATGGGAATATTACACAAGCTTTAAAGCAGTCATTCCAAGACTGGGTCGTGGCCCACAGGTGGGTCACAGGAGATTTTATTTGGGTCCCCTGGAAAAAAAACTATATTATATCTGCAGCACACATTCTGTAGCGTTTTTAAGAGAAAAAAAAAAAAACAAGAGCCTGTTAATTCTGCCAAAAAACCTTATTTTGTCTGAAGTATGAAGTAGGCTAAAATGTCCTACACTGTAAAAACAAACAAAAGGCAACTTAATTCAATAGATTTTAGAGTTTTACTCCCAGCTCAAACTCTTAAATTAATAATTTACTTTTCTTATTCAGATAGTTTGAGATTGACTTTGAGTTTTATAAAAAAAACAAAAATTGTATTTCATGTATTAAGTAAAGTTGCTGGAGTAAGTTGCCCTGAAATTTTGAGTTATCTCAACTTTTTTTTTTAAAGATATGTTTTCTTGATGAGAGGAAATAAAAAGATTGAGCTGGCCTGTTAACTCAGCCCTAAATGCAATTTTTTTTCATTATCACGACCTGTTTCTGACACTGAACACAACAGAGTGGCACCAGACATCTAAAACATAAAGCTTCTATACTTTTTTAAGTCCTCAAAAATAAATTTTACCTCCACTTGACCTCTTTCCTCCTGCTGTGAGACACTGAATTCATCCATCATGAAAAACATTTTTATTTTTATTATATATTATTTTAAGTAAAATAACCTTGTAAAAAATAAATTCAAAGTTGGCTACATACAAAAGAAAAAAGTGCACATTAAAAAAATACTCAGACAGTTGGTTCAACTGAGGTCCCGCCTCTCACTGGGCAGATAACCAATCATACTTGAGAATAATGGGGTGGCCAGTCAAATTTCAGGGTTGGCCAGTGCCTCCCTACTAGAAACACCCTTGTTTTTCAGGCTGGTGAGTTTGGTGAGAGCAATATCACAGCTAACCTGACAGCCAGATGGTTTGTTACACAGAACCATCTGGGAGGTTGTCCTTAGACACTGTTTGGAAAAGGCAGCCACTTTTAAAGAACACCAGGCAGGTGATTGGATGAACCATCTGTCTATTTCGTCTAAAATGGGCTAACTTCAACAAGTGAGAACAACGCTTCTATGGATGCTCCTCTTTTCCGATGAGGTTGGCTTCTGACAGGGCTGTGCCTTATCACCAATCCTCTTTGTGATGTTCACGGAAAGGATATCAAGGCATAGTCATGGGGGGGAGGGTGTGCAGTTCGGTGGCCTAAGGATTGCAAAGCTGCGTTTTGCAGATGATGTGGTTCTGATGGCATCATCGGTCTGTGACCTCCAGTGCTCGCTGGATCGGTTCACATCCAAGTATGAAGCAGCTGGGATGATGATCAGCACCTCAAAGTCTGAGGTCATGGTTCTCAGCAGGAAACCTGTGGATTGTCTACTCTGAGTAGGGAATGAGTTCTTACCCCAAATGAGGGAGTCAAGTATCTCAGTCTTGTTCTCGAGTGAGGGGACAATGGAGCATGAGATGGGCCGGAGAATCGGAGCAGCGGGAACGGTATTGCGTTCGCTCTACTGCACGTGTGCGGAAAGCTTAGCAGAGGCGAAGCTCTCGATCTATCGGTCAATCTTCATTCCTACTCTCACCTTTGGTAATGAAGGTTGGTCATGACCGATAGAACGAGATCGCGGATACAAGCGGCCAAAATGGGTTTTCTCAGGAGGGTGGCTGGCATCTCCCTTAGGGAGTAGAGCTGCTGCTACTTTGCATAGAAAGGAGCCAGTTGAGGTGGTTCTGGCATCTTGTAAGGATCCCACATGGTCACCTCCCTAGGGAGGTGTTCCAGGCCTTTCAGCTGGGAGGAGGCCACAGGGCAGACCAAGGACCAGGTGGAGGGATTATATCTCTGCCCTGGCCTGAGAACGCCTCAGGATCCCCCAGTCAGAGCTGGCTAATGTAGCCGGGGAAAGGGAAATCTAGGGACCCCTGCTGGAACTGTTACCTCCGTGACCCGATTTTGGATAAGCAGATGAAGATGGATGGATGGATGGATGGATACATTGCAGCTCCCTCAGTTAATGGACCAATTTAAAAAAAATGTTTTCCCCATTAGACACAGAAACATGGGTGAAAATGGTTAAAAAACACTGAAGTTACCCTTTTTGGATACAGGAGGCCTGTTTTTTGCAAGCAGCCTGTATTTTAAGAGTGACTTCACACACTGTACCGCGCTGTCACATCTGAGACTTACATTACAGAGCAAAGCCTTTGTCCTTGTGGGAGATGCTGTCATCCCTGATATTCCACTCTAATCTCATCTCGTGCCTTTCGTGGGAAAACTCTCTCTCTGTCTGTCAGTGGGGCAGGATCACTGCTGACACCTGGGAATGGTAAAGCCTGTATATAAGTGTGGGTTTAGAGCAGGATCTCAACCAGCAGCCTCCTCTGAATGAAAAGCAGAGATGATGAGGCTGCTCAGCTCCTCAGCAATGTTTGTACATCAGCTGCAGAGAGAATCTGAGCAGGCTGCTGCACCACAGCATGACAGACTAACTCACACTCAGTTAAACTCTAAGGTTAGGACATGGATTTAGGATCAGCTTTGGAGACTAAACCTTTAAACCCTTTTCTTTACAGGTGTCTCTACTCATCATAGCCTTATATATGGGAGATCTGGTGAGTTCCAAAGTTCCAGATTTGGAAACATACTGTATCAATATAGCAGGGATCTTTAACTCAAATAATCGTTACTTCACTCACAATTTATTGTATTTTCCTGCAGATACACTTTACCAACAACTTATCTGTTTCTTGTGGGTACTTAAGTGATTATCTGCACATCTGAGAAAAAATAACATTTATTTATCAAATGTTTTTTAAAATGTGAAAAATGTATATTTGGGGACAGACACCCCTTATGTACCAGTGCTGGAACAAAACAGGCAGAAACCAGTGCAATACAAGATGCTACACAAGGTGCAAATTCAAATCTTCAATCTTCAAACCACATGTAGACTACAAGAGAGGCAAACTTAACCAGAATAGGGGCCAGCAGAAGAATCAATTACCATTTTTACACTAAATTTAGCATGTACTGTATGTGCAGGTTTTTTAAACCTGCTAAAAATAGGCAACTGACCCTTTTCTCATTGCCAGTATGAGTTCACCTTTCTGCCATTTTTTCCCCGATGTGCACTGGAAAGAGAAAGGTTTTTTTCAAAGAGTCTGTGTTCAGCTCTCAGTACTTTTGCAGCTTCTAACTGAAACTCTATGGTTTGAAGTTTAAATTCTTTGCTGTGGGACTGTCTTTCATGAAAAGACCCAAGACAGAATGGGACTAAACCTTTACGGGTGGTCTGACTTAAAAGCCAATCTATGTGAAACATGCATGTACCAATCAGATGGCTTGACTCTACCTTGTTCCTGGCTCAGCACAAACTTGCTTCCTTGTTCCATGTCTCACTGAAGACTGGCCTCTTAATTGAACATCTCCTCCCATGAGTCTTGTCTGCCACTAATGATTTAATGGAAAAGGACAAACTTATACATTAACAACAGGCCTGATGTTCTCTCCGCTGCATCATCAATAACAGACAACAGGCAGCAGAGAAAGAGCTCAGGCCCTGATGTCTCTGATGGATCTCCATTTACCAGAACACAAAACACAATGACTATGGACAGAAGGAGTTACTGCTTTATTAAAAAATTGATCAGGAGTAAAACTGTTGATTATCTCTGCACACAGATCAGTCATCAACTCCCTCAAGTTAGTCTGACTAATGCTCGTTTTCAATGTGGATAGACTGGAGAAGGAGCTAGTGAACGTGTCAGTGTCAAGAGATACCAGAGAAAAAGAGGGACGACTGATTCTGGGGTTTTAGGGAAAGATGAGAGGTGCAGTCCGCTCATAGAATTACAATCTGAATTGACAATCAAAGTTCCTTTTTTAAAGTTTGAATCCTTGAAGGAGAAGAAGCATTTATTACACGTGGGATATATTTTCATTGTTCTGGCCATCAGTTCTATGGGTCTTTTTCATAGCAGATATATTGAAATGTAACCGTAGGAGAAGCTCAGATGTAAATGATAAAACTAATGATGAATGTCAGAGTTCTGTTTCTGCTTTCTGGTTAGGGCTGTACAGAATCTGTACATTTTGGAAAATTTCTGGAAGTTTTCTAAGGGAAGTTGAGCTCTGGTTTAGCGATGCCAAACAACAAAATTTCCCAAATTTCCCAAATTCCAATTTGAATTAGTCTGGGGCCTCTCAGTTTATTTTTGATTGCAATGGGGTGTTATCAAGGGGTGCAGACCAAAATACCTCTGGATGCAATTAGACCTACAACCAATCAGAGCGATGAAATGGTAGATTTTCAAGCAGGGCACAAAAACAAGTTGCCTGGTTACAACTTTCCCTTATTACGGCATTTGAGGTGAAAATAGGCTATTCTGTAACAGATTATTAATCCAGCACTGCCTAGTTTGACAGTTTGATCTCAATTTTGGGAGACTGAGGTGTTGCACTGGATGGACCTGCTGACTGGACGCAATCAGAGAGACTAACAATCAGTCAGAGCAGCGAAACGTGTGACATGTCACTTTTCAAATCTGGACCGTTGACGCTCCTCTGTCAATCATCGTATAGAATGATAGATTATAGATTCTGTCTGAATGGAAAGTTGGACGTATCTGCCAGAGGAATTAAAAACATGAGCTCGGCAGATTCATCTGGTTCCCAGGGTAGGAAAGTGTCACAGTCTGCTCTGCTCCTCTCCTGCTCTGCTGCTCAGCCACACCCCTCATCAGCTAACTGCTTCCACCTGCTGCTGTCACCTGCTCACCATCTCCAATCAAGCCAGTATATATGCAGCTTCACTCCACTCACTCTTTGCCAGATTGTCTTCGCTCTCATGCCTGACTCTCCAGCGTTTATTCCCAGACTGCTTACCTGGTATTGACCCGAACCTGCCTCCGACCTTTGCTTCACGTCTCCGCCCCGGTAAATCCATCAGCCTTCTGTCCCCGACTACGAGTATTGCCTGCCTGTTTTCTGCTACTCGTCTGCCTGTGGCTGGTTGGCACTCAGCCTGTTCCTGCTCAGCCAAGATACTCACCTCGTCAGCTTCACCTCGCCAGCTCACCTCCTCTGGTGCCGTCAGCCCCGCCGACTCCGTCTCAAGGTCTGGATCCACACCCAGCCCTCATCTGAGCCATCTTCCAGGAAGACTTCCATCAGCAGTGAGTTTGTGCTTATTCCTTTCCCTGCACTCGTTGAGCCTATTGAGAACTTTTGGACATTTACCTGCTAACGAGTCCCAAGTAATCCCTGCCTGCCCTGTTGGTCCTGTGGTAACTTGAAAGTGTTAGAAATGGTCAAGACATTGTTGTCATAGCAACCCACATGTAGCATTTCTTTTCTTTGACCACAAGTGCCTTGCCAGTGGTTTTCTGCCAGTTATATAGACAAGTTCTTCAACTGTCAGATCTCCTGTGAAGCATCTAAATTCATGTAATGCATCCAAACATTGTTTAAACCCACTATTCTTTTGAATATTGCAATCAGTATAAATATTATATTGCTTCATTAAAGACACCAGCTGATATTATCTGTGTGAAAATGGTTTTACTTCCTGAACAAACAGAATCTAACAATTTAAGAGACATAATGTGGTGGATGCTGCTGCTTTACTTTGTAAGTTTATTAAAGGGCACTCTCTTGTTCAGCACTTTGAGTTCCAGCTGCTAAAGAAAGCCAAAACCTAAATGTTGTGTACACGCAAATTCCCCAGCGACAGCTCTTAAAGCTCCGCCTCTCCCCCTCAGAAATCAATACAGGCATTTGTTCTCAGATGTCTTCATCGTGACATGTCTTTGCATGCTTAATGAACTTTCCCTGTTCACTGTCCAAGGCTATATTGATCGTGAAAATGGCTGGTATTCAGCTGAGATCTCCATTGGGCCTGGGCAGAGCTGAGGCAGAGAGCTCCATAGATCAAGCGGACAGACAGAGCGCATTATGCTGCTTTTTCCGAACCGGACTGTTCCAGTCACTTTTCGGCGGCCGGCTATTTATCCACTGTCTTGTGCAGACAGCTGGTTAAGAGAGGTGAAAAGGGGAATCGCAGTGAATCTTAATCTAATTAAATGCAGAGAGCCAGCGGGAAAGTCTCTATCAGCTGCGTACTTTCTCTGCAGATCTCTCTGTGCTGATAGCAGTGAATAATGAGCTCCAAGGTCAGCAGTCACACACCAGGCCTCTCTCCTCTGCTTTCACCTCATCCTGCACCGAACACACTCCTAACATCACACAGCCAGAATAACAAGACACTAGTCAGTGAGGGTTTGGATAGTTATTTATTCAAACCTCATCACACCCATCACTTATCAACTTTATTGACCAAGTATCTTAACGCATACAAGGAACTTGACTCTTTTCTCTGTTGTTCTCTTACACACAGGGCAGAGAAGAAACTTCCAGGAGGAGACAATTACAGACATGCTATATGCTAAACAAAGATAATTAGAGGTGCATTTTCTGGAGAAGATATATGAGTGATTGCTGTGCACAGTGACTGGCAAGTTTTTTAATAACCATATGAAAACTCAAAGATCTCAAAATTGGGTTAGGAAATGTATTTTTGGCATCAGATCCTATAATAACCTTTAAACATAGTGTGATTCAAGTGGTTTGAGAGAAAGACTAGACTTCAGGTCTTTGTCTTGGCTCTGTTTTCAAGCTTTAGAAAATCTAGCCTGTGAATGGAGACTGGGTTGGGTTGGCCTATCACAAGTCAGTAAGAGAGTCTTGTTCAAGTCTTCAACCTGCTGGGCGGACATTTAGCTCAGTTGGTAGAGCGTCCGACCCATGTATGGAGGCTGTTAGTCCTCTGCAGCAGCCGCTGGTTTGACTCCCGCCTGTCATCTCCTGTCTCTCTGCCCCGTTTCCTGTCTACTCTCTGGCTGTCCTGTCAATTAAAGGCAAAATGCCCAAGAAATAACTTAAAAAAAAAAACAAAAAACAAAAAACAAAACCCTGACAGAATCCAACCAAAAAATCCCACCGCTTCCCGAGCAGGTTGCCATCAATGATCAGACCTAACTGTCCAGCGCTGCCTGTTCTTCCTCCTTTTTGGTGGCCAATTAAAACATGCTGTGACCAATGCACAGAGAATAGACTTAATAACTGCTATGTAGATCTGGGTCGACATGGCATGGCCTCCTACATCAATGAAACCTAATGATATCTCTTTTTTGGTTTTCCTCAATACTGTTCCAGGATCTTAATGGAAAACATTTCAAAAGAAGCACAGAAGAATTCATTAGGAGTCAGGAGAGGACATCATGGTGCGTCGGCTGGAAAAAAAAACTTGTTTTGAATATGTTGATGTTGTAGATGGATCATTCCTAGAAAAGGGAGGTTAATACACTGCCAAAATAAGTGAAACATGTATTAAGAAGTTTTGTTCTCTGTGTCACAGACCTCAAATAATATCTGATTCTAACCCCTGAGGCTCAGTGTAGTAGTGCTGGCTGCTAGATCTGTATCATTTTACAGAAAACACCTGCATTACTGTTGAACTAAAATATTTGTATGAGAAGTCTTAAGGTAGATAGAAATCAGGGTCAGTGCCTGGTGTATGAGTATTCTACTGCTGCAGCAAGGACATGTGGAACAGCTTAATCTCCTTTGTTTGAAAAATGATGGCCCTGACTTCCCTATGAAGCACTGAAACTTATTTTCCTTTTATTATGTAATGTTGACCAGCTGTGATGATGGCTGCCAGCAGGATACAGGTCAGTTCTAGCTAGATCTACCCATCTCAGTGATTCCCAATTACACTCTACTGCCGGCTAAAGTGCTGGAGGCACAGCAAAAGCTCACCACCAACCTACTGTGTGTGACATAAACAAACCCGGGCTCCTTAGTCCTTGTCCTCTGCAACTTTAACAAAGGCAATTTCAGCTATGAATGAAGTCAGTGTAGACCAGCAGACAGACTTGGGACTTGAGTTTGGACTTGACTTAGGAAGTTTTGATCTTTACTTGGGACATAACTTAGGACCGGAGTTGGAGCTTGTTGGTCTTGACATGGGATTTGCTGGTCTAGATGTAGGAAAGGGCTAGAAAGTTGAGATGGAACTTGTTGGTGTGGACTTGGGGCTCTGTGGCATAAACTGTGGGACTGAGCTTGGGGTCTGTGTTGGTCTTGACTTGGGACTTCTTGGCCTAGACTTAGGACTTGACTTGTGACTTGTTGGTCTTGACCTGGGACATCTTGGTGTAAACTTTCCTGGGACCTCTTAGTCTTTACTTGGGACTTGATTGGGGATTGAAAAAAGGTATTTGTTGGTCTTGACTCGGGACCTCTTGGTCTAGACTTAGGACTTGACATGGGAGTTGTTCATCTAGGTGTGGGACATGGCTTGGACTTTGAGTTGGAACTTACTGGTCCCCACTTGGGACTTTTTGCTATGAAGTTGTAACTGGGTTTGGGACCGCTTGGTCTTTATTTTGGACATGGCTTGGGACCTGAATTGGAACTTATTGGTCTTCAAATGAAACTTAGATATAGGATTTTAGAATGCCTGACAAAGTTCTCTGTTAGATTGTAACACCACTCAAATAAAATTGCTAGGAGCTATTAGTACAGGGTGTGAATCTTTTGTCTGATTTTTGCTTTTAGTTCACTTTTTGATACAGCACCTGTGGAAGTTTTTTGGGTGTATGCCATAAGTAGATAAGATAATATTCTTATTGTCCCACAGTGGGAAATTCCGCATACAGCAGCAAATGTGAAGAAATAGAGCTCTAAAAAGAAATTAATAGCGAACAGCAATATAAACAAGAATTAGAATAGGGACATTTAAACATGATTACGTACTAGACCTAGTACGGAAATATCGATTGAGATTACAATATAACACATGTTTGTGGAACCTGGCTTAAGATTAATTTGGATTTGTCTTATGGACTTCTGGCTAAATTGGACTGGTGGGATCTTGTAGACTTTTGATGGAACTTGTTGGTGTTGACTTGGGATTTCTTTGTGTAAACCTGAGGCCTGAGTTGAAACTTGTTGGTGTTGTACTGAGGCTTGTTGTTCTAGACCAGACGTGTCAAAACTATTCCATGAAGGGTCACGTGGCTGCAGGTTTTCATAAGCCGAAGCACACCAGGCTCAACTCATTTAATCACTGATAATAACAGCTGATTAGTCAAATCTTTTGGTTGGTTGAAGGGCGAACACTTGCAGCCACTCTGCCCTTCGTAGAATAGTTTGGACATGCCTGGTCTAGACTTAGGTTTGTCTAGATGTGGGATTTGGCTTAGGACTTATTGGTCTAAATTGGGCTGCAACTTGGTACTTCATGGTCTAGACTTGGCACTATGCTTGGGACTTCTTCGTACCAATTTGGGACTTTACTTGGGACTTCATAGCCAACACTTGAGACTTGTCACTTGCAAAACAACTGTTAGTACCCCACCCTTTTGAGACCTCACATGATTATAATTGGTTTGAATGATGATTAACAGAAGGAAAGGACCAACAGGACAGTTGTTACAGTCCCACATGCCTGCTATAAATATTTTCTAAATGTTTTACCAGAATTCCTTCAATGCCATTTAATATGTAGAAACATGCATGAGGAGGACTGCAGTTACAAATATCAGGGTCTTAGTCTGCAGAAGGAAACTTCCCAGCATGTCATCCTGCCATGTCCCTATTGCAGCCCCATGGTGTGGATTCATTTGGGGAATAAATTGGCTGTCCCTCTAGCAGACTGACAGGTGTCTCTCTCCTCAGTGACATGACCCAATAACTCCCATCAGTCTGCTGCGAGGCAGCTGTGCCAGCTTTTAAATTGCTCTGGCTGCTGCACTGAGTGTTTGGTGTAGGAGAACAGTCAGCTTTAGAAACACCAGGGAAACAGAAAGTTGCACTTGGCTGCAGAAGAGCATATTTAACTGTGTATGCACTGAAGAGGGTCATTACTGTGTGGCTGTGCAGCCTCTGTCTGTCCCTGTTATCTGTTTGAGAGCTTGGAAAAGCAATTAATGATGGACTCCCAGGACACGGGTTTAGGCGTACCAAGCAAATTGATTATGTACATTATGTAATGTAATGTAGCTTAAATGATGACTGTCTGGAGATTGTGAGGACAGAGTGGAAGCTGTCATCTGGAAGGCAACAGAAACCCAGCAGAGGCTAGTGCTAGAATTGGTAATTAACACATATTTTGTTGGTTCAGAGACACTGACACAAATGAACAAGAAACCTCGTGATTGGCACTTTAGGCTATTAACCAACTAAGTCACACATGAGCTGATTTCCATATATATTTATCGCTGAACTTCATTTCATGCTGGTTAGCTGAAGTGTTTGTCAGTCCAACAGCATATTTGCCAAAGAGGATTTCTAACACTCATTACTTTGGATGGGGGATATTCTAGATAGGTCTTCAAATGAAAAGCAACATCACGGGTCCAACATTTTGCAATTAATCCAAAATGGACCCAAAGAAAACCATCATGAATAAATTGATTATCAACGATCTGAAAGACAAGAAGAGTCAGAGACACAATCTGAAAAGGGTCTGAAGACGTTCTAACCTGGTCCAAAAATACCAAAGGATAATGAGTCTAGGTTAGCAAGGCACTTGCCTTCAGATAAGAGGTGTCCCTGTAAATTAGTGTCTCATGGTGTCCAATCTATATCAAACCCAACAAAATTTTACAACATGTTAGATAAATCCTATGTTGCAAATCTTATCTTTGTATGTCCAGGGTACAAATTGGTGGGGCGACCTTATAGTCTCAAGCTCTGACAATGTAGTTTTGTTTCTTTTTTTAGGAAAAGTACCTTAGTACCTCAGTAGATTAGTCTTAGGCCCTACCAGTCAACAGTGCAGATTTTGATCAGATTTTGGTGTTGATGCCCTGCAACACTAGATTGATTTGTTGTATGTGATCAGGGTGTAACAGGCTTTGATTTCCCAGTGTTTACTCCCTGTTTTCACTTTGCATTGCAGTTTGGTAACTTTTATTTTGTCTCATTCCTGAATGGGACTCTTCTGTGGTTGGTGATCATAGTGAGCAGAAGGTTTTCAGTGAAAATGTTTTTCTAGATGTGTGGTACTGATGTGTCCTCTGTATATGTCCTCTGTATACTCCACCAGTCAGCTAAACACCTTTCAGTCATCAAGACTCTGAAGACAGTCTCTGTTGTCCACAGATTTATTGATTTAGAAAGGGTGAAACTGAAGAACTACTACTGCCTCTCAGTATTATCTCTGTTGTTTGTCTCAGTTTTAAGGTGTCTATCCCTTTAAATGTGTTCACATATTGAATTCAGCTCTGACATCAGCATTCTCAGAGCAGTTTGTCATCAGGATCGTACTGTAAATGACCTCTGCTATCAGTTCTGTCCTGCCTCAGTGCTGGACAGACCGACAGAGGGACTCTCTCTGAGTGAATGAGACTGTCTCATGAACAATGACATATCTGGAACCAGTCCTTCATCATTCTGCTCAGGTTTAAAGTCCAGCAGCAGCAGTCTCCCACTGGCCTGACAGCTTCTATTAGAATAAAATAATTAGAACAGCACAACTAAAAGCTATTCAAAATCACTCCTGTGTTTTTCTCTCATCTCCACTGAATGGTTACCGTGGAAACAGAAGAAAGAGCTATTTATTCAGAGGCTTATCCAAGGTCATGTTATTTAAAAGCCATCCATGTGTGCATGTAGTGAGGTTAAGTGTGTGTGTTCTCATGAATGCAGCTTAATGATGCTAATCACTCTGTTTATACTGTACTGTGTGCCAGCAGCACACTCGCTGAGAGCAATCATGTTCTGTGATTGGTTCAATCTCATACAATCTGTATCAGAAAGAAAGAAAGAGAAAAAGAAGGAAAGAAAGCGTTTTCACTTTGTCTTCATCTGCTCTCTGCTCTGGGGGGAGGAGGTCTCTGAGGAAATCTCAGTTGGTTGAAGAGGCCATGTTGTCAGTATTGTATTGTATGATACACTATGTGTCTGCTGTCGTCTTCATCAGCTGTCAACTGACGGCAGTTTGGACAGAAATGGGCTATGTTTGACAGGATATATTAAAAATAAAGCTGGGCCAGCTTTTTTCCACTGTCCGCTTTAACATCAGTGCATTGTTGACTCAACACAAACCAGCAGCTCATTCTCCTGGAACAGCAAGACAGAGTTACCTGGGCAGACACTCCGTTCTCATCCCAAGTCAATGCATAACTAATAATTTGTCATGCTTCTCTGTGTCTGATACTGAAGGCACAAAGTACCTGTTAACAGCCATATCTGGTGCGGCAAGAAAGACAGTATTGTCAGAGTATTGGAATACATTTTTAAAATAATCCTCCCAACCTTGGTCTTGATTGATGCTTATTTCATCTGCTTTATTTTCCTGTGACTGGACTTAGCCAGAGGTAGGTTGGGTAGTAGAATAGACTTATGTCCTAGCTTTTGAACAGCCTTATGAATGTTCACAAACTGACTGTTAGAAAGAAAACAAAACTGAGAGTCTACAGCCATGTTGCAGTATTCAGGTGGACCAGCATTCTCCTGGAACGGAACCTGGAAGGAGTTAACTGAGAAGACACTCAGTTTGAACGACTCATTCTCATTCCAAATCATTGCATATGGATGTTTTGTCATGCCTCTCGGCGTCCGATACTGAGGCACAAAGTAGCCGTTAGTGGCTGTATCTGGTGCATCCCTGACAGTGTGAAACGCTGGCAGTTTGGTTAGGTTGAGCAACAAAAACTACTTGGGTAAGTTCTGGATAAGACCATGTTTGGGGTTGCAATAATTGCATAAATTATGTGACGTCACTGAAGTGACTCCCAAGAAGAAAGTTATTTGGTTTCAACATGGGACATCAAACCTGGTCCTCTGGGTGAAAGTCCTGTGTTTGTTTGAGGCACGTCCACCCCACCTCCTCCACCTGTGGACTTTCTCACTCTTTATACAATGTCAGTGGGTCCGATGAGTTTACACTGAAGTTGATTAAAAATCCAGGTGTACTGTACGCAGCAGTTTGCCAAGGGGTGGTGACAAAACATTGGTATGTGACAAGCTAGGAATAAGGTCAGGGTGTTTTAACCCTGAATTCATTGCTACAGAACAGAGGTGGGACAAAGTCATTGTTTTGCGAGTCTTTGTAATCAAGTCTGAAGTCAAGACAGGCAAGTCCCAAGTCAAGTCCCAAGTCCTTAACTTTGAATTTCTAGTCAAAATCCACTCTTCACCAACTGCAATGCCATTCCAACAGCAGAACCTTGACTTACCATTCTTTGTGCAACTTAAGATGTCGAACGAAGTTGAAAGTTGTTGCGTCTCCATCAGTAATTTTTGACCTGCACGTTCTGCATACTGTTAATTGTTCTTTTTAACCACAGTGTAGATTTTGCTCACAAACAAAATTGGTTTTGGTATCATTTTTCCAACTGGAGCTCAGTAAAGTAACATTGGTTCTTCATGCTTTTCTCCTTCAAGTTGATTGGACGCCGTCAGAATTGTTTGAAACAAAGTGGATCTGGGGTATTAAGTGTCAACTTGCAGAGAATAAAGAGCAATAATGTTAGTTGATTCAAAAATTAAAGGAAAGGAAATCATTTGTGGATTACCACTTTTTAAATTTGGAGAGGTCACTCAGTAGAGTGCAGATCCCTGCCAGGCAAGAGATGGTGAAGCACCTACTGCAATGCCACCATAATTGCCAGATGCAACTGGCTGAGATTTGGAAAATTCCACCAACATTAACATGGCCTCTACAAGGTTGTCTTTAACTTAAACAAATTTCAAACTGAAGCAGTTGTTGATCAAGTCTGCTCTCAGTGGTCGTGTAAAACAGAGCAGTCAGAAAATTACTGCCTCACAGTTGTTTGTCTCCACCAACCAGTCAAGTTACAGTTTACATCCATGTCTGTCCAGACTCATGTAACGTATGTGGTCAAGACTTTGAAGGAATTTTGACCTGTAACTTTGAGGGACTTTAATAAACGGTATTAAGTGTATTTTTTGGCAAAATGTAAGTCCTCTCTATGCATGTATGATTCCAGTGAATAATTTGCAGGCAGAAACATGCTGTCTTCACTTAGAGATTATTTTTTACAGAGGACAGAGGACTGATAGAGCTGAACATTATGATGTCACAGTGAAGCTGACCTTTGACAGTTTGGATATAAAATGTCATCACCTCATAATTTTGTTCTGTTAGATATTTGTGTGAAATTTTGTCAGAATTAGAGTATGAATTCATGAATATGAGATGTTGCCTTCACAGGAATGGTACTGACGTGAGGTCAAAGGGACCTCTGACCACCAAAATCTCCTCAGATCATTCTTCAGTCTAAGTCATTTGTGCATAAGGTGTTCTTAAGATGTTCATAAGTATTGGATTGACCTGAAAATATAATGCCTGTGGCCACAGTTGTCGACAGGGTGGAGCCATAAAAAGATTTTTCAAGGTTTTTCAAAAATTCTGAATCACAGCGGTCCTCTAAGCAGTCCTCTAAGCAACGTGCACCAAAAAAATTAGGCTGATTGGTCCAGTAGTATTTGAGATCAGCTGAAAGTGAATACAATTCATCTTGAGGTGGAACATGAACTATCTGAATCACATTTCTACACATTTCTATCTAAATTAAACAGTTATATAATAGTGTTGCAACAGAGAGGCCAGGGGCAGATTTATTCAATACAACATACTTTATAGAAATTATCACACCCCAACAAGACTCAAGAAGGTGGGTCTAATTAAAGACAGTTAAAGGTTATGTTGGAAAAGAAAAGCATTATGGCAATTCCCTGTGGTTTTTCTCTTATGGAGGAATGTTCTGGAATTTATTGGTGAATGGTTTGAATGAGATCTGCCCCCAACACTAAGGTTGTGTCTCCTTGGGGACAGAACTGTGGTGCCACAGATAAGTAAATTTGTATTCAGAGTATTAAGTCGGTGGTTTAACAACTTGTGCTTTGGATGATTTTCAGGTGTTGGACAGAGCCTCAAACTCCTCCACTGAAGGAACAAAGGATGGGAGTAGCTGCTTGTGAAAAGGTGTTGGGAAGACTGAACTGAAAAAATGATATTGTTGAAGAACAATGGGACAGTTAGTGGATACTTGTGTCATTTATGTGACATGATATTTGTGTGACTGTTGTCATGTACTAATGCCCATCAGATCATTATAACAAAATACCTGCTTTTCCTATATTAATGTGTGGGACAGCTTGCAGATTGTCCTCAGTCTCCACTGAGTGAAGTATTTCAAAACTGACTTTTTTGAGTCTATATATGTAAACAATTCAGATGTGTCCCATAGCAGGTCTTTGGTCTTTGATGGAATTTTCAAAATATAACACCCTGGGCAGACTCCCCATCATAAAAACGTACAAAAAAGAAACCATTAAACTAAGTAGCCTACTCACCCATGGAAAGTAGCGCTTTAATTGTGCCTGAAAAGTCGAAGCCTGATGCCAACAAAATATTGTCCGAAACCAAACTGAAACTGACACATTAGAATTAGAATATTTTACAATATAATTAATTACAGGCTGACATTTTTTTAACAAGCTTCCCTCTATGTACCAAACAGTAGGAGTTTTCATTGACAGGGACAATACGTGCAGGGAACTGGAACTGGCAAAGACTAAACTGGGGAGAAAATAAATAAATAATTAAATAAATGCATAAATATAGTACAGCCCGAACACAATGTGAGCCCGTGAAATATGTGAGAAATAAGGCATGACCCTACCCCAACCCATCAGGTCCCGCCAAATTCGGGCATAGATCTCAAGCTCCAATGGAGAGCGGAAAAAAAATGACAGAGTGAACAACATCTGAGCAAGTCAACAAAATTGCGCAAACACAGCACTCCTTTTTTAATACTCCTGGTTGGGTATGCAGCCATGTGGTCGACAGATCAAAACTGCATCAGAGATGTGATGGCACAGAGCCGCACCCAGTGGAATCAAGGCAAAAGTTAACTCCTAACTGTGAGCTGTCTACATACCCAGACTGATTAAGATATTGAGAGATCAGTGTACTGCAGTGGTTCTCAAACTTTCTATTTTGTTTCACTTCATATTTCTATGCTCCATGAGGGGGCCCAGCCCTCAGTTTGAGAACCACTAGTGTTCTGCATATTAGCTGTGAGATAAGGGGAAAAAAGAGTGGGTCAAGAGACTCTTTCTCCTGGTTTTGCACAGTGCTCTCAGGCCAGATGGGTCATTAAGTGCATCCATATTGCACCATATGCAGCTGTAGTCTGCATGACTCTGCTGTCCCAATTTATGGTGCACTTTACTCACCAGCTAACTCAGATTCTTTATTGCCACAAGGAAGATATACCTGCAGACAGATTATGAATAATGAGCTGCACACAACATGCTGCATGGTGGTGGGACTGAGGATTTATTTAACACCATTCTTGTGATCAGGTTCTTTTTTCACCTCTTTTGAGAGCCTTTAATGTTGGGAACAAATGTGTAACAAAAAGGATGATCATCAGCAGCAACTAGTTTGGTCTCTTGTGAGTTTTTCCCAGATTTCTTCCATATTTCATCGCCATCACCTGGTACCCTCCTGTTTTTGTTGTTTCTCCCAGGAAACTCTTCTTTTAATTTGCATGCCCTCCAACTTTATAATGAATAATCATCATAAACGTATCCATAAGTTTTGTATGTTTGCCTGACGCAAGCCTGGTTCAAGGTGCAAAAGCATGCATTTGCACCCTCAGTTTAATATTTTGCAACTTCAGTTGAAATTTTAATAATAAATGTCAAGCATGAGGTGGTAGGTCTGGCACATGGACTGCGTGCACCTCTGAAACAGCTGAGCCAGTCACAGTTAAATGAGATAATGACAGCTCAGTAAATAGACAGATTTACCTCAGGAAATGTCCAACATATCTGGATGGTTCAGAGTCAGGACATGAACACACATCACCACAAATCTGCAACCAAAGACAGTATGATTTTCCATCCAATAATAACGACGGAAATAAAAAACAAAGAAATGGATCTGGTGATGATTAAATGTTATTTTAACTATAATTCTAATGCTGCACTCTGGTGTGGCACTTGTGAGGGTTTATCAATGTATCCTGCTGCCTTCAGGTGCTGCAGGGATTTCATGAACTGTAAGAACCTTGGCAGGTATGCACTAAGACCACCATTGAAGGATACACAATTTTTTATGCATTATACAAAACTTTGATCATTCAAAGTTAGTTCATGAAAATATATACGGTATGCATATCAGATGGATGATGTGATGCTTCCCAAAACATTAAGGCAGCTCCATCATTTTTTGCAGCATGATCTATCAGAGGTGGAGGAGTCGGGTCACAGGACTTGACTCAAGTTAGACTTAAGTTACAAATTCGAGAAGCTGAGATAAGACTTGACTTGAATTTGACTGGGTATTCATGACTTCAGACTTGAAAACACTTGACATTTTTAATTGAATATTCACTTTTTTGTCAATATAGAGAAACATGACTTGATCTGATTGTTTTAACTTGATTTGATTGTTTTTGAAACATGATTGGGTTATTCCTCGTGCAACGTGTGCAAACCTGGACACTTTCAGCAGATGAGTCAAAATAATACATTTTGGATCCAAGGATTATATTGTTAGTATTGGTAGTAAGAAGAGAACAGCAGTGTACAAAAATCTGTGACACAAACACAACAACATCCAACTTTATTCATCACAAAACCTACAAAGAAGGATATGTGAATGTGTCTTTTTAGTGATTTATTAGCTGGTCAAACATTAAGTTTAAGATATGCTGGACTTGGCCTAGAAATACAAGGCTGTATTAAGTTTTCACTTTCAAATGTTATTCATTTAGAGAGCTTGTTATTGATGCCACAAAATATCAAATATCAGTAAGATTTATAAAGCTGGGGTAAATCATCAGAATATCATATGGATTGACTGCTGACTTTTAAGACCTGAGCAAATCCCTGCTATAAGTTGAGCAAGACAAGTCAGGTCGACTTGTCTTGCTCAACTTATTGTGGGGATTTGACTTAACTTGCTTGATCCTCACCACAGTAACATGGGACTGTCATGAGACTTGAAGGTTAAGACTTGAGACTTGATTGTGACTTGCACGTGTGACTTGCTCCCACCTGTGTCATGTACAGAGCAGCAGCCCTGTCAGAGGACATTTGTAACCATGCTGCGTGTCTCTGTGGATGGCAGCATCAGTCTGTTGGTCAGTTGGTTCAGTATATTTTCAGTCTTTTGTCCAGACTGAAATATCTCAACAGATATTGGATGAATTACCGTGACATTTTGTCTGGACACCACCCTCTATCACCACCAGCAGGCTGACATATTTGGCTTTTAGTGAAATATTTTGACAGTTGTTGGATGAATGGCCATAAAACTTTCATGATTTGGTAAAATTTTCAGTTTGTTAAATGGTTGATATGTAACTACCTGTAGTGATTTGTGCAAATTTTAGCATTCTAACATGTTAAATTAAGATGGTGAATATGGTCAGGATTATACCTCTCTGAAAATGAGCATGTTAACATTATCATTGCCTGCAGGTTACCATGGTGACGTAAGCATTTAGCTCAACGTACAGCAGCACTTAAGCATACCATCAGAGGTTAGCATTGCTGTAGTTAAGCATGATCTGAAGAAAGTGGTCAACAAAGTCTGGGAGATGGAAAAGTTCATTTTTAAAGATTTTCTTCAAATGATTACAGGTAGTTGTGGTCTAAAGGTTGGGACCAGAAGGTTGCCAGTTCAATCCCCTGGCTGGCAGAATAAATCTGGGTGGGGAAAGTGAAAGGCAGTGATTGGCCCTCCATCTTTCTCACCACTGATGTGCCCTTGTGCAAGGCACTTAACCCGAATTATTCAAATGGAGCTGCTCAACACTGTTGTTGTACTGGGCAGCTTCCAGCTGTGAATGTGTAACTGTGAATGTGATCAGGGTGTTCCTGCAAAAGAGAGCATCGCTCTCAGTGAACTGCCCCTGAATAAATAAAGGATTTTTAAAAAGCTATATAAAAGCAAGTATTGAGTGCCAACCTGCCAAGACAGTCTTAAAGCGATAGTTGACCCAAAAATGAAAATTCACACAATATCGGCTCACCCCTGTGCTGATGTGAGGATGGGTGAAGATCTCCAGTTCACAAAACAGTGTTTCAGCAGAAAACAGCATTGCAGCCAAATCCAGTACAATTGAAGTGAATGGTGATCAGTTTTAAAATGTAAAAAAAAGAACACACACACAAAAAAACAAAACAAAACACAAAATGTCTCCATCCTGCTTGTGTGGTGTAATCCAAGTGTCCGTAAGCCACGACAGTGCGCACATGCCAGGTGTGAAGGTATCGCGAGATCTCTTATATCTTGTGTCGCGCTGCTTGGGCGAGAGCTTGTGTCCCCAGTTCAGGCATGTGCATGCGGCTCCGGTCTGAGAGGCTACAGTTGACATTTAGGCTAAAAACATGGTGTAAATGGTGTCTTTTTGGGTCAAATTTTAATGTTGCAGCTTATGGACACTTGGATTACACCACACGAGCAGTATGGAGACTTTTTGTGTTTTTTTGTGTTCTTTTTTACATTTTAAAACTGGTCACCATTTACTGCAATTGTACTGGATTTGGCTGCAACGCTGTTTTTCTGTGAAACTCTGTGTTTTGTGAACTGGAGATCTTCACCCATCCTCACATCAGCACAGGGGTGAGTCGATATTGATATTCATTTTTGGGTGAACTATCACTTTAAAGTTCTTGAAATCAAACAGGATTTTTAGCTGAAGATATGGAAATGAAACGTATTCAATTTTCAAGGACCAGTAATGAAAATGAAAATATGTCTGTATATTACTCTCAAACATTTGGATCTATTGCATACCGTTTTGTCTGTGTCCTGCCCCTGAAAAAATAGATCATGGCTCTATGAGTTGTATTTCTGAAGATATTGAACCCCAAAAAACAGCTTCCCTTCAAAGACATTGTTTTAGAGTGTGAAAATGATGAAGTAAAAAAAAAACTATGCCATTGTCAAAATTCAGCTAAAATATTTTACAAAATGTATTTTTGGTGTCCAATAGCATATACATGAAATTTGAAAAAACAAACAAACTAGAATGTGAACAAAAACTTTTAATATTTCTGCTACATATATTGGCATATATAATCTTTAATAAATGTAAAACCACATATTGGATCATTGGAGAACTGGGACAAAATCATGTTTTGAGGGGGGTTTGAGTTTTACTCTTTAATGCTGGAAAATATGTTTTAATTTTCGGATTTAGGATTATTATTTTATGATCAACTCTTTGCAGTTAAAGTTTTTTATTAAATATAGACATCAACACTGTGTGGGCAAGTCCATGGACAAGTCTGTGGACAAGCTTGTGGACAGCTTGTGGATGTCTATGCATTTGCCCTGTGTTGATGAAACTGATTTCATGCAGAAGTATTGCTTCAGCTCAACTGTACTGTGGATTGAAAAAAACATGGAGCTGTCCATGGTGCTGAAGTAGAAGACTGATTTCTAGTTGACACTGTTCCACCCTTCTGTCAGTATTGTCTTGGATCTATAACATTCTCTAAACTATATACTACAAATGTTCAATTCTAGACTATATTTTCTTGCGTATATACTCTAAGAGTCATGTCACCTTCATGTGACAGGTTTAGTCATGAATCATAGAAACACAATGATGCCTGTAGTATTCCTAGAATATTCTGCTTATATTTATTTGCTCATTATTTTAGTTAAGACAGACAGTTATTCCCATTGGGCCATTCACCATTAAGAATCAACAAATCACAGACTGGCTAAATGCCTGTTTATATATACAAGAATTTCATATGGGGCAGCTTAACAAGAGCTCTCATTTAACAGCAGTGATGTGGCAGCAGATGTCTACATCATTTCATAATGATCAGTGTTAGATTACACTGATTAGATCAATTAAACAGTCAGTATCAGACCCAACATCAGATGAGAGACTGAGCTGCTGACTCTCCTCTGATGGCTGCTCGAGTGTGTGAGCGTTCAATTACATCAGGGACATCTGTAAATTGACAAAGTGATTTTATGTGATCAGTATTGACTCAAAACAAGAGGAACAGGTCAGGAATACATTGAGTGAATCCATGTTGCGAGGCTCTGCTGGCTGCTTCTCTTTTTACATAATGGAGTTAACCATCTTTAACCTCTAAACAATGTAAATATATGGTATACATCAGAGCAAGCAATTTGTATATGAGGCCAGTGTCATTTGAAGTGATAACAACAAGAAATAAAGCTTCTGTGAAATTGTAACTGATTTTTATTCATAACGTTGGCTTTTCGCCTTATGATGATAAGTGAGGGGAGGCCATGCATTAACCCATCATTTTTTATCACAGCATTACTGCCCTTAAGCACATGAATTGATGTAAAATGCTTTGGCTGTGCAAGAAATGGATGCAACAGAAACTCAAAACTTGATATTATTGCCTGTAAGGCAGCCAAGACTCAGACGAATAAATCTCAGATACATCATCATCACCTTTAAACAACATTCAGCACCAACCTCACACCTTAAATACCTCCTCAGGTCTGCTTTTAGACTCAGGATTTTGACAGCTTCATATGGAAGACCACAAGTATCATAATACGTAATTGTACAATAAAAATGCATAAATACATTTGTTAACAAATTCAACTAGTAATCTATGGTAATTCCTTACGTGATATTTTAATGGAGGACAGAGGGGAAAAAAAGAGTTACATGCCCATAGACAGTAGAATTAGTGGGCAGAGTCATCATGATGTCAACTACTGGTTTTGTGGGCTACATTGTAAAAAAGAAAAAGTTGAGAAAACTCAAAATTTGAAGGCAACAGACTACAATAGATCCTGTTCTCATTATGCAGGAGATACAGAAGTATCCACTGCCATACTACCAGACTGAAGAGCAGCTGTGAGAAAATGAAACTTGGATTACATCAGATGAGCAGTGGGGACATACACTATATTGCCAAAAGTATCAGGACATCTGTCTTTACACGCACATGAACTTTAATTAATAATAATTAATCTGTAGGGTTTAATATGGAGTTGGCCCACCCTTTGCAGCTATGTCAGCTTCAACTCTTCTGGGAAGGCTTTCCACAAGGTTTAGGAGTGTGTTTATGGGAATTTTTGACCATTCTTCCAGAAGCGCATTTGTGAGGTCAGGCACTGATGTAGGATGAGAAGGCCTGGCTCGCAGTCTCCACTCTAATTCATCCCAAAGGTGTTTTATCAGGTTGAGGTCAGGACTCTGTGCAGGCCTGTCAAGTTCCTTCACACCAAACTCACTCATCCATGTCTTTATGGACCTTGCTTTGTGCACTGGTGCGCAGTCATGTTGGAAAAGGAAGGGGCCATCCCCAAACTGTTCCCACAAAGTTGGGAGCATGAAATTGTCCAAAATGTCTTGGTATGCTGAAGCATTAAGAGTTCCTTTCATTGGAACTAAGGGGTCAAGCCCAACCCCTGAAAAACAACCCCACACCATAATCCCCCCTCCACCAAACTTTACACTTGGCACAGTGTAGTCAGGCAAGTACCGTTCTCCTGGCAACCGCCAAACCCAGACTCGTCCATCGGATTGCCGGACAGAGAAGCGTGATTCGTTACTCCAGAGAACACAACTCCACTGCTCCAGAGTCCAGTGGCAGCGTGTTTTACACCACTGCAGCCGATGCTTTGCATTACACTTGGTGATGTAAGGCTTGGATGCAGCTGCTCGGCCATGGAAACCCAATCCATGAAGCTCTGTACGCACTGTTCTTGAGCTAATTTGAAGGCCACACGAAGTTTGGAGGTCTGTAGCTATTGACTCTGCAGAAAGTTGGCGACTTCTGCACACTGTGCACCTAAGCATGCACTGAGCCCGCTCTGTGATTTTACGTGGCCTACCACTTCGTAGCTGAGCTGCTGTTGTTACCAATTGCTTCAACTTTGTTATAATGCCACTAACAGTTGACCGTGGAATATTTAGTAGCGAGGAAATTTCACAAATGGACTTATTGCACAGGTGGCAACCTATCACGGTACCACGCTCGAATTCTGTGAACTCCTGAGAGCGACCCATTCTTTCACAAATGTTTGGAGAAGCAGTCTGCATGCCTAGGTGCTTGATTTTATACACCTGTGGCCATGGAAGTGATTTGAACACTTGAATTCAATGATTTGGAGGGGTGTCCTGATACTTTTGTCAGTATAGTGTATTTTCATGTTGTTGTTTTTTTTGTGGTTGTTTTTTTTACGTTTGAAAACTGGTCACCATTCACTTCCATTGTTTGGGAGATTCTGCAACACTGTTTTCCTGTGAAACTTCAGCAGTGTTTTATGGACTAAAAAACTAAACCTGACCTTCAATTGGTATGAAGGTGAGTAGATAATGATTGCATTTTCATTTTTGGCGGAACTATCCCTTTATTCTATCATCAGAACTCAATTGTATGTTATTTTTTTATGAGTACCAAAAGGGAACTCTTGTAATGATAAAGAAATCTCTTATATCTTGTAAATAAGTGTGGGACAGGCTGTCTGACAGGCATACAGACAAACAAATGGCAAAGAGGAGGTAATAATAGATGAATGTAATAGTAATTTAGTCTATTTATTTCTGGATTAATAGATTAATTTACAGACAAATATAATGATGCTTATTTTTTTGGTACAACTAGTTAATAATTAATGAAATGCTTTATTACTATTCATGTAACACTTGTGGTTCTCTGTATTTTATCATGCAGAAAATGAAGTGAGGAAGAGTCACATTAATCGGTCAATCCAACTACAGTACATGGTATATGGACACCCAAACTTGACAGCTGACATGTGATAGCTGGAGAGGTCATTCCATTACCACGGGCATTAATCAGCAGCTGTAAGAGCCTCCACTCCAGTTCATTCCAAAGGTGCTGGATGGGGTTGAGTTCAGGGCTCTGGGCAGGCCAGTCAAGATGAGAAGACGAGGAGGAGATGTCTAAAATATTGTCTGCTGTGGCACTGAGATTTACCATTATTACACTTAAGTGACTCAAACAAGGGAAAAATCTGACTATAATCCATACTTTTGGTCATACAGTGTATTTATGTCTGCAGGATACCAGTAGGGGGTGCTGCCACATCATAACCAAATACCATATCAGAAGTTCTATGATGGGAAGACACACTGATTGAAATCAGGATGTAAATAACAAAACTCTCATACATACATATATGTGTCTTTTATAGATAGAAAATTTAATAATGTACCAAAATCCTCAGATAGGTTTTATTAGAGAAAATAGATTTTTGTGAATTTGTAGAGTCAGCCCAGCAGTATCACTAACACACTGTACTGAGACACTGAGTGAATAAATAGTGTGAAGAGAGAACAATAATGGAGTGGGGGATGTGTAAACAAGTGCGTGCAGCCACAGCGGTAACGTATAATTCATTCCCTTTAAGACATCTCCATTCACACTCCAGCAGCTTAATGCATTTCTCCACACAGATGGAAAGAGCTAAATTAAATGTCTGTCACTGCTCACATGCTGGAGGATCACCTTACGTGGAGTGAGGTGTAAATGCATGCATGCGGGAGGCAGGAGGATGTTGTATAACTATATCTGTGAGGACCACATGCCATCATGAGAATGTTTCGTCATGGTATCTTGGTAAATTATTTATCATTACACAATACAGGGATGCACAACAAAATGAAAGTTGTAGTCCCTTCATGCTACACATCAACCATGGACCACAGGTAATTGAATTTATAATGGAATAGCATAAAATATAATATAAAATAAAACAATATATACAGTTATTTACATATATACATATACACCCAGAAAATAATTCAATAGTGCATTGCTTAAATAAACAGCAGCAACAAGATGGTGATGATAATATGGTCGACAGCTTCACATTAAAAGTTCAACATTTAGGAAACACTGTCCATCAGCTGTGACTGTGTTTGAGCACAAAGCATCATGGATGTAAACACAGAGTCCTCCTCCCCTCGTCCTGCTGGAGTCTTGGAACACACACAGCTCTGCACACAGCTTGTGGAGTAGAGCATTACTTTTGTTATGACTTTGCACAATATGAATAAAACTGACTTGACATGGCACTGCTCATTGGGACAAGGGCAGCTACAATGAACAAACTGTATTGAATGGTTTATCTGGCTCAGGTAATTCTCACCAGTATGATGTGTTGGGTCAGGACACTGAGACTGCACTTTCATAAAACTTTACTGTAGGGTTTAGGCACAATTGTTTACAGTCTTTCAATCTGTTTGCCACAATGCAGGGGCGTGGGTGCATGTCTCTGTGTGGTCTAAAGCAGGAGAGTAATACTCATTACCTCTGCTAAGCAGGTTATGTTTTTGGTTCAATTTGTTTGTCTGTCAGCAGGATTACAGAAAAACTACCAGCCTGATTTACATGAACCTTGGTGGCATTAAATTCTGGAACGGATCAGAATCTCGGGGAGATGAATGAATCATTTTCCACTTTAGTAACACCACTAGATAAGGCTGTTTTTACACCTGTCTCTTTGGCAAAATTTGATTTAATCATGCATATGTGAGCATGTGTGCTGCGACTAAACATACAACAAACACAGCCACAAACATCACTTGACTTCGTACGTAACAGGTAAGAGATAAGCAATGTCTTAATTATCCTGTTTTTTCCAAGTCAATATAACTAAAATAACTGGAACACTGAAATATATCCAGACATATACAGTGGATGTACTTGCATCTAGTCCGTGCTCTCTGTTAGGCCTTTTCCACCAACATGGAACCTGCTTTGTTCCAGTTTGTGAACAGAACTGTTCTAAACATTTTGACCTAAAGTCAAATGATTTGTAACCTGAAAAGTTGGTTCCCAGCTGGAACCAAAAATGAGCAGATTTTCTTTGAGAGCCAAATTTGACATATCATGTTCTACAAATTGTTGTGCATTCTGCAGCACCCTCTGTTGATAATGTATCCTTGATTACAATGGTTCCACTCAAAACTGGTGGAAATGCTGCCGATCTGCTATAGCACCAAGGTTCCAAGAATCCTGAATGGAACAAGTTCAAGAACCAGAGCTAATTTAATGTTAAAGGAGCTTCATGAGTGCCCTTCTAGTTACTAATGTAGCTAATCAAGAAATAAAGGCCCAAATTGTGCCAAAGTGCCATGGACCACAAGGTCAAAAAGCAAAATATCTTATAATGAAAAAACTGACAAATGACAAAGTAAGTGGATCTTATAATGCAACATAAGCTAGAAAAGAAGCTACAAAATTAGGGCCCAAACTGAAAGGTCAACTGAAATAAACTAAAGCTTCAACCAAACACAACATAACTTAACAGACCTAATCTTCCAAATGACACACATATAAACACACTGACTAATAACATTAAACATCTAACAAACTTAAAAATATCCAAACACAAACATATAACTTATAACAATAAAGTATATACACAGAAAGATCTAACTTTAACTCAACAAGTGATAACAAAATGAAGAAAAGATACTTTTAAGAAGTACCCCCCTGCACCCCCATCTTCATGATGGTTCCTTCCACTTCCTGTGGGTGGTCCTTAAGAGGCCTTCTTTGACAGGCTTCAGGCATTTTGCCAGATGAACTTGGAAACAAAACCAGAAGTAAGTGTTGCTGCAAATAAAAGGATTGTATGGCAAAATGTTAACTACATCATGTGCCCCCAAATTAGAAAACAGTTCTGAAGTATGTGATATGTGAAAACAGATGTTGTGTCATTTATTTGGAAAAAACATCTGGGTTTAAAATGTGGTCGAAGTAGCACTAACGCTGATGTGGCTGCCACAATTAGTAATAAGGGAGTAAAAGATAAGAACATCCAGGAGTTTCCAACAAGTGAAGCTTCACACAACTATTTGTCTTGGTTAAAGAACTGTGTACAGGACTAGGTGGCAGCTTGCAGTGAGGTTGTAGATTTTAACTAACTGAATACTGCTTGTCTCACTCTCCCCTTCCAAGCATGTAGGAGAAGCTGCGGTGGCTGTGAAACAAACTGGGCTACTGAAGAAACACGGAGGTGCAACATGGTGGCCTCAATGGAAGAGGAGCTGCTTCCTCTGTAGATATAAAAGGCTCATACTAAGGTAACAAAAACAACAATTCTTATTTTCAGATGATTATATGCCAAAGAAAACATATGGGTAAATATTACATTCAATTTCTGACATTTTTTGACAATAAATCCCCCTTAATCTTACACACGTGACCTTTAATACAAAATATCTTTGTAACTGAATCTCTAGAGATACCTTATAGAAACCTATTCTTTTCAATGAGACATCCCTTCCAGCAAAATTTGATTGAAAAAGACATTGAAATAGCAGCTTTGCCAGTTGTCTAAAAAAATATTTGGCTTTGGTTAAAAGTGAAAGGTGAAAAGACATCTTTTTCATGTACTTGAAAACTATTTAAGGACGTCAATCTACATCCAGTTGTAGTTGAAAAAGAAAGGTGAAAAGATGTCTTTTTTATGTTGTTGAAAAGACAATCAGACAGACTAAACAACTTTCAGAATTTATTTCAACATCTATGTTTGGGTTACATTTGGACCAAATGGATGGACTAAACATGGTCCAAATTTCAACATCTTATTTTGGGTTACATTTGGACCAAATCAGACAGACTAAACATGGTCCAAATTTAAATGTCTAATTTTGGGTTACGTTTGGACTAAATCACACAGACTAAACACGATCTAAATTTAGACGTTTATGCTTGGGTTACATTTGGACCAAACTGAATGGACTAAACATGGTCCAAATTTCAACATCTAATTTTGGGCTACATTTGAACCAAATCAGACAGACAAACAGTCCAATTTTCAACATCAACTCCTTCAACTCCCTCTGATTTCACCCAAATGTAATCCAAAAGGATTACATTTGGCTGAAATCAGAAGGCTAAAACAAGGCTTAAATGTCAACATCTAATTTTGGTTACATTTGGAGCAAATCGGACAGACCAAGCACAGTCCAGTTTTCAATGTCTTTTTTTCTGGGGGGGGAGGGGTTAAATAAAAGCCACAACAGACTGACCAGATTTAGCCCAGAAGAGAACGTTGACATGATGTTGGGTACTTGGTGGCATCATTTACATACACATCACCTGAGGGTAATTTTTTATTGTCCCCATGTAGAACCAGATCAATGCAGTAAATATCAAAACAGAACAGTAAATATCGAGCAATGACTGCATGGAATTCATGACCAGGTATTTAAAAAAACACCTTTTAATAAAATGCTAAGATTGTATTTACTTACACAAGAAATGGAGTTGCCATATATAGTCCTGGTTTTACTCTGAAAGGTGTGATGTTGATGGAGAAAGCTATCATCCTGATTGATTGGTGATCAGAGGATGTGTGTTGCTTTATTGATTTAGCTCTGTAATAGGTGGTACGATCATGTAGAGCTGTATTTTGTACATCACAGGCTTTTGAATTATTGCGGTGTTTTGTCATTCTGTTTGCCATCAGTATTGTTGAGTCGTGTGGTGTGTATGGATGTCAGATGTCATGGTTTGTATTATAAATACATTATGTATTATGTATATGTATGCACGGCTCCGTTGCCTCGGCCTGGTGAGATGAATGTAGTTTACAGGCATAAAATCCACAGAGACTACTTGTAGGTTTAGTGCACTCTTGTGCATCACCTAATGTATTAACACCTTTGTGAACTATAAGCTTCTGTAAAAGTGTATTCTCATTTTACTGCTGGCTGGGGCCAAAGTGCCTGTACCTTTGTTTTTATAAAGAGAGGATGTCAAGTGGTTGTTGCCGTGTGTGAAGTCACATGTTGTGATTGGCTGAACATCTTTTCTCTTTACAGGAGAAAATCTGCCTTGAAGTGATGGTGAAGTAAATGCTGCATTTCAGCAGAATATGTGTTGTTTCATTCAGTGACGTTTTTATATGACATGCAAATTAATCGATGTGAAAATAAGATGCCAAAGTGGCCAAAAGCTAAATTAATGCAGCTTTAATGTGACATGCAGGATTAAAAGTGTTTGTCAGTCATTCTACCTCTGCTACAAAAAGACTTGCTTCTGTCAGTAACACTTTGAATAAGAATACATAAAGACATAAAAGACATAAAATTACAAAAAAACAACAGAAAAAATGAAAAAGATTATGTAAATGACAGAGGATGAAAACAACATTACAAGACAAAAGCCACATAACAAGATGAAAATAACGTAAGAAGACATAAGATGACAAAATTGACGAACCAAGATGAAAACAACATAAAAGACATAACAAGCCAAAAATGACCTAACAAAAAACTTATGTTATAAGATGAAAAACAACATAACAAGATGAAAATGATGTAATAAGATGAAAACAACGTAAAATACATAGGACATAGCTGAGATAAAAGACAGAAAACATAACAATACGACAACAATGTAACAAGACATAACAAGTCAAAAATGACAAAACAAGATAAAAATTTATGTGATAAGAAAGTAAAAGACATAAGAAGACGACAACAAAGTAACAAGATAAAAACAACAAAACAAGATGAAAACAATGTAAAAGACAATGACATAACTAAACAAAAATGATGTAGCACTTGTAGCCAGTGTCTGAACTCTCACAGCTCTCATCACCACCATTTCCAGCAGCAGACAGGTGTTTTCAGAGAAAAAGCTCTGATAAACCCAGTGTAAACTCATTAGTTTAAAAAAAAACATGACTGAATGTTCTTTGTCTGTTGGACGTGTCAAGAGGCAAGAATTGTAGTGTTAACAGTTTATTGTGCTGCCCCCAAGTGGCCAAAAGTTAAATTAATGCAGCTTTAATGTGCAGTGTAGGATTAAAATTGTTTGTCAGTCATTTTATCTCCTCAGACAGACAGACAGGCATCTGTTAGTAACACTTTGAAAATAAAAATAAAAATAAAAACAACTGCGAAACACACTGTAGTAAAAACCACAGTAGGGGGAAGATAAAGTGTGTCCAGCAAGGCGTGACAACTTTATACTTTTGATGTCACCAGGGGAGCCCTTGTTAGCACAAGCAGCATATGTTAACAGCTCCATCCTGGTCGCGTCCGGCCAAGCTTCTGTTCTCCGGGGAGCGGCCGGGATAATCTGCGGCAGAAGCCTCACATCTGCTGGGCTCGGCTCCGACTCCGGCTCAGCCTCCTGGTATCCCTTGTGAACAGTGGATAACTGCCAGCATGGACAAGACTTTAGTCAGTTCACGCTGCTGATGCTGGATCACTGGCCAGTTCACAACATGTTTAAATGAACTGAATCAAAGCTGAAAGAGCCCCTGTTAAATGATGGCAGTCATATTTGTCATTGAAAGGTAAAAAACAGGCAAAACTTAATATGACCATCTGGAAAATTCACTTGTCTTCTAGAGTTAAAAGAAAGTTCTGGTTTATTAAAACTTTGGGTTTTTTTGATTTTGTCATTTCAGTTACAACACCAAAAATCAAAAATGGCAACATGATGATGTCACTACAACAAAGTCATAAAAAGAAAACTGAGCAGTCAGACAGGTTGTAAACATGCCAACTGTTTCTCCAGATTATTTAATCCACTTGATTTATTCATCAAACTTAAAGAGAGCACACCTGAAATGTTACTAATATTTCTTCATTGTTCAGAAAAAAATGTGCACTTGCACAAATCCAAGGCAGTGAGCACGAGTCTGCTGCTAAACTCACATACTGCTACAAATATCCAACCAAGGACGGATATTTCATGTTATAGTTAGTGGGGACAATAAACATGTCCCAAGACATCTATGGGGACAGCAATGTTGTCACAAAGTTTCAGACGTACAGCATGTTCCCATAAGCAGAATAAAAGCTGTCAGTCTCCTGCCTGAGGTGCAAAGTGTGAGGGGAGATGGAGAGATGCTCTGCTGCTGCCAGAGGAGTGCTGACTAAGATTACATCATTCATGTAAATGTTTTTCTTTCAGTGCATTATGGTATATAGTTCTTGATTAATGACCATTGGTAATACACTATTTCATGATGCATTGTGGGAGTTCACTCTATAGGATGTAGAAATTATTAAAATATAATCAGACAACTCTATGCAGAGGACTATAGTGAGTAGTTAGTGATTTTGCACAGACACAGTCTTCATTTCCTGAGTCTCCTGTTGGCCTGAGTCTTGAGCTGGAATACTTCTTCTGAGAAGTCATTGCTCCAGAGTAGTCATTCCATTTGACAGCTTGCAAAACTGTCTACAGCTGCTTGGTTAAACACAACACTGTGGCACAAAAGCGCCAGAATAAGAAAGAGTTTGTGTGTGTGCCCAATCAGAACTTGTGGGCACACACACTTTGACTCTCACAAACTTACTAAATATAGACAAATTGCATCCCTGGTACAGGTGATGTAATGTAAAAAACATTCCCCAGTCAGTTCCCATCATGAATGCTGAACTGTGTAGTTTAAGTTTGCTATTTTATTTATTTATTTATTTAATTTTAACTTACGTTACAGAGATGTCTCCTGAAATTATGCCATATGGGTACCTACAGAGTCATAGTTTGAAGCATGGGGGTATGAACAAACCTGCCATATTTGGCAGGTTGGGAGTGAAAACAGGCTGGGAATATAGAGATTAAGACATGCTCTTTCCACTTTTGTCCAACAAAAGCTACATCATGCTGCTGCCAGTGTCAGTGTTCTCTCTCAGTATGGGTGTGTTTGGGGTTGACCGCACTTTGGGTTGGGTATAGACAAAATGATTAAAGTTGGTTCTTTTCAGATCACATCTAAATTTTGGGCCCACGAACATCTCCACATCAGACCACTCATGTTTCTAGCCACATTAGACTTCCTCTTCAACAATGCCACCTCCACTTAATTTGGTGAGTACAGTTATGATGATCTCTTAGTCCGCTCATTGTTGCTTCTCAACACCCTATAGAAGGGGGCTCTCTCCACTCTGACACTGTGTCAATTTAAAATCCCAGTCCACTGAAGTGTGTCAAAACTGCCATTTTCCCTCTGTCTGTTTTCTTTCGTGTGTCTTATTCTCAGTCACTTTGTCTCTTCTCTGCAGGCAATTTAAAACATGTCACTGCTGTGAGGCTTGAGACTCAGAATATCAATACATCGTCTGGTCCAGCCTTCTAAAAATAAATGAACAAAGAGGGGAGGGGATATGGTGTCCACATCACTTAAGAAGACATACATGTGGGAAAGCAGAGAAGCATCCATGGCAGATTTTGATGGGATTTGATACGGTTGTTCATCTTTACTGGTGCAAATGCAGGTCATGAGATAATGACTCTAGAGTTGACAGCTTCTTGTCAAAGAGCAAACGAGACTAAAATATAAAGCCCTGTCTGGCTGCAGTGTTCATTACTCCTCACAATAAGAATGATAGACAGGCCTGACAACAAACTCATCATGTTTGCTCTTTAGACTCGCCAGTAGTACGGCAAGAAAGGTGATAGAAGTTGATTTAAAGTAGAATGAAGCTTTCATAAAATAGAAAGGCATTAATGTGGCCTGTAACTCTCATTACAATCTACTGGGGTTCAATCAATTAATCATTAATAATACATAAGATACAAAATGCACTTTTTTTCTCTGTTGAAGTTTTATTTAAACAATCATAGAGGCACATTTAAGCTTGGGCAGTATCTATTTTTTCATATCTTCCTAACATGTTGCAGGGTATACAGTACACTTTTAGAAACAAGGGTTCCTAAAGGGTTCTTCCTGAGATTCTAACCAAAACTATTTGCTTCTGCAGACCCCCCTTTTTTAAGAAGGGTTTGTCAAGGTTTCTTTGTATGTCTAAGGGTTCCATTAAGAACCCTTTTCATCCAAAGAACCATTTTTAGAGGAAAGTAATTTTCAAGGATTGTTTAAATCCTCAAATTCTTTAATTTCAGGGTTTTTTTTGCACTGTAACATAGGTATAGGGTTCTCAGTAGAACCCCCTGGGTGGGTTCCAGATAAACCCTTGGAATATAAAAAGGTTCTTAATAGAATGCCCCAAGTGTGCTCTTGATATAACTTGTGGAATATAAAAAGTTCTCAGTAGAACTCCCTTGGTATGTTATTGTACCCTGACAGGTGAAAAGGTTCTGGATAGAATGTCCACAGAGTGTTCTGGGTGGAACTATTACACTATATAAGGGTTCTCTGTAGAACCTCTCATAGGGGCTTCTGGGTGAAACCTTTCACAGATGGTTCTAGGTAGAACTCTCTCAAGTGATTCCAAGTGGAACCCTTATAAAATTGTCTACCAGGAGCCAGAAAAGGGTTCTACTATGGGGACAAGCCAAAGAACCCTTTATGATTCTAGTTAGCACCTTTATTCCTAAGATTGTATTATGATGGTATTTGTGCAAAACTTCTGTAATGCTTGGGAGTGGCCACTGCCTGCCGAGGCTGAATGCCTTTGCTATTGGTTGAGGCTGTGACTCCGCCCACTCAAAGTTCACCAAATTTGAACTCAACAAGAATAATGGGACACATCATTAATTTGCACATGTGTGACTAGGCTCAGCTTGTCTCAACTACCCTGTGGATAGTATTTCCTAAACATAGATGGAGCTGATTGTCACTACAACATTATTCCAGCAGCTTGGAAACAACACACACTCAGGAGCTTTGCTCTGGTCTTGACAAGCTGCAGCTTTTATTCACTGAGAAACTCAAACCTAAACTGTACATTTTCTGTCAGACTGACAACTCCCATACTCATCTTTTCCTCCACTCACTGTCATTCTGCTCTCTCAACTGCTATAGACTCACTACACCACTCTAACCACTCAGTTTCTTCATGTAACATTCCAGCTTGGTTAGAGCCCACCCTGAAGAGCCAAGGGTTGTCCAGACTGAGAAGTGAACTGGGGATCTCTCATAGCACACGCAGTTGCAGTATCCATTCAGTTAAAGGGCAAGGCCCACTAGTGAGCAGTCATGCAGCTGTTTTTTCTGTGTTACATTAGTTTACCTTTATCATCAGGACAAAACCCAAAATATTCTCAAACCAGAGCAGAGGTATTTTTCTTTTTTACTAGTCATTTACTAGTCTTGTAACTTTATCCTCCATGTTTCTCAGCTCAGCTGTGTGGTCTTGTCCACCAGTAGAGAGTCTGACCTCTGGTGGAGCGTGCTGCGTACTACAACACATCAACTTATTGCAACATCAGTTTAATAGAAAGAGGAGCATCTGTATTATCGATCATACTTTCAGGATTTCTTAATACCCTGGTATAACATTATATCTTTATACTGCCCAAGCCAGCAATACATTAGTTATAAGAAACTATTCATGAAGCACAAACAATTTAAAGGAACAGAAAAATATGGTAATGTCTGCTGTGCATCTAGTCTCACATAGCCAGATGTTTCTCCACAGCGCTCAGTGATGGAGAGCCCAGGATGCAGTGATGGTGCAAAATAGTGTCAAGGGGGAACTTGTTTTGGTGGAACATTTGCACGTCGGGAGGTGAGCTACATCACTGGTAACAGTTGTTAGCTTGTATATGTTCATAGTTTTAGCTTCCCAGGTGCCGATTTGTCGTTTTCAGCATGGAGGTTGCAACTTGAAGGTTGTTCTTGTTTCCCAGGGACTATCTATCTATGTTTTCAAAGTGTGCATCCTGTGAGTCAGACTACTGTGTGTCTGACTGGTATGGCCTCAGTTTGCAGGGCTGCTGATGTCAAATGCTAGACTTTGCAGATGTAGTTGCATGTAACGCAGTCCAAAAGTCAGTTGTTGTAGTCATCTTGTAAGTTGAAAGAAACTTTGTCTTAAGCTCACCTTTTTCTCCATTGTATTGCTTCCAAACATGGCTAGAAGTTGTACCTCTTGAAAGGATGCAATAGCCTGGTTCAGTGTGGTAAAGTAGCTGACAAAATTCCTCAGTGTCCACAACTGGTATCGGCCTCTAAGCCTCCAAGTTGTTGCCTCAGATGATACACATCACCACAGCCTCCTTCTTTGGGAGGATGATGTACCACTTTTGACTTGCATTGCAACTGTCGGATGCTGAGTATTCAGGCGGTACAACACTGACGTTGTACTGGAGCTGTATTTTAAGATGGTGTTGCTATATTTACACTGAGCATTGTCCTCTGTTTTGGTTGTTGGTTTGGTTCTCTTCATAGAATTTATAGAAATATAGAATATTGACAGATAAAAGTTTTACACAACCACATTTCTTGTCATTTTTATCTCTGCTTATGTGCTGTCACATTGTACTGTAATACAGAGCAGAATTCTCGCCTGTATGCTCGGTGAAACTGTATTAAATGATCTACAGGGCTGGTCAGATTGCTAGCACATTGGTCATTAATAAAGCCACAGAGATAAACAGTCGCTTGATGGAAAAATATAGTTTCCAGCCTTTAGGAGAACTGATAACATTACTCTTGATATTGACACTTTTCACCTCCACGCTGTTTTCTCCAGGTGCTACAAATCCCTCTCTTAAACCAGGTGAGAAATATCAGCTCTCTCCATAACAATCCTGTCATGCCTGAATAAAGCCATTAGGGAAAGTTAAGGTAGAAAATCCATGTCTGAGCCTGCATTTATCAAGTACCTCAGAGGAGAAAATTGGTCCTAACGGGCCAAAAATTCAGAGTATCACATTACATTTTGGTCTTACTTTTAGGGCTAGAAGTAAAAGCATTTCAATCATCTTTTTCAATTTAGAAAATTTCTTCTAACTCAGAAAAAGCTTAGGAGTTGCCAATATATGGTGTTCAGGCAGACATAAAGCACAATTCTGCGGGAGGTGAGAAATATTTATGATGCTCATTAAAAAGCACAGTTTAAAATCTTAAAGATTGGGTTTTTTTTTGGATGGGCTTTGTGTGGGATGCAAAGGAGAGAGAGTGCTCTGTCATGCAGCAACAGGGAAAATGTGATTCATGTTTTATTTTATTTTTATATTTTATTTATATTTATACAGTGATAAAAGGTGTAGGTTTGTATGTGGACGCTAAGGACAGGTCCATAGCAATATTTTGGAAAGACAGAATTGTCGCTACCAATAAACAAACTCTTTTACATATCTTTTGAGTGAGCATTTGTTAAAATGTTGTTTCAGGACCATGGACAGCACTGAGAGAGAACAGCTGTTTTGCACTGCTTGCACTGCTGATTTTAATAGAGAATCCTTCATAAATTAAAAAAAATTTAGCACTCTGCTAGTGTTATGTTCTTATGAGAGTGCTCTGATTAATAAATGTATTATTTGATTTTGAAACAGTAGCTTTAGGGCTTGCGTCCATATAGCGTTTTTCTGTCTCACTGCACAAGCTCTTCATACCAGCACACTGCCAGCATTTTCTGCCAGAGGAAAACATAATGAGTACACACACCCTTATGTTGTTATTTGGCCTTTCTGAGGCTATTGTGTGGCTTAATCAATGAATTTTATTTTACGGAAAGAATTGCACCCTTGACACGTCCTCGCCAGGTTAGAGGGTGGGAGTTGTGACCCTACTGATGTTTCGACCAAACCTTCACCCTTGGTTACGAGCAGTATTTTATAATAGTGACTTTTTTAGCTCCTCGGACAATGTGCAGATTCATTCATTCATAATAATTTCTTGCTCACTCATAAACATACACTTACACATTTAGTAAACATTCTCTATTAATTTTAACTCCATGTAAAGTGCATAAATGTGAAACGGGCAGCATGTGGAATCACACAGGCAACAACAAAAACACACATTCTGGATCAGAATGGAAATGTCAAAGGAGTACATCACAGCTGTAGCATTGTTGTTTCAACAATTATTTCAGTTTAGCATGTGTCTGACATATTAAGGTAATTTTATGATTTAGTACAGTAAATATGTTACAGATCTATTCTTCAGAAATAGAGTTGTTTCTGAGCCTTCTCTACCAGGGTGGAGATGTGAGATGTCCATGACAGGCTCTCTATGATGTTAAATGGTTCACCTGCTCCACCTCAGCTCCACTGATGTAGACAGGAGTCTATGTCTTTTCTTCCTTTTTCCTGTGATTTGGAGACATTTGAAAAATGCCGTTCCTGAATGACAGAGTCAGTATTTATCAGACAGATGAAGCCAGCAGTTGAAAATTTCATGTCTAAAAAGAGCCGTAGTTCAACAACTTTCCACAATGAATGAACCGCTAATGATACGTTGGTTCTTATTTTCCTCTAGTGCTTCACTTTCTTAAAGACTATTATCATTGAACTGTGTCAGTCCAACAAGCCTTTTGCCACAAGATGCCCACTCCTCTAATGAGTTTGGCCCTGAACCACTGGCTCAAGTGCTTGTTGGAGCTCTTTTCTAAGCCAGAGGGCTTTTTACCACTGTACTGTTGTCCAAAAGAGCTCCAGCTCATTCAGTTTTTCCATCTTTTTACACCTCATTTTAATAACCCTCTACTACTAATGATGGTGATGATGTTTGGTCCATCCAACAACAGATACAGGCCAGAGCTCCATGGTTTATTGACCTCCTGACCTTTCTTTTAGCACCACCTTTTATTTTATTGCGTCATTTTACAGGAACACTGGGCACAGATTAAAGAGGAACTATTATGCTCATGTCCAGCAAAGATTGGGTTTTTTTGGATGGGCTTGTGTGGGATGCAAAGGAGAGAGAGTGCTGTCAGCAGCAACAGGAAATTGATTCTGTTTTATTTTATTTTATATTTTTTTATATTCAGTGATAAGGTGTAAGGTTTATGTGGACGAAAGGAAGTCCAAGCAAATTGGAAGGACAGAATGTCGCTACCTAAAAAAGCTGTTACATATCTTTTGATGAGCATTGTAAAATGTTGTTTCAGGACTGGACAGCGCTGAGAGAGAACAAGTGTTTTGCACTGCTTGCCTGCTGAATTTAATAGGAATCCTGCATAAACTTAAAAAAAATTTACACTTGCTGCAGTGTTTCTTTCTTATGAGGAGTGCTAGATTAATAAATGTATTCATTTATTTAATTATTTATTTATTTTAGCGTCTTTTACAGAACTGGCACAGATTAAGAGGAACTATATCCATGTCCAGCTCATGCATTTTTCTCTGGGGACTCCACTAAGATAGAGTATATTCCGTTCAAAAACTCCTTATTTTATTGTATATGCCCTATTATGCAGCCCCTCTGTTCACTCTCTATCCAAAACAAATCATTCTAGCTCCTGTCATTTTGAGGCCCCTCTTCTTTAAAGACCACCTTTTTCTTATTTCCAACTTCCCAGAAGCCTGCCAACGGGCTGGACCCATGTTCAACCTCACTGGTGGTGGACAGTGATATTAGACACTGAATGTCATTAATTTACTGCTCATCAGACCAGAAATGAGATAAGAATTATCTCAGACTAGCTCTGACTAGTCTGACAAACATGTACTGATGAAGCTTCTTGGATGAGAGGCGAAACGTCTTCAAAAGACGTTTAAACAAGTCCAGTTGCTTTCGATTTAATCTTTCCTGAGAAAAGAATTAGGTTGCAAAAGCAACTGGAGTGGAGTGTAAAGCATACGACTTTGCTACTTCACACAATGATTCTGTGAATCATATTTTAGGAATTATTTTTTTTCTGCTTTCTGGTTTATGGAGTTAGCTGATGACAAAGTTTTACTGGTTGTTAGCAGTTATTAGTTAGCTACATTATTCACGAACTGCTAGTTAGCTCAGTTAGCCAACATACAGTTGACTCTGCCTGGACTGGAAGTTCAAAACACCGGAGGAGTGCATGGCTAAGTATCTGTAGCAGTTAGCTTCATTAGCAACAAGTAAAGATACCTGTCCATCAGAAACCCTTTAAATCACTGAGAGCAGTAGGACATCAGACAGAAATAAGAATATATAAAACTTCTTCACAACTGAAATAGCCATTTCTGAGTCAAACTGATAGCAAACATAATCCTGACCATATAAAGAAATACAATACATGTCTATGTTAACCATCATCTAACATACGATTACCTCATTATTTAACATTTTGGCCATGTTATATGTTGGAAAATCATGAAAGTTCTCCTTTAAGAAGCACACAACAATGAAAGATTATGTACTGATCCCAGTAGGAGCCAATTATGGAGAAAAAAGCACTTAATTCATTTGATTTGTTTCCATATCCATTTTTTATTATCTCTGTCAAATGTCTCCACCTTTGTTGGAGTGTGACAGAGCACCCTCACTGCTGCTTTTCACACTTACACCAGCTGCTTGGAGAGGCTCTACATTATCCAGCAAAGTGGACTTTTCACACCAGCAGCACAAATCCTGCTGGTCTACACGCCTCCAACACTGTGCACGTATTCTCCATTCAGCTGCACTTTGATTAAAACCCTCCAGGAGGGACATGACTATTTATACCACTCCTCTGCAGTGGTCCTGTTCTAAGGCATGTATTTCTAATGAAGATTTGCTACAGTCTAAATGAATGATGCAGGGACTTTTAGATCAATTATGCAGTGACTGTAGATCACATTCACTCCTCCAGGGAAATTTAGGGGCCATGCTGCGAGCGTGCCTACCTGACTTATAAAGACCAGTGGACGAGAGCTGTTGGTGGAAAAGTTCAAATGAAACTGAACTAAGTGGAAATGTACTTCTTGTTCACAGAAATGTTCCCAAAATAGCCACTTTGGTTCACTGAATTAATTGAGCCTGATGTGATGCTCGTGTCTAGACCACAAACATCCTGTCTGCATCATGCTTGGGTAACAGCAGTGTTTGCACTACTTGTTTGTTGAAATGTTTGTCTATACAGATTCTGTCTTGTCCATACATTTTAGAGCACCGGCAGCAAATGAGCAGGGAAACTTCCTGCGCAGTGTACAGTTCTTCTTTGATACAGAGCTATTTTTCCATCAACACCATGCATATGACTGTGGCATAAGTACAACAGTGCACAGAGAGAGTGCCAGTGGCTGTGTTCAGAGCAGACAGGTGTTAGAGATCAGAGCAGAAGGGAAGGTTGGCAGTGAAACTGTCTACTGGCAGTGAATGTATAGTGAAGGAGGAGTGAGGACATTCAAGACAATCCTGTCTTGTCTCCCAGCTGCTGAGCAAAGGGAAAGAAGTCTGGGATTACAAACTGAAGCAGAGTTGATCAGTACCCCTAAGCTTCCAACTATAGGCTGTAGCCCCTGAAGCGTTTCTTGAGGTGTACTTCTAGCATTATTTTTAATGTGCTGAAGTCAGGTGACAATCTGCATCTAGAGGAGGTGGGTGGATGGATGGGTCAGACATACACAGAACTTTTTGTTTACTAACTGATTAAACAGTACAGTGTGATAATTAGTATGTAGTATATACCAAGACTGGAATTTTATCATTTTAGGGGTAAGGCTTGACCTTTGGTGTTGTCATTTTTTTTGCAAATGCAGAGGCAGTGAGGGCATCAAATTAAACAATGGTTTTAAATCTACAGGAATAATTAATTTCACTTAGGGGTTAGTCAGATAGTGTTTGATATAAACTTTCTCAAAATAGTAACTGAGTAATAATAAGACCATTTCTCATTATTTTGTGATACTAACTCATTATTTTGTGATAACAAGTCATTATTTTGAGGAAGTGTCTCATTATAATAACTTGCAGGATCTTCTTTTTCTATCACATTAGCAAAAATGGGCTTCCATAGAGAGTCAGTGTAACCAGCAGTGTGATGAAGAGGAGGCAAATGTATATACTGCTGGTCCTGCTGTTTGTCACCAGTAACAGAAACTCATATCTGAAGTGTTAACCACAGAATTGTAGAGTAACATCAGATGTCTTGATTAAAGAAAGTTTATATCACATCAACACTTCTGTCCATATTCACACACTCCCTTTCTCATGGTCGTCCTGAGCGTGATCTCTCTGTTGTGAGTCCATGTCACCACTCCATTACCAGGCTTCAAATCTAACTCACCTCTGGTTGTATGTGCAGCTTTCACTTGATGTTGCCCAATCAGAATCTCAACAAAAGACACTGGTGTCTAAAAACTGTAATTAGAAATTGGTGAAATCAGCTAGGGTGGGGCATCTAGGCCACTGTAGGTGCAGGATGTATAATTTTTTTAAGGGCACATGGCCATTGTACTGTATACAATTAGTATGTAGTATAGATTTGGGACACAGAATTTTGAAGTTCATTAAGGATAATTAACTGGAAGCTGATACAGTGATGTGGAGTGAAGCATTGCATTAGTCTAATAATCCAAACATGGTTTCCAGTCACAAGTTGCTCTGTAATGAATTAATGAGAAATGTAATTTGTAAATAAATTGATTTCTTCCTTCTGTCATTTTGACACTGTTATGTTGATAAATTTCAGGTTTATAGTGAAAATAATATCAGGTTACATTAAGTTTGGTGCTGTAGAAAGTGTTCCACCTGGTGTAAAACCTTTCTAAATGTTGGTAAAACATGAATTCTTGCCACAAGTCTTCATGCTCTGCAAGAGCAATCCACTGTTTCAGTGTGTGTAATTTCAGGCTTGATACAGATCTAAATGACAGGAACACTGTTCCAGGCGAGTTACTGGAGAGAGAGAGATTTTTCCTCGACAGAGCCCCACCTTATTTTACAGCCAGCAGTGACAAGGTGACTTTGCAGGGTTGAAACCGTATCAGATACCTCGCTGTGGATAACAGTTTAAAGGCACAACCTCCCTTGATCATGTCACCCTGGCTGTAATTTGTACCTACCGTGTGAAAGAGAGTCCCTGCGTGTTCTGCTCTCACTCCTCCATCATTGTGTGTGAAATGAAGTGAAAATCTAAATGAATTCTCGGGACAATCACTGCCACCCACAGTAAATTTCTCTTCATCTTGTCCTGGTCACAGTTGGATTTTCCATTACATGCACTTTATCAGTGTACATGTGTTGAGATTCAGAGCACGAGGCTGCCATCCTGCTGCCCCTCGAATACCAGCCTCCAGCCTTATATTCTTAAAGGGACAGTTCATTGCAAATCCAACACACATATTTTACCTCTTACCTGAAGTGCTTTTTATCAATCTAGATTGTTTTGATGTGAGTTGTCAATTTTCAGAGATATCTGATGTAGAGATGTCTGCCCTCTCTTGAATATAATGGAACAACACTGATCAGCCACAACATTAAAACCACTGATAGACAAAGTGATTAACATTAATCATCCTGTTACAATGGCACCTGTCAAGTGGTGGGATATATTAGGCAACAAGGGAACAGCCTTTCAAGTTGATGTGTTGAAAGCAGGAAAAATGGGCAGCGTGAGGATCTGAACAACTTTGACAAGGGGAAAATTGTGATGGCTTAACGACTGGGTCAGAGCAGAAACAGTAGGTCTTGTGGGGTGTTTCCAGTATGCAGAGCTTAGTACCTACCAAAAGTGGTCCAAAGAAAGGCAACCAGTGAACTAGCAACAGGGTCATGAGTGCCTGAGGTCCATTAATACTGTACGTAATGGAAGCACAGGTGAGCCAGACTGATCCCACAGAGGAGAGCCCTGTCCACCACTGAAAGTGCCTACAGTAGACTCATGAGCATTCAAAACTGGACTACGGAGCGATGGAAGAGGGTGGTCTGGAGCTGACAAGGTGTTGACTTGGCCTCCAAATTCCCCAGATCTCAATCAGATTGAACAACCACAAAACCGATCCATGGAGGCCTGACCTCGAGATTTACAGGTCTTAAAGAATCTGCTCCTTGGTCTTGGTGTTGTGGAGTTCGTGTTCGTTTATTGCAAGAAATCCAGGAAACAATCTATTTCTAATTAAAGTATTTAATTGACATTGGCAGAATAGAAATGCATGTACATGGATCTTTCTTTGATCAGAAACCACAGTCCACGAGCAGGTAGCTGGAGTAGTTAGCTGTAGCCACTTCCTAAAGAAAGAGTACCTAACTTAACGTTACACAGTGTTTTAAATGAAAATGTGCAAATATCTAATTGGTCTATAGTGATGGTTTAGACTTAGCTCTCCCTTCGTTGGTCCACGGCCTGGACCGAGTTTCTTGACACTCGTTTCTTCCAATCCAGAGTGACAGCGCCCTGAAATGTAAAACAGCTAGACGCCTTGTACCTTTCACCTGAATTTGATATTCTGGACAAAAACAAAGTTGACAGTTGGTTTGATGAAAGGCTAAGGAAGTGAGACGTGAGTGTAAGTGTCTAAGGTCTGTCTGTGTGGTGGTGGTTTCGGTAAAAACAGAGACCAGACATAAATCAGAAAGGGAGAGTCACACTTCTTATAAAAAATGCCATCAGACTGGGACAACTGCATCATGAATGTGCAGCCAACAAATCTTAAACATCTGTGTGATGCTATCATGTCAACATGTAACTTAAATGTTGCAAGATTTAAGTGCTTGTGCATCAAATTGAGAAGTTCAATGCTTGTATTGCCAATCGGTGTGAAAGAACATAATTTAGGCCATAAAATATATAATCCTGACAGTGTCAGATACCAAGGGGCACCTTCTGAGGTCTGTGGAGTCCACGCCTCAATGGATCAGACCTGTTTTTGGCAGCACCAGGGTGACCTACACAATACTACAATATTAGACAGGTGATATCGATGTAGATGGCACCCAGCTTGTGATGTGCTAAAAAATACATTTGAAAAACTCAACAGTAAAGTCTCAGAAATCATGACCCATTTACTCAAGAGCACCATTAGCCAAGTGCCATCTAGTTCCATTATATCCAAGAGAAAGCAGACACTATTACAGGTAAAAGGAAAAATATGAATTTTTGATTTACTGTAGGGGTGGATTTGGGGTCCCTTTAATATTGCTCTTTCTGTTGATCTGTTGAAGTGTTGTGAAAAGAAAATCCCACACACTGCTCTTGCTCAGTATCACAGTTTATTGATAACGTTTCAGTCCTTCTGAGAGATTTGAAACACTCTTGATGAAGGTCCAGAGGGACTGAAATGTTGGTGTTATCAATAAATTGTGATGCTGAGCCAGAGCAATGTGCGGGGATTTTCTTTTCACCAGACTGAAGTGACATTTTCCAATGCACCTGCTTCTTGGATAGTTGGATATCTCCTTCGAAGAAATGATCTGTAAAGCATTAAATCGTTATCATTGCATTATAAAGGCCGGCCTCTATAATGATGAATCACTGAATCGCACGCACTGCAGTTTAACTTATCACCATGTGTTTGTTTGGTTTCCACTCCACTAGCAATCTTCTTACAAGCATTCATGGAATTAACACCCCGATTGTGCCATATTCATCAACCGTTAAATTGCCTCACACGAAAAGTGAAATTGTCTGTGTAATGCAATCAATTAAGAGATGCAGTTGGAAAGTGGAATGAAAATGAGTGTTCACACAGACGCTGCTCTGCTGAGCGTTTTTCCTCCTCTTCTTTCTGTTCTTTTCTTGCTGAAAACAGAATATAATTGTGCTCTGTGTGAACAGACTTTGGACAACTCAAAGCCTTTATTTGGTCTGAGAGGGACATCTCTGTGAGGTATTTCTGTTCAATGAATGGATGCCCAGTCCTGGAGTTGCTCACTGGTTCTGGGTTCTGAATATCTGCCCTGCTGCTGACTGCTGGACTGGTGCCACAACAGATTCATCCAACACTATTCACAGAACCACTTTCAGCCCAGAGAAACTGGCAGTTATATAGTGCTGTATGCAAAGCAGGGTCACAGGCTCTGGAGTTGGTGTTGGATTTAAGCTGGAGAAGAACTGCATGACTCATCCGTAATCACGCAGACAGAGACTCTGATTTTATCGCACATGGCAAAGCGCCTTCCCATCCCTCAGAAACCTCAGTAAGCCTATCTTACACAGGGGCCGCCACTGGTCAAATGACCTCAGGACTACACTAAATTGAACACTGTGTAATTCCACTTTGATAATTCTCTCATTATCATAATGCCATAGAATGCCAGAAGAAGGAAACTTACCTTGGAGAATATTTTGCATATATGCTGCCAAATGAAATGGAACTCAGTAGGTAGACCGCACACAGCTCTGGACTGAATAAATGACCAGTGAGACAAATGCCATGTTTACAACCAGAAAGTGTGTCTGTGCCACCAAATAAATGTCTGCAGGAGTTCGTCTAATGCTCCTGCCCATTTCTCAATGCATATTTATGCTCCCAGATGCATATTTTTCCAGCTGCACGGAATATTATGCATTCCATTAGTGTGAATTAGTATTCAGTTTTACATGCAGATGCAAGTTTTGTGCAAATGTCAGACTGGCCTCTGCTGTTGTGTAATCCCCTTAATCGCCACATAATGACCTAATTAGTCTAGTTTCACTGTGATCAATGTCAAGCGCTTACAGACGGGAGTCATCCTCCGATTGATGTTTTGAGTTTAATAAGAAGGCAGATTGGTTCCCTTGTTCATATTCGTGGTGGTGATGTATTTATAAATCACAGCTTTTCAGGAGCATTTCAAAGCTGGGTGTCCAGATATAAAGTGTCTATGCCTGTGAATACAGTGTGTCACTTTTGTCAGTAATCATCAGAGTAGGTATGTATTGCCTCAACCTCCTGTCATGTACAGTGCTTACTATCCACCAGCTTCATTATTTGCCCAGACATGCACAAATCAACCAGCACTCCTATGCTGGAATACTACCTGGCACTATGTTTTCTGTGTGTCACTTTGTGGCAATTCAAACACAACATTATTTAGGAATATGTGAACACAATATAAACTTTAAAGCAAAATAAAGATTACAGAGATTATTCACCCCAAAATGAAAATTCAGTCATTATCTACTCACGCTCATGCCAATTGAAGGTTGGGTTTAGTTTTTTAGTCCACAAAACACTGCCGGTTTTTGCTGTTCTGTATGTGAGACACACTGGAAAACCTACATTTCCTCTGTTCTTGGGATCACGCAACCAGCCACATATTCACAATACATGGAGAGATTTAACATTTTGAAGCAAAGGTGAACTGAATCTTTAGGAAAGGTTGTCTCACAACACCAGACAATCTGAGCTCTTGCTGCCTATCAATTAGCTGGGGATTTCTCAAAAGCAGGATTTTGGTTATTCTGAACACCCTCAGAATGAGTCTAGCTCAGAAGTAATCACTCCTCATTTTCGACTGTTGCCCTGAGTTTGACAGCCTTGAGGTTGGAACACATGTATTTACTAAAGTAAAAAATCTTCACACTGTTTTTTGTGCTAGGAACGTTGTGTCAGGCATCACTTGCCATAATTAAAGGGATAATTCACCCAAAAATGAAAATTCAGTCCATATCTACTCACCATTATACTGATTGAAGGTTGGGTTTAGTTTTTTATTCGACAAAACACTGCTGGAGTTTCACAGGAAAAGTGTTGCAGAATCTCCCAAACAATTGAAGTGAATGGTGACCAGTTTTTACGATCATGTGCACATGCACACTGTCTGAACTCGGTGTGTGTGGTGTGACAGCGTACAAATAGCATGTTGGGACTTCAGGAGACTTGGATTATACCAGGCGAGCAGTATAGAGGCATTTTATGATTTTTTTTTCCACTTGTTTTTTATCTTTTAAAAGGTTCAACGCTGTTTTCCTGTGAAACTCCAGCAGTTTTCTAGAGACTAAAAAACTAAACCTGACCTTCAGTCGGCATGAGGGTGAGTAGATAATGACTGAGTTTTTCTTTGTAGGGTGAACTATCCCTTCAAGGGCAACAAGATTTTGACATAACACGTAATAAACAAATTTGCCTTTAATAAAATTACACATAACACTTGAATAAAACAATCTCAACCCAAGATCCACTTGAGACAGATCTTTGCATTCACTGCCCAATCCCATGCCAAAGGAAGGGATTGGAAAGGAAACAGCACCACACCTGTCACTTGGTTCCTTGTTTCACGCAGCCACCCTACAGACAGAGAGCACTCTGTGAAACCTTTGTCACCTTCTGTTGTCTCCTTCTATGCAAGAACTGTTCAAGTTTATCGTTAATTATTTCAGTCTGTCTGTTCCCTCCTCCGCTTCCTCATCTTTGCTTTGCACTGTGGAGGGAGGCAGCAATAGCTAACTACTGGTGGTACTAATACCATGAGATAGATGATTGGAAGTTCCTGTATTCCCATGGCTGTGATTCAGGAGATACAGCAAATCGTCCACTTATCGGAAGACTTACAGTTTGATCCCCAGTTTCTCCAGATTGCATGTTGAAGTGTCCAATTGGGCAAGATACTGAACCCCAAATGACCCCCAATGACTGTTCCATTAGTGTGTGAATGTGTGTGTGAAACAATGAATGTGACATGTAGTTGTGAAAGTGCTGTGAGTTGTTGATGGACTAGCAAAGCGCTACATAAATGCAGTCCATTTACCCACTGCCTCTTTACACATTTTTGCTAACAGCTGCACCAGTGCCACTCGGGCTGTGTCACTAGGTACACTAGCAGGGTTGCTCTAGCCACATCACGATTTGCTAACATTAGCTGGTATATGTGTATTTCTGTTCCATGACTGCAACCCTGGACATGAGTTTTCGGATGATGCCACCATCATCGGCTGGATTTCAAACATCCATGAGACAAGGAAGGCTGGCTGAAAGGAAAGGCTGATTGTTGATTTTAGGAAAAAGGAGTCAAAGACTCAAAGCCCTGTCTACATCAGTGGAGCTGAGGTGGAGCAGGTGGACAGTTTTAGGTTCCTGGGAATCAACATCACAGAGAGCCTGTCATGGACATCACACATCTCCACCCTGGTAAAAAAAAAAAAAAACAAGGCTCAGAAACGGAAGAAAGGAAGCTTAAGAAGTCAAATTTATTTATTTATTAACTTCTACAGAGGAGCAATTGAAAGCAGCACTGGAAACATGACAGCCTGGCATCATGGGATGTGCACAGCTCAGGATGGGAGGACTCTACAGTGGGGGATTAAAACCCCCCAGAACATCATTTGTACACATCTACCAAGCATCAGTGACACTGTGGAGCTGAGGTGCCTGCACAACGGATACTAAAAGACAACACCCACCCCAACCACAACCTGCTCCCCCTGCTGCCATCAGACAGAAGATACATAAGTATCCACTGTCATACCACCAGACTAAAGAGCAGTTGCTTCTCTCAGGCTGTGAGACTGCTTCATTCATCCTTCTGCAGTAGAATCTACCAGAACTACTTTCTTTTCGACTAGAAACAAAGTAGTTCCCATATGAAACTGCTCAAAAAAGGTCTGTGGATTATCTGGAGTAACTGGGTCATGATGTTTGGAAAGAGGCACTAGTTTTAAATTTTTCAAAAGTATTTTTTGGGTGCTTCGGGTACCATTTAGTCCTTGGAGAGAAGGCAAATATTTCTACAGCCGATATCTCCAAAACTCTGCACCTCACATCAAAAAAAAACTCTAGATGGATAAATAACTCAGCAGGCCAAGGGCTTGGAGGAAGTTATCAATTATTATCAAGTCAAATGGCTCAAGTCCAAGTCAAGTCATGGATGACTGGTGTTAAAGTCCAAGTCAAATTCTAATTATTTATTTATTTATTTATTTATTTAATTTTGTCAAGTCAAAAGTCATCAAATTTGTGACACGAGTCTTACTTGAGTTCAGCGTCCACACCTCTGGCACTTTCACATCCAACTGGTGTGGTCCTTCCAGTTATAATCCACCTATAACAAGTCTTTTCAATAAAACAATGCTCTTAATGTGAATGCGTCCTTGCAGCCACTAACATTCTATCAGCGGTACCTCGTTCATACATAACCTGATTATCAACACTCAACTGCATCAGTTGTGACGAGAGGCCACATAGAGGGAAATGCAGCCCGTGTGAGAGTGGTTGAGAGCAGATGGCAGCCTGATTGAAAGGATTAGTACAAATTAGTGGGAGGCTGTTACCTAGAAATGCATGAAAATATATCAAACAAATGGGAAGCAGGTGAAAGTAGCAGGTATTAGGAAGTGTGTGTGTTGTGTGTGTGTGTGTGTGTGTGTGTGTGTGTGTGTGTGTGTGTGCAGCTGCCTCGGTGAACAAGGTGAATGCAGATATGGGTCAGGAGAGAGCAGATGATGTATTAACTCAAACAGGAAATGCATCTGCTTCTTCTGCAGCTTTGGGCCACAAACACACCTTGAAGGCAGAAAGCAGTGAAAACACCATCTGCCCATCTCATCCTAAATAATAGCCAGAAACTGAATGGATACGATCCACCCAGAACGCAGCAGCAAGAGTGAAGAGAAGAGCAGGGCTTTATATTCTGTATTCATCAGAGAACATCTTCAGTCAGACGAACTTTGAAAATATTATCAGTATTGTATTGTTGCCAAAGGCTGATTTATGGACTAATGGTGGGGTAATAAACTGTGAGCTTCAGTATTTATGAACTTATTCCACACAGACACATTTCATTTGAAGGAAGGGAGGCTGATTTATTACTCGGGACCTTGCTGAACAAGGCTCTAAATCACAAAGCAATCATGAGAGCATATCCTCTTGACATCCATAAGGCTGGTGAATAACAATGAGCTTCGTGTGTGTGTTATTAACATAATTCTAGTTGTGATTTACATGTCAGTGAACAAAGCAAATGCCCTTTTCTATGTTCTTTTTTTACCTGGCTAAAATATGGGATTTAAATACTAAATTACTGATCACATCATGCAGTAATATATTACTGTATTCTGCTTTTTGAGCCTGGTTTATATTAACAAAATTAGCTTGACTTTAAAAAAAAATGCAAATACATGCTGCATGCATTGCACAGTCCCTCCAGGAAACAACCTTTTTTTGGGATTGTTGCAGCCTAAAATGCCTGATTTAATGGCACAGTTTCTAAAACTAAATTGTGATGCAATTGCAAGGCTTTTAGACTTTTTTTGCAATGACATTGTGGGAGCAAGTGAATATTGCAAAAATGAAGTTTTGTAATATTCATTAAAAATCAAAGGCAACTTGCTCCGTTCTGTGTGTTCTATGTAATCCTACCAAAAAGCCTTTTACAAAAATGACAAATAACATTAAATTCAAACAAAATATGCTTTACTTATAAATGCAGAAGTGCACATGGGGGGTTATTGCACAAAGGAGCAAAATCATTTTGGAGCCAAAAATGAAATTAACGATGATGAACTTTGTGTTCCCTTCAGTACCCCCGATGTAATAAAAATACAAAAAAAGGGTAAATAATAACATTGAGTTGGTTCATTGAGACATACATGTATGACATTGTATGGGACAATGGTATGCTTTGTCATGGTTTGGATTTTCATAATCACTTGCTTCTTTTAAAGCGATCACAACTGATTTTCTAATTGGTTCATTGCATGTTACATCCAAAACACACCCATGAATTAATCAAGGCACTTGTGCACAGCTGATAAAATGTATCCCAATATGGCATAGGTGGATTTGGACATGCCTTGAATAAATTAAAACCTTGCGCCCTGCACTTAAGATAAGATATGGCCCTAATTTTTCCACCCAATTTCAACAATGAAAGTTGGGAGATCTCAGTCTCTATTGAGCGAAGCATTTAGAGACTGACTATAAGTCAAGGTTGGTTACTAAAAATGTGTCATCATGGAAAAATGTGGCAGGAACTACCACAGTGGTTTTGAGCACATAAATATGTCTGTCTGTATGTGGACAGATTTTGTCAACCCTTCAGTGCAACAGCTGGGCCAGATGCAGTTACAGTACTTCACAGGTGTGTAGTTAAAGTTCATCCATGCATTTATCTCAAGTAGAGTGGACAACTATAATGGTCTTTTATCTGGTCTCCTCAAAAAGACCATTAATTGCAGCTCATTCAGAATACTGCTGCTTGAGTCTTAACCAAGACCAAGAGAAGAGGCCATATTACACCAGTCCTAAAATCTCTGCACTGGCTCCCTGTCAGCTATAACATAGATTTTAAAGTGATGCTACTTCTCTATAAATCACTGAATGGTTTACGCTCAGAGTACATTTCTGATATGCTACACGAATATAAACCAAGTAGGGCTCTGAGGTTCAGGGACTCACGTTTATTCAGCTCAGAGTCCAAACCAGACATGGTGAAGTGGCATTTAGCTGTTATACTGTTTGTGCCTGGAATAATGTAGCAATTTTTAAGTCCAGGTTAAAAACTTTTCTTTTTTCATGTGCCAATGACTGAGTACTCAAATTTGCACTTAATGCACTCTAATCCTGAAGTGGAACTCTTGTCACTCCCACTGGGAGCGATGTCTTGGGCTTACAGCTGAGCTCTACTGCCAGATTTGTGTGTCCACAGTTTTCTGAAGTCACTGACATTGTTTTTTATTTCACTGATTGTATTATATCTCTCTTATGCCTCTTTTATATTATTTTTCTTTAATGATTCACTTTTGATTACTGTTTAATGTATTTTTTCCTTCTTGTTAATTGTATTTATTATATGGATGTTCTTTTTATCTGTGTGACAGACTAAATTGCCCCGTGTATGAAATGTGCTATATAACTAAATTTGCTTGCTTGCGTAATCAAAATGCAGTCCAAATTCAAAGATGGGTGCATCTTTCAACCACCGTTTTGTATGTATGCACCATTTCATGAATTCATTTAAACCGAACAGCCACAACATCAACACATCCTGCCCAAAATTGCTCAAATATTGTGAAGGTCCCTCTGATGCCACCAAAACAGCTGTGACCCGTCAAGGCATGAACTCAATAGAGCTCTGAAGGTTTTCTGTGGTATCTGGCACCAAGACATTAGCAGCTGATCCTTTAAGTGTTGGAAGTTGTGAGGTGGGGAACCCCATGGATCGGACTTGTTGTTCCAGCACATTCCACAGATGCTTGATCAGATTGAATCGGGAGAATTTGGGGGACAAGTCAACACCTTGTCAGCACCTGAACACCTTCTTCCATTGCTTGACCGTCCAGTTCCAACACTCCTGGGCCAACTGTAGGCATTTTGAAGGTGGACAGGGGTCAGCATGGGTACTCTGACTGGTCTGCAGCCCTCACTGACACCTTTCTAACATAGCCAGCAGTCAACTTTTCAGCAGTTTGGGTTTGCTACAGTATGTCTTTTTTGGGATTGGACCAGACGGGCTAGCCTTCACTCCCCACAAGCATCAATGAGCTTTGGGCACTCATGACCCTATCCCCAGCTCCCTGGTTGTCCTTCCTTGTACCACATTGGGTAGTTACTAACCACTAGCATACCAGGAACATCCCACAAGACCTCCTGTTTCGGAGTTGCTCTAAGCCAGTCATCCAGTCATCAAAGTTTGACCCTTGTTAAAGTCGCTCATGTCCTCATGCTACCCATTTCTTCTCCTTCCAACACATCAACTTGAAGAAGATTTGGACTTTAAGAACTGACTGTTGGCTGACTCTTTTAATGTTGTGATTGATCAGTATGAGTTCTTCTATCCACTATACATGCATTTTACAAATATAATTGCTTTTTCTTGCCTGTTGTACACAAAATGAAAGCTGATCTTTCATTGCAGCTCTGTGATTCCGAATGTTTGATGAAACTGATCAAGTCTGATCAAAGACTTGAACTGATCAGAGATTGCTGTACGACACCAAAACTGTGTTCCTCTCTTAGAACATGACCTTTGCTTCCATTTGTTCTGTTATCAGTATACCTTTTTATGACAAACGCTGGCTTTTTCCAGCAGTCACACCTGCCAGGTGATCTAATCTGGAGCAATAGCACTCACTCACAGCATCTCACTCTGACATCAAATATGCTTTTCAGGAGTTGCTGATTAGAAGCTGCTTGATGTGTTTTGCCACAGAGAGCAAAGGACACTCTCCTCACATTCAATCAAAGCCAGGATGCACAATCAATAACTCATTGAATCATACTCAATTTGTCTTTTCTTTTTCTTTTTATTATCAGGATGATGGCTGTGCGTGTGTGTGTGGGGTGTGACAACAGGGCCCAGACTCACCCACAGGTCTATAAATGATATGCCACAATGCACTGGGGCATGAATAGAATGAGTCTGGTGGCCGTGTTGTGTTCAAGCCACCATTAAGCCTGCATGGCTCCTGATTCAGTAACAACACATAATAAATCATTTCAGAGTGGAGGAGATAGAAGCAGGGAGAGTCATCTTTCTCTCTCCTGATCTTTGTCTTATTCTAACCTCGTCTGTACCTCCACTTCACACAGATACAACACTGTGAAATGTATATCAAGCCCTGCAGAGACCAAAGAGGAAACAAAGACAGTAAATATAGCCTTTATTTAGGGTTGGTAATGTGGATTGATTTCCCCCAGAACAGAGCTTTGTTTTCATGTTTTCATGGCAGTGCAAAGACAGAAGTGATGTAATCAAAATGCAATTTTTCTCTCTCTAACTAACAATATACTGAACATTTTAGTTTCATCCTGTTTGTTTCTACTATACTTTTTTTGAATGTTACTAAGCAAAATTTTGAGTTCATGTAAATAATTGCAGATGTCATAAATTTTGTGTTGTTTGTCTTGTGATGGTGGTGGAAGTATGAAAGATTTGAATTTTCCATGCTGCATTACAATCAAATCACACCAAAGCAAAGAAAGTGAAGAGGTTTCAGTGTTTTCCAGCAGAGGAAAAATACAGACCTGCCGGTACAAAATGGCAAATATTAGCCCCCAGGTGCCAGTAGCCAAAAATGCTATTTGCACCCAAGGTGGAGTTTAGTTTTATTTATAAAAGGACAGCATGTAATGACATTGATCATTTACATGAAATGAAATCATGATTACACCAGATTTAGTGAGACGCTGATTTCCATCTGTAGTCTGACACATAACATGCAGATGCAATGAATAAAATTTAAAGTGCAATACAGAATACAGTAAATGCAGGTAAATGCAGAGACAATCCATGATCTTCTACTAACCAAGTAGTTTGGTTGCCTAAACCTAACCACACTGCAAATGAAAACTGAAAATAATCCACCAGGGTGCACAAAGACACAAATTTTTTGAGACTGCAACACATTATCTATGCCAAAAGAAAAACAACAGTTGAACAATTGTAGGGGATAAATCCACTGTTCAAGTTAATTGTTTTAATGTGAAAGGCTCTCATCAGGCCATCAGCTTGTGTTAGCTATGGTAAGCACCACACATGGTTTGGCCCGAGGTATGATTGGACAGTTGATTGTTTTTCATTTGGGTGTGGATGGCGCCTGTCCATCTAAGAAAAAGAAAAGGCTCCCTGCACCTCGTCATGAAAACTAATGACAGTGCTATGGTATTGTCAACCTGTCTTCCAAAACAACCCATATGCGTGATGATTGTCAGGGCTTCCAAAATGCAAATGTCTGCACCTCCATTATTAAGCTTTGGTTGGTGCAAGGAAGTTAGGAAAATATCATGTTCATAGTTAAAACAAATGAACACTGCAATTTTCTGTCCCCCCAACCTCCTCATTAAAAGGTTTTGAGGTGCTGCTTTTGCCTTTGAGACAAAGTTATTATGCCTAGTGTAATGATCGCTGCTGGGTGTCTATGTCTTTGTGATTTCCTTAGTTGCAGATGTGCTCTTGAAAGAATTTTGTTTTCACCACTGTTGCGAGTTTTCTCCATTTGGAGATAATTAGGGAGTCATTAATAAACTGGCCAGCTACCAGACCAGTGACCAGACCAGACCAGTGACTGGGCAGTCAGGGCCACACTTCTGATTCTATAATGGTCATATTCACACACATGCTCTGCACAATGGTCACGTCATGCACGCAGCAACACAGACAGTAATGTCACAGCAACAATAGTGCTGGTCACAGCCACACACACTCTGACACATGCTTGCATGAAGTCGGCAATAGCGATAGATTCCAAGAACAGGATAAAGAGAAGACAGACAGTCAGCAAGGAGTCAGAACAGCTGAACAGCTGACGGTGTGACTGAACAATGGTAAATGTTCTAGCTTTTCAGGCTAATGTTAGCCATGAGCATTTAATTGTTAACAGTTAAAATCTCACCTCCTGTTCTGGCTGAAGAATAAACAACCTGTGTTGACACGTCTCCTCAAACATTTTCTCTTCCTTTTAACTTGTTATGTTTTTCTTACTGCACAGCTTTACTACAGCAAAGTGTTGCACAATGTCTGTCTCCGATTTGTTTACATCTGCTTCAACAAGATCATGTGAAATCATGTTTTCCTACAAGATCTCGTGAGATCATGCTCCCTCTGCTAAATGTTCTTAATATAATAATATAATAAGGCCTGGCTGTAACCTATATGTAACCCTGAATGTTTTATCATGAACATCCAATTTAATTAAACAAAAAGTTTATTTTAACAAAAAGTTACAAAAATGTTTGCATATTCTGTCAATTATAGTTCTTAAAAAGACTGAAAATTGGAAATCAACAGGTCAGACCCATTAAAAAAAAAAAAAAAAGAAAGAAAAAGACATTTGGAATTGGCCAAGAAAATTGCACTTGATACCTCTCTAGTGATGTAGTAATGGCTTTCACTTAGGCCTTTTCCACCAATTCAGAACCTACCCTGTTCCAGTTCCATGTAAAGCACCTAAAAGTGACCTGAAAAGTTGGTTCCCAGCTGGAACCAAAAAAATGGCAGGTTCTGCTTGGGAACCAAAGTGGGCAGTGAGTCATATTCTTCAGGCTGCTGTGCGTTCTGCAATGTCCTCTGTTAGTTGATAACATTCTTGATTACAATGGTTCCGCTCAGAACTGATAGAAACCAGAGCCAATTTCAATAACTTTTCTGATACTGTGCTGTTTCTTGAGATATTTTAGACAAGTTCACATGGAAAGGTTCTATTTAAGAGATGTTTAGATTGTACAGCCATCTTTCTCCCAATTCTGGCAGTAATGAAACCTCATTGTTTCATCTAATTGAACACAATTTTTAATTAAATTTGGTCATTGATTGAATAAGTAACCAAGAGGGGAATTACTTTTTCACACAGGTGTTGGATAACTTTCCTTCAGTTAATGAAACAAGGTTTTACAAACTGTATTTATAAGTATTTTTGATAGGGCGAGTTTGAAGAACCACCAACATTCTGTAACCTACCTTATTTTCAATACTGAAGTTTGACCAGCACAGCTCTTTTTTCACAAAGGTGAGGACTTGTACCATGTCAAACTACACCCAACAAATTCACAGCATCAGAAAGAACAATTGTCTCCTCAGCATGTGATTTTTCACTGAAAAAGAACAATTAATAGCCTGCCAAAGCAGTGGAGAGCTGGCAGACCATAATTTGATTCCCGCCAGCTGCGTGGGAGGCGGTCATTGCTGAATGCATCTCTTTCTTTAGAGGAGTCCTTGAACAGACAGACGCAAATATCAGGCGGAGCAGTTGTCAATGCACGAGGACTGCAAAACATGGCCTGCACTCACTTGTATTAATTACTGCACAACTGACAGGAGTGTTGGATGGGATTTCAGAGTTATAATAAATGCTGAGTAGGAATTATCATATCATTTACCCCTCTGTTTGTCATTGAAATCAATTCACAAAAGCCATCTCTACAAAAAAACAACCTCAGAAATTCACAGCCAGGTTTATACTGAACATTATTAATATAATTATCGGTGGTAATGGAAGTAGTTAAAGAGAAAATTCACCACTTTTCATGTGGATGTCCAATCAGTGTTGTTGGCAATTGTAGTTAATTCAAACAATAAATTCCTCAGTGCATGCTATATTAACCAAATTAGCTGAATCCTATTTCGTATGTGCTCTACCCTGTTCGCTATTGGTTTCCTGCCATGGCACCTGTGAAAAAAATCTATGAACTCACTGCGCAGTCAGGGGGTAGCATCCTCCCCCCATAAAACCCTAGTGTATGCATTGCTCATATCTTTTTTTCTCAGCCCCCCTGGAGGAAATTGAATCACTGCAAACTTTGTTTCACCATCTTGCGTCGCAGAAGAAATTAGCTTCATTAGCTTCACAGAATTACCAAGATGTTCTACAAAGTCCATGACCAATGCTGTCCACTGGCCCCCTCAAGGCCTGTTTTGACTGTCTGGGTCAGCAACATCTGGAGGAGCGTAAACAACGTTGATGACATGAACTGCAGTTCACTGGATCTGCTAGTTCCCTCCACAGAAGCAGTGGTGGAGAGGGCAGCAACTCGGTCCAAGCCACTGACCAACTATATGACAAAGGAGATCCATGAAGAGGAGGATCTGGCACAGTTTTCCATTTTGCGTCAGTCCATCTCAGATAAGCTTGGGCCCAGAGGATTCTGCAGCATTTCTGGATCAGAGACATTCAGTGTTGGTTTTCTGCCTTGTCCCTTACATCCAGAGATTTCTTTTGAACCTTTTAAAGATATTATGGATTGTAGGTGGGGAAATTTCTAAATTCATAGTAACTGTGCTTTGGAAAAACTGTTGGACCATTTTCTCCACACATTTTTTCCCAAAGTGGTGAACCTCATCCCATCCTTGCTTGACTGAACCATTTGAGCACGCCCTTTTCATAGCCAGTCATGGTACTATCATGTCTTACCAGTTAACCTCTTTACCTGTGGAATGCTCCAAACAAGTGTTTTTGAGCATCCCACAACTTTTTCAGTCTTTTGTCGCTCTGTCCCAACTTTTTGGAAATGTGTTGTAAGCATCAACTTCAAAAAAAGCATATATTTACATATATTTAAATATATATATAAATATACATATATTTTTTTTCTCTAAACATTAAATACCTTGTGTTTGTACTGTATTCAATTGATGTTGGGTCAAAAAGGATTTGCAAATCATTGAATTCTGTTTTTATTTACGTTTTTCACAATGTCCCAAGTTTTTTTTTTAAGTATCTCCAAGTTCAACGAGACATAAAGCTGTTGATACTGTATGATATGAGCTATGTGATAATAATTAAAACAAATGGGCCATGTGGGTGTGTCACTGTGTGTGCTGTTGATGAATGGAGATGATCAGTGAATCCAAGGCGAATGATGCAGTGTCTGATTCTCCAGCGTGGATGTGACACTGGAATAATGGGAAAGCCATCAGAGTAAATGAGGTGACCCGACCTTCCTCCTCGGCCTCCCCTCCACCCCTTCAACGCCCCCACCACGCACACACACTGCACCAGTTGCTGTCATCTGTCGCTGTTTGTTCTCCCTCGCCTTCTTCACCTGACATCCCCACTGTAACAGTTTGCTGAGCCAAACTCTGTTCTCCTGCAGGCTGAGCACTCTCAGCCTCATTGTGATACCAAAAATGTCATGGTGGGAATCCATAATTGTACAGTGTTACTTCAAGGCAACATTTACATTTTAACAGTTTTCTATTACTTAATTATCAAATAAACTGCATTGAAAATTCAACTTTATTCATTTATTAATGTGAATCCAATTTTTCCAGATTGTAAAATGATAGAAATGACAGATTTTTGTGGCAAGAGATGATGGAGCTGAACCATGTGAGGAAGGCTGCAAATAAGGGATTCAACGTGACTTCCAGAGAGTCATGTGACAAATTAAAACACTGCTATTAGTTTATTGAGGGTCCTGCCTCTTTCTTCAAGTATTGCACCATAAATGAGGATGTATTGTGTGGATGTATTGTGTGGGCCAAAAATGGGTGGTTACCATGCAAATCTCCAGAGTTGGCTCCATGAGTATTGTACAAACATGACGGTGCATTTCCCAAAACTTTGGACTATTCTTTTAAGGTTCTTGAGGCTGGTATTCTTTTTATTTAATCTTTAAAAGTTGATTTCATCTGAAAATCCTCATAGACATAAAAACTCTCTTTTGAGAGTGTCTGAGCCGAGATGGAAGTAATAACAATGAGACAGACAAGATAAAACAGATGATAAAGCTGATAAATTGACACCAGTGTGGAAGGCAGGGGGTTATCATCACAGGAACATAAGTATCCATAAAAACTATTTCAAACAACGGTGACACAGCCCTCCACTATATCCTTGTTGTCATGACAACATTTTCCCACAGTTCCACCCAACATTGTGGTGAATTGAGAAAAAATCTAAACGCCACATGATGAATTAATTATCCGAAGGCCCAAAGAAGCACTTAGAGGTACCACACTGTCTCCATCGCCACTTTACACAAATGCTGCTTTTATTTTAGTGTGCTCAGAGGACTCAGAGAGAAACAGGAGAGAGCAGGAAAAAGCTATTTTCAGGTTCTCTCCCTCTCCAGCAAAGGTCAGCTCTCTTTGAACAAAATCATTATTTTCCCAAATCTCTGGCCTGAACATGCAGGTGTGCACGCTTCACATAAACACGCCATCACGCCAACATACAGAGCACATGAACAATACAACACCCACGCACGCAGGCACACATCCAGAGCTTCATCCGCGCTGCCTCGGCACCTGACACAAGCGCTCCCATTGGCTGGCTTGCGGGCTCGCATTCAGAATGAAGGTTTGAAGTGAGAAGTGTTGGAGGAGAGTGATGCATCCTGCTTTGTGTTCTTGGCAAGCAGAGGCAGAGCGTGTGCCAGCTGCTGTGCCTCGAAAAATGACATCCCACAGTGTGAATGAGCAGAGCAGAGCAGGGCTAACCAAGCACGGCGCACTGTCACTCTCACTGTGGAATATGTGCCGGAGTGATGCAAACTGCCGCCGGCACAGATGGGGAGGTTTATAATCATAATCTGACATGTCATGTCAATTATTGATCCCTCCCGCGGTACGGCAGTGGGAATCAATGATCATCATTATGTACACTGTGGTATTGTGTGCCTCAAATGTTGATTTTCAAAGCCATGTAAACCTCTTTTCTGTTGAAAAGCCTGTTATTCAAGATAGAGGATGAGTTGCACTAACTAGGATTAACTTTGAAACTGTATTAAATTGTGGTTTATCTTGTAATTCTGCTGCCACAGTGTTTCAGAGAAAAGGCAGAAAAAGCTCAGGAGTGTTTGGAGACTTAACAACAGCCACACTAGCCGTTTTTTTCTGTGTGAAGTGGCTCTGGTTTTGGATGCTTAGCAGTTCATGACAACTACAGCTGCAATCATTAATCAATTATTAATTGACTATCAAAGTGATTGCCAACTTTTTTTTAATAATTGATTAATTGTTCTGAGACATTTTTTTAAAATGTCGAGATTCTCTGATTTCAGCTTCTTAAATGTGAACATACTCTAGTTTCTTTGGTCCTCTCTGACAGTAAATCAAATAACTTGGAGTTGAGGACAAAACAAAACGTTTGAGGACCTTGGACTTTGGGAAACAATGATCAACATTTTTCACCATTTTCTGACATTTAATGGGCCAAGCACATAATGATCAATAGAGAAAATGATTGACAGATTAATCAACAATGAAATCATCATTACACTAAAGACTAAAACGCTGGGAGAGCTGGACATCGTCTTCTTCACTACTGACCTTATGGGATGTTGCTGATCATATGATCAGGATGGAAGCTTCCAATGCTTTTAGACAAAGAGGATATGACTGAACACTTGTTGATCAAGCTATTGAAAAAGTTAACAAAAAAGAGAGGGAATGACTCGATCCTCCCCTAAACACTGAAAACAGAGTAACCTTTGTATCTGAATCAAGGGAGTAGGTTTGATTTTGACATTTGTGGGGACATAAAAGTGCTCCAAGGCAGCACTCTTGAAAGTTGATGTATTTTTCATATTTGCAATCATAATTTCACGTCATGTAGAGCTGATCAAATAAGCAAACAATCATAGTCAGAAAGAAAATTCAGTAATTGACATGTTTATAATGCATATCTGAAAATCTAAAGAGAATACAAGAATTTAATGCATTTTGCAATGTTATAGGTTAAAGCAACTAATGAAAGACAAGGAGGCAACTTCTTAGAGTTCTCATCTTTACTCTGTAGTGCAACTGTGCATCATACTGTCAATTAACATACTGTCCATCAACAACATTGGAAATACATAAATACAATACAACAAAACATAAATGAAATGTAAAAAAATATATATTAATGGTTTGTCACTAATACTCAAATACAAGCAGATTAGTGTCCACTGGTTGTTTCTATTTGAAAGAACCAAACACATGCCTGCGCCATCTGTAACAGAAATGAACTGCTGGCAGATTTCTGTCAGGTCAGTGTAATATTGAGAGAATGTTGTAAAATGTGCATTTAAAAGCCACGAAAAACAGTCAGTTTATCACATTATCACACAAAATCCCACATAAGGGCAATTACTGTTCAGAACACATTAATTTAAGGTTAGACTGATATTATAATCATAATATTCATGTTGATTTCCAGAAATAAATTTTTCGATTGCCCTCCCTACTTACACTTGCGGTTGCAGATACATGCACTATCTGCTGTCCTGTCCAACTAACAGGTTGCAAGTAGCTTTTACAAGCAGATGGAGTAACAGTGGGGACGGCCAATCACATGTACGTTAGCGAGAAACCGGCAGAGCCAATCGGAGAGTGATATTTAGGTTAGAGGCGGGACTTCTAGCAGAGACCGACTGTTAACCCTTTGTGTGCCATAATCATTGACTAAACACTACGGACAGCGGTTGTATTGATAGTGACGACACATTAGTGGCTGGATATTGGTAGGGACGTGTCCCTAGCGTCCCTACCCAATTCTACGCCCCTGATCTGAATATTATACAGCATCATGCAAGTAAAAAGGATTATAAACAAACATCGGAAAATCCTACGATTTGGACCATTTGTAATCCTCTAAACCAGTGGTTCCCAAACCTTTTGCGGCATGGCCCCCTTTTCAAAGCCAACAAAAGTTTGAGCCCTCCCCAAAATTTTTAATCAATTATTAAAAATAATTGGGGATGGAACTGATACCCCTGCACAGTGGCTGGCATGTACCCCAGTTGGGAACTACTGCTCTGAACCTAAAGGAGGTAGAAATGTCAGAGATATTGTGATCAGTACTATGAGGAGCCTACACAGTGGACTGTATGGAAATTATAGATGTGGAAAATGTGCATACTGTTCAAGTACATTTGCTTTCATTCATTCATTCAACCACCTCCATTCTGGAAAGAAATATGGCATAAAAGAATTCAGTAGTTGTCTCTCTACTAATGTTATTTATATTTTGAAATGCCCTTGTGGTTTAATGTATGTGGGCCAAAGTGTAATCTCAGACTGAGAGTTGCTGAGCATAAGGCTGCCATTAGAAATGAGGAACATGGATTATGCCATTGCCACACACTACAAGAGAAAAACTTGTAAGAAGGGAGGTCTTTTGGATCCATGTATTGAACACACTTGAACCATATGGACTCAGTGAAACACAGGATGTGAGTTCTTTTCTGTTGTATAAATATTAACTCATATCTCCCCCCACAGGTCATTTGGACCCATACAGAGAGATGATCCACTAGGTTTCTATTAAGCCAGTTGTATAATGGTATGAGGTTAAATTACATATAAAAGGTTAAATGACATATAAAATGTACTATTCTTGTAACTCTTGATGAATTTGACTGTTTTTTGATTAATGTAATTTTGTGTGAAATTGTCATGCTCCCTGGATGAATTTGGAATTTATTTCTTTTTTGAAAAATATGAGGCACTGAAAAAAAGACCCTTAGACATTTTTAATCATTTTTCACTGATTTTTAACATTTTAAAACAACCTATTAATCAAGAAAATTAATTGACTATGAAATTAATTGTTAGTTGCAGTAGACAGCCACTTAACCCTGTGATTTTTTTTCTTCTTCTTCTTCTTCTTAATAGATGGCCTACCTGAAAAAATGGTGAAATGCTGAGTTGTGTGCAGTGGCATTGAGCAGTGACTTGAGCAGTGAGGAGGATCAGCCTTTTACTGTTTGTGCAACCACTCTAAATTTGGAGAATGTGGCCATTGAGAATGCATATATTGCATGTGATGACCAGCAGTATGACAGTGACAGTGATGGTTCAGAAGTGAGCACCTCCTCATCAGATGAAACCAGTGATTTGGATAAATGGGCTGTTTAGAACAAAACACACCTGTTGATGAGATCCTCCAGGGAAAACATGGACATCAGTTACAAGTAGAAGCACAGGAATTATGTGGTGGTCACTACCTATATTTTGGTCTTGAGTCTGGAATTTTGAAATATGTTCACAATATCCAGATGAGTTCTCCAGAGAAAATTTCAACATAGATGGTTTGTAGTGGTGCAACGGATCGCAACAGATCCGTGTCCCGTACGGATCGCCCTCCACAGTGCGGCACGCATGTGAGCATGGGGCATGTGAGCATCATAGTTTTACTGTCACTGTTACTTTTGTATAAGTTATAATACCTGAAATCTCAATGCAGAGTTTCAGTGAAAAGACAGGACAGATGCTGCTGTGTGCAGCGCATCTCTGCGAAGAGCGACTGTTTTAAAATCCGTCACATCGCCTTGAGTGAAATCCAGACCATGACTTTTTTCACTGATGTAACTATGCTGTCGTCAAAGAAAGGATCATAAGACTGTGATAATTATTGAAACGTTTGGTGATATCAGCTGTCTTAACTTCTACACAGCTCCTCCCTGCTCACTGGTGCAGCTCTGTCTCACCTGTCTGTGACACATTGTGTCTGTGCTGATTGATTACCCGTAACTTCTAACCAATCAGATGTGCTGTAGGCGGGACATTGAGCCAGACTACAGAGCGTGGTTGTGTATTATACTGTGCAGTGTATAATGATATAGTATGTACATAGAACAGTACTGTATAAGTTTGAAGATTTTAATATTATTACCATTATCATTACTATTATCATTATTATTACATTAATAACTATGGTGATAATTACAGACAGACAGAGATCAAAGCCAAGTGCATTTTTAAAATAATTTAAACCCTAATCCCACCATTTTTTTCTTTTTTGCTGATCCGAAAAATGATCCGATCCGTGACTCAAAACCGTGATACGATCCAAACCGTGATTTTTTGATCCGTTGCACCCCTAATGGTTTGCATCAAATGTCCAGATTTGGCCAGTTCTTAGCCGCATGAAAAGGTTCAGCCATTAATTCTAGCCATATATTGTGGCAGTAAGAAACCCAACTCAGACTCAGACTTTCATGAAGAACTTGTTAGGCTCTAACAAGACAGGACTGCATTCCAAGTTGGAAACTTAAAGGGATATTCCACTTTACACGATAATCCACTCAGTATGTACTCACCTCTATGCTGATGTGAGGATGGGTGAAGATCTTCAGTTCACTAAACAATCCTGGAGTTTCAGCAGAAAACAGGGTTGCAGCTAAATCCAGTACAATGGCAGTGAATGGAGACCACGGATAAAACGTAAAAAAAAGAACACAAAACAAACACAAAATGTCTCCATCCTGCTCGTGTGGTGTAATCCAAGTGTCCGCGAGCCGCAACATTAAAATTTAACTGCAAAGATGCCATTTACACCATGTTTTTAGCTGAAATGTCAACTGTAGCATGTAGCAGGTAGGATGTAAACATGGCGTCGATCTCGCAATATTTTCACACGTGCGTCCATTAAGAGATATACGAAGTCCCGCAAGATCGACGGCATGTTTACATGCTACCTGCTACATGCTACAGTTGACATTTCAGCTAAAAACATGGCGTAAATGGCGTCTTTTGTGGTTAAATTTTAATGTCGCGGCTCACGGACACTTGGATTACACCACACGAGCAGGATGGAGACATTTTGTGTTTGTTTTGTGTTCTTTTTTTTACATTTTAAACTGGGTCATCATTCACTGCCATTGTACTGGATTTGGCTGCAACCCTGTTTTCTGCTGAAACTCCAGGATTGTTTTGTGAACTGAAGATCTTCACCCATCCTCACATCGGCATAGAGGTGAGTACATACTGAGTGGTTATCATGTAAAGTGGAATATCGCTTTAAATGTGAAAGTCACTGCCTTCATTTGTGATGTTCCAGCAAGAGCTTTTTTGAAATGCATAAAGGGACACAATGCATACTATAGTTCTGAGCGACGTGCTATTGAAGGACAATGTGTGAACCACAGGGCTGTGTGATATTACCAATCACAAGAGTCATTTGTATTAGACAGCATGGATGTAGTCTGCCTGTCTCTCTCAATGGGAAATTGCCAAAGTAATTTTCCAGACAACCACAGTTATGGATGAAGAAAAGCAACTGAATTCTGACAGGTTTTACTGTGTGCTGGACCCATTGCTCTCCGTGCTGTGCTGCCTGACAGCTTCTTCAACCACTTCCTGACACTGACTGTTGCCATGGCCATACTGTTGGACTACACTGAAAAATTACTGATGTATTTTTACAAAACATCTACTAAGCTCTACAATCCATTTTCCCTTTGTACAACATCCGCTCTCTTACTTACCTTGTGAGGCAGCTGGACTCACAAGAGAATCCATCTTACCAGCCTCCAAGCTATACATCTGTGTCCGCACCAGAGGTGGTGCAAGCCTCCTAGGAGGGACTACTAGCAGCTACGGGAGTGGTTTCAGGTGCACCGACAGCAAGAAGCGTCCATGGAAATGACTGGTCTTGAACAAACAAAGGCGGCTCCTGAAGAGGCTAGTGTAGATACAGAACAGTTATATCAGAACTGTATTTCTTCATTGGAAGAAGAACAAAGAACAACACAATGTGTCCATCCTTTTCCAAACAGTTTCTGTGGACGGCTTCCCAGATGGTTTCATGTAACAAACTATCGCGTGTCAGGTTACTCTCTTGCCCACTTAGCAGAAGATCTGAGGAATTTTGGAACTTATTTCATCTTCTTTAAATGAGATCTGTGCATTTCCTTTCAAGAACCATTTCACAACTTGCCAAGAGGATAGCTGAAAACGACTACACCAGCACCACAGCAGAAATTTGTGTCCACCAAAAAGAAAGACTCCTGTTTTCTTGTTGGAGATGACTATGCCTTTGTAAAGGAAATGAGAACAGATGTGTTTGTGCATGATGTATACCACCACAATTTAGAGTTTCTTCAACAATCCACATGACTCTAAACTTACCAACATAGCTCTTCTAAGGGATGTAAAAAGAAATGGAAAACAAAAGCTCATTGAGCAGGACTTGTGGGAGAAAGCTGTCTGTTGGCTTTGTTCTAATACCAATGTTTCATGGCAGTGAAAGGCACAATATTTAATACTATTTGTAATACTTAACCCCTCTCTAACGTGTCTGTTATTACTGCAATAACATTTTACCAGTATCCTCTTATCTATTTAATAATGCTCAAATGTCACAAAATGTCACCATAATCTTTGCAAACCATAATGTGCAATAATGAAAATCCCACATCACCACAGGAGAGCAATATTTATTTTGATGGCAGCGTTCATACTGTGTTTCTGTTTTTATGTTTGTTGCAAAGTGGAAGACCAAAACAATGTGGGCAAGACCTGTATGGAGAGAAGGCACTGCAGAGATGGAGGAAGTCATGCCATCCTGTTGGAACAATGGTTGGGTATTTTGGTCTGATCAACAATCGAAAAAGACCTTGAAACTCTGCAAAAGTCCTGAAGATGGATGGATGAAATTTCCTCTGATGAAAGTTAAAATTCAATCAGGTATGTAATTATAATTTTGTGCACATGCTGTAATTGCACAGCTGTAATCAGAATCCATTTGGGGCAGACAGATTTCAGTTTGTTATTCACCTATTTTTGATTTTCTGTGTAAATGATCCTTCACTATCTCAATCTTACGTAATCTGTACTTTTTGCATTAATTCTATAATAGCTGTTTATAATAATGTCTTTCAGATAACAGAAAGGAATGTGAAAGATGATTTCACAACCACTGCTGAATTGAGCTGTTCAGAAGAGAGGCCACTCAAGATTCCTGAAAAGAGGAAAGCCAAAGAACAAGATCTACCCAGACTACCAAATGTGTAGGCTGAACAAAGTCCCACTGCAGGTATTGGTTAAACCATATCTGTCAGAGGAAAGTAAGTGGGCTCTTAATTTTACTGACTCGGAATAATGAAAGTGGTACTGCAAGCTCAACATACACAAGTTATCTTTACGATATGTGGCTTCACTTCAACCTGACACTGGCCGTCCCGGATAATATATATATATGTATATGTATATATATATATATACACACACACACAACACACACATATATATATATATATATATATATATACATACATATATATATATAATATATATATATATATATAGCATTACCATGCAACATCTGGACTCACTTCCCTTTATCCTAGAATTCTGGAAGAAAGCGCTTCAGTCGCTCGTGGAAATAAGAGATTCCATAAAAATTGCTATTGGATCCACTGATGGGACACCACTTCAGATAAAGCCAGTGACCACACAGACAGAACTCAAAGAACTGGACACATGAGCTCAGTATCACAACACTTGCTTGTTGGAGGGGGACAGAAAGGAGGCTCACCACTGTTGGGCTGTGGTCAGTGCGATGTGACCGCAGCCCGCTTGGAGGTGAGTCCGGCTCACAGTTCGTGTCGGGCTCGGCTTGCCGTGTATAAAGTAGTCCTGAAAATGCAAAAATGCGGCAACACAGTTTGACTCGCGCGGCCAAAAATGTCAGTACAAAAGCACAGTATCAGTAATTGTGTGTCATTTACTCACCCTGTAAACAGCACAGTTACTCCTCCATGATGCTGCTGCACACAGGTTTACAAGCAAACATGAAGATAAATTCAATTTTTCATCTAAAAAGTTTCAAAAACAAACTGAGCTCTCCTCTGGCTGGTCCGTGGCTCCATGATTTCTTCATTGTTGCTGCAGAAGGTTGAAGCAGGAGTGAAGATAAATTTTTTTTAATCCCAACAGTTTGAACCATACGCCAGTAACGTAGCTGGTGTCACAGCGACTCCGCTGTTTTTTTTCCTCCAGAAGCGCCAGTCTTCTGCTGACTGTTTTGCAGAGCTCTCCGGCTCTGAGCAGCTGTCTGTCGGCTCTGTGTCTCAGCTCTGCCCGGTCCTCTCGGCACTCTGCAAAGCTCTGCGATACATGTGAATGAACACAACTGCAGGTTAAGTCAAAAGTAACCAATTGAGCTGACAAACTCCTGGGTTGAGCATGTTGCTCATTAGGCTCTTTTCTCTTCATTATAATGCCGTTTTATAGCGACTTTTCCTGCAGTAGTTTCCATCAATGATTCAAGGTCTCACTGAAGGAATGTACATGCGTAGCTGCTCTAGTAGGAGGAGTCCACAGGTCTGAAAAGTCCTGCAATTGGTTTAAGTCTCCCGTCACGGGGCAGATTCTCCAAATGCTGAAAACAGAGCCATAGAGGAGTGCAGAAGTGTAGCTCTCTCTCAGAACACCTGATTTACAATACGCTTAAAGGTTTTTATGAAATTATTTCTCAAATGTACCAAAACAATGTTGCCTACTGGAGCTTTATGAGTAACAGTAATATACTTTTTGTTTTGTTTTTTGAAAAATCAACATTTTATTTCTTTCTTTTATTGTACTTTAACAATAATCTTATTGGTACTTTTTCATTACTGAAGATTTACTTTTTAAAAAATATGATTGTGGGTGGGATGGCTCGTGAGAGTAGAGTCAGGTGAGTTGATTGGCACAGCTGCTGCTGGTTTGTTCTAACTGGATCTCTCCCCTTTTTCATGCAGTAATGTGCTGGCCCTCAGAGGACTGCTGCCCAGACAAAGAGGAGGAACTCTCTGCCTGAGTTTTTGGTTTAAAGTGAATGCACTGGAAGACGTGCTGGAGTAGCCGGGCAGCCATAAGCACATGTTGTGTTCTGATGGTTTTGCTGTTGTGTTCTGGGCAGTAGCGTGGCAATAAAAGTTTTGCAAAGTCTGATGGCTGAATCTGTGCGTCTGTGCTGGGGGAACTCACAGTGGTAGATAGCTACAATGGTATATTTTAAAAAATACATTAAGAACAAAATGAGAATTGAATATTTTTTAACTAACAATAGCTACAGGAGCACTATGTCTCAGCCACGGCCACGCCTCCTGTGATCTCCCAGTGTTATCCTCTGTTTTCCCTCTCCCCCAGTTTCTCCTGTCTGCCTGTGTGTGTTTGTGTTGTCGGTGTGGTCCCATCCCCAACATGCTGGTCATCCATGGGGCTGATGGAGAGGATCCAATAGACGTCTCCATCTTTCTTGAAGGCAGGGATGTTGCGTTTGACTATCTAAGGCTGTGTTGTAAGTGGTCAAATATGACCAGGACTTTAAAAACTATGTTGCTGTTTGTAAGATGGTTTAATGCAAAAGTAATGCATAGATGTAAAAATAATTACAATGTAACAACAATGTATTGTGTGCTAGTGTGAACTGTTAACACCTCCAGCTGTTGATCAAAATGTTTAAATGCGTTGAGGTTTTAATGGTAAACTTATACTGTACAGACTTTACATGTGGGTGATGTGAACATTGTGATTAATGTTGACAAAATAAACATTTTGATTGGATTGTATTTTAGTTGTGTGATTTGTGGTAAAAGTATATTAAAGAAAGGTTTAAAACTGTAAACATTTACATAACCATTGTAAGTAACATAACTTTATGCAACTAAGTAACTGAAAATATCAAACAGAAAATAATAAAATAAAATCTATATCATTATTTCATAACAGTAAATATTTAAGATATGTAAGATTTACTTAATATTTTGATGATTGTGACATTCCTGTCTGAAAAAACAAATTGACTTTACTTAATTAGTTTAAATAAATATAACTTATTTCTTGATTATAATTAAGTAACACTTACTTAATATTTTCACAAATGTAAAGGTGAATGGTAAGTAAATTTTACTTGATACTGGCAAATGAGTCGTACTTAATATTGCAGCAGTAAAATTTACTTATAAAAAATGAGTGCAATTTGTTACGAGGATTTCATTTTTTCAGTGTACAACCAGTCATCACTGGATCATTGCTGTGACTTATGTGGCAGTAAAGCTTCAGTCTAGTTTAGGAGTTATCTGTTTTTTGTTTGTTTTCTGTGGACTCTCCTGTGCCAGGAGCTAACTGTGGTTTTTCCTTGTGCTTTAGAACCTCTGCCTGCCTGTCTGCCTGCTCATCTGCTTTTCTCCTACCTTCCTGTGCTTCAGTCGTTCATCCACCCCATTCATCCCCCTGCGGTTTAGAAATAAACCCTCGTCTAACCTTGCCTCCGTGTCTGTGTCCTGCATTTGGGTCCATCTGCATTAAAACAGCAACACAATGGTAACGTTCACAACAACAAAGTCACAATATAAAATATAACTAAGTCATATTCCTGACATGAAAATGCAATGCTAGAAATAATGAAGACAGACATCAATGTCATTCATTGTGTCCTCTGTCCTCCTCCCTCTGATGCTGAGGTGATTCACAGAGAGGACAGGCTCTTTGTCTCAGCCAGCACTAAGTTTGCAACAGTTTGACTCGTTTTAACAGCCGGGGCAAACTAAGTTAAACAGTTGGCAACATACAGACAGCTTTGGTTTTAGCTCCTTTCAACAGACTATTAGCTGAGCTAACACACTGTGCTGCAACAGCAGTGTTGGATAAACAGTGGCCAGAGCAGACTGCACTATCTCTGGCTTCATGCTTACACTTGGTGCTTGTTGATCAGGTGTATTGATAAAGTAATGATTTTAACTCACAAGGGTTTTATTGCATTTACAGTAATTATCGTAGTTGTTGTCAGTTTGAATAATCTTGAGTTACTTCACCTGTTTCATTTTACTGTCTCTACCAGCAGTCTTCGCTCTGTGTCTATGTACTGTTAAAAAAAAACAAACAAACAAAAAAAACAGCTGAGATTACTTAAAATTTAAATCCCAACTCAAACTCTTAAGTTTTGAAATAAACTTTAAAAAGGTTTTGCTGACCTGTAATCTTTATTGAAGATAATTTACTTTCTTCCTTAGATAAACTTGAGTCTTTGGGTTTTAGAAACTAAAAAATTCTGAAGCATTCCTAAAATTCAAAGCATTAAGTTTATCTGAAGAGGAAAAGTAAATGATCTCAACAGAAGATTAAGAGTTGGTAAAAGTTTTTGAAAACTTATGAATTTGAGTTGGGCTCAAATTTCAAAAATCTATTGCAATTTGCTGCCTGGAAATTTTGAGTTTTCTTTGTGTGTGTGTGTGTGTGTGTGTGTGTGTGTGTGTGTGTGGTGTGTGTGTGTGTGTGTGTCCGGAGGCGGTGCATGGACACAGAAGGCAGCAGAAATGCTGTGTTGTATGTGATAATAAATTATACTAAACCTTAAAAGTCAGAGCTTATCAACACTCCGGTCTTTACTAATTCAGCCCTGGGGCATGTTTAATTGTCAGGTACTAAACTCGGTACTAAACTCACAAGTGAAACAGAGTGCTGAACAGTTGTCAGATTTAAATGAAGCTTCTGGGAAATAATTGGCCTCGAGGCAATGTAGTCATCGAGTTACTCAAGGAATCGTTTCAGCTCTGATGTAGCTACAATCCATCTGGTCCTCAGAGTTAATTCAACAAGAACAATACCGATGACAATATAGGAAATATTTTAATAGATCAATAAGAGTTCCTTCAGGCAACAGATCTCTGTATGAATTACAAAATTGTTGAGCAACTTCATCCTCCTCAGTAGATGAACCAACTCAGTTTTGATGACCAACGACTGTCAGAGTGAGACATCCTCATGTTTTTGCATGCTGTACTTATGAATTGGTGTTCTCTATCGTATCAAGACTATCTCTCCACCCAGTTACATATTTCATATGTACGGGGACTGACCCACGGGGGTCAGGTGATGTGGATAATTCTTTAAGACAAACCACCTGTGAGGTGGCTGATCACAGCATAAAAGCACCTGTGCGCCGCACCCTCACTGATCATTTTGATTCCACGAGAGCAGGTTGACGTGTGTGTATGTTAGTGAGGAGACAGTCTTTGCCACTTACTGTGTGTAAGACAGAGTGTGAAGTTACCTCTCGGGGTGGCTGTTTTCTCTATAGACAGAGCTGTGTCAGGGCTTCTGCTGAAACCGGAGCGGTGGAAACAGAGGTCCAATGTTTGCTGTGCTGTCGGCATTCAGTTAGCTTTGCCAGCCACTTACTATGAGCAATGTTACCTGGCGTATTACTCTGACAAGGGGTTAATGCGCCATAGGTATGGAGGCTAGCCGAACCCGGAGCGGGGGAGGCAGCCGCCCATTGTTGCCGTGCTATCGGCATTCAGTTTGTTTTGCCGGTCACTCGAAAAAGAAACGAGCACAAAGAAAAACAGTAGTGTTACCTGGCGTGTTGCCCTGACGAAGGGTTAACGCGCCACAGGTACGAAGCACACAACACTCTAGAGAGCAGGGGAGTGCTTGCAAGTCTGTGTAGCAGGCAGGTCCTTCCGCGTTTGCACTCTCGCGTGGATTGACAACTCCCGCGAGATTTGACACTATGGCAGGTCAAGCGGGCCACAATTGTGTGGGCTATGGTGTGCAGATGCCCATAGAGGATGGCCATGATAGATGTGTGTTGTGTCTTGGACAGAACCATGCCTCTTTAGCTAGGGAAAATCCTTCCTCCTGCATGAATTGTTTTATTTTGCCAGCACGATCCTTGGAGGCCCGTTACTGTGTATTTGGGGGAAAGCGTAAACAGGCTGCTCAACCCGCTGTTTCCCAGCAGGCTAAACACTAGGGTTGAGCCAGATACTTGTTTCAGACGAGTATCCGGTACGGATAAAGCATTTTTGACGAGTACAAGCATGATACGAGTAAAACTCGTCAATATCCGTGCTCGTGCTGAAGGAAAATCCTCATTGGGTAACTGACTGTCACAGACACGTCTCTGCAGCCAGAGCTGTGCCCCGCTCTCGCACACACACAGACAGTGACTGATCTCTCTGTTCTTGGCTTGACTCTAGCTCACGTTGCTCTCTTCAGTACTCCTTAGGTTTTCTTCAGCTCGCCTCTATTTCGGTTTGTATGATATTTAAAGTTACTTGGTGAACTTGTTTCGTAACGTACGCGGTACATTTGACAAGACAGAGCTGAAAACGGCTCGTGTTGCGTCGGTCACTGCCTCCACTCCGGTCGGGGTTTTTTTTGTTTTTTTTACCGTCTGCTTGCTCTTAGTTTGGCTGGTGACATAAAGTCAGTTGGAAAACTTTGCTCGTACTGAACGCGGTTCTTTTGAGAAGAATACAGTGAACAAGGCTGACATATTATTTCCCTGTTTGCCATCACTGGATGTTTGCATGAATCACCAAGTTCACACAGATCATTAAAAAATAAACAGTCTTACAGACCACTTACACACATACACACATATAGCTGAACACACAAAGTAGCCTATATTAATATTCTTATTGTATATGGCTGCATGCAGTATCTGACACTTTCTCACTGCAGTTCATAAAAATAAATATAATAGTTCCTTTACTATTGTGATCAAAAACATTGAATCTCAATTCTGAGGCTGTTCTGTTATTCATTCATACACTTAAGAATATTCATGTTCTGAGTTCATAAAAAACTTGTTCTGTAAATAGTTCTCTTACTTTTGTGATCAAAAACATTGATTTGAATCTCAATTTTGAGGCTGTTCTGTAAATAGTTTTCAAATAAACAATAAATATAGCAACTTCTGATCAATCCATATCAATTTCAGACTTAATATAATGTACCGATTTAAGCCCCACCCATTTCCAGTTAAACCACGCCCATTGCTTATGCCCCGCCCACTTCGAGCACAGATACGGATACAGATAATTTAGATGGTTGAACAGATACAGATACAGATAGTGGTGTACTCACTCATCCCTAACGTTCATGCATACTATTTGATTTTGTGTTATCACCCATTTTACTCTCTTGATTATCCATTCACTAATTTTGTTAAATTTTAATCCTAAATAAATCCTCATTTATCGCCAAGTCGTTGTCTGTGGATATTCCTTCTGAACAGGAATTAAGATCAGTGTATGGAGAATTCATAACCCAGGTAATGAGATTGATTCATAATGGATAAATGTACTGATAAACTAATAACTGATCTACATAGTTATTAATCTGTTACAGTAATTTCCTTCTAGTAAGGTAGTGCCCCAAATTTATAACGAGTGTAAAAATTATCCAGAGGTATATTCCCCTACACCACCTTGTTTCAGACAGAGGTTTAACCGTGAGATCCGACTTTTGCTTTGAGTATTTCCCACCGAGAGCCTGCGAATATGGTAAGTCGTTGTACAATACCAGAAAATGACACTACTTTTGGACAGCATTTTGCCATAACTCCCAGTGTTAAATTCAGGTTGTGGCAACCGCATGGCATGAAGTAAGCCCGGGGATTGAGACGCAGAATATGGGCTTGGACTCCCTGATTTTGTCCTTTCATATTTGCCCCGTTATCATATCCTTGGCCCCGACAGTCATTTATGCTCAGTCCAAGGGCCTCTAGTTCCACCAAGAGTGCATTTGATAGTCCCTTTCCAGTTTGGTCGTTCACTGGGATGAAGTCAATGAAGTGTTCTTTTACATTCACTTCTAATGATGTCATATTGACAAAACAAAGAATCAGCAACCTTGGCTCCTGATGGCTCATATCCGGTGTGCAATCAAGAAGCACAGAGAAATATTTTGCTCTCTTTGTGTCATTCACAATAGAGTTTTTGACATTTGTGGCCATAAGAGAAATTAACTCATTTTGGATCTGAGGTCCTAGATAATGTGCATAAGTTTCCTTATTTCTTATGCGTCTGACATGTTCTTGCATAGTGGGATCAAATTTGGCAATCATCCCTATTAATCCCAAAAAGTTACCATTGTTCTCTTCATAAAGCTTTGAATTTGTTCCTTGAAATGCCAAATTATGCTCAGACAAATACTGCACAGCCGCTAAAATGCGTGTTAAAACGTCCTGCCAGTGTGCCTTTTCTCTGTTTATCTCTCTTTGATGTGACTCGTCTATTGCTGTGTGTGTATCCAATCTTCGTTTTGTCTCCATCCATTTTGCAGCACGTGTGATATGATCAAGGGACGTTTCGTGTTGTTTCAGCAGAGTACTCAAATGTCTCCAATCATTATTGCCATCATTAGCTAATTTGGGCTTACTTGTACTGTTGTTAAACAGTTTGCAACAAAAGCAAAATACTGAATCTGTTTTTTACGAATAAACAAGCCAGTCTCTGTGAGCTTTTTCACCATTGGGCAACTTTCTTACATAGAAGTCATCAGAAAAGTGTCTTTTTTCTTGATTCACGGGGAAATAAAAGTTGGAGACCTTGACCGGTCCTTTTTCCACAAGTAAATCCACTGTTTTGGTATCCAGATGCACGGGCCAATTGCTGAGATCGTTAAGGTCCACAAGATGCGCCAATACTTCACTGTCGGAGCAATGCTCTTCATCAGGCATTAGTGGGACCTCCTCTTCCAGGGCAAACTCTGATAAACTGTAATAGAAAAAAAGAGAGAATTGATCATGTGGTCCAGTTCAACTGAATCGGATCAGTATCAAAATGGCACAAGCCTCATCATAAAATATTTGTCAACCATAGCTACTTATTTTCCTCATCCCTCACCTTGGACTTCATCATCATCCTCAGTGCCCACGTTCCCGTCCTGCTGTTGTTGAAGCCCGCTAGGCTCTGCCACAGTGTCGGTGTGGGTGATGCTAGTTGTTGCCGCCACATTAGCATATTCAGACCCACTAGCTTTGGGCATCTGCTCAGCCACCGCATCTCTGGAAGTGCTGATAAATTTATCCAGCGATCCCCGCAGTGACTTATGAAATTCTTCCTTCTTTTTAATTTTTTTTCCTTTTCTCAGAACCCGATTCGTGCTTGCGAAATCGGTCGCGTTCTCTTGCAGCCGACATGTTAGCTTTCCCCCTCTTCCTTCTTCAGTGAGGCATAATGACATAGCGACAGTGAAAAACCCGCTTAATTTGTTGGATTTGTTTTTTTATTTATTTTTGTTTTTATGTGACCTTGACAGAGACAGACAAAATCATATATAACTAATGTATTTATTAAAAAAAAAACAGCAGGATTGCAGGGGCAAGGCCCCCTAGTGGTGCGAGGCCCTGTGCGGTTGCACAGTAAGCACTGTCCATGCGACAGCTCTGTATGGGAGCAGAGAGCAGGAAACAGGAAGAAGGCGCCACAGAGCGATACGAGGGGGACGGGAAGAAGACAGTGCACACACATGGAGAGAGCTACACCGCGGAGCAGAGGCTACCCGACGGAGGATCTGCACAGACTGAAGGCAGAGCAGCAGATACCCGAAACGAGGCCCGGGACCGGCACGTGGAACGCAAGGCGACACTTGGTCAGTACCTATTTAAGCTAAGTAGAGGGAAGTGTACAGCTAAGTTGGCCAGTGTGTGCATGTGTAACCCCTCTGTCTGTGTGAACACGTGACTGAGAACACGTCTTCTCTTCTACAGCAGCAGTCCGTGGGAGGGAGAGCAGCGCAGCCACGTGGAGGAGATGCCAAGAGGCAGAAACAAACGGCGGGCAGACAACCTCACAAGACCTTCCCCTTGCAATCCCCCCTTAGGGAAAGGAATTAAGTAAACATTTCCCCATCCTGAACATATCTCAGCACAGACATTTTTGAACTCTGAAAAGACTTTATTGAGTGATCTGGCTGAGTGGTAGATTTTATTTGGACACATCCTTATTCCTGTCAACCATTTCAAGCTGCTCATTATCACTGTTGTGTGTTAACATTTTTTTCGGTCATTGTTAATCTTTGCATTTGACAATGCCGGGATTTTACTGGTTTTAAATAAATTATTTAAAGCCATGCATGAGTCTTCTTTTTAACAGTGGAAATACACAGTGCTGGTATAGATAAGAACCCCACACCTTTGTGTGACATGACTTTTCCTCAAGCACCACCCTCATACCAAAATGTACAATGTCCTATCACTGACGAGCACCAAGCCAGTGGGACAGAAGCAGAAAAGAAGTGTCTTCTGTTAAACTGTAGACCACTTCAGAATCTTCAGTTTACAAAGAACAAATTTTACATAATGCTAGAATCACAAGTGGTCAAGTATAGATGAATCCAACGACCGCTTTGTGTGTTCCATCATCTTGACGCACCACCATTACTACAGTGGCACATCGTGTCAGTCACTCAAACCCAAATTTGTGAGACTCTCCCGAGATTATTCACAGTTTTGGTGAAGAGATCTCGTGGTTCTGGGTTTCTCTTCTAGACACGCTGTCTGCTGTTGCCTGCTGATGGTGACAGCATAGTAAGTGGGTTGATGATGTTAAACACAACCTCAGTAACTTAAAGTTCCTTTAAGGATGGCGACATTAATGTTCTTCAATTCTAACATTGTAGTTACACATTGGTTGTGACAATAGCCAGAAATGGATAATGGAGAAGAGAAAAAATGGACCACCTCTGCCACATATAAGTGATGCAGTACTGTGTAATATATATTAAAAATTACAAATAAAAAATAAAAAATTAATACAAATTAATTCACACTTTCCATCAGGTATTGAAGATTTCCAGGAACAAAGTTCCTTTCTGTTAATATTTGTTGGTCCACTGTGACACATGGTGGTCCTCTGTACACTCAGTGAATCTCTGTAGAGTCTCTGCTCTCAGACAGCAGCTCTCTTCATCAAATAAAGGTTTGTATTTTACATTCTGTTTTTGTCCAAAGTTGAAATTTGACTCGGCTGTTGGAGCAGCTGAACTGCACAGGTTCTTCCTGACATCCCTTGACATTGTTATCTAAAGTAATGTTACATAAAAAGTGTAAAAGTAGGAAACTATAAACTTCTTACAACGTCTCGCTTTCATTCATGCTCATACTGTAGAGAGACGCCACCACAGCAATGGCGACTTGTTAACTTCTGTTACTTTGCCGGATTCGTCTGTTCTCACTTGAAAGACAAACTGATTGTACTGGTACACACTGCTATTCTGTTCATCTTTCAGGACAGTTGAATTTCTTTGTTTTACTGCTTTTCAGTGAGCTCATTTGAAAAGACTGGGTGGCGTAGATGACATTGACATGGTGAAAATTTCAATGGCTGTGCAAGTACCTTTTCTACCACACATTGTTTCATTATTCAGCAGAAATCTGTTCATGAAATCATATCCATCTATCACATTGATCTCCTATAGAGGTGCAACAACAACTATTTTTATTGTCAGTTGTGTGTCTGATTAATTATTCTGACTCACCGGATACACACAGTTGGTAGTCCTGCCATTGGTCGCTTGCTTCAAGTGGATTTGCGGCATCAGCTAAAACAAGAACAACCTCTGAGTTGCAACCTACATGCTGAAAATGGCAAATTAGCACCTGGGATGCTGATGGTAAACAAGCTAACAGCTGTTATCTTTTCTTTAGCAGTGATGTAGTCATTTTGAAGCCAGAGATTACTTCCCAACATTCAAATAATCCACCAACATGAGTTCCCCCTTGACACTATTTTGCAGCACCACCGTCGCTGCATCCTGGGCTTAGTTCCTCCCAAGACACTTGTGATTGGTTTAAAGAAATGCAAAGAAGGCAGGACATTTTTTCCTCTATAGCAGAATGTGTATTTGTGGAACCAGACCTTTCTCCAGCACTGAGTGTTATGAAGAGAGATCTGGCCATGCGAGACTACACATGAATCATTTCACCCTCAAAAATTTAAAATTAGGGTTGTACTTGCGTAATTACACGTATGTTCATTAAGTACTTGAATCATTTGCAAATAACTGCAATAACATTTGTCATTCATTTCTGTAACCGCTGAAGGGTCACAGGGAGGCTGGAGCCTATCCCAGCTGACATTGGACGAGAGGCGGGGTGCACCCTGGACAAGTCGCCAGTTCATCACAGGGCTGACACACAGAGACAGACAACCACTCACACCTACGGGCAATTTAGAGTTACCAGTTAACCTATCACACTGCATGTCTTTGGACTGTGCGAGGAAGCCGGAGAACCCAGAGAGAACCCACGCAGACTCTGGGAGAACATGCAAACTCTGCACAGAAAGGCCCTGCCCCAGCCAGCTGGGGGATTCGAACTCAGGACCTTCTTGCTGTGATGCAGTAGTGCTAACCACTGCACCACCATGCTGCCCAACATTTGTCATTTTCTAAAAAATATTGCATTCAATAGTTTAAACATACATGTTTGTGATTTTTACGAACTTTCTCAAATGCCAGATGAGCTAAAAAGGAAAATGTACGAAGCTGCCATTTTCTCCATTCTTGCTTTGCCAGATAATCTGTGGTAAGTTTAAGGCTTGTGTCTGTCGTTTTTTGTTTTTTTTTTAAGGCTGATCTCTCTGTTGTGTAGTGGTTGCATCGAATAATGACCAAGGCGTGTCTTTATCAGCGGAACATTTACTCTTCATATGCTGCAGTTTACAAAGGAGAATTTGTAGAAAAAATGGGTAAACAGAACAGGCCGTTGCGGCTGCCGACTCGTGTTAATAACATCACTACGCTAGCGTCACACGCTCAACATGTTACTTCCTGTATTTCAAAATAAAAGCATCTTCTGTTGGCTAGGCTCAAATTGCTATCAATAAGTAACCGATCTACACGCATTTACCGTAAATAATGTAAATAGTGTATAATACCCTTTTAACTGCCTTTAAACTAAACAACATAAATCATGTCATTTAATTATCGTGAACTTCATTTCAAATAAACAATAATAATTCACAACACTCTATGAAAGCAAGGAATCTCACATATCTTGAGAACCGCTCATCTGATCTATTTCAAATTCTGGTGAATGGTTGCTCTGTAGTGGTGGGGGATAGGACTCATCAGCATAACGTCATCAACAATGGCACGTCGCCAACCCACATGGCTGTGCCCAGTCAGTACACTAAACCCAGAAAACAAGCTGCAGCTAAAACACCTCACTCACGATCTCCTGAGGTTTGTGTTTTAGACACAAAATGGCTCTTTTTTAACTCTTCACATCGGACATGGCTTATCAGTGCAGGAATTTCACAGTGGTCATGCCCATTCAGTTCGGCCTCATGTCCTTCAAATGAATCATATTCCCATCGGCCACACTGCCCCAGCTCTTTTTACCATTTTCCCTTCTGCCTCTTTACTGTCAATACTGTTTTTTAGACACCAGAATCTTTGCTGAGATTCTGGCTGGGCAAAATCAAGTGAAACACTGCACACATAACCAGTGGTTGGTTAGATTTCAAGCCGTTTTGTGTGATGACTCCCAGCAGAGAGAGAGGCAGTGTGTGAATATGGACAGAAGTGTCAACGTGATATAAACTTTGTTTGATCATGAAGTCTGCTATCACTCTACAGTTCTGTGGCTGCAGACTGGAGCATGTTAACAGTGACGACAACAAACAACAACAACAACAAACAGGTAGATTTGTGTTATATGCACTTGTATAAAATGTCTGTATTTCCATGCACGCATGTCCATGCCCTGTCTTTCACAATGGAAGCCCATTTCTGCCATTTTTCTGTGATGGAAAAAAATAAGATCCTGTAAGTAAATATGAGCTTGTATCTCAAAATAATGACTTAGTTTTTTTTTTTTTTTTTTTTTAATGAAGGGCGTGACCGCTTTGACGGTCAGTTGGCTGCCATCACAGGTAAATAGCCACCAGGTAGCTGCTCTATTTGGCCACCTCAGCTCCACTCATGCTCCACCTCTTTTCCTATTTTATGATTAGCCAGGAGCTAACCGAATCAGGCACTACCAAGACGGAGACGGCTGGAGCCACCACACTGTGAGCTTCTCAATGGTTCTATTATTTAGAATCCTGGGTGACGTCATGAAGAGACGTTCACGTTTTATCCAGTCTATGGGAGCAACTAACCAGCCAATGTTGCCATCCTTAGAACCACACTGTTGGCATGCCTAAACTGCATTAAAATAGTGTTTATTTAACTTGATCTATCTATTCTGTCATTTATTATGGTGACGGGGGTCCTTGTGTTGGTTACTTTGATGTCTTCAGTTTAAACTGTTGAATTTACCAAGGTTAAACTGTAAGAATGCATAGTAATTCTAAATTTAAATCTGGTTTTACCAAGTCTAACTGAATTTTATTGCTAAGTAGGTTTTCATACAAGAAACTTGCTGTGGTACACTGGTGCATAAGAACAAAGAAAATACTAAAAATATAAATAGAGATTATGGCAAGTTGGTTGAACACTTGAACCAGTTTTCACCACTATTGTCCATTTTTCACAAACAAAATCTATCAAATCAAGCCATCAGAATAATTTGAAACATTAAAAAAATCCAACCATAGCAGCTTTAAATCATCCTTGACACAAAGCTTTTTTTGGGGGCAAAGTGAATTTATTTATTCTAACGTTCAGGCAGAATAAGAGAACCTTTAGCTTTAGATTAAGTGAAAACCTTTGACATTTCCTGGGATGAAATTTCCCAACAAATGGGATTCCTGGAAATGTCAGATGCAAATGAAGGCAGCTGATTGTCGTTGAGGCTCTGCACCTGCTGGTTTGACAGGCGTCGTTTCAGACCTCGTTCTGACTCAAGGATCTCTTCAGAGCTCATTTGTAGATCTCCTGACATTCTCTGATGAGGGCTTCCCTGCACCGCAGACTGATGAGACTGTACACATCAAAGAGTGTGAGGAAAGAAAAAGAATTAGTAAAATAAACTACGATTTTGTGTCATTTTTATCTTTATAGGTGTGCCCATCATTTCTATCAGTTATAATAACATGTTACCCTCCATCTTTATTTCTCATATCAGGGAACACAGCAACTCTACAATCTAGACCCCACAGGATTTAATTGAGTGTCAGTCCTAAAGCAAAGAAGACTTGATATGTTCATTCAAATGGATGCACATTTGTATTTATGCTATTGTCACTTTTCCCATAACATACTTTCTCATTACATACTCATAGATTCTTATTGTGTTTGAAATGTTTGAAATGAGCCAAATAATTAGTTTTGACTTCAAATGAATTTAAACAGTATGAACTTCCCAAAAATGAGTCTGTTTTGTTTTCTATTCACTAGGCACTGACCCAGCTGCAGTGCATATCAACTTTTTTTCCCTCTTTGGGCAGACATTTATTTACTAGAGTAACCATATTATATTGTGAACAACATGCACATGTCCTCTGACTCATTTTTCCAGAATTTTAAAAAATGGTTGTTGCTCACTGTTATTTTTTGCCCCTCTCTGTCCTCTCTGTTTATGAATCACAGTCAGCTTTATTGGCCAAGTATGTGCACACCTACAAAGAATGTGACTCCAGTTTGTCATTGCTCTCAATGTAGACACATTAGCAGACATGCAGTTAAAAGCAAGGACAGCAAACACTGAAGAAAGAGGGTAAAGGATGATAGAGAATAAAGAATGGACAACATAAACAATGTTTTTAATGAGAACATTCCATTCTTTATCGCAAACATTTTGTTCTTTATTTAGAACATTTTATTCTTTATTTAGAACATTTTGTTATTCATTTTTAAAACATTTTGTTCTTTATTTAGAACACTTTGTTATTCACTTTGTTTATTAAACATTGCAAACATAGTAAATAACTATTAACTATAGAATATCTGACAAATCTACCAGGTACTTAATATTCCCTCAACTTTAAAATGACAATTAAAACAGAAAACACTTCCATTTTGTTTGTTTTTTTACTTCCCAAGTGTGTGTATATATTTTTTACAGTCATATTCCTATTTTTATTCTGTTTGCACTGTATTTATTACTCACTCCTTTTCTGTGTTACAAGAGAAGAGATCTGTACCATTCTGGTACTTTGGTCTCAGCCCTCCCCTACATACATTGTGGACTTTCTCAGCCTAAAAAGTATTGTATCAGAATCGTACCATAAAATTTGCATTTCAACATATGTGAAGGCCTTAAAATTTTGTCATTATTATGAGATGCTTTTGTTGTTGGAACAAAGCAGTTGTCTCATTATGAGAAACTTTATGGTCATGATGAGGGATCTTTTTAGTACAGACAACCAGGTAGTCACAGTGAAACACTGACACTGCTGACACTGGATGGTGCGTGTGTGTATTGTGGCTCTTATTGAAGGTGATTTCTCAGCCTCGCTGTACAGTCAGCAGTGTTTGGCACCTCGTGGACACTCATAAACCTTTCATGCACATCACTTTCACACACACACACACACACACACACAAAGCTCCATTTAGCACCTGTCCATCCTCTAATCAAGCTCAGCCTGTCTGTCTCATCTATGTGGACAGTATGAACACGGTCTGTGACGAGTGCAGCTTATAAAGCCCCAGCTGTCTCAGCTTCTCTTCTTCCACTGGTTTCCAATTACTTTGGTGGTTTTGGCTCTTCTTTGTTGTGGTCCATTAAGTACATGCTGAGATTTTCAATGAGGAGCGAACCTCTTATTATTCATACTGTTTATATTCATATCTTGTCTATCTGTGCTATGTGGGGGTGATGTTATTTTCTATCACAGCTACAAGTGGCCTATTAGCTAATGTAGCTTTTTTTTTGCTGTTTTGTCTTTTATTATGTTCAGTTTTTTTGTTCATTTTCATTGGGGCAGGTAGTTCATGTGGCAGCACTGTGTGGACACTGAGGTCATGTTTTCTGTATAGTCTAATACTGGGAGTTTCTAACTGTCTGTGTTTGCCAGTAAAACCATACACAGATTACAGTGCTGTTTTTTACTCGTTAGATTTAAATAAGACAATTTTTAGGACAATAACAACAAATAAAGGTTTCAGGATTTTTCCATTAGAATTTTATTTCTACCAGTGTAGAAGTTGTGTCTGTTCAGCAGGTTCATGTTTTGGCACAGAACTGATTCGATCACACCCAGTCACTGAATTTAGTTCCAATAATTGACTACTGTCACGTTCAGTCTCTCATGTTTACAGCAAACCAGATTTAATGAAAATCAGTTCATAATTCATAAACTTACACTTGATTTTGTAGTGAATTCTGCATCTCTCATTTGTGTACCAGTGGACCTCGAATGCTCCAGTATGGTAACCATGCAGATGCATGGATGGCAAAACAAACAAAACAGGGATTTATTCATCTTGTATGGTGTTTAACTTTCACAAATCATAACATATTGGGCTGCAGATGCTTCGGTTTAAGATAACACCAAACTTTATTTCAGCAAAATGTGTCCTGCAACAGACTAGAAAAGCCTTCTTTTAGCCTAGGAGTTGTTGATGACTTGTGGCACCGACTGGCCAGGTAAGAGGAGTGAGGAGTCAGCAGTCGCTACAAAACACAGCAGGCAATAAAAGTGATATTTAAAGGCTGCGAATCAGCGCAACCACGAGAAGTCCTTGAGCATACAGTCATAAATGTGCACAACAAATATTAGACTGATGAGAGATTAGCTGTGGACAAACAGAATCACATGATCTCCCCAAGGCTAACCCCTGGCAGAGATAATTATTGGTTTAAGGTAAGGGAACCTCATTGTCATAGTCAATAGAATTGCAGGTGAGGTTTGGTGAATCATCCTGCTCATGGTTTAAAAAACAACTTCAACTGTCAGTAGAAAATGGGAAGTGAAGAGCAATGTACCGTCCTAAAACTTTACACTTGTTTGACTCATCCATCGCCCCCGAGCTCCCCCGTATGTGTGCGTGTACCACCGCGCTGTTTTTTGCCTTTGCTCCTCACAGACAAAGCTAAACATAAGTCATGTTTAGTCATTTCAACAAACAGCTGATGACTGGGCAAGTCTCAGATCTACAGAAATGTGTTTCTCAATCCTTCTTACCTCTCTTACTTCCATGCTCACGTTTTATATTTAATTGTATTAAAATGTGTTGGTGTTTCATGGCACGTGTTAGGATTGCCTGCATAGAGGTAAAATATCTCCTTTTTATATAACCAAACTAGAACTAATAACCAAAGAGAGAAAAATATTTGGCCACCTTTCACATGTACACACACATATACCCCAAAATCATGCACATGTTCCCTAGTATTTCATGTTTGATGCACTTTATGCTCATTCCAATACATACTTGGCTCCCTGTGACATGCATCAAGCAGTCTGCTCTGTTATTTTCTGTGTAAACACACACCCACACACACAGCAGTGGCTGCTGTCCTATTTTTCAGCATCAACACCCCAAAAAAGCATCAGTCACACTCCTTCATTTGGCTCATCCTGGCTGCTGCACTTTCACCTCTGCTCCGTACTGGTGATGTAACTGTCACAGTGGATGAGGAGAAGTTTAGGTGTAGCAACACCTCTTCATTAACAGTCCCTGCATTCAAATGATAACACTGAAAACGCTGGTTTCCTTTTGATCTTGTTACTTGCGGGGCAGATTCCCATTATTATCAGATGCTACATAACAGAACTGGATTGAACACAGCAGGACTTCAACAGTCGTGGGTGGACGAGCTGACTGTAGAGCTCAAAGATGAAGTCTAGGATGAATGTTTAGTCTACATAATTGTTCCATCAGATTATGTCTTTTACAGCTTAAAAAGGTGCGAAGACTCTATTAGTACAAAAGTAAACGAAAAAAGTTACGCAGCTTCTTATACTGATGTTTCACCTTTTTGTAATCAAAAAGTTATAATAAGTAAATTGATGGTAATTTAACACATTCATCTATGGTCATACATTAAATTTTACACATATTTTACAAAACCATCTTGTATTGTTTTTCAGAGGCTTTTGGGCAGAACTGAGAGCTTGATTCACTCAGAGCCATTCTTATAGTAATTCACTCCAAGAATGCCAAAAAAGTATGAAAAAATGCTCTTTTCTTTGGAATAGTGATTGCAAAAAGGTCTATCTTATGAAATTAGAGTGTAAGGATGGCACGAGAACAGATGCTAAAATTCTGATAATGTGACACAGCTCATCATTTTTTTACAGTAGCATACTGTAGGTACCAGATGTGCTGGAGATGCAGTTCTTCTGGACATGACAGGGGCGGCATTAATTCTTACAAGTGCTGTAGTCTGCTGGTAAATGCCAAAGGAAGAAAGAAAAACATCCACCAGCACTGAAGAACAACAACTACACGTGTAAGATAGTGCTTTGACTTGTCCAAAAGAAAAAGTCGTGATGTGCAGGGGCAATGAATTCAGAGAAAGAATTAATGACTCCTAGAAACACTGCATGCAATAGACTTCCATCTATCTTTCTGTCCCCCTCTCTCTGTCTCCCTTTCAGTCGAACACACACACACACACACACCCTGGCTGCAGTGGTGCACACAGCAGCGCATCCAGTGCGCTCTGTCAGCTCAACTGATTGGTGCTCAAAGCACAACAAAATTAACTAAATCCTGAAAATGTGGATTTCTTTTCGTAGAATTGTTTTTCGACACAGTGCAGCTGAACACCAAGCTAAAAAAATCGAGAACAGACCCCCAGACGTGTACAACTATTCTTTTAAAATTAACTGTCAAGACATGAAGGCATAACGAGGGAGAGAATGAGAAAGAGAGTGACAGACTTCATGTCTTTTGCATTACTTTCCAGACATGGCAACATGCTCCTCTGAAAGTGATTTGTGTCAGGCTCAGTAAACGTCCCCTTCAGCGTTTGTCTGTGGTATTGAATGTGTTATTAGGATCATGGAAATTTACTGGAAATGTTATCAACTGCTAGATTTCTGGTGTCGTGACTGTTGGAGTCTGTACCCACGTGTGATTTGTGGCTTGAAGACATGGTAAACAAACTACATCTGGAGAGATTTTTATCATTTTATAATGATGATGGAAGAGGCGTGTTTTATGTGTTTTTGTTTTTGTGTTGTGTTGTTTGATCTGACCTCGCTAAATATGACATGCTGTTAAAAGGGTAGGCATCATAAGCTGTAGCTTCTGCCCACACCTTTTTCAGACTATGTCTAAGTTTTGTTAAATTACTTTATTGCAATGTTTTTCTCTGTATTATTGAATTATATGAGACTATGCATTTATTGACATGAATTTGATTTATAAGATTAATATGTATCTTTGTATTTATATATTTTATATCTTTATATCTTTCTTTTTATATACTTTTATGCTGTATATTTACATTTGTAAAACTGCTCAGCACATAATTTAATTATGACTGTGGCCAGGATGTGCTGTGTTCATCTGTTGTTTATTATTGTTGGAATCTTGCTATGCTATGATAACCATATATTTAAAAAGCTGTTTTCTGGTCTGTTATAGCTGGAGTTATTGGCTTTTCAGTGTATGCTGGAGGCTTCAAATGATGCATATCAAATGTGTCTGTTTCCAGCTTGTCTGTAGTCAAATTTGGGGGCCATTTTTGCAAGTATGGCAGTATGGGTGTCACAGGGAATGAGAGGTGAGAGAGGGGGTGGTATGCAACAACAGTCCCCTGCCAGAATCAGACTGGGAATGTTGTGATCACATGGTCAACATCTCAGACACCTACACCAACATATACTTTTAAGTCTACATATATCTGGATTTGAATTAGAATTAATTCCATCCAGAGCTGGGACTTAAGTTGGGCAAAAAGGAAAGAGTTTTTGCTGGAATAAGCAGCAGGTAGCAGGTAGCTTGTGACGTGTTTGTAGTGTGTAGTTGCCATATACAAAAAACCCAGTAGAGGGCAGCAAACACCACACATCCATCCATCCATCCATTTTCTGTAACCGCTTATCCGTGAGGGTCGCGGGGAGCTGGAGCCTATCCCAGCTGACTTTGGGCGAGAGGCGGGGTACACCCTGGACAAGTCGCCAGTTCATCGCAGGGCTGACACACAGAGACAAACAACCACTCACACTCACATTCACACCTACGGGCAATTTAGAGTCACCAATTAACCTGCTGCATGTCTTTGGACTGTGGGAGGAAGCCGGAGTACCCGGAGAGAACCCACGCGGACACGAGGAGAACATGCAAACTCCACTGCCGGCTCGGGGATTCGAACCCAGGACCTTCTTGCTGTGCGGCGGCAGCGCTAACCACTGCGCCATCGTGCCGCCCCAAACACCACACAATGATAGCAAAATAAGAAACATTTTTTTGAGAATGTCCTGGACTTAAACTTGTGTTAAACGGTAGATAATTGCCATTTACTATGTTACTATTGTTTGGATAAGTTATAATTAAGTTTGTATTTGATATTAAGAGTTGTAATAATCTAAATGAATCATTCTGACTTTTTGTCATTGTTATTTCTCTGTTTTAGTACCACACACACAGTTACATGTAGCATAAATCTCCGGTTCTATTATTTCTGTCTACCAGCACAGCTCTGTCTGCTGTGCTGCACTGTTGGAAGTAGCTTTAAAAAAGATTCAGGTGTCGGAAAAATGGGGACGAGCACAATCTCAGTCTCCACAATAACACAGTCCTTTGCAGATCCTCTGCTGTGAAAGTCCACCGTGAAAAAGGCAGTGGTGTCAAGTTAGCCACCTAGCAACAGCATCAGTCTCAACTGCTTCGTCTCAAGCAAGTTATCACTGTCCTTCAGGAAGGCCTAAGGGAATTATTTTTGGTCCCACCCACTGTAAATGAAAATGTCACTGGTTAATCCAGCTGTCACTTTCTAAACAAACACACAGGCTGTGGTGTTCTGTCCTAGTGATGAAGTCCTAACCAGTGAGTGAGCCAGATCTAACCTTTCTCTGCCAAGAGACAACAACAACAACAACAACAACAAAAAATCTGATTGGATAATTCTGTTCTGCTGTTTTCAGGACAGTAACCCTTTCATTTCTGAAGCAAAGTTGATAGAAAATTAAGTTTAAATTAGAATTAGAAGACAATAGCCTGATAATTAAATGAAATAAGTCAAATATAATGTATGTAAATATAACATCTGAAATACTGATATGTTAAGCCTTCTCTGAAGGCCTAGAAGGCCCTCAAGTTTCCCATCTGCTTCCATCAGTTGATAAAAAAAATCAACATGACTGCAAGAAATGCACTGGACTCATTTTGTTTCAGGTTGTAAGTGCTCACTGATTATGGGTTTGGCTAAAGCTTCAAAATGTGTAAGTTCAATATCCACCCCCTTTCATTGCAGTGAAATGTTCAGAAAGGAGATCAAACTAAGCAGCTTCTAATACGAGGGGAGACTGTTGTTATTCTGTGTCACTTCCCCTATTAACTCCATCTCATAATCTCACAGCTAATGACCTGACATCCTGAGTCCCCGGAGATATGAAAGGGAAGAAAAATTTCCACTTTTCTCTTTTATCTCACTCAACCTTACCTACACTGTCTCAGTGTTCTCTTTTGACCCCATTTGCATTTTGCATTTCCATTTCTGTAGAGTCTGAGGTGCATAAGACTGAAGACACACTCTATTTTTGTCTCGTTTTGTAAGTCTAATATCTTCATGAACTCTGAATCACTGGCCATCAGATACTTGTATACAGCCATGGGTGACATAAAGTCATAAAAGTAAATGGAAATTCAATACACAAGTGTAAGTGCTTTAAGATCCAACAATGGGATTATGATACAGGCCCAATCATCTATGTACCAAATCAAATAAAGAAGTTCCATGGGTCAAACTTCATAAATTCAATGAAATAAGTCCTAAATAATATGTTCAAAGACAGACGTCACATCACTAGGATGTCAGGTAAACAGAGAGAGGTTAAGGGAAAGGTCAAGTAACAGGTAGCTGAGAGGAAGAATAGAATGACAGATGGGTGCTTGGCAATTTAAGGCAGCTCTTACAGATGTCAACAGAAGTGCATATACCTGGTAATGTATGTGGCACTCAAACAAATCCACAAGTCTAAAACCTTTTGAAGCCTCTAGAAGAATAGAATGAACAGCATGATTATGATTTTGCTATTCTTGAAAATTAGTTTAGTACTGAGGTTTCATCACTGAAGAATTGCCAAGAAAATCCTTTCAGAAGCATGAAAGGTCTCAGAAAATTTCATGACCGTTTCAAGGTTCAAGGTTCATTTATTTGTTATTCTTCAACAAAAGGTTGTATAATGAAGTGCAAGTTGTAGTCCCTACTCAAATCCTTATGCTACAAACAAAAAAACTTTTTTCTGGTGGAGTGCAAAGGATGAGTTGGAGGAGGAGTCTCACAGTGTGAGGGAAAAAGCTGCTCTGTAGCCTGGTGTTACAGCAGCAGATACTTCTGTATCACCTCACTGGCACCACTGATGCTTGGTAGATGGGTACCAAGATGTTCTAGACAGTTTTAATGACCCACTGCAGAGTCCTCCTGTCCTGGGATGTGCACAAACCATGCCAAATTTGTAATGAGTAAACTTTTGGGGTAGACTTTACAACTGACTCTTTCTTGAGGAGATCAAAGCAAGTATAAAATGTGCTTCTGGGGACATGGCCTCACATATGATGGAGGGCTCTCCTGCTTTTGTAGCCTGTGATGTTCTGTTTCACCTGCCACATATCTTTGGTGTTCAAAAATGTTTGGGTAGGAGTCCTTTCTGGCCTCAAATTGAGTTTATTTGAGGGCTTATTAGCACTCCAGCAGATGGCGTTGTTTAGCTCACAATATTCATCAAAATGTAACTAAAGAGCCACTTAGTAAATCAATGACAAACAATGACAATGGTTGATATTTGTTAGCCTGTATTTTGTAAATCCAAATGGCATCCGGTTGGTTGTGTTTCCTTTGTCTGTCACCTTTATGTGGAAAATGGGATGTAGTCAATACCAAAAGCTTGTAATGTGGATGGGTTACTGTCATGGAAGTCAAGATTATGTCTAATTGTGTAATTTACATTGCCTTTGTGAGTGACATATATGTGTTCTGCTAGTCTATCCTGCAGAGTCCTCCTGTCTTGGACAAGGGATGTTCCTGGTGATTTCCTTGTCGCAAATGTTAATTTAGACTAGTCGACTAGTTTAACAGTAAGAAGACACTGTTAAATTAAATTGTAAGCTGTTAAATTGAGCAGAATTTATTAACTGATAATGTTAAACACTGTCCAAAAAAATACTGTGTGTATTAAGGGTCATTTGAAGTTAATCACAGTCTGCCATCCCCAAATCGTATTTTAAATGCCACTGAAATGTGTGACACTTTGCACCATGCAATATGAACACATCACACATTAATCTACAAAACATTAGAGCTCACTAAATACATCACCTTTTCGGGACTGAAAAGGATCACAGTGTCTGCAGGCACACAACGTGATTTACCTGGAGCTGACCTGAGTTGCCAGCTTGCTACAAAGTGTGGCTAACATTAGCATTGCTAGCAGCAGCAGCTGCTCTGCTTGTAGGTTAATGTCTGTGCTGAATGTGGTTACACATTGCTCCAGTCAAGTGGTTATGTACCAGTTTATTCTGGCACAGCCTACATTCAACCTTATTTTCATTTTCTAGATTAAAACAGTGCCACATCGTGCTGGTTTTAGCTGTCATCTGTCTGACCTTGCAAATAAAAACATCCGGGGTTGTGTGGGCCATCGGGGCATATGTGCTGGGTGAGAGAGGTTGCTGTCTGATGGGGCCACAGTCCTAACTATTGGTGGGTGGCTGCATAACATCTCAGAGGCAACAGTTCACAGGCATTGTGCATGAATTTGAACGTTTAATCGTGTAGTCACTAATCACGCACATTTCTATCTTGGACATGCACAAACCATGTCAGTTCATAATGAATAGACTTTTGGAGTAGACTTCACAGCTTATTCTTTGTTGAGAAGATCAAAGTAAGCATAAAATGTCTTAAGCTCCTCTGGTATTATGGCCTCACACGATTTTGTGTTTTTGTAGTATGATGTTCTAGATCACCTGCCACAGATCTTTGGTGTCTCTGTCTCTTTGACATATATTGTGTTATCACCTAATCTGGCAATTATTTGCTTAATAAATTGATTTGTTGTTTGGGCCATAAAATGTCAGAAAATGGTGTAAATGTTGATCTCTGTCTCCCGAAGGCCTTGGTGACATCCTCAAATGTCTTCTTTTGTCCACAGCTCAAAGATAATTAATTTACTGTCAGAGGAATAAAGGGACCAGAACCTTATTTAAGAAGCTACAATCAAAGAATTTGGACATGTCTTCTTAACAAATGGCTCAAAAAGATTAATAGATTATCAAAATAGTTGGCGATTAATTTAATAGTTGAATAATAATTAGCTCATTAATTAATCATTGCATCTCTAATCCAAGTCTTTCATGATGTTTTGAGCAGGTGCTTCCTCTTCTTTCCAGGGCTTTTCTCTTGTGCATACATCTCTACCCCACCTTTAAAACTGTGACTGAGCTTACAGAGCTGACATCTACATTCTGTCAGCTACATTCTACATTGTATCTACACTTGGAATCAGAATATTTAAATAGAATATACTGTTTACATAGCCCATATCAAATTCGGAATATTGTCATATTTGGAATAATAGTATAAAATGAGTGTGCTTGTACTGATTCTTTTCCCATTTCCCCTGGTCTTGGCAAGTCGTGGTGTTCCCAGCAGGAAGCCCATGGGCTGCTGGCTTCCAGTCACACACTGTAGCAGCAGAAACAGCCCTGACTGTATGAAATTAAACAGGACTGGCCATGTAATTGCTCCTGCAGGGACTGCTCTGCTTCAATAACACACTTTGTGATTGGGTTTGGGGAGCGGCCCGCCCTGACAGTCAAGGCAGAATAAACAAGGGGAGGGGGTCTATTCTGGTCACCCGGCCTCATGTGTGACAGCACCCAGGGGACACAAGCAGCCAGATGTGGCCTGTGCTGCTTATAACTACACACACGAACATACACACACTAGGTTTCATTCTCAGCTACCAACACTCTCCTGTCAGGGACTGTAACAGGGGTAATTGATCAGACATTATAGGATGTGACAGGTAGTGCCGGGTCAATTGTGGGGAGCAGGCCTCAGGTTGTACACGAGAAGTGGTTCCTTCTACAGTACTCCCACTGGCTATCATGTCTTTCTTTTTCTTTCTTTCTCTATGAAACTTACTCTGCATAATAATAGATACAAATTATTTTAAGTTGTTGAATTGGTCCTCGTGTGATAAAGGGCCACATGAATGAATGAGCCTGATGATGCTCTTGAAAACACTGTTTTTGACCACTGGTGGCATTAGAGAACAGAGCACCTCTAGGAAATGGAAGGGTTAGGGTCATGATATGGAGTTCCATTTCTGCTCATAGATGGGATTCACAAAGATAGGGCTACATTTCAACATTTTACTCAACTTACTTCTCAAAATGCTGCTATGAGTATTACTCTGTCCTGTTGGTTTAGATATCATACTTCTATTAAAGGGATACTTCAAACAAAAATGAAAATTCAGTTATTATCTACTCACTCATTCACACTGGCAGTTGAAGATCAGGTTTAGATTTTTAGTCCACGAAACACTGCTGGAGTTTCACTGGGAAACAGTGTGAACATGGCTCCAAACTAAGGATCTACAGTGAAGATTTAGGCTAAAAACATGGTGGAAATGACATCTTTCAAGTCAACTTGGCATGTTGGGGCTTTAGGAGACTTGGATTACACCACACGAGCAGTATGGAGGCATTTTATGTTTTAATTCTGTGTTTTTTTTATGTTTGAAAACTGGTCACCATTCACTTCCATTGTTTGGAGATTTTCCAGTGCTGTTTTCCTGTGAAACTCCAGCAGTGTTTTGTGGAATAAAAAAAAAAACTAAACCCGACTTTCAATCTGCATGAGGGTGAGTAGATAATGACTGAATTTTAATTTTGGGGTGAACTTTCACTTTAATCATGGCAAGAGATGCCTGACAAAACATCCCTAGCACAAAAAATATTGTGAAGATTTTTTACTTTAGTAAATACATGTGGTCTGACCTCAAGGTTGTCAAACTTGGGGCAACAGTCGAAAATGAAAAGTGATTATTTCAGAGCTGGACTCATTCTGAGGGCGTTCAGTATAACCAAAATCCTGCTTTTGAGAAATCCCCAGACGACTGGTAGGCGGCAAGAGCTCAGATTGTCTGGTATTGTGAGACTACGCCTTTCCTAAAGATTCAGCTCACCTTTGCTTCAAGCTGGTAAATCTCTTGACATATTGTGAATATGTGGCTGGTTGTGTGATCTCAAGAACAGAGAAAATGTAGCTTTTCTGGTGTGTGTCTCATACAGAACAGCCAAAAACTTTCTTTGATTTAAACACTGCTTTTCTTTTTTTAATTCAATCAATTACTAGCTGTAATCTATAGAGCAGACAGCTGGGGGTGGGCTGAGTGTGTCTCCATAATGACCATATTCTGAGTTGACCGCCAGCCCACTACTAATTTGTGACTTGTCAATTATAAAGGAGTGCACTGAAGACAAGGACAATTAAACAGGGCTGGTGTTCAATTGGCCTGCCTCTGTTTGATTGGAGCCTGTGGGGATGTGTTATCAGACGTTGGAAATGCAACACGGACAGAGCGGGCAGATTCATCAAGAAGGCTGAAGAAATGGCCAAGAGCAGCAGAGCAGCCAGGCTGAAAACTCCCAGTGACAGAGGCAGTCAGGCCTGCTGCAGCACACAGACCAACAGGGCTGAACTGAACTGCTGGGTGAGACTTGTACACCTTATTAAGGCCTGAGCATCGACCTTAGTGCAACAAATCTGGTCATTTTGAATTTTGTGATCAAATTTGACATTTTCCACGTGTTGTATTTTAACGAACAATGCATCAGCTTGACTTTAAAAGTGGTGGGTGCTGTCTAGACGAGTTTGTCATCAAAAGTTATTAAAAAATTTAGCTGTCTTTGAAGAGTATGGCTGTGGTGTGCCGTTGGGTTTTGATGTCTCACCATGAACCATGAACCATGAAATTGCTCTAACTTTGGTGCAAAAGGTACAATCTGCACCAAAGTTCACATGTTAGATAGGAGTCCCGTCCTGAACACATCTACATGACAATAGTCAGTCATAGTCATAGCGCCACCCACTGGCAACAAGAAGTAAGTGTTATGTTCATTTGATTTACATGGAATTTTCACAGTGTGGTCTACACTTGGTATACTGGGTGTTCTTTAGCAAAACCTAGCGGAGACAGGAAGTGACATCGAATTCCCTTCTACACTGTCTGAAGTGCATGAGAATTTAACACCTCACTGAGTCAACATCTCGACAAAGTCAAGGCCGCAGCACAGTCCGACAGGCACGGAGATGCAAGAACCCATCCAATGCTGCTTGCAGCTTTAATTTTGATTTAGTTTTATTCTTGGTCTTTTGACCAAAATTTATTTTTAATTTTTACTGAAAAATAAACTATTGAAGTCATGATGATGTGATGTTTGTTGGGGTCTGTACCAAACAAACATGTTTTCAGGAGAACAAGATTTTTAGAACAGATCATCTCTGCAACACTACAGCACTTCATTATAAAGCTGTTTTCTCACACCTTTTTCACAAAAATTTCAATTTGGTTCTGCAATTTGGATATTGCACTTGGCCATATTGCAGTTTTGATAATATTGCAATTAACTGTACAGCCGTAGAATTATTTTTGCCATGCATTATAATTTTCAAAACCATTTTCATGCTTCCAGGCATTTTAAGCCAACATCTATTGCCATGGTTATGTTTAATGTTACTATGGTTACTAGGGGTACAATGGATCAGAAAATTCACCGATCGGGTCATATCATGGTTTTGAATCACAGATTGGATCATTTTTTGGATCAGCAAAAAAGAAAAAAGAGGTGAGATTATGATTAAATTATTTTAAAATGCATTTGGCCTTGATCTCTTTCTGTCTGTAGTCACTACCACAGTAATGTAATGCAACAGTAATAATAATTATAATTATAATAATATTGAAAAATTATATATAATAATTAGATATAATAAAAATTACACTATAATAATAATAGTACACAGTAAACTTAGAATATTGTAGTCTACTGTATTATACAGCACTGTAACATGTATATACTATATGTATGATAGATAATTAGACACTTTACAGTATAATACATCAATACACTCTGTAGTCTGGATCAATGTCTGTCATAGTCTGTGCCTTTCCTCCTCTCCTCATGTGTCAGCTGTTTTCCCCCTCCCCTTTGTTTTTGTGGTTCCTTGTTTGTCTCTCTCTATGTCTGTGTGTCTGGGTGTGGCTCATCAGTCCTGCTGCCAATCTGCCTGCTCACCTGAAGACCATCCACTAATCAACTCCAGCAGTACAAATACCCCGGCTGTGCAGTCCAGTCTCCGCCAGATCGTTCAGTCTGTCTTGCGGTACTATCCTTGGCTACTAGTTGTTGATAGCTTTTTTCCCTTGTGGATTTTTTGCTGAAGATTTGTCTTTTTCTGCTTCAGATCATCACCATCTGGTTACCTGTTTGCCTGCCACCTGCTTCCAGTCTTGCCCTGTCTGCCTGCCTCGCCCTGCCTGCCTGCCTGAGATCTACTGGTTACCTCTTTGCCTGCCACTCCTGCCTGCCACCTCTTCCCAGCCTTGCCCTGCCTGCCTGCCTACCTTCCCCGTTTCTCCTGAGATTCCGGAATCAACTGGAAACATCCATTTTCATTTTTGTTTGAAAATAAAGCCACTGAAAACTGAACTGTTATCCGGGTCTCGCTTTTGGGTTCTAGTTCTCCATTTCATACAATGTCCCGCCCACAACACTATCTGATTGGTTAGAAGTCACGACTAATAGCCAGTCAACACAGATACACTGTGTCACAGAGAGACAGACACAGAGCTGCTGCGAGGAGCTGAGAGGAACTGTGTGTGTAGAAGTTCAGACAGCAGATATCGCCAAAGTTTCAATAAATATCACAATCATATGATCTGTTTCTTTGACAGCAGCATATTTACACAAATGATGATGACTGACATCATGGTCATAATTTTACTTGAGGCGATGTGATGGCTTTTAAATCAGTCACTCTTCACAGAGATGCACTGCAGAGTAAAACACAGCAGCATCTGTCCTGCCTTTCACTGCAACCCTACATTGTTACTTTGTTTACCGTGTTTCACACTATGATGGTTACATCTAGTCCGCAGATCCATATGGGACAACTGTGATCTGTTGCACCCCTAATGATTACAGGCATTACTTAAATCCATTGGTTCCCAACCTTTTTTAACTTGATGAATAAGACGTTGCATTCAAACAAGAATGTTCTGTTTTTTTACAGGGCTCTTGTTTTTCCAATATATGCAAGACCACAGGGACATTTCAGTATATATATTTCATTTTTCATTTGACAAGATATGATGCCCTTGATGTCAAAACTTTTCCCTGAGAGATGATGGTTGAAGGTATGTGTTTTATATGTAAAATGGCATTGTTGAAAGTTCCTGCATCTGTAATTGCCAGGTGGAACCTGACTGTGACAGTGTGAAGGGGTGGGTGGAGGCAGCTCTGCTCTCACCAGCATATTGATGAGGTGGTCTTTTCTAATATGCTTTTGGTGAAGGGTCTAAAATGCACCATTGCTTTTTTAGAACCTCTTCAATGTCTCCTCCAAATGGTGAGTACTGAATACAACAGGTAATTCACGGTATGGGGTTCCTTTGGTGTTTTTTTTTTTTTTTTTTTTTTTTGTTCAGACACACAGTTTGAGTTCTGTTGTCAAAATGTGCAGCATTCTTCATGATCCATTCCTCTTTTTACCCCATTTTTCAGAAGCGGTCCTTGAAAACAGCTGATAGTTCCTGCAAATCCTCATAAGAACAAAAAAATCTGTCTGATACAACTAAATTGTGAGATAGGAAGTTTTTTGGAATATACTCTCCATGTGCAGTAGTACTGACCTTTGTCTGTGTCCTTACTATCAAAGTTTTCAGGGTGTTCTGCTCCCTAATCATCCAAAAAGTTATATATAAAAGTTATATATAACTTTTAATATAGGCAATGGGTTCAGATTAGTTTAGATTTGTGTTAAGTGTCCAGTTTGGACAGTGGCTAAGATCCTCTTGGAGGTTATTCCAAATATGTGCAATGTAGTGAAGTAGCAACTTACAGCTTCTCCTTGTTGTGTGTTAACCTGCAGCCTGGGAACCAGACGTATCTGCAGAGTGTCAAGTCAACAGATCTATCCAGCACAACATGTCATGCTCCCAAAACTGTCAAACAAGACAGGGCTGATCAAATATGGATTAAGGTTTTCTAATTCTTGCCTAAAATGTTTTCAGAAACATATTATAGCATACTGTTTAGATGTAATGTGAAAAAGATCGCGACCAGGTGGCCATTTATTAAACTCTTGCAAGATTTGTACACATTATTTTTTATAATGTGACAATGCTGTGGTTAAGATCTGAGTAATTTTAGAGACATAGAAACACTGGGGAAAGATCATGGTTTGGGCTAAAATGATCAATCTTGCAAGATCTTTGTGAGTCTGGGGTTCCCTTCTAGACACGAACCATGGAAGCAGCGATTGGTCACATGTTTTGTTGCTCTAATAGGCTGTGGGCCACATTTCATTGCTCTGATTGGTTGTAGAGCTATCCAATTGTGTCCAGAGGCATTTTGGTCTGTGCATGTTCTTAACATCCCTTTGAAATCAAAAATAAACAGAGAGGTTCTGTCAGGCTACTTGATGCAAGGAACACCTGTTCAAATGAACAAACGTTCTTAAAGGTTCATGTTGACTAAACATGTCAGATATATAATTTGAGCTCAGCCCAATAAGGAGAAAAACAGAATTTTAAAATCAGTTATCTGACTAATAGGTAGCCAGTGCATGGGAACTGAGATGTGTGCATTTCTGTCCGTTTTTAGAACTTCTTGCAACTACATTTTACAACAGTCTTTCACTGCTTAAGAGATTTGTATGGTAGACAACAGAACAGATTGTTGAAAATAAATGCATGAAGCAACTTATTGATATCCTCTTGAAAATGAGCACTAAACTAAAATCTGAATCTAGGATAAGACCCAGATTTCTGAAAATAAGTTCAGTTTTCCATCCATCCATCCAGTCAAACATTTTGCAGGAGGATCCCGAGGCATTCCCAAGCCAGATGAGTATGTAATCCCTCCAGTGAGTTCTGGATCTACCCCTGACTCTCCTCCCAGTTGGACATGCCTGGAAAACCTCCAAAGGAAGACACCCAGTAGGCATCCTAATCAGATGTCCAAACCACCTCAGCTGACCCCTTTCAGTGGTCACTACCCAAAGCTAATGATCACAGGTGAGGGTTTGAATGCAGATCAACTACTAAATCAAAAGCTTTACCTTCCGGCTCAGCTTCCTATTTATCACAACAGTACAGCACCAGCATTACTGCTGACGCTGTACCATTCCATCTGTCAGCCTCACGCTCCACTTTACCATCACTGGACTCTGAGATACTCAAATTCCTTCACTTTGGAGCAGCAACTTATTCCCAACCCAATCACTGCTTTCCACAGAGAACCAGACCTCAGACTTGCTTCACAGCTGTAACAAACCACATCATCCACAAATATGTAAATCTGAAAATTGGATCAGAACTGCACTTCAGTTTTGTCTTTTTTAGCAAGAGATAACTAATGGGATTGTCACTCAGTGAAAGAGGAATACTTGAAAGATTTCAATAGCCTAAGTGCAGTAATTAATACTGTTTTGAAGAATATATATATATATATATATATATATATATAGAGAAACATCATGAAAGCAGATGCTGCCATGCAGGTGCACTGCATGGTACAATTAAGCAATTAGCATCCAATCATGCTCTGTGGCATAAAAATGCAAAGCGGACCCAGTTGATTTTGATTTTGTATCACGATAGTAAGAGGAAAAGATCTAAATGACTCTGAAAGAGGGGTTTACTTTCAAACTCGTCTTTCAGTAGGAACACTAGTCAGAAATAACATCTGCACTGACGTGTGTGGTGAACACCAAGAGAATGGTACAGGTCTGAATGCTTGACCTCTACAGTGAGGGGATTTGGTGGTTCTGTTACGCTATGGGGACATTTTGGGGGATGATTAGGATCACTGTAAATCAATCCAAAGTTGGGTACACTATATTTTACAGGTCCACAGTTTCACTGCAAGTTGGTGGTAATGAGCAAATAGCACCCAAAATTTCTATATATTGTCCAGAAATGAGATCAGCAGCGATACCATTTACATAACACACAGACCTTATTTATATATTCATGTCGAAGCAGCAGGTGTGTAACTGAATTGTTACAGCTTTCCAATTAGCCTCTGCCTAACTTCTGCTGGCCATCCCAGTTTAACTTCTAACTAGTTTCTGCCTAATTTCTGCTGATCATGCCAATTAAAATTCTAGTTTCTCCCTAACTTCTGGTGACCATGCAATTTAACTTCTAACTAGATTCTGCCTAACTTCCACAAATCATGCCATCTTAACTTCCAACAAGTTCCTGACTAACTTCTGTTGATCATGCCAGTTTTAGTTTTAACTAGTGTGTGCCTAATTTCTGCTGATCATGCCAGTTTAACTTGCAGCAAGTTCCTGCCTAACATCTGCTGACCATGCTAGTTTACCTTCTAAGTAGTTTCTGCCAACTTCTGCTGATCATGCCAACTCAACTTCCATCTAGTCTCTGCCTAACCTCTGGTGATCATGCCAGTTTAACTTGAAAATAGATTCTGACTAACTTCTGCTGGTCATGCCATCTTAATTCCCAACTACTTTCTGCCTAACATCTGCTGATCATGCCAGTTTTACTTCCAACTAGTTCCTGACTCTCTTCTGCAGACCATGTCAGTTTAACTCTAGCTAGTTTCTGCCCAACATCTGCTGATCAGCAGAAGGTAGACATTAGACAAAGACACTAGCCAATAAGAGGAGCGGAACTCTAGTTTTCCCTCAAACCAGTTGAATTACATTGTGACTAAAGGTTACTATGGAACTTTAGCCCAGTGGCGCCAAAAATAACCCGCCAACTCCAGCTTTAAATGCGTCTAGCCAGATTGCCAGCAGTGGAAGGGTTGGTTCAGTGATTTCTGGAGGTCATTGACCTCACTAGTCAGGGTAAGAGGTAATCATCACTCTCCATTGGCTGCAGCAAAAGACTCTGGCTGAGGCAGTTAAAGAGAGAGAGGCATTGTGTCAAATAGTTGGTGCTGAGAGAGTATAGCTACTGTACCTTGCAACAGTCGTCATCTATCATCGAGCAGCACAGGAAGGTTGAATATTAAGTGAGGACATTTCCACTCCTTTTTAAAGCCCATGGGTCTGTGTCTTGCTCTGGCAAAGTTCCTGTTGACCTTTACGGTAACTGATGGCTGGTCCAGAGTGTCTGCAAAAAGTTTAAGTCAGCAAAAACAAATGATGCTGGAATTAAATTATAATTAGAGCACGTGTTTATGAGATAAACCTGATATATTTACTCACTGTCTGTGAAGAAAAGTCCATACTAGTGGCCATTAAAGGCTTTGAAACATGTTAGACACAGTAAATACCACTAGATGTGGATGTTACCCCCAAAAAGAAAACCATCACCTATTACTTGTGCAAATGTCAGTGAATACATCGGTTTTAGCATATTGGGAGGTTTGGGAGGCTGGGATAATGTCTTGTGATAATTTGTGCTACTTTTTGGCCATTTCCTCCAATTAAAAGTGAAAGGATACATTCAAATCATGAACTATCACTTCCTCTCCTCCAATTAGAAGAGACTGACAGGGAAGCTGTTGTTGCTGCAAGGCTGAAAGTTTTTTTTTTCTTTGAATTATATTTAGTTCCAAAGTCATAACTCTGAGATAAATGCCTCATTCTGTCTGCTGCCTGGAGAAGTCTGCTTCTGTTTAATGTAACACAATGCAAAAGACTGGAGTAAATTTTTCATTATATTACCTGTTTGAGGGTTTCCAAAACTTTTTTAATAGATCCCCTCCACTCAAAAAAATGTGCTTTTTTATGTTATTGTCCCCTAAAATGTTTGACCTTGCATAAACTGACTTGTATCTTTGCAAAATTTGTCACTAGTGAGGAGTCTTAGACTTCTCCACTGAAGGGCGAGATACACTTCCCTAAAATCTGAGATTCAAACATACCTGGGCGCAGCTGTGGTCATGCAAGGTAGAGTCTGAATGAGAAGCACCAGTAAATCACAGAAATAAAACATTTCCTGATGATTTCTTCCTGCTAGTCTGCAATTACTGTGCACAACCAGAGCCGGTTGGCCTCTATACACACTACGCAAGTTGCGTAAGGCCCCAGAGGTACACAAGGGCTCCGCCTCTCCCTTGTGGCAAAGTGGGTGTCAGTGTTTACAACTTTGATGAGAGGATGAAGCAGAACTAAAAAGAAAATAACATCCCAAGAGTGAATGGGATGAACTATAATCAGGTAAACTTGTTTTTTCTCCTCTACAAGTTTGATATCATTCATTCACAGTGACAACAAGTTGATGTGATAGTTTGTAGTGTGTGATGCTCCTCCCTCTGTCTGTCTGATGTTAGATGTGCTGCAGTCTGTCTGTGTCCATTCATATGCACATGCACTTTCCCACAGCAGCCACTGTGGAGACCAGTCTGTCTGTCCAGACATGATGTTTCCCCTCTGAGGTGGCCAGCAATGTAAAAAGTATTCAGATCCTTTACTTTAGCAAAAGTGCTGCATTCACAAAACCTTACTGAAGTAAAAGTATGTAAATATTATAAGATAGATGTATTGTAAGTAAAAGTAGTCATGTTGCAGTAAAATTGTCTGGTTTAATCTACAGCAATGCATCATGGTCTGGAACCACTTTGTTTCTGCAGTAGAATCTACCGTGACTAATTTATGATCTATCTGAACTACTGTCTTTTTAATAGAAAGACAATAGTTCCTGCATGAAACTCCTCACAACAAGGTGTGTGGATTATCTTGAATAACCAGGTTATGATTTTTGGAAAGAGACACTTTTTTTTTTTTTTTAATTTTCAAATATATTTTTGGTGCTTTGAGCACCATGAGCTGAGTGCCATTTAGTCCCATTATACTGGAGAGAGGGCAGACATAGCCAGGGGAAAAATAAGCATTTGATTTAAGGTGAACTATCCCTACAAGGTTCTGTTCCATTCATACCAAACCGAGACTGTACATGTTGAATCACTGGAAAGAATCTGTTACACTAAATGGAACACAGGGAGCCTTTTTACAATATGATGATAAAATCAGGGGAAATTGGGGAAATTAGGCAAGTATTAAAGACCACTCTTTAATATATACCTGTTTTCAAATAAAGATTCTCTTTGTTTGAGGTAAATAAAGGCCACCATCTAAGAATTTATGGTACGACCCAAAACATCTCTGCATTGTTTGACTGACAATGCAGGATGAGAGACAAAATACATCCTTAATACTGTCGGATTCCAAAAAGGCAGCATGCTGTACCTTTAAAGTTTGATTTATTATTGTCATGACAGATAAAGGCATTTTCATTTTAAAATCAAGTGCAGGAAGATGAACATTTAACAGAACGAGTTTGAACAAGAAATGTAATCTCTGACTGTGTTTATCACAGCGAGGGATGAGTCTGTACAAGTCTGAAAGTGGAGGGAAGCAGCTCGTCCATACTAAAGTGGAGCAGTGTCAGCTGCAGATTGATGACCTGATCTGCTTGATGGATGGAGCTTCAGCATTCAGCTATCTGCCTTTCTGTCAGCGTCTGAGCAGCAACACGCAGCACTGCAGAGCAACTCCACTCCTCTCCTCACAGATAGCACTATCATCTCATTCAAACCATATGAAACAACATCACCCCTGTTCACTCACAGGATGGGCTACAGTAAAACCAAATCACAACTCTTCTCATCCCTGAAGAGAAATGCAATTGATTCATCTTTGTTCTGAGTAGCTGATGACTTGATGTTGTTATAAAATGCTTAGCAACATCTGTGACCTCAGCACTCCATAGGGCTTTTCACACTACATATTCATAGCCCAGGTCTATCCTTAACCCTGGGTTAAGAGTTAACCCTGGGATAACTTAGCCCCTTTTCACACAAACATTGTTAACCCAAGGTTAAGGTAAGCCCTGGGCTATACGATTCACACTGTCCTTCTTCTTGCTCTGGGTTAAAGCCTCTGAACATCCACACAGGTGTTTTCCGTTAACGTGGCTTATTACCATCTTCTTCTAATCTTTTAGCCCTGTTTTACACTGGCTGCTTTTAGCCCTGGGTTTAGTCGATTTTCAGGGGATAACCCTGCAAACTTGGGGCGAACCCTACTCCAGAGCAGGGCCAACTAACCCCAGACTAAAGTCAGAGTTAGCCCACTTTGGAATGTTCCTGGATTGTGCCAGTGTGAAAGCTCTTTTAGCCTAAGCTAACAGCTCCCTTAGCCTAGGGCTAACTGTTCTCTTAACCTGGAGCTGAATGCAATGTGAAAAGTCCTTATATGTTCATCTGTGACTTTACACTATGATATGAATCAGGACTTTTCACACTGTATATTCTTAGCCTAGGCCTATCCTTAGTCCATTATGTTTGTCGCATTGGATTGTCCGCGACTAATGTTTACATTCTAGGTGACAAGCCTTTAGCATCTTTTCACAATGGCAACTTTTATACCAATATTTAGTTGATTTTCAGGGAATAACATTGCAAAGTGCCCTTGTCTTGGGCCATGAAACCCTAGGTTTAAAGTGTTTGGAATGTGCCAGGATCATGGCAACAACAGCTCCCTCACCATCAGGCTAAAAAGCCTCTGAGAATGCTTTTAGCCATGGGCTAAGTGCAGTGTGAAAACCCCTAATGTACAGAGTGCAGAGGAAGGTCTGCCCCTGCTGTATAGGTACATAGTTCACAACCATGAGACCTCAAAAAAAGTTTTGATTTTGAAAGCAAAAAATTTGAGTTTCATGTAATTTTCTTAGATTTTGGTGACTTTTAAACATTGAATATAAGTACACTGCAACAGCATTTTTATGATAAGTAATTCTCAGGAAAGAATACAAAATAAGTTGCAGAAATCTCTGGCATAAAATAATAATAATATTCATTAGTTTTTTTTTTTCATTCATTTAATTTTTTGCCCTGCCTTGAAAAGAAAATTGATGCAGCAGATTTTACAGAATGCATGTCCTTTTCCTTTAAAACATTCCTTAAGAAATGGGAATTCTTCTTAGCATGAAGTCATAAATTAAGCAAGAACGAGAAAGAATTTCACCTTCAAAACCTCAACAATTAGCGCCCTCAGTTCCTAAAAAAAGGTCATGTGAACAGTGGAAAGCATTCTTCTGGAGCATGTTGCAGGCATCAAATTGATAATGAGCGTATATTTCCAAAAAACATTAAATATCATCTCTTTGAATTGAATATATACAGTTCCATGTTAACTGAGTTGATGCTGATGGGATGAATGATGTCGGCATAGAAAACTCTAAAGTAGTGTAAACTTGTCACAGACAGTAAATCTCCCAGCCTGCCTCTTTAATTTTTCCTGGTCCATTTATCTACCTCACTGATGCCAGGTTTTGCCGTCAGCCAGCAGCGAGGCTGATGGGAGGGGCTGTGTGTGGATTGGACGCTTCCTGGTTGTCAGGAGCAGAGGAGGCTGGGAAGAAAGCTTCTCATTCTTGTGGGTTACCATGGGACACAGACTACAGCCGCTCAGTGTGCCTGCACACACTCCATCATGTTAACACAGTGGCATTACTGTGTTTGTTATCCTGCTATTCTGATAATGATGCAATCCATTCAGACGGTGCTGTGGAAGTGTTCCGAGGCTGAGGGGAGACCGGTACCAAATCATCTCTGTGTCTGCAGCAGATACTTCCCGGTGACACCAAACTGCCAACGTAATCATAGGCTGAAAATAACAGAGGATGAAGTGAGGGTGATACTACTGCTAATACTAATGGCTTCATTTCAGAGCTGCAGTCACGACTGCTGAAGTCAAGACTGAGACAAATCCAAGTTCATGTGTTTGAGAGAAAGAGTCAAGATGACACCAAAAATCCCAAAACAAATTTATAAAACAGACATTTAAAGGTTCAGAGGGTAAAGGGATAGTTGCATACCATGACAACACACACACACAGTTCAAACAGTGTGCACACACACGTGAACGTGGCTCCAAGCTAAGGCTCTACAGTGAAGATTCAGACTAAAAACATGGTGTAAATAACATTTTTTTAGTCAACTTGGCATGTTGGGGCTCGGATTTGGCTTTGGATTCCACCAGATGAGCAGTATGGGGGCATTTTATGTTTTTATTCTGTTGTTTTTTTACAATTGAAAACTGATCGCCATTCACTTCCATTGTTTGGGAGATTCTGCAATACTGTTTTCCTGTCTCAGGAAATCTTTTCCTGAGATTACAATGACCTGGACGAATGAGAACATTCACGGACACTGTTTTCTCCAGCAGTGTTTCATGGACTAACAAAATAAAGCCAGACCTTCAGGCGGCATGAGGATGAGTAGACAATGACTATGCCTTTAAATACCTGGGACTCCCCAATAGTCAGTCAGAACTGATAGTGGAATGGCTAATTGCACTTTTGCAGGAAAATTCACAAGTCAGTATTGTATAGAATTGTCCAATTTGAATGATCCTGCTATCAATTTGAATTTTTTTTTACCACAGTGGAGCCAGATTTATAACTCTGGAGAGGCTAAGAAGCATCTTCTACCACCTCGGTATTCAAGAGGGGGGCTGCAACCCGTAGGAAGTCCTCAGAGTTACTGCACGGGAGCCGCCAAATTATTGTTTTTTTGTTTTGTTTTGTTTTTTTGTCTGAAAATACACATTAACATAAATCAAATATATTGGTAGCAATGATAAATCGGCCTGTTCATAAAAAATAATAATTTAAAAAACACTGGATGGAAGCCAAAACTTTTTCAAGGTTCAAGGGTTTTTTATTGTCATTTTCACTGTGCATTTACATACACAAGAGAACAAAATTTTCTCGATCAGTGACTCCAGTGCAAGAAACATCAAAGTAAACATATAAAATAGTACACATCATAATAAAATATGAACAACCAATAAATAGGAATAAAATCAGATAGAAACAGTCCATTCTTTCAAAGTGCATTCAGTCTCTTGACTTGACAGGTGACTAGCTGTCAAGGGTGAGTGTGGGTGTATATGTGGGGATGGGGGACAGGATAAGGATTTACAACCAAGTTCTGTTGCCCTTGATTCAACAATTCCTGCATAGCTGTAATCTGGATGACTGACAATCTTTACAGACGTCCCCCAGATAAGATTTAGGGGGATCTATTGGTAGAATATGGAAGAAATTGAATAAAATATTCTTAAGTATACCACTAATTATATATTTAAAAAAGCACACAATTTAAAAACACATAATTAAAATTCCAAAAAAAAAAAAAAAAAAATCTAAATCTGTTTGCTGCTCTTTACTTCGCTCATTGCATAAATTCACCGTTCAAACCTCCAGTGTGTCAGATTCACATGGATTTATTGGCATAAAATAGCAGAGATGGAATATAATATTCACCAATACCTTTTCATTAGTGTATTATAACCTGAACATAAGAATAGTGTGGTTTTTTTTTTTCCCTCAATCCTCCTTTAAGAAGTTTGACTCTGTTGTTTCGTCTCTCATTTGGTAGATTTCTGGGAAGCACTGAAGTAAAAGCAGGGCTAAAGGTGGATTTGGACTTCCACAGTTTAAATTGTACTGTCCGTCCATTTAAATATTTTCTTCATCTTTTGTGCCCTCCTGGCAGCAATCTGAAAGGAATCCCTGCATAGTTGCAGATTGCGCACCTTTCTTGTAAGCATTCATGTCTCCCAGCTCTCCTAACTAGTCCAGTAAAGGTGAAAAAATATGTATACGGGAATGATCCCATAATCAAAAACTCCTAAAAAGTTTGGTCTCAGGTGTTATGAAAGCCCCTAAAATATACCTGGACTCCCCGACATCCTCCTATCATGTGTTCAGACTGGATTTAGAGGACCTGATCTTCACAACTTGGAGGGAGAAGGGTATCATCTCACTAAAGGATGTCTACATAAATGACCACATCACCTCTTTTTGGTAACTGCAGCAGAAGTTTCAGCTCCCAACTTCACATCTCTTCTGTTTCCTACAGTTGCAACACTTTCTGAGGGCTCATGTCCCCCTGTACGAACAGAAACCTCATCATGCAGCTTTGGACGGTCTCTTAACTATTGAACCACACACTAACAGTGCTGTGTCTCACTTTTACTACAAAATTTATGTAACAGATTTAGAGAGGACTGGCAGAAAGAGTTGGAAGTGTAATTTCAGATGAAGAGGGGAAAACCTGTGTTGAAAATATCCACAGTAGTTTGATCAGTGTTAGGCATCCCCTGATTCAGTTTAAAGTTGTGCACAGATTGCACTTTGCTCCTGCTAGATTGCAAAAGATATTGAAAGATTCCTCATCCCTCTGTGTGAAATGTCCAAAAGATCAAGGTACTCTTGTCTCACCATTTCTTACAGTGTCCTAGGCTACAACCTCTCTGGGGTCTTTTTTTTAATTATTTTTTTGCCAAGTCTTTTCATAAGTTTCCCCCTGCCCCTCTGACAGGATTACTTGGGGTGTTTGAGCTGCGTAGAGTGAGGGACAGGTATGAAGCCCAGGCCATATCTATGTCCACATTGCTAGACAGAAAACTGCTGCTATAATTCTGGAAATCTGAGAAGCTCTGAACATCTGATATGTAGCTAAAGGAATTAGGAAATATGTTACATCTAGAGAAAATTAGATTCACTATGTCAAACAGAGAACTATTTGAGAATTTAAATTTGAAATTGAATTTGGCAACCTGTTGTTAGTCTGATTGAAAAACTTGATTTGATTTGATTTATTGCCAACATTTAAAAAAATAATTGTAGAAACAATACAAAACAGAAACAAACAATAAATAATGAGCAGGCTTATAATAAAAAACTTAAATTAACATTTGATGTCTGAAACGGAGCAGGAAGAGTCAACATGCTTGTCCAGCCCTACCCCTGATCCTAATCTATACTAATCCATCACACATCAAACTATTACAGAAATACTCTTCCCTCCATCGATCAGCCCCACATTTACATCACTGCACTTCTTAATACCTGATAACCACTATTACCCCATATTTAGAAAAAAAATTTGAAAAATACAAATTTAGAAAACCAATAACGTTATTACTTAAGTGGACAAACAATGGTCTGATGGGTTAACTGGGTCACGGTGTCATAGGTCAATAACAGAGGTGGACAAAGTACTCAACCTCAGTACTTGAGTCAAAGACAGATACTCCTGGTCAAATTTTACTCAAGTACAAGTGAAAGTTGCTCAGTCAAAATTTGACTCAAGTTTCAATACATTGCTGTATTATTGCATTTACAGAACCTTGTAACTCTCTGAAATCACCTAATGATGCACTGACCTGCTTGTAGAGCCAAATGTCAATCACATTTTAGAAAATTAAAACATTAACAGCTGACTTCAAAGCTCTGCTTAGTCTAAAAATAACGAGTAACGAAAACCTTCCTAGAGATGTAGTGGAGTCAAAAGTAACACGAAGCCACAACAGGGAAATAATGTACATTTAAATACTTTGTTGTTGTTGTTTTTTTAGTTTTATATACAACCTGCACTGCTCCCAGAAAACCACATACTCATCAAGACGAGTGGACTTAACTCTTACTGTATTCTAAAGCAGTCAGATGCAGTTTCATTTGAACTGTGCAATACCAGTATTCACTCAGGTGCAATTCAATTTCAGTTTGTGCTGTGGTGTAAATTACTTATTACCTCAAACTAACTTGAGTCAGTTACTTTATGTTTTATGTATATAGCTACAGATAGATATATAAATATTTGTTATATTTTTTAGACTTTTAAAATTCCCTGTTTAAATTGATCCTCTCTTTTATATTTCCTCTTGTTTATTTATTACTTACTGTTTTGTCATTGATGCTTCTTTATATTTTACGATCCACTTTTCCCTTTAACAGTGCAAATTTCCCTGCTGTGGGACTCTTAAGGATTATCATCTTATATAAACTGCTTTTCAACTGAAGCTCTTGTTTTGATGTCTTTATGTGCACAGAGTTTAGTTTCAACAAGGGAAAAAGAACAATACTGTCTTTGTGCTTCTGAAGCAGGGGTTTTTGGGGTTTTCACAAAAAAATACGAAGACATAACCTTAGAAAAACATGTAAATACTCATTTTCTGTGGGAGCACTTAGTGATTGTAACTGTCAGAGAAAAACTTTAGAGTCTTACCTGCCAGTAGAGACCAAAACCATGTGTGTACTCCAGATGATTCAAGAACAGCTTTCAGTTTACTCTGGGTGTTCCTTAAAAAAGCATTTCAGGCTAATGCTACATGTGTTTAAAGGACAGGAGGACACACTCTCTATTTTGTGTCATTTGTTTCTGTTTTTAGATTTATTTGTTGTTTCTACTATTTGTTAAACATTTAGAGCAAAAAAGCAAAAGGAGTGAACTAAGCAATAAACCAACCAAAACTTACATAACTAAACAGAACTAATCTTCCAAATAACACACAAGAGGGACACATATATGCACAGAGCAGTCCAGGACAGACACAAAGGGGAAACTTGACTAACACCATCAAACATCTTCATCTAATAAACTGAAAAATATATGAACTAAACAATCTATCAAATGACACTTGCAGAGAAAAAATTCTAATATCTAAAACAAATGATAACAGAACTAAACACAAGAAGACTTTTAAGAAGTCCAAATTCAAGCCCCCCCTTCTTCCTGCTCCTGGTGGCTCCTTCCACTTCCTGTGGGCGGTCCTTAAAAAGCCATCTTTCACAAGGTTCCAGCCCTTTGCCAGTGGAACTTGGAAACAAAACCAAAGGTAAGTGTTAATACAAATTAAAGGACCATGCATCAGTATTTTAACTACACTGAATGTAGCAAAATATATGTGAAAACAAAAGACTGTGTGGTGACATTTGTTTTGAAATGCGATGGACAAGGAGTCACATGGTCCCCAAAACCATCATAAATCATCCTGTTGTGACCAAGAATATTCACACAAAATGTCATGGTCAAAATAAATACTTTAGATTACAGTGTTGGACCTTGGGACACACTGTAGTTGTCCCACTTGATGGAAAAAGTGTCCATCCAATCACCATTTACAGACGGGGGAGGTTTTAGTGATTTGAAGGCTCCAGGCTAAAACTAACACGAGGCCCTTCACCATTTTACTGAGCGCAGTCGCAGCTAGTGAACAAAAGGAGGCAGCACTTTTCATAAGGCCCAAACTTTGTCTGATTTCATCAACTAAACTATTTAACTCATCAGTGTTCAGCAGTGGTGTAATGTAAATAAGTACATTTACTACTGAAAAACAACAATGAGGTACTTGTACTTTACTTGACTACTTTCAGTTTCTGCTACTTTATACTTCTATTCCACGTCCATTGATATTAACAATCCAAAATATAAATATTTATCATTAAACTACCCTGCAATACTGTCTGAAGTATTTCAAATCAGCTCCACATTTACCAGCTGCAACATTAAACTGATGAACACATTCATGCATTAATAACTATAGCCCAATTACATATCGTTCTCAAATGAGTAATATTTGATACTTTAAGTAATTTTACTTTTGATACTTTTGTAACTTTTAAGGCAATTATGTATGTATTTTGTACCTCCTATATTGGGCTAATGGTGGCTACCTAGTTAGTTACAGTTGGAGGGTACTGAGAAAGTTGTCATTCTAAAAGGTGTGCAATATTCATATATTTATGATTTAGTGTTTTAATAATAATAATTTAGTGTCTTACAGTATTGAGTTAGTGTTTCCAAATAATTATTTGGTATTTAAAAACAATTTAATGTTTCAAAATAAGTGAAAAAAGTGAAAATTGGTCACCATTCACTTCCATTGTTTGGGAGATTCTGCAGCACTGTTTTCCTGTGAAACTCCAGCAGTGTTTTGTGGAGTAAAAAACTAAACCTGACCTTCATTCAGCATGAGGGTGAGTAGATAATGACTGAATTTTCATTTTTGGGTGAAATATCTCTTTTAAAAAGGACAAAAATCAATGTGACTGATGTAAAATGGGAATGAAATGTGTTCAGTCATTCTTCAGTATCCAGTACACATGGATACTTACAATCAAAATGACATCCACTGACCCAAGAGGAAAGTATCTTTGCAGCTCATAACAAGGTGATATATTAGAAATTGATTGGCTCAGATGGAAGGTTCATGACTGATAGTAGATAATGTGTGTGTGCAGATGTATGTTACTGTCTGTTCCCATACATGACTGGTAAAACACTCACACAGGGACTAACCAAATTAAGTTAAAATTGTATTTATTTTGACAGTCTTAACATCTTTTTTGTCTTCTTTCAGTGTAAGTCAGGTGTATATGAATACATATAAATATACACAATGAAAGGAAGCAATAAAATAAAGGAATAATAACAAATAAAATAAAAATGATAAATGAGAACAATAAAGTTATAAGTGAATAAATAAAAAATGAAACTGTAGAAGAAATAAAAAGTAATATAAAAGATGACATCATATAAAAGCAAGTCTATAAAAGTGGGTTTTAAGAAGTGATTTAAAAGATGTCACTGATTCTGCAGCCTGATCTCCTCAGGCAGATCGTTCCAAAGTCGAGGGACCCTGATGGAAAAAGCACCTTTAAATTTAAGCCTCAATTTTGGACAAGCCAGGAGGGCCGAGCCCGAGGATCTAAGGCTGCGTACTGACTCACATGGGGTCAACATTTCAGCTGTGTAGCTTGGGGCCAGACCCCAACGGGCTTTAAAAACGATCAGTAAAATCGCACTGGGAGCCAGTAGAGGCAAGCCACAGATAAGGTCAATGAGATGTTGTCTGTTAAAACCATTAAAAAGCCTCCCTGCTGCATTCTGAAAGTTTAGTTTTTTCATTTCACAGCATACTGTAGTTGTAGTGAGTAACCATTTCATTTTTGAAAAGTGTCCTCTTAATGCTAATCTCCATACACATTTTTATTTATATATTAAGATATACAGCGAAAGCAGGAGCAGTTGCTGTGTTTGCAGCATTTCTGACACAGGAATCATTGAATGGACATTTTTATTCTCTCAGTCATGCAGGTCATAGTATTCACAAAGGGGTATCATAGGCAACTGGACTTGGTTCTCTTTACATACCAAGTACCTAAGCAAGTCCAGTTGCCTACAATAATCCTTTGCAGATACAATGGAAAATTCTTAATCTGTCTAGTTAGGTAATTATGGAATTGTTAATTACGAAATCAACAATTAATCTGTGTTCTTACATTTCACTTTAAAGACAAATGTACGGATTAAAAGTCAAATATAATCTGAACTCTCCCTTTAAATTGGCAGCTGTGTCTTTTATGTACCTGTTAGCATGCTGAATCTTAGTACCAGAGCTCCACTGATTAAAGCTTTTTTAAATTAGCATACATGAGCTTAACTGAGAGTGAACATACTTGAAGTCGATTGAACTGCCTGTGATCAGCTGTTCGGAACCAGAAACTCTTGAGTTTCCATCTTGTTGACTTTCCATCAACTCAGAGTTCAGAGTTAGTTTGTTAAACCTGCTTTTGGGAAGCTTATTATTGATTTTAGACAGAAAAAGATGGCAGTAGACTCCTGTCCTGATTAAAGATACCTTGGTGTCCTTGTGGATACTGGAAAGAGAACACCAGTGACATTTTTTAGCGAGGTCCAGTCCGGATTTTTATTACTCTGGAAGCTCAGATCTTCTGATGTCTGCAGATCACTCCTGTCTTATCAAAGCATTTCAGCAAGAATTCTGTTTTGTGCTGTTGTTTGTTATTGGTAGAGCTTAAACTCAGAGGACAGAAACAAGATCAATAAATTGATAAAGAAGACAGGATCCATTATTGGTTTGACCCCTCCCAGAGTGTTACACAAAATGAGGATCATCCAGTGTACAATGCTTTTAGTGAGCTCTTTCAGTGACAGACTTGTGCTCCCAGTTATGCACTATATGACAAAGGATCTCTAAAGCACATCTTTGTTTGTTTTTGCATAAAGCCAACAGATCCTGAAGAGGACTTCATCAAGGGACTGCTGATTGGAATCCTTTTAATCACTGAAGATGTGAAGGACGCCCCCCAGCTTCCTACAGCGATGTTACCACTGTGATCAAGGAAAAGACTGGCATGCATCACCTGTGTGAGGTACCCAAAGCTTTTGTGAACCTGACGGCACTGTTGTACATGCTGAACCTTGACTATCCAAAGGACTTGAAATACACCTTTGAGGTGATAAACCACCTGTTCATGGGAGCTGGGCTGGACTCGTGCACTGCCAGGGTGTACTCTGAAGAATAAATTGCTTAGTTGGAGAGATGGGGTAGAAAGTAGTGCTTTAACTGTGCCTGAATAGTTGAGCCTGATGAGGCCTATTGCCGACAAAATTCTGTCCGAAACCAACCTGACCATCATTAGCATATTTCAGCCTGAACCCAATTACAGCCAAACATTTTTCTTAACTAGCTTCCCTCTAAGAACCAAACAGTAAAAAAAAATATTTATATATATATATATATATATATAGTGCAAACCTGACATGAGCCCATGAAATATGTTAGGTCTCTGTTGGGTCTCATTGGGTTTGGGCACAGATCCCAGGCTTTACTAGGAAGATGTCTCTGTTTTGTCTCAATGAAGCATTCTCACTATTGTCCATTACACCATGTACACTGAAAAAAGAGAATTGTTGGACCAACTTAAAAAGATTACTTTGATTGGAAACACATGAATGAATAAAGTTTTTTCAAATCAAGTTAAGAAGTTAGATTAAAACAATTATTTTAACTCAGATGTACTTAATAATCTGGTTGCTTTCAAATCAACGCTTTGTATCAATGCAACCTAAATATAAGGCAGGGCAAGTTAAAAGTTTTCAATTTCCCAACTCAATTATTTGCTTTACCCCAAAATAAATACTGCTCCTTCACAACCTAATAGCTTGGTTTCAGAAAAAGTTTTTTTTTTTATAGTAACCGTGTGTGTTATTTCAATATAACTGCTATTATGAGCATGACTCAATGTTATTATGTTGTAGAGCATTTTACTGACATTTGAGCAAGTCTCTCAGTTAGAGCATGACATTGTTTTCTATGTTTTACTGCAGCAGCCCTGAACACTGACTCCTCAAACTGGACTCTGTTGAGCAGGTCATTTAGAATGTTGGTGTTTTTTCCCCAAAAAAAGATGTGCTTCTTTTTTCTTTCACAATATTTGGAGAAATTGTGTATGTGAGACACTAGCAAATATTTAATGTTGTAGAGCCACAATGAGTAAGGTATTAAGTATTTTCTTCATCTTCTGACTGACATTTGAGCAAGTTTCTCAGTTAGATTAGTTGGACTCTGTTGAACAAGTCACACAGAGGTTTTTGTTTTCCTCTAAGGAAGGTTACTGTTCTTTTAATGTGTGGGACACTGTAATTTAAGTTTCTGAGCAGCCCTGAGCAAGAGCAATGATGTGCAAGAGCTGTGAAAGCCTTTTCTTTTATTTGTCTGCACAATGATTTTAGTTTTTAAAACACGGAATACTTGCAAGTGTGGGTGACTGAAGCTGAAATACATTTCTTGAGGTTGAGATAAATATCTTGATTGAAATGTCTTTTCAGCTATATTCTCATGTGACAGTATTTAGGTTGGACTCATCTACTTCTCATCTTTTTATATTAGCTTTGTAGGTGTTGTTCATTGGAGCTGTTAAGTTTAGAACTCTGTCAACTTAATTAACTTGGTAATGTTGATTAAAAAAAAAAAATTAATGTTGAGTTAACGTCCCATTTTTAAAAACTTGATAAAATAAGCTCACCCATTATCTTTTTCAGTCATATTAAAGGAGAAATCTGTAACCTATTTACTGTAATAAATCAAAAGAGACCACAATTTATCATCATCAAGGAGATATTAAGTTGAGATATTCACTTCACATGACATGAACGCTGCAGCTGTGGTGTCCGCCCTTAGAGTTCAAATTAATGCTGAATTTTCACGGAAAGACTAAGTGTCTGAGTCATAAAAAAATCTTTGATAATCTTAGAAGGTTCAGGTTATAGAAGGCGTAGATGTTTATACCTGTTAAATTGAGCAAAATGTAAATGGAGTTTGGCAGCAGTGAGATAAGCAGCCATTTAACTCATCATCCAGAGTGTGTTATTTCAGAACAGTGGGCTTTTGTTTTCAGGATAACAGGCTGAACTTTACATTGACAGAGAACTGACAGCCGATCAACTTACAGTTGAGTACTCCTCATTGCTTGTTATCATCAATTTACAAGGTTGTGCGCATCTGGTGTTCCTGCAGAGCTCCTGCAGCCTGCCTGTCTCACTCATTTTTACACATGCAGTGGCTACATATCGCTCCTTTAACTATTCTAGCTGAAATCATTTGACACAGGAAGTTGAACCAACAAACTATATACTTTGTATGCTATATCAATTAATTTATTTAAAGTGTACTAAACTAGACACTTCACAATGATATAACTTAACTCAGGAAGATGATTAAACCAACCGCATGCTGTATCAACTAATTAACTGTATTTGAACTTGGCATTTTAAGTTGATGTAACTTGACTTAACTGAGTCAAGTTCAGTCAACAAATCCTTTTTTACAGTGCGAATTTAATTTCTAATCATATCAGTATTATTGATTATCTATAATTGCTTGAAATTATTGTGTGAGTAATGGCCTGTACATTAAAAAAATATGTAAAGTCATAATCAAAGAGGAGATGGGAGGCTGGATTGTTCATGAACAAGAGGAAAATAGGGAATGGCTGCAACAGGATTTCAAAGGAATCATGCAGGTTTGATGTAAATACAACAAAAAGTAAATGACAACACTTAATACAAAAATACAGACTCACAACTTGTGAGATAGAGGGAGGCAGGAGTGTTATTATGTCTCAGCGGGGAACTGTACCATAATATTCCCCATGATGAGACTTGTACACAATGATTTTTCATCTTATTCATGAACATATGTCATCGTCAGCTCCTGTAGAGGCTTCAGTATCTGTACTGTGAGTCTTGGTTTTATTAGCCATTCACTGAGATATACAATGTGTGTCATATCCAGGTATACAAGTTTGTCAGAGTGGAATGAGCTGTATCCTTCTGCATTCTGTGGGCCTCTCTGTATTTATCACTGCGAGCTCTCGGCTGTCCTCTGCACAGTCTACTGAATCTATTATGGTATGTTTGTCACTTGAACAGGCCCGTGTCATTGTGGTGAGCTGCGGTGATGGAAATGAAAGGGCAGGATTTGGACTGTGGATGTGGGGCTGATGGTGAGATGTGGTCACAGTAGGACGGTTCTCAGTGGTTTTGGTGATAACTCTCCCTGATGATTGACAGTTCAGCATTAAAGCAGCCAGGAACAGTGTGCACAGAGGAGATTGTATGAACATGGAGACAGAGACGAAGAGAAGGATTCATCTTGAATGTACAGAAATATATCTTCATATTTACCTCTTCTCTGTGAATCATCCTTGACTGATGAAGTCTGAAATTAAAGAGTTCATCGTCTGCAGAGCGTGAATGTGTAAATTTCAGCCCGTCCTCATCAGAAAACAATCATCTAGGTCCCTTCACCAAACTTCACACTTCACCAGGAAACCAGAAACCATCTCTATTTGCCATTTTCATCAAACCACTAGCAGCAGCAATATGACAAAACAATAAAATTGAAGGAATTCAGGATACCAATTCATACATGGAATTAGTCTATACGCAGATGATATATTATTATACCTACAAAACCCGTCCGTGTCAATCTGAGAAACCTTCAACATTATTAACAACTTCTCCACAGTCTCACACTGTACTGTGGTTCACAGGCTTTTTCTGGAATGCTCCCCGTTTCAAATGCCTCCCCATGCCAGAAATGTTTAGCAATCATTCACAATAACTGGGGAAGCAACTGATGAAAATGGATTCAAAAGTTGAATTTTAGTGAAGTAAAGCTCACCATGATAGCAAACTTTATTTTCCCTTCACAAATCATATTCATTCAACTTTGTTTCACTCTATATTTTTCCCTTGGTCATCCGCGCCCCACCTGCAGTGCCTCTACCCCCCATCAGGGGGGCCCGCCCCTGGGTTTGGAAGTCACTGCACTATACAGTAAACTGGAAAAAATTAAATGCATTACCTCTGTCTGAAGACACCTGGGATTCTGCAGGCCATGGGCATTAATATTTCCTCCATGCTGCCAGAGTTATTCAACCTCAATTACCCCCCACTGCTTAAAAATATAGAAGAAGACTTCAAACACTGGACCAAGCTCCCACTCACTCTCACAGGGCAAATAGCTACAGTAAAAATGAAAAACCTTACTTCAGATTAACTGCTGACAAATGGTTCAAAAATGGTTCAAAACACTCAACTCACTAACAACTCAGTTTTACTGGAAAAACCCTGAATCTGGATCCTTTCTCCTTTATGCAAACTTTAAGTTTCATTGTGTACATCACTTCTGACATGTCACTGCTGTCACATGAAATACTTAACAGTTATTTTAACCCCAACTATGATCTTGTCCTAAACCTACTGAAGTAGTTTTGTTTCCTAAACCTAACCAAACTGCAACCAATTACAACCAACCAATTTACATTTTACAATGTAAACTTAGTTTGTAATGACTTGCTTAATGTACCTAAGGTCAGGTGAGCCTGTCACTCTCTGCTGGTGATATATATTTTGGGAGTCAGTGGCAATCGATCTATTCTGTTTTGTTGGTATGAGGTTGTGTTGTGTGTAGTGGTGAATTTCACTGCAATGGCATCGCTGCATACTACCATTTTCAAGTGGTACAGAACCCTAATTAGTATATTTGGTAACACTTGTGTTTACACTATTTCATGTCAAAATGGCTGCTGTGAAAAAAACATTGATGGAGAGGCGATGAGAGGTGGTTGAGAAAGTGTCAGAAAAAGGCACATCATGAACTCTTGTAACCTTAGTTCAGGCCAACAGATAAAGAAAATGATTGGAACTGTTTAATGTGTCAATAACCGTTTTAAATCACAGTCACTGCAGGCATGTCCAAACTATTCATTCATTCATTCAACCTTCATTTTAACTCGGAAGTACATTGAGGTAGAGACCTCATTTACAATGTAGCGGAGTAAAACAATAAAAAATAAAAGCACTTAGACACAGAAAATGCCAAAGAGCACAAGAGTATTCCACAAGAGCTGTGTGGCTGCAGGGTTTCATTTCAACCAGGCAGAAGTGCACCAGGCCCGACTCATCTAATCAACTGTTTGCTGACTGAGATTAAATGATCTGAGCCAGGTGTGCTCTCGACTGGTAAGAACAAAAACCTGCAGCCACACTACCCTGTATGACAGGGGCAATCAACTGGTTTTGCCCAGGGGCCACTTTTGCTAAAGTTACAGGAAGCCAGAGGCCAGTTAAAAAAGACACATCGATAGTATTTATCTGATTTATTAACTTGTTAACTAAATTAACTTGGTGCAAGGATTGACAGATAAATCACATATTTTACTGTGTAATTGTAAATGCTTTGGTTGAAAGAATTTATACAACATTAAACTTATTTGGAACATCTTCCCTCATGCAATTACTGAAATGTTGGAATGATTAATAAAAATAAACCTAAACTGCTCCTACCGGGGACAGAATAAACAGCATATTGAGGCTCTTTTAGAATGAAATGCACTTTAATGGGATCAGAATTATTCTCATTTCTTCGCAATATTTGCTCCTATTCAGCTAATAGCTGTCTTCTCCTGCAGAGCTGACCGTCTGATCCTACTGCACACACAGATCAGCCTTCTTTGTTTCATTTATCCTTTCAGACAGTACTGACATATCTATTCCTCCTTCCTTGAAAACAGTGTGAGTCAATTTATTTTCATTGTGAATTAGAAAATGGTTGCAGGAACACTCAGTACCTGCAAGTTGAGTATCACTGCTGTATGGAACAGTTTGGACATGCCCGGTTCAGTCAGGATAGTACAATATATGTTAGTTGATTATAATGTTGATATAGAGTTTGTTTCCTGTTTAACTTTGATCAAAACCTTGAGAATTCATCTTCATGGGCTCATGAATAACCATAACAATGACCAGTAGTTGCCCAGATGTCCTGCTGTGGACCAAAGGATTGGACAGGGGGACATACTCAGTAACATCTTCTCCCTCAGGCCTCATTGTAAGCTGAGCAAAACCGCTGTCAGTGGATGTGTCGCAGAGCTAAACTGCTGTTTACAGAGCATTTTCCATCCATTTCTGAAAACATGAATCTTGTGCTTTGACAGTAGCAGAGCAGTGATGTACTGCACACACACAGCACATTTGTCTGCTGCCTCTTCTACTCTGTTGCTTGTTTATATTTAGGTTTAAAGGTGTGTCAGTGTCAGACAGTTGTTTTATCTCCACTCAAACATACCTTTCTTTCTTTCTTTTTTTTTTTTTTTATCCACAACAGCTAGAGACAGACCTCAGCTCAGTATTTATCATGTGGTGTAGATGTGGCAATATGATTCCCCCATTTGAGCTGATCAGGAAGAAGCCTTAGAACCAGTTCCAAACACATAAACATACAACAAATACCTATCTAGAATGCACCTTCACAATTTAAAAAAGCCTGTTTAATATTAACAGGTATTTCATATCATGGTTTGTGTGGACATGTCCCCATAAGCAGTAAAAGCTGTTCATTTCCTGCCCAGAGTGCACGGTGTGACGGGAGATGGAAAGATGCTGTGCTGCTGCCAGAGGAGTGCTGACTAAGGTTACAGCATGTGTGGGAATAAATGAGAAAATAAGATATCTGCACACTGTCTGAACTGGGTGTGTGTGGAGTGTGCAAACGGCGTGCCGGGACTTTTGGAGACTTGCATTATGCCACACGAGCAGTATGGAGGTATTTTAAGTTTTCTTTCCAGTTGTTTTTTTAAGTTTGAAAATTGGTCACCATTCACTTCCACTGTTTGGGAGATTCTGCTGCACTGTTTACCTGTGAAAATCCAGCAGTGTTTTGTGAACTAACAAAATAAGCCTGACCCTCAATGGGCATTAGGGTGAGTAGATAATGACTGAATTTTCATTTTTGGGTGAACTATCCCCTTTTAAGAGTTTGCTCAAAGATCTACTGAAGTAAGTTGCTTGAAACTTTTGCATTTTCTCAACTTTTTCATTTTTCCAATGTGGTGGAGACATTCCAGACTCTTTAAGCTGCATCAGTCTGGTCCAAATCAAGAGGAAAAAACCTCTTCAAATCAATTCAAATCAAACATCTTATGTTGACCCCAGCAAGACAAAGATACAGAGAAAGATAATAAATTGGAGACACCAGGGTTTCCCTACATCAAGAAAGCCCAGAACATCCAGAATTTACAGAATTTGAATTATAACGTCTACCAAAAGCACATAAGTGAGACAGCTACTGCATTTTTCCTCATAAACATACCAAACATATAACAATATGCTGGTGGTCCCCTCAAAAAATAATAAGTCAAATAAATTATGCTGTTACACAGAATGAACATAAATAATGGACTCAAATCAATGTCTGAATATCAGTATGAAGACAATAGAATAGCACCCCACTCTAACTGCTACACAGTGTTGGTCAAGTTACTTGGAAATAGTAATTAGTTACTGATTACTGCTTACTTCTCCAAGAAAGTAATCCAGTTACTTTACTGATTACTTATTTTCAAAAGTAATTAGTTACTTTAATAATTACTTTACTTAGTTACTTTTCAAAAACATGATGCACAACCTGAATACGCTATAAAGCAATAGACCTTTCAGCCTAATTCTATTCTTTCTGCATATTCCATCATATAAAATTGAATCAAATGAAACAGTCTTTTTTAAAACTTGTTTTATTAGTTTCAATCTTTTAACTTTATGCACATTGCATCAAGCAAAAATTAAATTAAATGCAACAGTCTCTGACTTGAAGAAAATTTTTGAACATTTAAACCTATTTTCTGCACATTCCACCATATTTTAATAAACTCTCTAAAGTCTTTATTCTGTTAACTTATATTTCTGCATATTCCAGAATATAACTTTCTTGGAGAAGTAATCAGTAATCAGTAACTAATTACTATTTCCAAGTAACTTGACCAACACTGCTCTTAAAGGATAACTTCGATATTTTTCAACCTGGGCCCTATTTCCCCATGTGTATGTGTGTGTATGATTGATAGCTACAACTCGTTTTAAAATTGGTTCAGTATTGAGGGAGGCGGATGCAGCCGGCAGCCGCGAAACGAGTTATAATGGTAGATATCGGGGCAAAAGTTTGTGTATTAAACATTTTAAACTTTTTTTCACCACAGACTGGATCAGATCACCAGTGTAATCTCTGTCAACAGCATGCTTCACTTACTGCTTGCTGTGTGTGATGACATCTCGCGGGATCTTTGTTTGTTACCGGAAGAAAACAGCCATGCTGAGAGCTGGTCAGAGCGGAGTTAGCTGTCCTGGAGTTCAGTTGAAAGTTTTACAGCAACTATTGAAAACAATGGTTCGTCTTTGAGCTTCGCCGAAGTGCAAGAACAGGATGTCACGCAACACCCTGTACAGCTTTCATAGGCTGACTTTGTCGGACAGCAACATGCTGAAGTTGTGGCTAATTGTGCTACAATTGGATGCTAACACTCCTGTCCAGATGCTGTGCCTTGCAGACCATCGGGTCTGCAGTGCACACTTTTCCCAAGATGACTACTGCCAGCCCAAGAAGAGAAGACATCCAATCCTGAAACACTTCACCAAACACACCTCAAGAAAACAGCTGTCCCACTCACTGCAATGAAGACATTCTTCAACAAGCAAAGATCCCGCGAGATGTCCTCACAGAGTCAACAGTAAGAGAGACGCTTTGCATGCTGTTGACAGAGATTACACTGGAGATCTGAGCCGGACTGTGGCGAAAAAAAGCACGTTTAATGCACAAACTTTTACGGGACATATTTGCCCTCATATCTACCGTTATAACTCGTTTCGCGGCTGCCGGCTGCATCCGCCTCCCTCAATACTGAATCAATTTTAAAACGAGTTGTACCTATCAATCATACACACACATACACATGGGGAAATATGGCCCAGGTTGGAAAATACCTAAGTTATCCTTTAAGTCTATTTTCACCTGTTTAGCAGGAGAGGGGCTCTCGGAGGTTCGCTCGGTGGAATTGGATGTGGTAGCCGCAGCGGGTATGTCAGTGGGGGGATCCGGGGGTTTCTCAGTGAGTTTCACATTCCTGTGCCGGCTTGCTGGGTGCTTGCTCAGATTTGAGGTGGAATTTTTCGCTGTAGATAAAAGTTTTCTTCCCAAGCAAAGTGTACAGCGGACGCTAATGTTTTTTATCACCTTTTACCGAGTCAAACTCAAAGTAATGTCGGTACTTCCAAGCAGTAAACGCTGCATGGTCCTGCTCTCTCCCGCACTCCATGTTGTCTCTTGTTGATCACTACATGTGTCTGTTGTTTACCACTGATGTCATGCCGCTCATATGTCATTGTCACGAGACAGTCTCACAAAACAAAATCATGGTTTAGTAACGCAGTAACGCAGCCTGCTTGCGAGAAAGTAACAGTAATCTAATTACTGTTTTTGCAATTGTAATCCCTTACTTTACTCGTTACTTGAAAAAAGTAATCGGATTACAGTAACGCGTTACTTCTAACGCGTTACTGCCCATCAGTGCTGCTAGAAATATTTCTAGCATGATGCATGACTGTATGATTGCACTGACTCCTTGCTCAGACACCTTTTCAAAACTTAAAAATGCATTGTTTTGTGTCTATAATTGGCACCAGTGCTTTGTCATAACCCTGAATCTCACTAACATTGACTAGACACTAACTGACACAGTGATTATATTTTAAGTTTTTGATCAAAATCATTGCTAGAGGCAGTTCAGTCATCCCTAGATACTGATGGGGACATGTCCCTGCCATCCCTATCCAATTCTACACCCTTGCCCGGAGGCATTAGGCTGTCGGGCAAGCCAAAACTTTTGCATGAATATAGCACAAACATTTGCTTTAATGTGGGTAACCTCGCTGAAAGGTATTTTTAAATATTCACTCAAACTAGGCTCCATAATGCTAAAATTAACCATAAATCAGTAAAGCAAAAGACAGAAGAGTAGTCTAAACATGAAGAGTCTGACAATATCAGCTAACATGAGGTCTGCAGAAGTTCTGCCAGACACATATATTAGTCAGCTGATATTATCATCATATTGCTTTTAGATTTCACAGCTGTGGACACGACAGAACTTCCACATTATTGCATGACGCAATCAGAGAATTAAAGGTGTTGAATTGTTAGTCCTGAGTCCTTATGACTTGAGGACTTGGTCCCTGTTAAATTAGATTAGATCAGATTAGATTAGCCTTTATTGTCTCCCTTAGGAGAAATTTGTCTTGGACATTTGAGAGAACACAGGTGAGATGATCTCACTTGATCCCGTACACACCAAGAATATTACACAATGCACTGAACCAAGAAGATAAGATGTAACAAGCCAAACTTTGTATCAGATTACACAAAAACTAGAAATATGTTCCTTATTGGGCAGTATTTGAACCTTTATTAGATTTTCTTGGAGGGGTACTTACAGTCACACTACAACAGAACTGCACTGTAAACTAAAGTGACATCACATATCTGCTACTTGAGACGAACCGTCTTTAGCAGGTCCCTGGACCTGCCTACTTCTTTCATCAAATCACATTATCTACCTGTAGTCGTACAATAAGTCTGTGCAGTCACCTATAGACAAAATAATCCTCTACCTCTATAATTTTGGCCTTTACTAGATCTGGTTCACATATCTTCACCAAAGATAATCACAGCTGATATTCAGTACAACAGCAGAACCTCCGGTGTGATACTGCTTTTATACAATAAGCGGCAGCAGATGATCATTTCTCTGTTTAGTTACAAATGTTTTAGGCTCTGCAAACACAAATAGTTCTGCTACTTGGCTCAACTGTTGGCAAGCAACACAAACATTTCCCTGCACCCTAACCTCAGCTTATGAGCTACTTTGTTTAGATCTACCAGCTACCTGTAACCTGGTACAGACCAAACAACTGGACGAGACCACTTGAAAAGGCAGGATTCTGTCTGCTTCCAAATGGAGTCTGAGGTTTGTTTGCAGTCTGGAAGCACACAAACCTACCAGGTTTTATAGGGTTTCATAATAACAGTAATAATAATAGTAATAATAATAACAACAACAACAACAATGAACTTTATTTACATAGCACTTTTCTTAACAAGGTTACAAAGTACTTCACAAAAAAGGAACAATAAAAACAGCCGATAGAAAGAAACAGCAGATTAAACACCACAAATACAAACAACACAGATAAAAAATACAGGAGCTAAGAAGGAACCAAATAAAAACATAACAAAGATCACAAAAGTTGGAGGGATAAAATTGGTCAACAAAGTGCAAAGTGATCAAACCCAATGACTTAGATTAAGAATTCACAAATGTCTTCCTATAAGAAGGTTTTAACCAGGTATTTAAAAGAGGCTAATGATGTAGCCCGTCTGATCTCAATAGGGAGACTGTTCCACAGTCTGGGGGCTCTGGCTCTCAAAGACCTGGTCGCCTTTGGTCACGAGCTAAGATCTGGTATGATAGCAGGTATATTACTTTAGCTGATTTAATAAGCTACTTCTAAATCCATGATCCTGAAAACTGTTCAAGGAATGATCTTATAAGCCATATATAGACTAGCTATATTTCTGAAAATCATTTCATAGCCATGACTCATGGGTATTTTCCCTGATTAACAGGTAAAAAGCTGATAAAACTACTGTTCTTGTATCCTACACTGAACTTTGTCAGGTTAAAAAGTGTGTGACAATGATCCCACTATAATAAGCCCTGAATCACTGCTGTTTTCATGCTGTCTGTGGTCTCTACCTGTTAGTCATTTTAATGTTAATGTAACTGTTAATAGAGCACCTGTAAAGTGGAGTGATACATGTTTTTTAAAAGTCCTTGAATGCCTCTTGTCCAATCAAATTACTTGGTGGGAACCAATTGTATAAAAGAGCATTAAGTATTTTATTTTTCCACCTCTGGAACAAAAGCTAAATTACACCGGCTCTAGTCTTGCTGGGATAATCCCCCTCTTTTACCTGTGAGATACTTCCATTAGCATGTTCACAGAGATGACAGGGGCCGCTCTCTTCTCTTCCCCCCCATGTCTCTGAGCTGGCCAAGAAATGTCTGCACTGAGCACAGGCGCATCACTGTAATCACTCAGCTCTCATGGCTCCATCTTGTTCACTGAAATGCATTCAGTAAAGTTCCTCTGCCAGATCTGACAGCAGAGTTAACATGAGAGAGCCCAGCAAGTCTGTCAGGCCGGCCGCTGGAGGTGGAGTGTTGGAGGTAAAGGGAGGAGCTCACATTAAACTCAGTGACAGGATCACTGCTGTGCAGGACACTTTAAAGTGTCTTCACTTATCTCCATATTTCCCTCACAGAGGCCCGTCCTCTTTATGCCAGCTGTTGGAATTTCATTATCAGCTCTGACATTCCAAAAGGCTGGAATACTGATATGTGTCTCAAGGGTGTAACCAGTGGTGTAGTCTAGTTTATTGTAGTAGGTATACTCCAATTTTTCCCCTCCCAGCCTCATACCCGTCCTGGCTGGGGCGACATCTGTCCCGCAACCATCCGCATCCACCCATAATTGAGATCATTCTGAAAGACTGGTTATGTATTATCTAAATGTAAATGTATTGTAAACACACATGTAGCATCCAGCTCCTAACACTACTGGTAGTAATTAATGATCAGCTATTAAAGGTTTTATTTATTTTGGACCAGAATCAGAAAACACCAGATTCAAGCAAGAGGCAGAAAAGGATATTTGCAATGTTAAATGGCCACACAAGACAAAGGGTTATAAACTGGTACCCTGTATTTTCCCCCCCACAAATAACAAAATAAATATATAAAAATGAAAGTAATCGTTCAGTGTACTGTCAATATCACACAGATATTGTATCACCTCAAATAAAACAACAGTATCAAATGACAGCTCTTTTCAATCTGTTCTTCAATCTCTTCCATCTGACTGATTCAATATTGTCACTTCACAACTCACTTCAATCTTAGAACAGCTCACTATTCACTGTCTCATCAATATCAAAATCACCATAACCACATCACAATAATACACCATACCCACAATAACGACAGGTTTCTGAGCTGAGCCTCTCTACAAACTTACAGCAAAGTATAGGCTGTTATTTTTCTGTTTTGACAACTTATGTTACTTTTTTTTTTTTTTTTTACAGTTTTATCTGTTATATTAACCGTTCACAGCAGCTTCTCTCTCCGCTTCACATAGCGTCTAACGTTACTTTCTAATCTGCCTGCGGAGCACACACGCGCACGTGCGTGCTTCGCTAACACAGCAAAGGCGAATTTATGAATGGGAAAGAGAAAGTTCTCTCACAAAATCATGTTGATACGTATCATTGCGCATTTTTAAATGGTTATACGGAAACTCGGGACGTTTTCTAGTGGGTATACGGCGTATGCCTGCGTATCACGTAGACTACACCACTGGGTGTAACCCTACTCTTGACCTTTTAAGATCCTTCTCATAATGTCCGTGATTACAGTTAGCCTACAGATACACTGATAGCACTATATTTTTCAGTGCAGTATCACGCCAGTGGAGGAAGCAAAGGACAAACATGGTACAAAGAGGGACAAAGTCCCTGTAGAAAGGAGGCTGGGGAGGATGGATGGGTCAAACACAGGGCTTTCACACAGAAGACCAGGGTTTGTTTAATGTGTGTAATCAATAGTCAACACTAAATGTTTTAAGGAAGGAGTTTAATCCAAACTATGATATTCAGATTGATCTTTTCCAAACCCTAACCAAGTACAAACCCCAAATCCAAAAAAATTGTTCTGTAAAACATAAATAAAACCAGAATGCAATGGATTTGCAAATCCTTTTCAACCTGCATTCAGTTGAATACAGCACAAAGACAAGATTTTTGATGTTCACATTAATTAACTTTATTGATTTTTTTTTTTTAAATAACTATACACTCATTCTGAATTTGATGCCTGCAACAATGTTTAAAAAAAGCTTGGACAGGAGCATGTTTACTACTGTGATACATCAGCTTTTGTTTTAACAACGTTCATGGCAGTTTGTGAAGTGAGGACACCACTTCTTGAAGTTTTGAAAGTGAAATTCTTTCTCATTCTTGCTCGATATACAACTTCAGGTGCTCAACAGTCCTGTTTGGTCTCTGTTGTCGTATTTTGTGCTTCATAATGCTCCACACTTTTTCAATGGGAGACAGGTCTGGACTGCAGGCAGGTCAGTGTAGTACCTGAACTCTTTTTCTACAAAGCCACGCTGTTGGAACACGTGCACAATGTGTCTTTGCATTGTCTTGCTGAAATAAGCAGGGACGTCTCTGAAAAAGACGTCGTCAGGATGGCAGCATATGTTTTGAAGTTGGCACTGGTAACAATCTGGATGGTCCTTTTCCTCTTTAGCCCAGAGGACACGACATCCATGATTTGTGAAAACAATCTGAAATGTGGACTCGTCAGACCACAGCACGCTTTTCCACTTTGTGTCAGTCCATCTCAGATGAGTTCAGGTCCAGAGAAGTCTGCGGTGTCTCTGGATGTTGTTGATATATGTCTTTCTCTTTGCATGATAGTCTTAGCTTGCATTTGTAGATACAGCAACCTCCCTGCTTTGCTAGATGTTGCTTAGAAACACAAATGGCAAGGATTATGGGACTCAGAAAGTATATTCTGAGATATTACCACCAAAGTGAGATCAAAATTACTTATATAAGAGGAGTTTGCAAAAACAAACACCTTTTCTAAAATGAATAAACCAAGAGCAGTTTGATTGATCCCCACAGTGCACAATAAAAAAGACACATCTTAAAAAACAACCCAACTCATGTTTGATTGATATTGCTTGAGTGACTAAAAAACATGAAATAAGAAAATAAATGAAAATATATTTAGAGATATTTGTTTTGCAAATGGATTCTTCATAAGTAAATGATAGGTCATCAGTAACTATCAGGGAACTTAAAGGTGTCATATTATGCACCTTTCTGTTAAGTTCTTATATGTCTCAGAGGTCCTCAAAACATGCTTTTGAAGTTTCTTTCATAAAACACCACTCGAATCATACAGATCAGCAGGCCTCTATACCCCTCTATTTTAGCCTCTCTGGAAACGAGCTGTTTCTGTGCCTGTAGCTTTAAATGCAAATGAGCTGTAACTATCACGCCCCTTTCAGGGGTGGGCGTGGCTTAAATTCGCCTGGGCCATGCTTCTCTGTTTACCTGAGCAGTTATGTAGATAAAGCTGATGTGCTTGTCTGTCACCAGGAAACGGAGATTACACCAGCTTCTTGGCAACAGCTACACAATGACTTTGAAAAAATTTTTAGAAGTAAAAACGTTTACGTTCTAAGCACAAATGAACACAACTGCATACCTTCGCTGATCACAGCGTCTTATTTAGTCTGAGTGCAGCCTTATCGGTTTGATTTTGCAGCTGGTCACTACACATTTCTAGTATGAGAAACACAGTTGCCAAGCAGACGAGAGAGGGAGCGTCCATAGCAACAGAGCCAAAAGCACTAACCTGGCAGCATGTAGTCACACAAAAAGCAACATGAAAAATACGTACCAGCAGCCAACTTACTACTCTGCTTAGTTAATTAGCTTCATATGAGGCTTAACAGATTATTGTGGCTTTCCCTCAATATTATATTCCAGTGCGTCAGCGCAGTAGTTGTTACCCATATTAGCCGTGATCCTAACGTCATATCGACCGGCTGAATACACAATGAAGCAGCATAATATAGTGTCTGATATAGTGCGCATGCACCGACTGGCAGCGTGCAGCCTGTTTCAGTCGCTCCTGATCGTTTTTTCTGTATTTAACTAACTTTAGCTATCCTCCTTTTTATGATTGCCTGACTTTTTGTAAGCAACTTTGTTAAGCTGTGCCCTCTCTAAACATGCTGGTAGAGAGAGTTTTGGTCAGTTTTTTCGCTGTGGAAGTACTTTCTTCACTCAGCTGGGCCATTGTTTGTTGACATTGTTACCTAGCAACTCCATGGCTGCAGTGTCTACATGAGGGATCAGCTGATCGCTCTTAAGCTAGCCGGTATTGCGGCCAGATCAACAAGCATACCTGAAGAGCTCTGGATACGGACACACAGAGGATGCAGAGGAGGAATGAAGCAGCGGAGGAAGAGAACCAGGTCGAAGCTACGGGGGCTCATGGAGAAGAGGAGATATAAGCCGTGTCTCCCCTCTCTCATCATGGGCAACGTGAGGTCACTGGCTAATAAGATGGAAGCGCTAACAGCACTCACCAGGAGTCAGAGGGAGTACCAGGAGTGTAGTCTCATGTGCTTTACGGAGACATGGCTGCACCAGGACATACCAGACAATAACATCTCCATCAGCGGCTTTCAGACTGTTCGGGCCGACTGGGATTGCACCAAGAGTGGTTAGCTCAAAGGAGGGGAGCTGGCCGTTCTAGTCAACAACCGCTGGTGTAATCCTGGTCACATTACCATCAAGGAACGTATCTGTTGCCCGGACATTGAACTGTTGGCTGTTGGACTGACGTCATTCACTCCACCATAGCCCGTCTCCAGACTCAACACCCGAGTGCATTCATCGCCATCTCGGGTGACTTCAATCACATCACCATGGTAATGACACTTTGTTGTTTTTACACTAGTATGTGTACCACTGCTGTATATATTTGTACATATTGCTTTATATAATATTCTGTACATATTTTTAATATTTTATTTTTATTTCTTAAAGTTTTATCTCTATATAATATTTGTATCTTAATTTCTATATTTTATATTTCTATATGTTATATATTTACTTTTACTTATATTCTAGTCTTTCTTGAATGGGTGCAACTGTAACACTAACAATTTCCCCCAGGGATCAATAAAGTATTTCTGATTCTGATAAACCTGATAAAACTTACCGCTGAAGTTGGATCACGGACAGTTGGTTCTGCTCCATCCTTGAGTTTTAGCCTCAAAGCAAATCCAGTTTTATACTGGCCCTCATTCAGAAAGCAGTCCAATTAAAAATGGTTCACACACACATACACCACTTTACCAAGTGCTGTGGGGATTTTGCCATCAAAAATAAAATTAATCCACCGGGTCCTCACTGGGTCAGATGATGGGAGTAAATGTAGACTTTTGTGTGCACTTCTGCAGCCTGTACCTGTACCTTGGACATCTTCATTTGTTTACCTGAGCCGCGTTAGTGAGTTATACACATGGTGATCGGGAGGCAGACCGACAGGCATTAAGTGGGCGGTACAGACACCCAGCACAGGAGTGTCAGCTGCCTGGAGGAGGTCTGAAGGTGACGCTTTTTCCCTCTATGTCATGTTAGAGGGAAGTCAATTCAATTGGAGCATTTTGGCCCACATTGACTAAAAGGTGGAGCAAACAAGAGAGGGAGAGAGTGGACTGGTCTCATATCAGGGGAGTCTGTAGGCAGGCTGGGGACATATTTTCACTGGAAAACCTTGAAAAAGTGCATTTTGCATAATATGGGACCTTTAAATCTTGTTAAGGATAATCCTTTACACAACCATGGTACACACACAGGTGATTTCTCCTCATAAGTGCACTGTAATCCCAAACAGTTGTACTAGCTCATAACTAATAAGGTCGTGACAGTCAAATGTCGTTATGCAGTTGACTAAACTATAAAGTGTTGAGCTCTGTTAAGATTTATGCCACTTTAATTGAATAGGGCTCAATATTTTATAGCTAATTTGTGTGGAACGCTCAAAAAGTTTCTACATACAGTAGTGTCATGACGTTATCAACGTCACAACGTTCTGGTGGGTGGGTCTTATCTCTCCCTCAGGAAAGCTGAGTCAGCCATCTTGAATTTGCCTTGATGCGGAGTTGCGAATCTGAAGTTTACGCCAGCCGGTGTGGATGTGGAACACAGTTTAATTTGTTTTTATTTGTTTGCACTTTTATCCCCCCGCTTCAAACCACCACCACCTCAGTTTTTTCATTGGTCTTATTGCCCTCGTTTTCTTAAGCACCGTCTTATCATCAGCCCTGATTTGGTAAGTAACGTTACTGGTTTTGTTTTGAATTGGATTTCGATAAATAGTCTAAATTTGGAACTGGGAATGCATTTGTATAATGTGCACAGTGAATATTTGTTGTAAATAGTTTACAAATCCAAGTAATGGTAACTTTAGAAGTTGTTGAATGTGACAAATGTACGTTACTTCATCTTACAATGGTGTAACATTATTAGAGGGTTTCCTGGATGAACTACATTTCCCATCATGCATGTTTGCCCGGGACATTGACGGTGGAGTTAAACGTTAAATCTTCAATCATACAGATATTCTGGACAAAATTAAAGAAACAAAAGTGGCACAAAACAGTCATTATGTAAGCCACCAAGATGGTTTGTACTTCAAAGAGTACATTCTTGTCTTCAGATGAGTTAAAGATTACACTCATTTTGTACATTGATGATTTCTGAAATAGCCAATCCACTTGGCACATCACGAAAAATAAACAAAATCTGTTCAGTATACTGGGTGCTTGCTGATCTACCCAGTAAATACCAATCAGCCTTGCATGTGATTCAGCTTGCAGCTTTATGTAAAGTGGCTGACAGACAGACATTTGGCTATGAAAAAGCACTTGGTCCTTTGTTGAGAGACCTCCGTACCCTTGAACAAGATGGGGTATTCATTGAGTCTATTGGTAAGGTAGTCAAGAACAGTCTGTGTGGTGTCTGACAGTCTTGCAGTCCATGATTTGGCAGGCTTTTCAAAGTCTTTTAGAGCAGAATATTTTTGCAGATTCTGCACAGCAACTCAAGCTAAACTTCAGACTCAAGAAGTTGCAAGTGGCGAGTTCAGTCTTAGGACAAAAGACAGCCATAATAGTGATGTGCATGCTGTAATGCATGGGGATAGTCAGAATGGTGTTCAGGCAGATTGTGTCCTGAGCCAGCATCTGGAGAATTTTCATACTGTCACTGGTTTTCCACCTGATGTCCTCCATGATCTCTTTGAGGGCATTGTGCTCATAGAGCTCATCCTGTGTATTGGAGAGATGATCCGTCGCAAATACTTTACCCTTAAATATTTAAATGAAAGAATTGTGTCATTTCCATACCAGCACACAGACAAGCTTGACAAACCTCATAAAATACCACAGACCTTCGCTGTAAAGAAAAGCATCGGTGGTAATGGCCATGAAAATGACACATTGCTTAGACTGCTCCCTGTGATTATTGGGAATGCCATTCCTGAAGAGGATGGAGCATGGACTGTGCTAATGGACTTAAAAGAGGTAGTAGAGTTATCTCTGTGCTCAGAATTCACAGAGGAGTCCATCCAGTATTTACAGTCCAAGATACAGGATCATAGAGAGATGCTGAAAGAAGCCTTTCCAGATTTCAAACTCCGTCCTAAGCATCACTACATTGAACATTACCCTGACCTTGTATGCCGTTTTGGGCCCCTTGTACACTTGTGGACAATGAGGTTTGAGGGTAAACACCGTTTTTTCAAGAGAGTTGTACATGACACACAAAACTTTAAGAATGTGTTAAAAACACTTGCAGACAAGCATCAATACATGGTAGCATACCACAACACATCACGCTGTGACATATTTTTGCCATTCACAGTAAACAAAGTATACAGAGGTTTATTATTTTAATTTCCTTTAGATAACATTATACAGCCTGTTCTTAAATTAAAGAATGACAATTAACTTTCTATTTTGACCTTGGTTCTGACTCATCCCTAATAGAATTACCCTTGGTTTTGCTACCTGCCAACTGAAAACTTCTTAAAATACATTCACAATTCTGTTCCTAATTCATCTTTGTACATTTCTGTGTCATTCTGTTTTCTGTTCTGATAGACACACACCTAAACTCATCACCTTGTTCAGAGAGAAGGCCACCAAGACTGGAAAGATAGCGGAGGAGCTAGCCAAGCTCATGAGGATTTATGACCTTCAGGTGAATTTTTAACTTTGCATGATTCAGAAACAGATTATTAACAGATTATTAGCAGACAACTGTAAGAAGCCATAGTATTAATTGCCTCGTAGTAAAAAAAAAGTGTCATCTTGGGACTGTGACCCGAGGTTAAGTGATTATGCCATGAACACATTGTCATCTCATCAGAGATAGACGTCTTGAAAAGATGTATTCTATCAGAAAGAGGTACCTTAAAAAGATACTTTATCAGCTTCAGTTTGAAGAAGTCCAAATAACTACTATTTTCGTAAAATTTGATTTACAATTTTAAGTTTTTTCCTTTGTGAGTTATTTACAGTAGAAAGTTATTAATTTGAAAAATGTTTTACTGAAGAAATGGTGACCCAAAATACTGAATCTACCATCTATAGCAATGACCACCATCAGAATATGGAGCTATTTAACGCTTGGAAATTTTTGGATGACACTCTTCAGCCCTGAGAGCATCTGTATTGTCGTGGAGGATGAAATACTTGTGAGCGGTCCCACAAATCTGGCTGACTCATTTCTCCTGCTCTTTGGGTACGTCTATGCACTAGACCTACAGTACCCAAAGAATCTCAAGCTTACATTCACATTTATCCAAAAAGTTGTGATGTGTCTAGAGGACAACAAACCACTGAAATGGCGTCTACTGACGCTGAAGAATGATTTGTTCAATATGAATTACTCAGAATGGACTATTTGTTGAGCTGAGTATTGAGGAAGTTTTTTGTTTTTTTCCCCCCTCTTTACAAATGTAATCATTTGCCTCTTCTACCTCAGATTTAATACATTGATTAAATATCACAAATTGACGTATTGCCCAGCCCAAGTTTATGCACTGAATAACTTGTGGAAAATGACTGTTCAATTCATGCACTATTACATGTGTAATGTTCTGTTGCCTAATGCCTACCTTGATGCACTATTTTGATGTTGCCAGTTGAAGTACGGCACAGTAGAAACCAGTACTTTATTTGAATGTTTTATTTTTAAAAAAGTGAGTTGCAGCCTTCAAGGTACAGTAAGTGCCAAAATGTTTTTAAACAGTGTTAAATTGCTCCACATTCTAATAGTTGTCATTGCTGTTGAGGATGGATTATACTTAGAATCTTATTGAATTTTATCCTGAATCCTTTGTGAGTTTTTATCATAATGTTTACTGAATAATGTGAGATGGAGACCCGAAAATACTGAATCTACCCTCTGTAGCAATCACCACTATCAGAATATGGAACTATTAACACTTACTGTACTTTAAAACACATCTTGTTTTGCTGGAGTCATTTGCTTTGTTTTAATTTATGACAAACACTTCGTTTTGACTGAGCTCCTTTGCTTCGTGCCCTTTAAAAAGCACATTGTGTTGAATAAAAAAGTTGTTAAATTGTCACTGTGGTGTCGCTTTCATCTTTTCTACATTATTAGCTGATTATAATTGTGTAGTGGGCCGGCATCAGTATTTCAGTTTAGAATAAATTTTGAGTGTATTTCCCACATTGTATGAGTTGAAAAATATTGAAAATTTTGAGTGAATTACTCCCTAATTATAAGTTGTGGAATATCAATATTTATAAGATAACACTGAGATAATTTAAGGCAACTGCAAATGTAATTTTTATTTTATGTAAACTTAAAACATTTAAAAACATCACTAAAATATTTTTGTGTAATCTGTTACAAAATAATTTTTGAGTTCTGTGAACTTATTAGGGTTTACAGTGTGTATATGGGTGCAGTCACACATATGCAATTGCAGGGGAGTGGTCATCACCTGGTATTGGTGGAGGTTTTGACTCCACCCCCTTGCAAATCTGCAGCCTTGCACCTTAAAGTAATATTCCACCCCAGAATGATAATCCACTCAATATGTACTCACCTCTATGCCGATGTGAAGATGGGTGAAGATCTTCAGTTCACAAAACAATACTGGAGTTTCAGCAGAAAACAGGGTTGCAGCCAAATCCAGTATGATGGCAGTGAATGATGACCACGGATAAAATGTTTAAAAAAAGAACACAAAACAAACACAAAATGTCTCCATCCTGCTCGTGTGGTGTAATCCAAGTGTCCATAAGCCGCGACATTCAAATGTGACCCCAAAAGACGCCATTTCCACCATGTTTTTTAGCCGAAATGTCAACTGTAGCCTCCCAGGTAGCATGTAAACATGGCGTTGATGTATCGCGAGACTTCGTATATCTCTTAATGGATGCATGTGTGAAAATATCGCAAGATCTCTTGTGCATCTGGCTCGAGTCTGAGAGGCTGACATTTCGGCTAAAAACATGGTGTAAATGGCGTCTTTTGTGGTTAAATTTTAATGTCGCAGCTCACGGACACTTGGATTACACCACACGAGCAGGATGGAGACATTTTGTGTTTGTTCTGTGTTTTTTTTTTTTTTACATTTTATCCATGGTCACCATTCACTGCAATTGTACCGGATTTGGCTGCAACCCTGTTTTCTGCTGAAACTCCAGGATTGTTTTGTGAACTGAAGATCTTCACCCATCCTCACATCAGCATAGGGGGGAGTACATACTGAGTGGATTATCATTCTGGGGTGGAATATCGCTTTAATTAGTGCATGTGACAACCAATAGTCATATGTTCAAAGCAGCTCTACATATACCTGTGGCTGCATCAGTATTACTGTGCATTGTTGTTTCAAAATGTCTTGTGTGTTGCGTCCTGCTAGCTTGGATAGCAATGCGCTCCTCAGGTGCAACAGCCTGATCCAGGACGTTGTGGAACAGGTCTCTCTGTGTGGCACAACAGTCCCTGGTTTCCAGTTGTTGGGCCAGACCCATTTTGTCCATTTCATTTTCCTGCCTGGACATTGTCCAGGAGCAGCCTTAAGTCCTAGCTGTAGCATGGTTCTTACTGTATCCACTCACTTCCTCTTCCGCTCACCCGGTGCACCCAGCTGATCTGACTTCATATTCAAAAGATGCCGACTGCAACTGTTTTCTTGTTTCCTCTTTCTTGGAGTTTTTTTATTTGTTGTTTTTAATCCCAATTTTTAGCATCAAAACTATCTTAATCTGCACCTTGGAGTTTTGAAATACCCAAAAAACATTTGATCTGGATTCTGCATAGGGTTGGATTACCAGATCTGTATCCTGTTTTTCTAGGATCAGGATCACATATTTTGAGATATAATCCTATCTGGAACATTCTGATCCAGATTAAAAACTTTGAAATACTTGCCCCAGGTTCACTGAAAACATCTGTGAGGGTTTGAAAGGCCTTTAGCTGTACTTTTACTGGAGTGAAACTCTGATAGACAGGACTGGTCGACCAAAATACTGCAACAAAGTGCAATAAATACAAATATTAAATAAAGTCATGTACAATGAGCCTAATAGTCATGTAGGCAAACAGCCATCCTACACAAACACCTTAGCAGTGTACAAATGCACACAAACTCACACACACTTAAACATAATAATTGTCACCCATGTCATACACACAGTCATAGATCAAATTATAGATGTCAAAATATGAAAAATGGTTATTACACTTGTGTATTTGCATATGAGTAAATATGTATGCATTGCTGTCTTTGTACACAAGAGAGTGCAGTTTTTCCTGCCTTTTGATTTTATTATCTTTCATTAATCTTACAATAATCGTACATTATTTCATTTTATTTTCACATATTTATTTTCATGTAAATAAGTGTATATGTAAGAGTGGACTTTAAAGGCTTCTCGCTTTTAGACAGTTACTGTCCAAAAATGCTGCATATACATAACGGTACATATGTATTTAAAACATTAATATATGCACCTAGAAGTTATTTATTGCTCTATTTTCTTTTATTTCCTCCTAGCAGCACCTTTTGATGTCTACATTCTGGTTGTGCTCTTCTACCTTTTCAGTATTTAGATGAAAAATCACCTGCTGTCAGCTGTTACAAATCATCAATAGAGGAAAGTGTAAAGCCGGCTCTCTCATGAACTATAATTTTTCTTCTTTTTCACTGACTTAAAGGTCTCTGTGGAAAGACTAATGCCTCCTGTGTTCTTACCTTTTGTCCATGGGTGTCTTGTTTTCACATCATCTGTATCACAGTTAATAGGCTAATAGACAAATATTACTGAAGGTGATCATCTTATGTTGGTGTTTGTTGATCCTCTTCAAAGACAACTCAGAAACATGAGCTTTAGCCTGGTCAGTATGAGTTCTCCCAGCCATACTGACATGAGATACTCAAACTTTTTCTGTTAGAACTTTTAGAACAAGAGAAACCATGTTGCAGACTCCAGCCTTCAGGTAATCATCAAAGCTGTTGGAAATCATGTTTGCCATCATGTACTCAACATTTAGGACAATAGTGAGCTGCAAACACAGCTACAGACTCTAAGGACCCTATGTAGATATTCTGTAATGCATGGTCTGAAATGCATGGTGCAAGTGCATTTAGGGTGTGTCCAACTCCACTTTGCTATTGAAAAGGTGCATTGTTAAAAAGTGTGTGTTGGGTTTAACATGGATTAAACCAAAGTTTCAGCTTCAGTTCCCTTTAAGAGCTGGGTGCGCTGCCTTTGGTGCATTGCTATTTTAATGACCAGTTCAGCAGGTTTAAGAAGTGAACTGGGATGCTGAAACGACTCACTTGAGGTGATGCAGCCAATGCAGTTAATCCACAGGTTGGGTGGGTCTGGTCATAAAAATTAACAGTATGATTACACATGGGCTGCAGGTGGGTGAAAAAGGATGAAGTGTCTCCCTGTGTGCATTTACGTATGAGGCACAGCAGCATACCTACAGTGACATTAGTGGAAACATCACATTAATCAACAAAATTGGCCTCTCAAATCATTAAAGTAAATCGTTAAAGAAAACACTCACAATAACCAAATCAAATGATTTAATGATTAGAGGGGCTGCTTTCAGTCACTTTAAATTTTTCCATGTGTGCAGTAATGTCACCACTCCAAATATTGTTACTATTTAAGCAGCAAAACTAAAAACTGTAGTTATAAACTTGACAGGACAGAGGAAACTCTCCAGCAGAAATCATTTCTTAGTCAGCTCTGATGGAAGTCTGATGAACTTTTATGGCTTCTTTACTCCAAACAGTTTCACTGGATGAAGTTTGACTGTGTATGAGACCTTAAGGATGTGTAGAATAATACAGAACTTCATTAACATTAGATCCTGAATTATTTAAACAATCGATGAAGTTACAGCTGCTGCACCTTGTGCATAAATGCACACAGTGTTTCTCTTGATGCACGGACGCTCCATCCTACATTCCATCTGTATTAATAACAGTGTTCAATTTATGACCTTTAGATTAACTGGTGTCCTAGAAGCAGAATGTACGTGCGTAGTGAATCCACCCAATGTAGGCACATCGTGCTCTCTGAATAATGGATCATTTGGCCTTTGACTTTAGAGCAGGTTTTTGCTGGTCAATGGCGCAGCACTTTCTGCTGCCTCAAGATAGCAACAACAGATTGGCGTAAGTACACTTACAATGCAACATAGGCGCTGCGCATTAAAATGACAACTGCATCAGTCAGAACACAGCAATGACAACTGCATTGTACGTCAGGCAGAATATGGAGCCCTATGTGTAGTTTATCTCTTTGTTTCAAACCCACCTTCTGTTGAGAGCTGTATGAACTAATCAGGTTGCTTTACATGGAACTCCACATAACATTCTGTTCATATTTACCTTAACAAAATATAAGAAATGCAACTATTTATATAAAGCAAATATTTGAACAATACATTTTTAGAAGAATTGTCAAAATGATGTACTTCACAATGAAAAGAAATGTTTGTCAAATAGTTGTTAACAGTGAAAATCTTAATTAATTATCTTGAACCTTAAATCTAATCTCAGCTACATCTGGCCTGAGTGGCGAGAGCAGTAATGCGTTTGTATTACTGATTTTATATTTGATATGCAGTCAGTGTTGTAAATGTGTTTTTGTGTTCATTAAAGTCTCAGCTGTGCTTGATTTGTATTAAATGTTTCATCATCTCTGGACTGGTGCTGCTGCTGCATGTCCACAGGGAGAACATGCACATTATACTATATTATATTATATTATGAATGAATGCCAACACTCATGATAAGCCATAATTAATTAATATATGGGCTGATTAGAGAAATTACAGTCCAACATCCAAATGTTTCATACACATTCATCATCATTAGCTTTTTCTTTAGTTATTTCACCACTTTTTTTTTTTTTTGCAAACACTTTTAATTAAATATAAATATGCAAGGCATTTACTTTTAATAGAACATTAACAAAATTTGTGGTGTTTTTGCCTTTACTGAATTTTCTGTAATATTTCCTCTGCAAACTGCAAGTAAAGTACCCGTCCTCCCTGCGGAGTGTAAAGAGTTGTTGGTGAGATAGCCCAGGGATTGTCAGCAGGATCCTGACACTATTTCCCTGACAGCCAGATGAAACAATTCTGGAGTTAAGATAGGAAATTGACTGGGGGTCAAGCGGCTAATTGCACAAATGCATTTGTAATTGGAAAGGAGATTTAATATCATCACACATAATGTGACTTATGTGCTATGTTCTTTGAATAACAATGAGTGTAATCAAATTTAGATTGAGTTGCACTGTGGGTCGATGGAGGATGCTGAACAGTGTCTTTTCCCAGACACTGAGCACTGGCTGACAGAATTTCAGGGATTTTTCTGATTTGTTCTGAATTTTCTGAACATATTATGAACATAGATGAGGCTGCTATGATCAGGCCAAAATAATAAATAGTTTAATATCTATTTTTTTAAACGGGGGGGATGAGTTACGCAATTCGTATTAAGAGAATTAGACCAATGCAAATGCAATGATTTCTAGTGTCTCAGTGGCTACATTTACATGAACACAATATTCCTTTTTTTGCCATTTTTCTGAAAAGGACAATATTCCTACTAAACTGGTTACATGCCTAATGAAAATAAATATTCCTGTAATATCCCTGTTCACATGCAGCTGTGTAATCTCTGATTTTGGATTTTGTATATATGTTTTTTTTTTTTTTCAAAGTTCTCCACTGGTGGCAGAATTGTTTGAGAGTGTGAGCCTCCCTCTTTCATTCATTTAATCACCTTCTTGAGAAGGTCAGCATTGCAATATTTGTGCATATTCAAAAATGTTTAGAATTAGGTATGTTTCTCCCTCCAACCACATATTTGAGATTTTCTTTTGTGCATGCATTTCTACCCAAGTCCTGCAAACTGTTGGCTATTTGGTTTGTTTACAGCACGGAGTGCAAGAGGTTGTGTGTTACAAACTAATTCAGACGCACATTCTAAATTAGCTGTTTACATGTCCAAAGAATGCTCCTAAAACAAAAATAACACCAGAATATCCCACATGTGTTAATCAGAATGTACTCCATTCAGAATATCCAATCAGAATATACTGCTTACATGACCTGTTTAAAATTCAGACTATTGCCATATTCTGAGTATTAATGGAAAACCAGTGTGCATGTAAATGTAGCCAGCATCATGACACTGTCCATGTTGCTGATCCAGCTCAGCTGCTGTCCATGGTGCTGAATCTGTCCTGAGAACTGCATCCACAGCAGTCTTCATCCATGGTGGGTAACAATATCCCGACAAATCAGAGCTCACATGAGAATTCAGCTACTGTAACACCATCACATAATTCAGTTTTTATTTTTTCTTACACTGTTTGTTCTCAGTCTCCTGTCTTGACATAAGACCCCATAACGACCCAGCGGGGTAGAGGGATCATATGAAACTAGGTGACCTAAAGAATCCACTGGCTAGCACACTCTTTTTGGTGTGTCCAAGTCTTTTGATACTGTTGGTCACAACGATTTGCTGTTTTTTTTCCAGTTGGCTTTGATAATTCTGTTTACAGCTGTTTCCAATCAGACCTGGCTGGTTAAGTCCAGGCTGGTGTTGCTAATGGTTTCAAATGGTCCCCTGATGGTTTATTTTACATAAATAATATTTATTTTCCCACTCAGAATTTCAGTGTCCACCCTTTTGCTGACAATACCATATTGCATGAAAATAAAAACTTATAAATGCCAGAAAATGTTGAAAAAAATGCCATTACAAAGTCCCTCGCATGAGTTAACAGAGAAAAGAAGAAAAGCTAAAACCAGAGTTCAGTCAGACAACTCACGTTTAGAATGTTTATTCAGCAGCAGAACATGATTTGAGTTTGGCGTCTAGGCTCCGACTTCATCACTCCCCACAGCTTAAGTTACATAGAAATAAGGGGAGTGATGAGCAAATTCTTGAACCCCCTGTCGGAGCCTGCAGGTGGATGCTGGGGTGGTGGTGGGGTTAAAAGAGCAGGCAGCAATACATTGGCAGGCGGAGGGAGAAATGGGAGGTTCAGCAGTTTAAATAGACCGCGAGATTGGAAGTGTGCATTTGGTATGTAGAAATGAGAATGAGGTATGTCATGTGAGGTTGGCGGAGCAGCTTGAGTTGACTGCCTGAACTAGTTCGCAGGCGTCGCTACATTTAACCTTGATGACTTAAATATTTATTGTTGAGGAAACAAGATTTAACTCATGTAAACTGGATCAAGAGGATCTGAATTACCTAATTTAACAAATGAATTTATTTTAAAAAATATCAAAATAAACCACTGCGCACTGAGCTGACTTTACTGTGAATTTATTAGGAGCAAACAACGTGTGTCGTCTGTGGCTTCTTCAAAACAAGATCACATGAACTTCCACAGGTATGATAAATATACATAGATCATGTGACTAATTATAATACTGTCATTTCACTTCATTTTTTGTCTTTTTTTCAGTGCAGTGAACATTTTTCAAAAAAATATGCCATTCTACAACCAGCTGAATAGGAAATGTTAAAAATCTTTTAAAAAAAAAAGTCCTTCAGTCTATTTTTTTAAGATTTAAATTTTATTTTAAGCTTTTTAAGATTTTTACATTTCCTATTCAGTTGGCATATAATGGTATCAGTTTAAATTATACATAAAATGCTGTAATTTTTGTAACTCTTTATTAATCTTGCTGTATTTTTTGATTCATGTATCTTTGTGTGAAATTTTTATTATAATTATTATTGTAAATGTTCAAGCACTGAAAAAAGGAAGTGAAATGACTGTGATAATTAGGCACATGATCTATTTATTAGCATGTATTATTTATCTCACCTGCAGGTGCTCATGTGACTCTGTTGAGCAAACCTGAGGAAGCCACGGGTAAAATGCATCGCTCACTCCTAATAAATTCACAGTAAGTCAGTTCAGTGTGCGGTTGTTTATTTTGATATTTTTACCTGCAATGTTCCTGCGACCTGATCCCTGATACTGGCTGTGAAGAGGGAGTCACAAATAAATAAATGTATTTATTTAGCAAATTCTGTAAGACTACTTCTGTGGAAGTAAAAGCCAAACTTAAATAAGCTTTTTTTTTATTCAGTTAAACTGGTGAATACCTCAGTATCTGTTTCAGCTCACTGAGGTGAATGCTGTAAAATGCAGTATCATATGTTATATATTAACTTGTGTGAGGATGGCCATCATAATCACCTTCTGCGTATTATGATAATGTATTCTGTCCTTCGATGATGATACCTTGGCAACCCAGACTTAAAGAGAACTGACTAATGATGTGTAACCTTTGCCATTTCCCTAATGGGCATGGACTGGGTCAAAGCTAAAAGAAAAGGACGTGTGTGCTGCCTCAGTTCTATATAGTGCTGGCCCACTAAGCCATAATCTTACCCTCTGTGGTTTGACTGATAAATCAATTTTGCAATGGATTAAACATAGGGTTGTCCTGTCCCTCAGTGTGTGTTACCCTCTGGCTGTTCTCCAAGACAAAACAGAAGAGTATATAAGGGCTTTGGCTGTTGGCACAGCCTAATTATAGATATGTCCTCTCGATCAAGACCTTTCTGTTTATTTACAACAATTGGTTGACCTCGGTGTGGCATGAAAAAGAAGCTCATAGAGTCCAAGACAAAAACATAGTTAAGACTAAAGAGGTTTAGGGTCGCTGCACTCAAGATGATATGGTGACTAAATGGGTAAACCCACAGATTCCTTAGTGAAGTTTCAGAAACATCATGTGCAAGAGGACTTTTTGATAATAACTTTTGAAAAGAAGGCTTTACCAGAGATGGAGCAATGAGATTCTCTTACCATACTTTAACCAGCATACATCTTTGTGTGTGTTTTACATATTTTCTTTAGTGGATCTCCTCACCATCACCCACTGAAAAGCAGATAAAGCAGATAAATCAAGTGAGTGCTTTCTGAAAAAAAAAAAAAAAAAGAATGGGAGCCAACATCGACACATGCTGCAGTTGGCACAACCCTGGCCTGTGATGTTGAAAAAATTTGAGAGGCACCTGCCAACTACGGGCAAGACGCCAGGTTTGTGTCTGCACAAGAAGGAATAAGACTTCCTTTAAAACACTGCTTAGGTCTCTAGGGTCTGCCTTTAGTGTGTGTATGTTTTACACTCACATTAAGATAATTGATTTCAGTTTTATTGATTTTCACTGAACAAAACAAGCAGCCTTTTTTTAAGAAAACGGCAGACCAGCTTAAACTGGTTGTTCCTTGATTTTATGTCTTCGAACAGAAGCAAGACATAAAAAAATAAAGGAAAAACACAACTGATCCCAAATGGCAGTTTTAATGGCTTTAATTTTGGTGTATTACGACTGAGGTAAGAGAAACAGAGTTGTCAACCACCTGGTGGTGAGTTGAATCATATGGCAGGGGAGATTACTGGACAGACCTGGTAAAACCAAAGTTGTGCTGAGGATGAACTGGGAAGATTTAGTGGAGGCGTCTTTAACTCACACCTCAGCAAGAATTTGCCTTGCATTCATGGAAGGCTGGGGACATGGAATTCCCTGAGGGCTGTTTGAACAGCTGCCTCCACAATGAGGGCTTTTAAGAGTTGTGGTCAGAAGAGTGTGCCTGACACCTGAGATTGTGCTGGAGGACACCAGCAGTGACAGAGGCCATCAAGCTGAAAAAAGAAGCCATTTGGGCTTGGCTAGCGCAGGCAACTGTGGAAACATCAGACAGTTAGCGTTAGGTCAGAAGGACTGTGGCTTTGTTGGTGGAAAAAGAGAGGTGCTGGAGGGGCTCAGGAAGGACTTTCAGCTTGCCTTCGTAAATTTCTGGTGAACTGTTAGATGACTGAGGAAGTTTAGGGGTTGGCTCAGGCTGTAATCAGCAGGGACAAAAACTGCTGACACTGACTGAGGATATTGTTCAGCAGTGGAAAGAGCACTATCAGGAACTCATTGGCCCCATACACAGAGTTGGAAGACCTTGGGAAAAGCTTTATCCATATCACTGGCAGAGGTTAAACTGGGTATGGGCAAGATTTGCCTTGAGGTACATTTTTAAAAAAGGAAGACCAGAAGGTGAGCTTTTGGCAGGGTACTGGAAAAGCGGCACCAACCGATTGTCGAACCTCAGATTCAGGAGGGTCTGTCTTGGCCATGAAACAGTGGACCGTCTTTTAACTCTTCCACAGTCAGAGGAGTCATGGGGGTTTGTCCCTCACAAGATGTGTTTTGTGGACTTGGAGAAGGTTACAAGCATGTCTTGTGGGGGTTGCTGTGGGAGAATGGGGTACCAAGGCTGCTGCTACAAATCATCCCTTCTGGATTCTCAGCGAGAAGTCAAATAATGGGTGTTGGGCCCTTGTCACCAATTCTATTTGTGATTTTGATAGCTAGGAGCTCAAGTAGCCGCCAAGTAGAGGACAGTGTCTGGTTTGGGGACCTAAGAATTGCCTCACTGATTTTGTGAATGATGTGATTTCTCCAGGCTTTATCAGACAGTGGTCTTCAGCACAGAGTTCATGTCCCAACTGAAGAAGTTCTTGGGTCCAATGGTAAAATGGAGGTGGATTGGTGGATTGTCACTCATGCAAGTATTATACCAGACTATTCTGGTGAAGAGTGTGCTGAGCCGAAAGATTAAGCTCTTGATTTACCTGTTGATCCACACTCCATCTCTCACCTCTGGTCATAAACTTTAGATAGTGACCAAAAGAATGAGATTGCAGGTAAAGAAACTGAGAAAAGTTTGATCTGTAGGGTAAAGATAAGGAACCTAGATATCCAGAGGGAAGTTGAGCAGCTGCTCCATCATGTCAAAAGTAGCCTGTTAAGGTGGTTTGGGTTGCTGATAATGATGCCTCCTGAGCATCCCTTTCCATTACCTGGAATACCATGGAAGACCCAAAAAACACTTGAAGGATTATATATCACCTCAGGATCCCTCAGGAGGAGCTCGATGATGTTGCTTACTGTAGTGTCACAATACCAGACAATCGAGGATCTCGATGGCTACCAACCGATTTATAAATGTAAGTTAGTTGCTTGCACGACAGTAAGACTGGTGCTAACAAACCTACACTCCTTACATTTTTTTCAAGGACACTCCTCATCACAAACAATGCTCTGCCCCCATTCAGTTGTAAGCACATAATGGCACCACCCCAATGTCAAGAGCTGCCCTAAAGACTTTGGATTGGTTTGGCAATTGTTTCCACCCAGTTTCAGTAATGAAAGCTGGGAGATTTCCTCAGTCTCTATTGAGCAATGTGTTTAGACACTGACTTGTGAGTGTAACCTTACTTAGGCTCCTGTCACCATGTATACCTGTTACCTGGATAAGTGGCAGAAGATGGATTGATGGATGAGTGGATGGATCCAGACTCATTGTAATATGGCTTTCAATATTGGTTTTCATTTTTTTTAATCCATTCTTTCATTTATTATCTACAACCACTTATCCTTGAAGGGTTGCGGGATGTCTGGAGCCTATCCCAGCTGATGCTCGGAACCTTCTTGTTGTGAGGCCAAAGTGCTAACTCCTGCACCACTGTGCCACCTTTTGTTGATTTTTAGAAAAATGAAAAAGCTCAACCTAAAGATCTGAAATCCACAAACATATGTTGTGACGGCCCCCATAATCTTACATCTGTCTGGGTGTTGTGATACGTGATGTTTGTAATGCTGCTTGTTTTTCATTTAGCACAGCAGTTTTCAGCAAAGCTTTGCTCTGGTGCATTGCTGTGCACACAGTGCGAGTCAGCTAAACGACTGAATGTAAATGTAAAGTCTGTGCTCATTTCTCTTCTGTTTGTCATGCAGCCGAAACTTCAGGGATACACAGTATAAATTAAAGTACATCTGTTTGGCTGTCAAGGCCTTGCGGGACTCATGCTAAGCCTGCACAACTGTGATTTCTGTAATGATATTTGAATACAGCCTCTGGAGCACCTTTAGCATGAGTCAGCAGAAAAGTTCACTGTCTGCGTTCTCCTGGATGCTTAAGTTGCTGACTTTATTCAACTTAGGTGTCCATGGCAACTGCATTCTCCCCTTTTATACTTCACAGCCTTCTAATGAATATGCAGCATGTTTATGCCAGAAGCAGAGTGAGGACATTTTCATTTTCTATAGTGGAATGTTGCTAATTTAAAGCTTGTCTGTGCTTGAGAGAAGGACCCTATGGGGTGCTTCAGGGGATTGATGGGAGATGAAAATAAGTTTGAAAACCTTATTAAGTTAAAACTGCTACCTGTGTGTATCTATGGACAGGAATAATTAAGTTATCCATAAAAAATCAAGAGATGAAACCTTTTTGGAGATAATTCACAAGGTCACAGGTTTTGTAGAGACTGTGAGAAAGATTAGGTCTACAGACTGTTTGTGAATTTACATACACATGAGGCGTGTTATTGCTGAGAAATTACTTTTATCCACCTACTGTCCCAACCACACTATAGCTAAACAAGTTCTTTTCAAGAACTCTGACAACTACTAATAAGGTTTATATATGACACTGGGATGAATCACACCACTTCAAGTGCTAATTTGAGGTTTTTTTTTATTGCCTTCCCAGTTTCAGTTTTGTTATCTTGGAATAAAAGAAAAAAAGGCTTCCACTAAAGGAAATGGTTTCCAATTTGCAAAAAGAAACTGGAAAAAACATCCACAACACTGCCCTTTAAAATCACCTTCCATTTCCTGTTTTAATCTATCAAACTTAATTTTACAGACGATTTACAAAATACAAAGCAAATCAGGAATCATCATCAGTTTCCTTCCTTTTATAACTAATCGAAGACAAGCTCCAGTTGCATACATGTATTATTTTCATTCCACAAATATCTGCAATCCCGAACCCATATTCTATTTATTGTCCATATTCTGACAATAAATCCCTGTATATCTTACACACTGGACCATTAATATGTTTTTGTTGAGATTGGGAGGTGTGTATTCCTCTGCAAGCCTAGCCTACTCTGGTGTACACTGTTATATCTGACGGTATTGTTTTATCCCTACATCTGCCTTGCTTTGCTGATTTGCTGCTACAAAATAGTCCCTTTGCTTAAGATGGTATTGCACTGTTAGTTCAAGTACAGTTGTAGGTAGTGCATGTGTACTGCTATTGCTTGTAATTTCATTTTAATTGCTCTTGTGTAGTTTCTATCTCATGTTGTTTTATATATTCTTATTTTATATAGCCTACCTGTAAGTATTAAGTCAGCAATATGGTACAATGCATCGTCATACACAAACAACTGATTACGTCATTTGCTAGTGACTCCCAAAACAATATTTGACTTGGAGAGTGCCAGCCCCAAACATATCGGACCTTTGCTCTAATGTGGTTAACACTGTGAAACCTGACCAATGTACTTGGCTAAGTTTTGGCACCAAAACTTAGTTCTCTTATATCCTAAGGTGCTCAAGATTTCACAGGAATAAATAAAACATGCAAGAAAAATGCATAATTTCAGTGACCACTTAGGTTTTAATATTATTACGCCAATCAAGACACATCATCAAGTGGAGTCAAGCATGTTGGCGAGCTAACATTCCCCTGGATTGAGTGATGGATTGGTTTTTGAAAAGTGGCCCTTTTAATTTTTTCAGCGGCAGAAGTGGACCTTAATTAATATCTTTATGCTCCTTCAACACCTTTCCACCATGGAGGATCAATTTTATCTTGGGGCTCTTGACAACATTGAAGCAAACAGTACAATTACAATGTTAATGTTACAAAGTGACCCACTGGTAATGTGTGTTCACACACATTTGCTTTGCAAAATTTGAGTCAGGTTCATCTTTTGTTGTGCGCTTTGCTGAAACCCTTGGTTGGCACTCCTGCTGTGACAACACGGTCTCATTGAAATTCATAACAGTGCTGTATTTCTTCATGCAGCGCTATTGTCAGTCTAAGTACTCACTCAAAGTTGTTTTTTTGTGAACTGTGTATTTAAAGACACAGTTCATCCAAAAATCAAAAATAACATACATACATTTTCCCCTCGGCCTGTAGTGCTATATATCCATCTAGATAGTTTTCGTGTGAGTTGCCCAGTTTTGGAGATATCGACCGTAAAGATGTCTGCCTTCTCTGGAATATAATGAGACTAGATGGCGCTGGTGCTCAAAGCACCAAAACAAATACATTTGAACTCAACAGCAATGTCTCTCTCCAGAAATCATGACCCAGTTACTCAAGGTAATCCACACACTGTGTTGTGAGCAGCTTTATGTAGGTAGATTCTACTGTAGAAAGAAAGTAGTTCCTACACAAAACTGCTCATGACAAAGTCCTGTGGATTATCTAACTGAGCCGTCTGGAAGAGACACTGGTAAGTTAAGGTGAGTTTTTCAAATGTTTTTTTTTTTTTTTCTTTTTTTTTTTTTTTGGCACTTTGAGGACCACAAGCCGAGTGTCATTTAGTCACCATATTTGAGAGAAGGCAGACATCTCTTGGCCAGTATCTCCAAAACTCTACATGTAAGGGGAAAAATATGTATTATTGACTTAGAAGTCCCTTTAATGTGATGCAAATTTTAGAGGTACATGGGAGGTCAGAGCAATGATTCAACTGGGGCAACATAAAATGCATGCTTATTCTACAGTTTTAAGACTATCCTTTATCAATTTGCAGAGACAAGAGGAAAAAAGAGAGTGGAGGCAAATAACAGAAACAGGTCTGAGATCAGACAGTATGAGCAACATGTTTTCATCCCAACACGTTACATACTGATGATTTGCCACCACCCCTCGGCATCTGATACTGAGGCACAAGATACCCTTGAGTGGAGCCAGGACGTCTTTTAACACATGATTAATGCTAGAAACAGTTGCCGTTTGGGTAGGTTTAGGATAAGACCATGTTAAGGGTTACAGTAAATATGTTACAGACATCATGTGACGTCACTGTAGCAACATATTAAAAGTTGTAGGGTGCATAATGTTTTGTGCATCATGGGACTTTTGTCATAACATGTTGGTTTCACATGGGACATGAATCTTGACCTCCTGGATGAAAGTCCTGTTAGTTTCAGCCAACCCACCTCCTCCATATGAGGATTTTGTCCTTCTTTTTCCCTCTCGACCCCATAGCACTCCAGAGCGCTCATTTTATATTTCATTATGGTACCCAGGAATGCCTGGTATTTTAAAATCATCCCCATTGTATTAAAATAGGTAAGAAAATCCTGAGCTTTGTGGTATAGATAATTAAAGTTGTCATCAATAACTGGAACCAGATATTAATCATCATAATGTTGAGATCCGTGATCATTTTCCACTGTTGAAGAGCGGGACCTTCCTGGCTCTCACTACCTGAGGCAGATGCTATTGTCTTGAGATAAGTGTGATGTAGAGTCTGAATGGAGGATTGACAGGGTTGTGACTTTTCCACATATGAATTGAATGATTTTTCTCATAAGCTGCCAAAAACACCAGCCTACGACACCATTGTGGAAAACAACTAAGGCATTGTGAGTTTTTTGTTTGAAATCACATCAGATAATCACCATCAGTAAACAACAGGACCTCCTAGGCTCTCGCTGCCCAAGATGGAGGCTTGTCTCCAGGGTGAAGTGTGACAAAGAGTTGGTATGAACGACTGACCAGTTCGTGAATTTTCCCACATATAAAGTCGGTGATTTTTCTCATAAGCTGCTAAAAACATATTTGATCTTCTAACATAGCTGTGTGGAGTAAAGTGTGGGGCATTTCTCTTTTATTTTGAAAGCCCAGTGTTATCCTTTGAAGGATCTGTTGTTTTCAGACTCTGAATGTTGACCCAGAAAGGAAACAGAGAGAAATGTTGTGGTCCATATTTGTTATAAAATTGACCCAGTTTCTCTTCTTTTAGGGAGACTGAGATTTATTCCATCACAGCTATTTGCAGCAGTTTTAGTGTCAGGTGTTTTTAGAAATACAGTGCTTAACAAGTTTATTAGACCACCTGTCATAAAAACAAGAAAACATGAATATTTTAGAAATCTTTCAAAAACTTTTTAAAACTAAATATGTTATTGTTATTTATTTGGCAAATAACAAACTGAAACAAAGAAATAGTCATTTTTCACACATTATAACCAAAAACCTTTTTGTATGGCCTCCTTTGGCCTTGATAACAGCTTGCATTCTTGCTGGCATGTTTTTATGTACTTTTCAACAGTCTCTTTTGTTAATGAGTTCTAGATAGTTTCTAGCTGTTCCCACAGACTTGCTTTAGATGAAACTTTTGTGTGATCAATCTTTGAACCCACTAAATCCCAAATTTGTTCAATGGATTCAAATCCGGACTTTGACTTGTCCAGTCCATCAGTTCCAGTACTCCAGATTCTTTTTTCTTGGTCAAACAGTCTCTGCACAGCTTTGAGGTATGCTTGGGGTCATTGTCCTGTTGGTATATGAACCCATGACCAATCAGATTCAGTCCAGAAGGGATTCCATGATGCACTAAGATGTTGTGGTAGACGTTCTTGTTCATGATACCGTCGATTTTCACTAATTCGCCCACGCTGTTTCCACAAATGGAACCCCATACCATAATGGAATCTCCACCGTGTTTCACTGTGGGTGTAATGCATCTGGCATCAAAACGTTCTCCAGCTTTTCTGCGGACATAAACACAACGATGCTGACAGAAGAGTTCAAACTTGGACTCGTCTGTCCAGAGCAGAGGTGGACAAAGTACTAAATCCCAGTACTTGAGTCAAAGTACAGATACTCCTGGTCAAACGTTACTCAACTACAAGTGAAAGTTGCTCAGTCAAAATTTTACTCAAGTTGAAGTACTAGAGTACTTGCTTTTAAAACTACTTAAGTATTCAAAAGTACAAATTACAAAGTACATCTTCTAATATCAATACATTGCTGTATTGTTTTCACAGTGCAGTTACAGAAGCTTGTAACTCTCTGAAACCACTTATAGAAACCTATAGAAACACCTATAAAAACTTCAGTACAGAAATGCAATCAAAAACAAAAAGGACATTTATTGTCATTTTCTGATGTAACTGTATTAAAATAACTGCATAAAATTAGATTGAAGCCGACTGTCAGGAGTTCTCCAAGTCAGTTAAATAACTGAGATTTCTTTCTGTCTTCAGGGGCAGTATATACATTAATTATGTGGTATTTTTCACCCTAATAAAGACAATCCAAAGCCTACCTGGAATTATTTATCTTTTTCTAATTATAATACCATCTCGAGATTTAATTTTGTCTTTCTCCTGCCGTCATCATTACTGAGTTTTGTTTGAATGAAAGAGGGAGAGTTTGCTTGCTCTTGTTATGGAATGTGCCTGGATGACATATGTCTGCTTTTACATCAGTCCCAGTTGAAAGCAGGTACTGTGATTGGTTACCTTCTGTGAGGAACACAGCGTGTGGCCAATTGCATTTTAGAAAAGAAAAAACATTGACAGCTGTCTTCAAAGTTAATGCGCAATTTCACCAGGCACGGCTGTGCCGTGTTTCGGTCGCGCTGTGGCAGTCGGAGCGATTCGCAGACATTTTAGACAATGCTTGTGTTTCCACCAGAAGCGCCGCAGCGCGTCTCAGACGCTTCCCGGAAGCAGCTCAGCACTCCGCTCCGCTTCAAATACGCACTGAGTCTATTTTTGATGGATGCCACTTCAATTAGCACAGAGTAGATAGAATGGGCAGGAAGTCAGACACAGAAAAGGGAGGGGTAATCTGGCTAATTTTCAAAATGAAAGACCCCGTGCAGAGTCATGATCATTAAGACAGACAGAAAAGAAACTATTTAACCACGTAGCCTGCTTATCCATGTTAGAAGCACAAAGAGCAAGGAAGGAGGACCTGATCAACAAAATCTGAGCAAGTAAACATGATCAGGCGGGCAAAACACTCCGCTGCTGAAACAATGTGACACGCCGCTGCAGGAGAGACCCGTGCAGAGGACGTTACAAAGGAACGAGTAACGACAACCCTCCTAGAAATGTAGTGGAGTCAAAAGTACAATATTTGTCTTTGAAATGTAGTGGAGTGAAAGTCATAAGTTCCCAAAAAAAAAAATACTCAAGTAAAGTACAGATACTCAAAAAATGTGCTTAAGTACAGTACTCAAGTAAATGTACTTCGTTACTGTCCACCACTGGTCCAGAGTACCTTCTTCCAGTCATCAACAGTCCAGTGTTTGTGCTCCCTGGCAAATTTGAGGTGTTTCTGGATGTTTGCAGGCCTCAATAATGGCTTCTTAGCAGCTAGTCTTCCCTTTAAGCCTCGTTCTGTCAGTCGTCTGCTTATGGTCATTCTGGAGACTTTCTCAGACTCTGATCTAGAAGCATTTATCTCTGCCTGAAGATCAGCAGTGGTCTTCCTTCGGTCTCTAGTACTTAAAATCTTGAGGTGACTGACATCTGCTTCAGTTAACTTTCATTTCCTGTCTCTTCCTTGGTGCATTTTGTAAGTATCAGTGTCTGCAATTGACTCAAGAGCATACTTGACCACACTGTGAGAACACTTTATGTCTTTCCCTATTTGTCTCAGAGACCATCCAGCATCATGAAGTGCTTTAATGCGGACTCTTTCATTTTCAGTGAGCTCTCAACGTTTTACCATTTTGAACAGGAATGAGGAATTTCAAACTGGATTCACCTTTTTATACCCAAATTTGAGCCGGCTCACTGGGCTTCTCTGAGAAGTCAGAAATAATCAAGCATAACATTCAACCACTAAAACTAATTTTTCTGTTCAGGAATGCAAGTAAATAACTATAATTTGACATCTTAATCAAGAAATAATAATGAGCTTTACTATTTTTTCTGTTTTTTTTGTAAAACAGTAAATTTGAAAATTCATGGATAACAATAATTATATTTTAGCATTAAAAATATCATTTCGGTTAAAGAGCTTCTACATACTGGTGTATTAACCATTACAGAAACAAAAAAATATTTTGGTAATTACCAATGCTGTTGATTTAGGGCAGCTGTGGCATAAACCTTACATTGGGTTGTGGTCTAATAAATTTGTTAAGCACTGCATGTTGAATTAAACTGCTAAAAGCTGAAAATTCCACATATTTGGTATTAAAGAGGTTTTTTTTTCCAAATGAAAACCATTTGTAGTTGTAAGTTTCTTTCTGTTTTTGAGATGTTTGTGTGTTTGTTTGGGTTGAGTAGGAAAACTCTCATTTAAGTGAGGATTATCAGTGAACTTCTGGGTCTAAAGGGAACTATACTACATTGAAAGCCCAGAGCTGCTTAATAGCCATGGATGGGTTTACATCGAAGTCACTTCAAAAGGCTGGTGCATCACTTTTAGCCTCTAACAGGTACGGCTTGAGTCATGAGGCGCTGAGCAATTGTTGGCATATGACGCGTTGGGAATGAGACCAGGCTGAACTGAGATGTCACTCACACACATAGACACCCTAAGTTAGCACCAAATGGCACATGGTTGTTTAGGGCAAATTAGTGCAACTGCAAAAACACTTAAATTTACATAGAAAAACATTAAGTGAAAATGTGCTCCAGTTTGAACATACTTAGACTGAGTCATGACATAAAAACATAGAACCACTTCTATTGAACTGTCTGTTACAAACTCAGTCTGTCACAATATTAGCATGAGAGCTGCTGCTGTTATTCTTTATCAGCCTACTACACTGCTGAACTAAAACTGAATCTTAGTATGAAATGAGATAACATAACAGTGATGGTCCTCTTATTGTTCCTGTTATGCTGCTGTTCTCTTTTTTTCTCCTGGCTGGCTGTCCAGCTCCATTTCACCAAGTTGCTTAATTCTATCAGATCACATGACTCTGGTTAGACAACTCTCAGTGCAGCCTGAAATTAATGGTGTAGATCATAACAAACAAATAGCAATTACTTTTTAATTGAAACTGGGACTCTAAGGCCTCGGGGCTGCTGTGGATCAAAATGAATTGTCCATCCCTGTCTCCAAAGACATTGGGTATTAAATAAGGTCCATTCCTGTTACCTGACTCATTTCCACAGTCTCCAGAGAGAAATTGGCTGAGTTTATTTAGTACTGTGTTTAGGCAACTGATAAGAGAGAGGATCTTCTAAATAGATGAATTGAGCAGAGGGAATTGTTCTTAACTTCCAGCCATGATTCCAATCACAAAGAAGCTAATGTCTGCCAAATACTTACAGCCAAATATTCTGCCCCTAATCAGATGTGTACATTATTTGTATGTATTTCTGATTAGCTGTTGTTTGTTCAGCCAAATGGAAAATTAGCCCATTCACAAAAATGTTCCTATTCCATGCAGACTGGTCATCTGGAGAAGTTTGACTTTCACCTTGTCCTGTTGGCTGGTGGCCACAAGTTTTGCCTTATTATTTGCAATGGCAGAATGGTGCAGGTGCAAAGGTGAATGCTGGTGACACCCAGTAATTCTTCCCATTCTCCCATCTGGAACTTCTTGCTGAGGATATATCTCAGAGAGGATGTGAAAGCACCACCTAAATTTGAACTGGACAAGACTGAGCAAGACTTATTGTTCCCTCAGGCAAACGGACACCCACCCCAAGACCTGTCCATCAAAACTGACAATACTGTGGTGGAACTACAGCCTAACAATGCCCTCAAAGTTGTTTTTTAAACATCAGATCATTGTGTGCCAAAGCCTTATTGGTAAATGATTTGATCCTTGAGCACACTGTAATCTGGACACGATTGGTTTATGTGAAACATGGAGAAAACCAAATGTTTTATTACCACTAAATGAAGCTTCCCAACAATGCCACGTTGTTTTCTTATCTAAACCTAGGAATCACTGAACTCCCACCTCCCCACATTGAACAGGGGAAAGTTGGGTACTGCTGCATGGTGCTTGGGTTAACGTTTTGAATGGGTGGGCCAGTCTTGGTGTCCCTAACTAGAATCCCACCCCTCCCCACAAGCACACCAAACACATCAAGTTTGTCAGCCATTGGTGGAGATAGAGGTGTCTGGTCAGGACGAGTCCCAGACTAGGCGTTAAACACAACACCTGCAGCACAAGGCCAACCACAGACCCGCCAGCTGCAGCCTAATATGTAGAAGCAACCCCAGGCCGGCTTGTTGTGTGGATGCTGATGGAGCAGCAAACTGGTAATGATCCTTCCACAGGTTCACCTACGGACACTGTCACAACTTTTATTTCTTCTAGATAGTTGAGTTTGATCATCTTCTTGGTCCTCCCCCAGGGCCGTACCCAGGGGTTAAAGTGGGCCGGAGCCCTCCGGAGCTGAGCTCCGCCACCTCAGAGCTGAGCTCCGCCACCCCGGAGCTCAGCTCCGCCACCTTATTCAAATAAATAAATTTTTCAATTCAAACTGGCAGTAGCCAGTAGCTGTTAGTTTGCTGTGTTTCTCTGTTTGTTAGCCATGTTAGATTGCTATGTGTGTTTTACCTGTTAATCCGGCCTGTATTTTTCTGTTGAGAATAGACTTGCACGGATTTATCGGCAGTGCTCGGATTCGGGCAGGTTTTCACGTGGTCATCCATGACCTGCGACCGGCCGGTCAGTCTAAATTTGACGGTCTAAAGCGCCGGTCAAATTCCCATCGCGCTGCGGCAGCAAAAGAAACAAAAAAACAAAAACCAAACACAGCATGTTATAGCGTGCTATAACATGCTTTGCCCAGGTGTTTGGTACCGCTGCGCTCTCACGAGGCGCGGATGCCGCGGCGCTTTCCAAGGTGCTGATCCTGACTTTGTTGATTTATTTGTTTGCTCGGTACTGTTTTACTGTTATTCTCTGTAGTTGTTTTTGCACAATTTCGTACTTCGTAGTTTGACAGAGCCTTTTGGGGGCGTCGGGATGAATATTTTCCCGAAAATTACATTTTCTATCCTGGAAACAGAGGCGCTATATATCCCGATGTATGTAGGTTCCCAACCTGACAACTTTAGTGTATTTTCTGCTGATATCAATAATTATTATTGAGGAAGAAGACCGCCATTTCAATATTAATCAACATTATAAACTGCAGGCTGCGTGCAACTTGACGTTTGCTGCAGCTGCACAGGCGGATGAAATGCCAAGTTCAGCCTGTGATCTGTTACTGTCTGACTGAACAACCTCATGGAAGTGATATTTTACAGTTCTACATATTTTAATCTAATGAAATTCGTTTTAAAAAGTCAGTTGGTGTTTTCAAAGTCATGATATTGAGCTGAAACAGGTTCTAGACTTCGTTCGCATTCACAGGCTGCTGCAGAGCGGAGCAGACGGCTCACACCGCGCACACTGCGATGTTCAACATTGTAGACTTAAAGTTAATTATCACTGAAAGTTAAAAAGCAAAACTCTGAAAAAAAAAAAAAAAAAAAAAAAAAAAGCTCTCACTCACTTGGTCGAGGGCTTTGTACGCATTTCCTGGAGATGTTGGTGTCTTTCTTCAGTGAGGGGTGCTTTTTGCCACAGCCAGCTGCTGATGGTAATTCCATCACATGCATTTCACCCCGATGTGTTTTGGATAAAGTATAAATCCAGTGACCTTGAAGCTTCGAGCTTCACCGGGAATTTTATCTGAGATTCTAAAAGTTGCAGCAACAGTTTGCATCTTCATTGTTTAATATTTTGAAGTATTTCCACACAAAGCTGGTGGCACACAGCGTGTCATGTGTCTCATTAAGATGGTAGAGACAAAAGTTATTGTATTAAGTGCATTCATAATCAGACATGCTTGAATTCATGGCGATTTGTGATCGTTAACCAATTAATAAAAGCACCCTGTGTACTCAGCTGGTAGCAAATAGGAGCCAGAAAACACACACTACCCTGAATGAAAATAAAATCTTAAGAATAATATAGCACATGCTATGATATGATGATGTTATAGACAAAAAGTTATATATTATTTATTAATGTAGAGTGTGTTTTAGCAAAGACATGATTATTGAAAAGCTGGTTGAATCTTGGTTAAAATGTTCTAATAAATGAAAATTTGAAAATTTTGCAATATCTTGTGTGCTGTAAAGTGGTTTGGAAAAAATGAAATCGGAATCGGCCGAAATCAGTATCAGCCATCCAAGCACTCTGCAAATTGGAAATCAGGATCGGCCCAAAAAATTGTAATCGGTGCAAGTCTAGTTGAGAATAAAGCCAATATAGTTTTTTGCAATCATTTACGTCATTTTCCCTATTGCGCCTCAGCACCGAATTTTAGGGCTCCCCCACCTGTCAAATCCCACTTTAACCACTGGCCGTACCCGACCCCAGTCTGAGGACTTCACTTCACTTCCAAGCATAGCGATGGGCAGGGTGCAGAGACTTAATGCAATTGAAATGCTTGCAATCTCCATGCACTACACTCTCAGAATACGGGGCTCCTGTCTGTCCACAGGGATTAAATAAAAGTCGGCTGGCTGCAGGCCCTTTTCTTATCATTCTTATTGTTTTCTCTGGTATCGTCTTCTTGCTGACCTGCTGCTGCTGTGGTCACACATTTTGGTCAAAGGCTCTTTTCTGGCCCCTTTCAGAGGACACCCGTGACACAGTACGGCAGCATTTACTTATGTCTCCTTCTGTGAGGTATGTATTTCTGATTTTTAATACATTTAGCTCTGCTTACCATGGAATTTAAATGCAATCCACCACCCTTACTTTCTGCTTTGCAACATAAAGAGCATAATAATTCCAGCATTGACTCTGAATATTGGTGGTGGACATAAATCAGGCATTAAAGAATTGCCCAATACAAATGCAATTACAGGGATACTGGGTTCATTTAACTTGATGCTTGATGCCTTATCTCATTTTCAGATTATACAAATAATTCCAGAAAGTAACAGAAATGATTTACCATAAAGATACCTTGTCATATTGAAATTCGGTATATCTTTCTCTGGATGTATTTTTCCGATGCACATCCACAACAGTGGCAAAAGTGGTTGCAGTGGGACTGATGCAACTTACGCCACAGGGAAATAAAGAAAATCCACAAAAGGACTCTTTCTTCATTTCCGCCTCCAAAGGGAGGCCAGAGGTTCAGGACAGCTTCCGAACAAATCCCTGGAGTTGGTGGGAATTCGGTTTGTTTCTTCAGGGCAGTTCAGTCAGACAGTTACTTGCCAACACATAGACTTTAACCCCTGGCTTAGAGACGGTCGTTCTAACCAATTAGACCACCCTGCCTCCCAGCCTCTGAAAGTGCCTCTTAGATCTTGTATGCTCTGCTCCCCTCTGTGGTTTGCTTTAATGGCTGCCATCCAAGTCACCCCTTGGTCCACAGAGAGCTGCTGAGCTTTCTGACATCTACTTAATAGAGAACTTCATCATCCTTCAAAGTGTTTTCCTTCCCTCTAATATCTGATAGAACTGGCAAAGAGAAAAGACTCTAAAATTATTTGAATGAAAGATAAAGAATATCTGTATGTCTTCTGGAGAATTACAGGTTTCCTGCAAATAAATTATGCTGTAATTACTGTAATCAGGAGATTACAGATCTGAGGAGGGTGATGAAATACCTGCTGTAAAAGCTATTTATGTATGTCTGCAGATGACAGTGATAGAGGAGATTGCAAATATATTTATCTTTGCATAACATTTACAGTTTCTGGTATTTAAATTTTAAGTTGAGCTTTTTATTAAATAACCATAGGTTTTTGGCATTCACTGGTAAAAATAAAACTGAGGTTGGAAAGCACCAATTGTTGTAATGATTATACTGGAAATGGCGTGAAACAAATATAAACACAAGTCTGACAAAAATGACTATTTTAAGGCAAAGCAGTCAGATGATTTGGGAAGTTGAAGGTTCAGTGGTTGGTTGGTTCAGTATGCTTCAAACGAACTAGGTCAAATGTGTCACTTGACCAAGTCTAAAAGGGCCCAGGCTTTTATACCTGTTCCACATTTTCATAACTGAAACACAGGGCTAAACAAAAGGCCAACACACATTGATTTGTACAAATGGGGATAAAAGCCTCCACTTTCAGACTGTCTCTCCTACACGTGTTAGAAGCTTATTAGTCCTTTATCTGAAGAAGAAACAAACATTTTAAATATCCATCATGGTATAAAGACCTCTTTGAACTTTGACCTCCTGTACTTCTAGTGGTTATATTAGTGATATTACAGGTGTGCTTACTTTCAGTTTGACCTCCAAATAATAATTGATTAATATTAATTAATTAATTAATTAATTAGATAATCTGAATAAATGCCTGACTTGTTTCCTAACTGACTGATTGTTAACTGTTGATTTTTCATTCATTCATGATTTTTGGCCCATAAGACCTTGCTGTTGCAATTTAACCATGTTTCTAGATCTCAACAGTTGACACTTGGATAAGCCTTGGCCCCCTTAGTTATTTTTTTTCAATGCCTGGCAAACTCTCCATTCTCACATGGCAAATATGCAGTTTACAATTTCAATGGCCAATTTAGGACAAAAGATTACAAGTAATTTTTTAAATGATGGCTCTTTTCAGACAGTGAGACAAAAGCAGCTTCTCAGCTGGCTGAAATGACAACTGTCATTGGCAGATTCTGCTGCTAGCTGATCAGCTGCAGCTAGCCAGCTAATTAAGCTAATGCTCATCATTGTGTATTGGCTGAAAACTATTTCTGGTGGAGTTATTTTAAAACAGGGTCATTGGAAACAAGTTTGGCTGCGGTTGCTAGTTTCTAAAAACTTTTAGTCTGAATGTTCAGTGCCAACGCAGGAAGTAGTGTGTCTTTTTACGGAGCAGAATGTAAGGGTTGAGCGGTTGGGTGGTGCTTGGATATGTTGCGCATTCATCCTTCATGCATGTCACTGCAACTTGCTTCTTGTCACACTTGACTGTTGAAGGTGCTCCAGCCAGTTCTGAAGAATGATAGTTTATTGTTTAGTCTCATTCCCAGATTATCAAATACCAAAGCTTTGGGTTGGCCATGTCCTTGACTATTGGTGCTTTGTGTTGGCCAGGTCATCCAACACTGAAGCTTTGGGTTGGCCTGGTCATTAAATACCAAAGCTTTGGATTGGCCAGGGTGTCCAACACTGAAGCTTTGGGTTGGCCATATTGTCAAATACCAAATCAATCACACTCAACGTAAAAGGTTACCAAAAATTGTTTTTAAGACTTTGGTGTTTAATGCTAAGAACACTGAATGTAATTCAAGGTTTGCAGAATGTGTGATAGGGTTCGTGTTTGTGTAGCAAGAATGTGACGATGGGTGGTAGGCTTTTCCCTCTGCAATGAGGTTCACATATGACTCATCAAACCGAATAACCTGTCCTTTACCACAAGCTCCTCCTGCTGTCTAAGACTCCACATGACCTCTAACTCCTCTCAGTTCATTTGAGATAACACACGAGCTATGAAACTGATTAATCAGGTTCATTTGTCACCAAACAGACATGAAAGGGCATTGCAAGATCAGAAGTAAATGTAGTTGTGAAGTCATCAGCTGTCTGCACGTTGGGTTGAGTCAGTTCTTCAGTCAAACAGTGTCATTGCCTCCTTTAATTTGTCAAACACATTTACTGAGTAATATGCTCAGAGTCTGAGCTAGAATGTTTGATACATTTAGTTTTCAGGAGGTTCGTGGCATAATGTCAAGAGATATCTCTCCCTCCTAGAAATACACTCTGCCTTCATGAATTTAAGTTTTAGTATTTGTATTCAAATAACCTGCATTTGATACCTCAAAGACATGGATGTTAAAAGCTCAACTTCAAATGGGTCACCGGGGAGACAGCTTAATTAGCTTAACGAAATAAATCCTGAGATGAAACCCAAGGCAAAATGATACCTGAGGAAGTAATAATAAGGCAGGATTATGGGAATATTTTCACAGCTGGGTGCTGAGAGCCTGATATGGAAATGAGGAAAAGACTGTGAAATATAAAATAGAAGGAAAAAACAATAGGCGCCACCTACCCAAGTCTGAGCGGGAGGACTGTTGGGTTAGCAACTGAGGGCATTGCCATTGGATGATTCTGTCATGCATAACAGCTGTGAGGGGTAAAGCAAGCCATTTGCAAGCATTCTAATTCCCTCTCTGCTAGAAGCCATGCTGAGACAAAGACAAAGAATGAGAGTGGGACTGGGGGGGAAGGCAAAGTGTTTTTTACTTAATCACCATTTATTTCCATAAGTTCAGCTTCATTATCGCTTGAGTTCAAGTGAGGACCACAAACAATTCTGTGATGTAAGGGTCCTTATTTTGGGTTTCATTTGCATCCTTACTTTTCTTACTCAAGTTCAACTGGGCAGAACATTCAGTACTTATCTATAGAAACAATTGATCAGTTTGGGGGATTTTTTTGGGCATTTATAGAGGCCAGTACAGAAAATATTGAGTCAAAATTTATATTTTGTGTTAAATTAAAACAATTTCTCTCTGAGGGTAACTCCAAATTCCACATTTAAAAGGCAAAGAAAAAAAGAAAAATTGGATAAAACCTCTTCAACTATCTTTAATAAATAATAATAATAATCATAATAATAGTAACACTAATAAATCCATTGCACAGGAGGTGTGAGCTGTGTCCTCTGTGGCGTGAGCACTCAGGTGAGACACACAGGCCGTTGTTGCACACACCAGGCGGCTGGTCAGCCTATATCTGGTCTGACAATGGCCATAAATGCCCTGACAAGAGGGATCAAAGACGGGGTACAGACAGTGGTAAGGTCTCTCAGTGTCTCAGAGGGATGAGACGTGCATGCTGCTGGAGACAGTGCAATGGAAGACAGGAGCGCACTGGGGGCAGAGACACGCAACCTGACACAAAACCTCAGTTAAAAATTTAATGTTGGTGAAAAGAAGGAAACAGGAAGACATAATAAAGGTCAGTGTTCATTTTCTGTAGGCTACAGTGACTGTGAATGTTCAGTTTTGTTTGGCTGCAAATTAGCTGCAATAAATTTATGTTTAATCATGGTGTTTTTCAGCATTAAGGATTATTAAATGAAAATAAAAATTAATGCATTCAAACAGCTCATGAGAAATGACTTGAAATCAGATTGTCTCCTCTTCGCCACAATAAAAGCAGCTATCTGTGCACACCACTGGGGCGGTTAGCACCTTACGTTCAAACACATTAAATACAGACGCAGTCATAGTCACCACAAATTATTTTATCTATGTATCTTTTGTTTTTTCTCTTTTTTGTTTTTACTTTTTGTTGGTTTTTTTTTCTTATTTTATTTTATTAATTTCTCTTCCTTTTTTCCTATTTTTCTCCTCTCTATTTGTCCCCTTTTATTTTGATGATGTATCATTTGGTGTTTGACCAGTCAGCTTGTACTTACCCTCCCACTCAACTCTTTAGTGTAACAGCATTGATCTGCAAGTGACTGACCTTGATGAAGACCTGTTATGGTCAATACACATTGGTCACTTCAAACTCTTTTTGCCATATAAAATAAAGGTATTTTAATTTTATGCAAACCTTACAGTGTGCGTTGGAGTGTTAGTTTGTTACACAGGACCACCTGGGAAGCTGTTCACAGAAACTGTTTGGAAAAGGGTGGGTGCTTGCATAAAAACACTTGGCAGGTGATTGGATGAGCCATCTGTCACATCCAACACGGGCTAACTTCAACCAATCAGATCAACTCATCGAACCGAAGCCAAAGCCAGCCAGTAGAAGAGCAAAAACATCTTTTCCTTTGATAAAAGCCTTCAGTGTCGTTCTTTGCTCATCTTTTAATGAAGAAATACTCTCCGGTTCTGATATAACTGATGTTATCACAGTATCTACGCTAACCTCTTCAGGAGTTGTTTCCATAGGTGCTTCTTGCTGTTGGCACACCTGGAACCCCACCCATAACTGCCAGTAGTCCCTCAGAGAAAGCTGACTGGCTTGCACCACCTCTGGTGTGGACACAGACGGATAGCTTGAAGCCTGGCAAGATGGATTCTCATGTGATCTCATGATCTTGCAAATCCAGCTGCCTTGCAAGGTAAATGCAGTGAGTCCGTCACAGACCAACAGAGAGACCCTGCAGTGCTTCCACTCCGTCTTCATAAAAAGATTATTTGTTTTGAATCCTTATAAATTACCTCAACTTGTCTCAAATTTTATAGCAGCTTAGACACTAACTTCTTTCAAGGTAAAACAAATGGTTTATTTCTACAGTGTGACCATCAAAACACAAACAAAATAAACTGCAGCAATCTATGAAGAAAGTTTAGCATTTAATTCACAGAGCTGAACTGACCTTAAGGTCAGCTGTGAGACAATTAGAGGCCGCTGACTTCATTAAGATTCCAACTTTAGTGTCAGAAAGCACTGCTCCAAGTCTGGAGGCCTCAGTGGTCGGGAGTTGGGCTAATGAGCTAAAAGTTTGGCAGTCCTCCCTGTTGACTGCACCAATTACACTTACCTAGCTCATGGAGGATGCTGTGGGTTTCACTGATCACAGGTGTTTAACATTCACTACTTACTCTCTGCGTTTCCATTATTGCCTTCACTGCTGTGAGCAGTGTGAAACCATGTAATGTGGATTCTGGAGGTGGACAAACAACAACGTGCTCAGCAAGAGTCGTACCTTGTTTGTGCATCAGCATCTGCGTGATTGGCTATTGAACAGCTGTAACAGAGCCAGTGGACATAAAGCTGGAGCTAGTTCAGTCTATTCACAGCCAGTGGCCATTACTGTGAGCTTTGCTTCACTTGAACCACAGCCAAAGGGTATTAAAGTGGGATTCTTTTGGAGCAGGGCCTGCTCTCTGTGGTCCAATCAGAGGACAGTAGTGGCTCTTAGAAATACACTCCCTTCAAATAAGCATACTGAGGTAAGATTGCATCTTTCTATCAAGACATTGTGGTAAGCAGCCTCAAACCCTATGTACTTACATTCTGTAATTGCTTCTCTATATTATAGTTTTTATTATCACCGGCGGACACCAGCCTGCTCCATGTACATCAGTGTTTCTGTTTGTAACCCAGGAGTTTCCTACTGATGCTGTTTTACTGGTGTTTCCAAATTAAAAGTCACTGAAAAGCAGCGGTGAAAGAGTTCTGAAAGTCTGTACTCAAGTACAAGTACTGTTACATTGCTAAAATATTATTCAATTACAAGTAAAAGTACTGGTGTTAGAAATATACTTCAGTAAAAGTACTAAGTATCTGTCACAAAAACTACTCAAAGTATTAGTTACTTTTAACCGTTGTCACAGTCACTAACCCTAACTGCTCCAAACAACATATCCTCCAAATCATACGCCCAGATAGGTCGTACGTGGACATACGACCCAGCAGAGCGTTTCCGGTCGCGTTTCTGGTCGTTTTCTGTTGGAGAACAGGCTGCATTAAGAAAAGCAAAAGTCAACAGAACAGTGGCATGGCGCATCAGGGAGGGCGCCCACCCCCGGAACAGAAGACCTGAGTATGAACCCTGGCAAGGCCGAGCCCAACGGCGCTTCTATTTTTTGGGGTTAGGGTTAGGGTAAACGTACGTATAGGTCGTATAAAGCTGCTTTCAAAAACGACCTCTCTGGTCGTTTTCTGTTGGAGGACAGGCCTGCTCCAAACTAGGGTTGCAAATTTTGTGTTTTCCTGAACCAGTAGTTGAAATTCTAACAATGGATTGATCATTAATAATTTATAAAATGCAAAATAGTTTTTTTCTTCACTTTCAATTTTGTCTTTTTTTTTGTCTTTTTTTCCTAACTTTAAGTCAAAGTTTAATTTTCCTTTTTCAACAAACACCTCTGCCAGACAAATCAATGTAAGAATATAATATAAATATCCATGAATACATTTGGTTAAATTCTTAATGGTAAGTAATCGATTAATGATTAATCATTAACATCCTGCCTCCAAATATGTGCTGCCACAGCATTTTATTTTGTTCTTTGTTTGTATGTCTTTGTTCTCATTGGCCAGTTTGTAATCAGATCACCTGATTGGCTACTAAAATGCAGACAGAAGTTTTGGACATTGTACTCAGTGTTCAACCATGGTGTTAAAAGTAACTAAGTAGATTACATCTTGTAATGCACACTTAAGTACAAGTAAAACAGCAGACTTGAAAATCTACTCATAAAAGTACAAGTACTCAAAAAACTACTTAATTACAGTAATTTGAGTATTTGTAATGAGTTACTTCCACCCTTGGGGAAAAAAGACATGCATGCAGGTGTTCTGGCCACCACTGAAATCTGATTGGCCACCCCATGTCCAACCCCATTATGCTCAAGTATGATTGGTTATCTGTCCAACAAGAGGTGGGATCTTTGTTAGAACCATCTGCTTGCAGAGTATTTTAAAATTTGCATTGTTTTCTTTTTTATGTAGCCTACTTTTATTTTTTACAAGGTTAATTTACTTAAATCATGAATCATAAAAATAAATGTATTTTTATGAGTGTGGAGGATAAATTAAGGAGTTCCACAGCCTGAGGACAGAGGTATAATGGAGGTACAGTTTCTTTCTGAGGACTTAAAAGTAAAGTGTGGAAGCTTTATATTATATTTGTGTGGTGACACTCTGTGATAGGACTATTTATCTTTATTATTTTTTTTAAATTGTGTCTGTTGGTCTTTAGAAAAATAGGTTATAATATAATGCAAATGACATTTTTAAGTTTTACAAACTGAGGAAACAAAGATTAACAAAAAATGAAAAACAAAACAAACAAGAATGGTACCAGCCCATGCCTAATGCAAGACTATTTGTCTTTTTAATTCAAATCTAAACATAGGAATGTAAGAAACTGTAAAATACTGTAATGTTAGTAAGTCAGTGTCCCACTAAGGTCACCCCAGCTAAAAGAGTCTGGAACCCCCCCTGAACCTCTGAGCACTGTATTGTCTTTATATGCTGTCTTGTTGTTTTTGTTTCATTGTGTGATGTGTTATTAGAGGATCACAATGGAAATGGCCTTCGTGGTTAATTGTTTTTTCAGTCTTTGTGATTTTTAATGTATGTAAAGGCTACAATGCATTAATATTTCCTGGCATCAAATAAAATCATTCAAAATCATTAATTCATTCAATTAACATTTCACTCTGAACCAAAACCATCAGCCTCATGGTGGTGCTAAAGTCAAATGTCAGGGATGATCAGCTAATCCGATTTTATACCAAAATTAGTGCATGTATGTATGTTTTTTAAACGCAGGTGAAACTGCTAAAAATAGCTGATTGGCCCTTTTCCCACTGCCTTTTTTTCTGATGTGCACTGACACTCAGCTCGTGTGTGTGCAGGAGATCAGAGAGAAAGAATTATCTTTCTGACTTTTATTGTGAAGAATTTACAGGAAGTAAAATTTTATCCACCGTTAAGCTGCTTGACTAAACACGAGCGCTTCATCAATAAATTTACACCTTCAAGCAGGTGCAAACTCCGCTGTGCAGTGAGTCAAACTGAGTCAAGTTAAGCAGCACATGTGGATGGAAAAGGAGCAAAAGAGGTGACAAGCCTTCATTGTCGCACTGAAAAGGGTTGAGAATAGTGTGTCCAACCAGGTGTTGTGTTTACATTTTTGCTTATTGGAGCTGGAGACGATACATACCCGTGTCTGCTGCAGAGTCATGTGACTGGAGAGTGAATGCCGATTGTACCCTTTCCCACTGAAGAAAAAAGCCAGATGTTAGCAGGTGTAAGTATTTTTTGTCCAGTGTAAAAGGGGCTATATATTCCTATCAGTCAATAGTTGTTGAGATTTTTCAGTCTGGACTAAAGTTGTGTAGCGACAGACTAGCATTGTAATCCCTAGAGCCAAGCTGCTAGCATGGCCAGACATGATTACATTATGTTGGGTAGAAGGATTAGCAATATTTTGCTGCATTTGCAGCAAAGTGGGTACCACCATGAATTACATCAAGCATCTCCACAAATACAACATGATGAAGCCATGACGGGTAAGTCACAAAAATCCTCAACTTAAACCTTAACCTTGTAAAGCCTGACACATAAAATAAGTTCCAGAGAATTCAATTTTTTTTAATTGAAGTGTTTATTGGACCTTAAGGTAAAATTATTTTATAAATATATGTACAGTGCTTAACAAATTTATTAGACCACCTGTCATAAAAACGAGACATAAAAACATAAATATTTTAGAAATCTTTCAAAAACTTGTTTAAAACTAAAAATGTTATTGTTATTTATTTGGCAAATAACAAACTGAAACAAAGAAATAGTCCTTGTTCACACATAATAACCAAAAAACCTTTTTGTATGGCCTCCTTGGCCTTGATAACAGCTTGCATTCTTGCTGGCATTGTTTTTATGTACTTTTCAACAGTCTCTTTTGTTATTGAGTTCCAGATAGTTTCTAGCTGTTCCCACAGACTTGCTTCAGATGAAACTTTTGTGCGATCAATCTTTGAACCAGCTAAATCCCAAATTTGTTCAATAGGATTCAAATCCGGACTTTGACTTGGCCAGTCCATCAGTTCCAGTTCTCCAGATTCTTTTTTCTTGGTCAAATAGTCTCTGCACAGCTTTGAAGTATGCTTGGGGTCATTGTCTTGTTGGTATATGAACCCACAACCAATTAGATTCAGTCCAGAAGGGATTCCATGATGCACTAAGATGCTGTGGTAGACGCTCTTGTTCATGATACCGTCGATTTTCACTAATTCGCCCACGCCGTTTCCACAAATGGAACCCCATACCATAATGGAATCTCCACCGTGTTTCACTGTGGGTGTAATGCATCTGGCATCAAAACGTTCTCCAGCTTTTCTGCGGATATAAACACAACGATGCTGACCGAAGAGTTCAAACTTGGACTCGTCCATCCAGAGTACCTTCTTCCAGTCATCAACAGTCCAGTGTTTGTGCTCCCTGGCAAATCTGAGGCGTTTCTGGATGTTTGCAGGCCTCAATAATGGCTTCTTAGCAGCTAGTCTTCCCTTTAAGCCTTGTTCCGTCAGTCGTCTGCTTATGGTCATTCTGGAGACTTTCTCAGACTCTGATCTAGAAGCATTTATCTCTGCCTGAAGATCAGCAGTGGTCTTCCTCCTGTCTCTAGTACTTCAAGTCTTGAGGTGTCTGACATCTGCTTCAGTTAACTTTCATTTCCTGCCTCTTCCTTGGTGCATTTTTAAGTACCAGTCTCTGCAGTTCACTCCAGAGCATACTTGACCACACTGAGGACACTTTATGTCTTTCCCTATTTGTCTCAGAGACCATCCAGCATCATGAAGTGCTTTAATGTGGACTCTTTCATTTTCAGTGAGCTCTCAACATTTTACCATTTTGAACAGGAATGAGGGATTTCAAACTGAATTCACCTTTTTAGACCCAAATTTGAGCCGGAGAAGTCAGAAATTAATCAAGCATAACATTCAACCACTAAAACTAATTTTTCTGTTCAGGAATGCAAGTAAATAACTATAACTTGACATCTTAATCAAGAAATAATAATGAGCTTTACTATTTTTTCTGTTTTTTTGTAAAACAATAAATTTGAAAATTCATGGATAACAATAATAATTATATTTTAGCATTAAAAATATCATTTCAGTTAAAGAGCTTCTACATACTGGTGTATTAACCATTACAGACACATAAAAAATGATTTTGGTAATTACCAATGCTGTGGTCTAATACATTTGTTAAGCACTGTGTGTGTGTGTGTGTTATATATATATATATATATATATATATTAGTTTGTGTGATATTTGATTTGTCAAGCATTTATGAAAACTCAATGATCATAATCATTTTTATTTGAAGTATTGTTCATTGCTTTTGGAAAATGTGGCACCTTTCAGTTGGTTTAGACAGAAACCTTTTTACTATATTTCCCATTTTGGTCAATAAATGGATGAATTTGTATTGGTTAATAACATAGAATTGTGATAGCCCAGCAAATGTTTTAGCAAACGTCAATTACAAATTACAAGTGCTCACTTGCTCATAAATGTCCAAGACAAATGTCTCCTAAGGCAGACAATAAAGGCTTGTCTTTATATTATCTTATCTTAGTTAGTATTTTAAGTGGCTGTTTCTTGTATGTAAGTCAACAAACAACTGCAGTGCAGCCACAGAAACACACAAATGCTTCCAGACAGACTCAACATGACATGAAAGAGATTCAAAATGGCCTCAAAGACACACGCAAAAAGACCTAAAAGGACCTCAGAGTCTCTCTCAGCCAAGGTCTTCCTCTTATGTAAGAGGTTTGAGGGGCCTTTAACACATTTGTACCCAGGGGCCTATTGTCTTATAATAAGTCCATGCATACTAGACAATATCTCATGTAATTTTTTAAAATTAAATACATGTTGTTTTCTAAAGAATCAGTTTGAGAGACAGAATTGGACAGACACACTATTGCTTCTTTCCTTTTGATACCTGCACATTTTCTTATTACAGTAACAACAAAGTGAATACTGTACATACAAAATCAAATTAAATTGAGCCTCGCCATACTCTGTGTGAAGAAAAATCCCAGCTAAAAACTCAATTCAATGCTTGAGAGAACATGAATGCTTTTCACATCTTCACATCAGGCAGAGATAAGCAGACAGCCGGGCGCTGCAGTCAGCCTGTGATGTTAGTGGAGAATGAGCGTTAGGTACATTTGTGAGCGCTACCGAGCTGAAGGCTCTGCAGCATTATTCAATAAAGGACGGTTCAGAGCACATTCACCATCCTCTGTTTGTCAGACAGCAGCGGAGCCTCTGCATCACTTACACTGAGCACAAATGCTCATTAACCCTCAATGCATTTTTAGAATGTGCAAACAGTTTTGCAAAAAACAAAGCTCAAACTTCCGGATGTCTTTATAATATGCCATAAAAAAAGACACCTAACTGACTAATGTGAAAACTCATATTACTGCTTCTACTATTGGATTACTGTCCAGATGTTAGTGAAGTATTTTAGGAACATTTTTTTAAAAATAGTCTGAGAATATCACATTTGCTCTAACATAACATTATGAGCACTCTGACATGTGAAAAAGTTTTTTTTTTTAATTTAATCTACTGTATATAAGTTTAGTAAAGAAGGGAAATCTTAATCTTGCTTTACAAGCCTGTGGTGTATAACAATGAATAAATCGGCCTTGTAATCAAACATGTACATGTCTATAATCTCCCACATGCACCTACTTAGACTTCCTACACACAGAACTGTTCTCTCTATATTCTTAGACACACATCATAATCTCCCATGATACTGTACGTGACACAGAAAATCTTTGTAAATATGAGATCTACATATGAAGCAGAATGATAAGAAAGAAAAGGAAGGTATTGTACTAAGTCTTGCTCTAAAATAGTCAGGTGTGAGAAAGAGAATGACAGGGTATGTAAGAAAGAATGACTAAGACTGTGTTAGAGTGCAGAAATGAAAATAAAATTGAAAGTGTGAATCAAAAGGAAGTGTTCTCTGCACTTAGTCACTGTGTTTCTGCTCTGCTGTCTCCACTGTCAAACACCACTACAACCTGAGACAGACCTGAAACATGGACGCTCCATCTAGCAAGTTTATTGGACGTTTTCAGTGGTGTTGTGTCATATGCAAATATTTCATTTGAAAGAATGGAGCTTGAACAAACTGAACTGAATCACTCCCTCAAACAAGCCGTTCTCAGCCAGTTGTGAGTCAGTTGCAATGGAACATGCAGGGGTTTACTCACTGAGCCTGTCTAACTCTGCTGAATTGTACTGGGCCGTGGTTCCCAGTTTTGATGTACCTTAGTGTTCTGCAAAGGTTTCTAAGGTATAGCTTAGGAAAGGAACTTCTTTTCCTATGAGTTTTTCCCAGATAGTCCCTTAGCAGGTGAGCTGCCACGTTGCATTGTTAGTTGTAAGCTGTCTTTCACAGCGGTGCACGCATCAGTTGATCACTTAAAGGCTCATAAGTGATGTTTTAACATAACAAGTGTTACCATAATCATTTTACCTCACTCTAATATTACAGCAAAGGAAGCTATGATTACTAAAGTAAACCTGAATACCTGTAACAACATATCCATTTTTATTGCAGTGTGTGTCCACATGTGTTCTCTGTCAGCACTGTGCTCCTCTGCTGGCAGTGTTCAGCTCTCAGGGTCAGTCTGGGGTTCAGGCTACTATAGACTAACCACACAGTCAGAAAAGCCAGATTCTCAGTTAGCTCCATTACATAAATAAATAAATAAAATTGCACAATTTTTCATATAATGGATTATTGTTATGGATAGGTTGTATATTTTATTAGGCTACCATCATGATAAGAATAGAACAGAATAATAATAGCACTGAGGAGGCTCTGGGAAAGGGGGCCCTGAATGTGTCACACACGTTAAGCAGTTCATAACTGCTGTGTCGATGCAGCCCACCCGTCTCCCTGTCATGTCCTGAAGTCTTAAGAAGTGTCACCAGACATTTCAGATATATAACTGATATATCAAACTACATCTCAGTCTTTTCACGTTTTCTGCAACTATTTTTCAACACGTATAATGTGTTTAGAAGAAAAACTCCCCTTTCCCTTTACACAGGCTTTAAATAGTATTCTCAATTCTCCAACTGTTGTTACAACATTGTCAGACGAAACTATTTTGCCTCTCAGATGTAAAATCCTGGACGGAGAATCTGAAATCCTCGTCATCAGCCGCCAATCAAATCCTACTATGATTTTTCCCTCTGCATTCCCACACACGTCCACAACCCTGGTATCAACTTTAATCAAACCATTGCCTTCAAACACCATGTTAATCACATTACGAAAACTGTCTATTTTCATCTTAAAAACATTCTCCATTGAAACATTCTGCATTCTGTGCAGCACATCCACCAAACAACAAACTGTAATAAATCCAAAACTGCCAGCCTCAATGTGATGACAGGCCTGGCTGCTGGTCACCATGAAATTCTTTCTCTGGCAGCAGTATCATATTTTATCGTCTCTGCCTCACTGGTTGCAGGCTCATATCTTTCTACTGTACTGCCACACTATTTTAAAAACACTTACCTGGCCTGTAAATGCTTTCATACTCATGCATATTGATTGATTCCACCACTGCTGTCACAGTAGTTCAGGGGAGGACCCAAAAAATGCAGACAGGAAACAAGTGGAACAAAATAAAACTTTAATTAACTTACTGGCATGGAACACAAAATAGAAAAGAGTGGCTGGAAGTCCAGGTGAAATCAAGTCCAACAAAGGAAATCCAAATGAAAGAGTGTCCACAAAAACAACAAAGAAATAATCCAAAAGAAAACCAGGAGCACACACAAGGAACTCTAGAGAACAGACCCACAACTGGGGATAGACACAGACAATCACACAACTGACAGAGACAACATACACTCACTAAATACACAAAGAACTAATTAGAGGCAGGTGGAAACTGCCTCAATCAAAAGAGTGGGATAACAGACAAAGCGAGGAAGTAAAAGACAGGACCAAAAAGGCAAGAATATTAAAATAAAACACAAAAACCCAAACAATGACAACTGCTCATAGTAACAGCTGAGCATTTAGATGCTGCATCCAGCAACTCCATCAAACTTCACTTTTCTCTTTTAAGGTTTGGATTTAAGAGCAGTGGATGCTGAGACTATCAGCAATGCACACGGCATCTGTGAACACCCACCCAGATCAGCTGACCTCACCGCCACAGACCACCCCAGGAGGAGAGGAGGTGAGCGAGATAAGAGCCGTGCTAACCCAGCTTGGATTAAAGGCTGGTCCTGGATAATGTCTGGTCAGACAAGGGGAGCAGGACTGTGTTTACACTGATGATTTTTTTTGTGCACATTCAGTCATAGTTGATTGACAGTATTGCCATAACATTGCCATAACATTCCCATAACGTTCCTTACAGTGGTAATCCTCCCATAGTGTTCTCAGAACACTGTGCAAATGTTTTTGTACAACATAACATTCCCAAAACATTCAACAAACCTTCCCACAATATTCTTGATACACAACCAAAACACTGGTAACACACATTAAGGAGAAACATTCAAATAACCTCCCTGGAACATTCAACTGACTTCCCAGAATGTTCTGGAAATGTCACTACAATGCTAGTTTTACAAAAGTCAAACTTACACTTATAGTTTTAAGGGAATGTTATGGGATATGTTCATGTAGCCTTTCTGAAACCTTAACCTAACCTTCCAAGAATCATCCAATAATGTAACAATTAGTTTCTTTACATCAAAGAAGGCTTGCCGTTTTAGCATCTAGGGAGTGTTAAGGGGAATCATTTAAGCAACCTTCCTGTAACAGTCATCCAACCTTCCCATAATATTCTGGAAACGTAAAAATTTCAAAAAGGAAAAACTTGACATTTCAAAAACTCTGGAGCATTAAAGGGAAACTTTCCAGTAACCTTCCCAGAACAGTCCGAGAATGTTGGGTTTACATCAGAAAAACTTCATTTTAACATCCAGGGAACGTTCTGTAAAAACATTTAATCAAAGCTCCCAGAGCTCTCTGAGTACCAAACCTCGACATTGGTTTTACATAAGGCAAACTTAGGATCAACTTCCAGTGAACATTAAGGGGAAAGTAATCTTCCAGGAATATTCAATAAACTTTCTTAAAATGTTCTGAAAATGTATCCATAACATTAGTTTTTAGAAGTTTATAGCTTATGTTTATTGAGGGAAACAGAGCAGAAACATAACCTGGAACATTCAGCCAACCTTTCAAGAATCTTCCAGCAATGTAATAATAATGTTTTTACGTCAGAAAGACTTGCTGTTTTGCTGTTTTAACATCTACAGAATGTTCAGGGGAAACATTCAAGTAACCTTCCAGGAAGAGTCCTCTAACCTTGCCAGAATGTTCTGGAAATGTAACAATGATATTTTCAAACATGATTGACAGTTTAACATCTAGGGAACATTAAGGGGAAGTGTTTCAGTAACCTTCCTAGAACGCTCTGGGAGTGTTGGTTTTACATGAGAAAAACTTGCCATTTTGTGGAAAATGTACAGAATGTTAAAGTAAAAAAACTTGCTGTTGTAACATGTAAGGAACGTTGAGGGCAACATTCAACAAACCTTTGCAGAATACACTGGGAACAAAACCATAACATTGGTTTATGTAAGGCAAACTTACAATTTTAGCCTCCAGTGAAGGTTGAGGAGTAACCTTCCTGGAATATTCAACTAACTTTCCCAGAATGTTCTGGAAATGTAACCATAACATTCACATCAGAAAAACTTTCCATTTCAAGGGGAAAGTTCAAGTAATCTTGCTGTAATATTCACCCAACCTTCCCAGACTGTTCTGGAAAACATTTTAACATATAGCAAAATGTTCCAGTACTTTCCAGAACGTTCTGGGACACGCCCTTTTAATAAACAGGACATGTTATACAGGAATGTTCAATAAACATTGCCAGAATAAATGTTCTCAGGACATGTTGGGAAGCAAATTTTCCTGGCTGGGTACTACTTACAGTGTTCTGGAGCTTCTTCTCTTCTGTCTCAGTATCAGTGTGAGTGTAGAGAAACAGCTCTCATCTCCGTCTCACATTCATTTAGATCAGTTTCGACTGCGTCTCATTGATGTCAGTGTCTTTGCCACGGATCATCTCATTCAGTGTTTTAGAAAGTGTTCTTCATGTTAATGTTTGATGGTGGAGGTATAAACCTGTAAATGTCTCTTATTGACTTGTGTCTGTGAATAGAAGCCTCCAGTAAAAAAAAAAAAAAAAAATGTCCCTGATCTGGAGATCAATACTCACAAAAACTCAACAAAGCAAGTTAATTAGGCGTGCTGAGGAAAAGGAAAAGACGCGGTTGGAAACAGACATGAGACAATTCATTATGCATTCAATTAGTGTTGCTACTTTCTACTGCAAAATCATTGCTTTCGGTGATCAGGTTTTATTTTCTGCCATGGTAAGGTAAAAACAGGCCGAGTGCTATTGATTTTTTTGTTTTCCTCCCATATCCAACAATAACCGTTCCGCTTGGCTAACTTTAAAAACACAGGATTAGCAAGAAAATGCTCCCAGAAGCCTCCAGGGTTTTTACACCTCACTGGCGTCAGCACACAGTCACTTTCAAACTTTTGACAAGTGGACCAAAGGAACATTTCAACATAAAAGCCTCACCATGTTCATGTTAATTTGAAATGGAGCTCAATCTGGCTTCATTAGATGATGGGATGTCGAAGACCTACTTTATCTTCATTATGAGTAATTGCATTCATCACCTGCTTATGAAGTCCCCAGGCAGCAGTAAATAATTGGAAAGGACTTTGAATTGTCCCTCAGTGCAGAATCCTCCATATCCTCGTGTGTTCCAGCTAATTTAATGGAACCACAGCAATTAGTTGTGTGAGGTTGGACAAGACATGATTTTTACAGCTGCATCATATTTGTGTCTACACAGCTGTTTGTGTAATTTCTTCATCATATTTGTCAGAGGGGGCCAGTTTCAGCCTGGGGATACTGTCTCTGTATCACTAATTGCAATATTTAGTGTGAGGTGTTCAGTGTCAGCAGCAACAAGATCCAGAGTGAAATTCCACAGTAGTGTCAAAGAATTAAAGGACAAGTGTGTAAGATTTAGTGGCATTTAAAAAGGAGCTTGCAGATTGCAAACACCTCCCTTCACCCTCCATTTCTAAACATGTGCAGTCCCCACTAAACTTGCAAAAGGCACCTTCTAGAGCCAGTGTTTGGTTTATCCATTCTGGGCTACTGTAGAAACCAACACACCAGAGCTTGAGATCTGTGCCCGAACCCGACAGGACCTGATGGGTTTGGTTTGGGGCGGGCTGTATTTCTCACATATTTCATGGGCTTACGTCGGATTTGGGCTGTATTATTATTAATATTAATATTATTATTATTATTATTATTATTATTATTATTATTATTATTATTATCATTACTATTATTATTGTTATTATCAATAGTAGTTTTTTTTTTTCTCATGTCTCTCCCCAATTTTGTCGTTGCCAATTCAAATTCCCCCCATGTATTGTAGCTGTCACCGAAAACTGTTTGAGAGAACTGTTGAGGGAAGCTTGTTATGAAAAATGATTGTAACTGGGTTCGGGCAAGAAGAATATGCCAATGAGGGACAGGTTTAGGTTGAGCTCAGATATAATTTTGTCAGGCTTGGGCCTTTTCGGGCCCAATTTAAGTTCTACAACACATCCTCAAACCTAGAAGACAAAAACTGGACCTTCAGTATTTTATGTCAATCATGTGACTTAAGTCATGTGACATTAAACGTGTGGTTAATGTTGTAAATTGGATGCAGTTTGGTTAGGTCAGTGCTTCTCAATCCTGGTCCTCAGGCCCCCCTGCCCTGCATGTTTTAGGTGTTTCCCTGCTCCAACACACCTGATTCAAATGATCAGCTCATCATCAAGCCTCCACAGAAGCCTGATAATGACCTGATCATTTGAATCAGATGTGTTGTAGCAGGGAAACATCTAAAACATGCAGGGCAGGGGGGCCTGAGGACCAGGATTGAGAAACACTGGGTTAGGTTAAGGCACCAAAACCATGGTTAGGGGTTAAACACACATGACAGAAGTCACATGACATGAGTCAGTGGTTCCCAAACTTTTTCTGGCATGTTCATGATACCAGGTTGACACCACAATTTTGAAAACGTGATGGTGTTCGTTTTTTACCAGACGTACTGTAAATGCAGTTCTTCTGGACTTCTACTAGCACTGAATGACAACAACAACATGCGTGTGGGGGTGGATGTGGTTAGCAGTCAGCTGCATGGGAGAGATGTGGGGGGATGGCTCATGAGAGTAGTGGCAGGTGAGTTGATTGGCACAGCTGCTGCTGGTTTCTCCTGATTGCATCTCTTCCCTTTTCATGGTGGCCCTCAGATGATTGCTGCCCAGACAAAGACGAGGAACTCAGTTTCAACAGAACGGACTGGAGAACATGTGCTGGAGGAGCTGGGCAGCCAGAGGCACATGTTGTGTATTGTGATTTAAAGTATTGTGTTCTGGGCAGTAGTGTCATAAAAGTACTGCATACAGGACACTCATGGGGGTAGCAAGATGGCTACAATGTGTAAGACAGCAGCATGTGCAGCTTCAGCAACAGCTGCACTTCCACTCATCCAAAAGAAAAAGCAGTGATGCGCAGATCAACCCAGTTAACTCACGGGATGGGTAGGTTCAGATTGACTTTCCAGAAAATACGACGGGTTACAACTGGTGGGTCAAGTGACAAAGCAGCGGTCAGAGTAAGCATTAATGACTCCTGGAAAGACTGTGTGCAATAGTCCTCCATCTACCTTCCTCTCCCCCTCTCTGTCATGATGCACATAGCAGCGCATCCAGTGCGCTCTGTCAGCTCAGCTGATTGGTGCTCAAAGCACAACAAAACAGGCTGAATCTTGAAACTTCGCAATTTTTCTACAAAGTACAGCTGAACAACAGGCTAAAAAATACAGTATAGACCTACAGATGTGGACTACTATTCTGTTAAAATTAACTGTTAAACTATGAAGAGAAAAACGGGAGAGAATGAGAGAGAAAGAGCAACAGACTTAACATCTGAGCAGAAATCACTTTTGCATTACTTTCCAGACATGGCAATCAGCTCTCTTGAGAGTGATTTGTGTCAGGCTCAGAAAATCTCCCCCTCAGTCTTTTGTCCTAGAAGCACAAAAGAGTTTCTATTTCAGGTGGCAAAGAAAAGCAGCAATGGCTGAATTTTATTCTTGTTTTTGTCTTTTACCGTGGTATCAAATTAGGTATCAAAAATTGCGGAAATTCATCACTACTGGTATCGATATTATGACATCCCTAGCAGAGACAGGCAGGCGCAGGAGCTCAGCAGGAGTGCGGGATGCGAGCAACATTCTAAATCGACAAAAACAAGCAACGACTTAAAGATTATTAATGATTTCTTACAATGCATAAACAGGCACTTATTCATCAAAATTCAGCATTAATTCAAACCCTGATTAATGTGAAACAAACATACAAAACAGTTATTCAGGTCTAAAATGGAAAGCACACTGCAGCTGTAGTGTTCATGTCAAGTGAGGTGAGTATTTCAATTTAACATGTTTCCTTGATCTCTGATGACACATTATGGTCATTTTATGATTTATTACAGTAAATATGTTACAGATTTCTCCTTTAAGTAACTCAAATTTTAAAAATAACTCAAGATTAACTTTTGTTTCACACATTCAATCACATAACAGACTAGTTACCACTAACTACCTTGATAAAATCAATACTACTACATTATGGTCTGGGTGTTAACATGACAGCCAGTTCTGTTTTAGGGTCTAATCTGCACCCACTCCCACAGCCAGGCACACCCAGTAAAGGGCCGCATGCAGAGGATCCACAGCCTTGGCACACAGGGCGGAATGCTCCACCAACTGAGCTACGAGGCCACCATGTCAATTCTTTTTGATCCTAAATCACAGCACATGGTGTTCTATGGTTTATTTTGGAAGGATTTTTGACAGTTTCATGAATTATCGAGTGGTCAAAAATGGGTGAAATTTTATACCAAATCTGTGTAATAAATGGTTTCAGGCCAAAAACCGCTGCAACAGCTTATGAGGCATGATGAGCATCATGGGAACAGTCATCATATACTTCATCATAGTGTTCTGAGTCCTGTTCACATATTCAATCATATATTTATGACTGGAAAAAACTGACAGTGCTGAGCTGCATCTCAAATTAATCTTCAGGGTCCAGCTTTCAGATGATGTATAACACTTCTATTTGGCATATCCTGTTGACCTGCTGTCTCCCCGTAAAGAATAATTATCCATCCCTAAGAAAAAAAAAAAAAAAAAAAGGGACTATGGTAGGAAGGAAGTTAACAGAAACAAAAGCAGACTGTTCAGACTCAGATGTATCCATGTGTTTGTCCAATTATCCATCCAACCGTTGATTTTGAAAACATTGCTATTTCAAACACAGCCTCAGTCATTAAATCATTTGAACATGAGATACTTGACCTCGGTAGACTTAAAAAGTGTTTTAAAAAGTTTGCACTTTGTTTTTTTCTCTGAGGACAGAACCAGAGTTGATATTGGATTCAGGTCAGGTACAATGGTTTCCAAAACTGACAACTTCTCACTGTAGAAGAATAAAGTATCAGTAACTATAAAGTATGTCCATAAAAACACTCCTGCAGCAAAATCCACTTCTCTGGCGTCCGTCTGGTGTGTCTGGCTCCCGCTCTGCCATTGGTCAGAACCATTCTGTATATGATGTAACACCCAGCAAGCGCTGTCTGTATGCCTGCAGGTCGTCATCAATGCTGTGATCAAACAGAACTCATTCTTGGTTCTCTGTCTGAACACGCTCACTTTGAGACGAATTACAAAGACGTGCAGGAGTCAAGGTTATCTTAAACTTGATGAATGAAGGCCCACTGAACGACAAAGTTTTCAGACGTGGTGAGGGGCAGGAGGAGGAATGTGGCCACGGAAAATGATGTCATATATGCAGAAACATGGCAGAATAAATGTCTGGTTGTCAACATTTTATTAATCCAATTTTTGCTCACATGTAATTTGTGATATATAGTATTAGGTTGTGACTGTTAGTTTCTGTCCACACAGCATGATTTAGATTAATTAGAAAATTGATTTATTAGAATCAACCCTGATAAAAAGTCAGTTAAAGCAATATTTTAATGGTTTAAAGGATCATACTAATGCTGCATCCACGTTCTTTACACATTACAACTTAAAAAATCATAAACATGTGGAAGAGCAGCTACCCAACTCAGGAAATGGACAGACATGCACACTGATCAGGGGTGAAAAAGGCTCAATGTTGTGTCACTTGTTTGAAAAAACACTTTTGTCTGGTTAAAATCAATGCTGACCTCCTTGACGTTCCTGTTTCCCCTCATCAAAGCAGTTAAAAGGCAGGACAAGAGACTAATTTAAGAAGAGCACACCTTATATGAGACACCGCAACCTTTTTATGTGAATATCCGTAAAGGATGAGATTTTGAAGGAAACCGGGGAGCTACTGGGGGTAAACCGTAAGTTTAAGCTCTAGTGAACTCATTGGCTATGGGCAGCTGGCATCAGATCACTGGATCAGCACAAATCACGTAGATGACTTATTTTGGAGCACCTGAATGCAGCATTAAGCCACCAAGTTGAAGCAGGACTTGGGAACCTGAGGGAAGTAAGAGCAAAGGGAGCAGAGGGACAGAGAGCACATGACCTGAAGGAGCAGGGCAAACTCATTTTGAAGAGACTGTATACATTCAGGAAGGTACCTGAACATTTCTTAACTGTTCAAGTGGAAAAAAAAAACACCTTTAAAGGGGAAAACATCAAGTTGAGGACTTTTTGGGATTCTGTTGAGTTTCACAGAACCTTTTTCTCTTCTAGGATGTTTTAAAGGAGAAATCTGCAATATATTTACTGTAATAAATCATAAAATGACCACAATATGTCATCAGACATTAAGCAAACATGCACTTGCTTTTCTGATAACAGCAACAGCGTCCCCGTCTAAAATTCCTTTTCCTGGACAGAATAACTGTTTTAATTCACAGTTTTACTTTAATTAGAGTTCAAATTAATGCAGAATGCTTGCCGAATGAGTAAGAAATAAGAAAAATCATTAAACAAGAAAAATTAGGAATCATTAATAACCTTTTGGAAGGAGTAAATGTTTTTAACGGTTAAATTGAGCTAAATGTTAATGGAGTCTGGCAGGCAGTGAGACAGGCCACTAAATCCCTGCCCCCTTGCAGTGAGGGGGAAAAAACACATTTCAACTATAGATTGTATATTAAATTGGATTTCAACCTATTGAATATACAGTTTATGGCTCCAGCTCACTGTACTTATTTTTGCACATGCAGTTGTTACATATTTAGACTGTGACTTTGGTTGAGGAAATGACCTGAGTTACCAGAAGGAGAATGAAACATCATGTTTTTAAACCATATTTTTTTGTCTGTTCTTTCAGTTATTTGCACTGCCCCACCCTAACCTGCCCTGGTGACATCTCACGCTATTGTAAGTAAAATGTCCAACAGTGATGTCACGGTGTACTGAAACATCACAGCAGTTTTACATCACAGCAAATGAAAAGTTCAGCTAATACAAGACCTCCAGGGTTCTTACGTCACTGTCTGAAGCCAATTTGCAGGGTTTTTTTTTTTTTTTTTTTTTTTTTTTATGTTTTCCCCTTTTCTATCTTTCAAGGACAATTGTGTCTTCACCTGCCGTTAGTGACCCTCATCTTGTTCATTGCAGCAGTTCATCAAGAGTTTCTCTGCACATAAATAGGAAATATAAAAAAGGAAACAAGGTTATTCTCTGTGACATTGTAGCAATCAAACATTTAACACATGAAATGTGAATCATAATATTTAATATTATCTCTGCCAGGGGATCATGTGATTGCTTGTGTGTGTGAGTGTGTGCCTGATCAAAGAACCTGCATTTTGTTCAGATCTCAAATATTACTCGGCCGATCAGCCTAATTTTTTGTGCACATTCATGACTGTATGCTGATGGGCTTCTGTGATTCAGAATTTTTGAAACACCATGAAAACGTATTTTAATGACTTTTATGCCTCTGTGTTTTTATGGCTGCTGGCATTATGTTTTCAGGTCATCCCATTCTTGTAAACATGATATCTCAAGAACGCCTTGATAGAATTTTTTCAAACTTGGCACAAATGACCACTTTGACTCAAGGAGGAACTTTTGGTGGTCAAAGGTCACTGTGACCTCATGTCCTGTGAGATATCTCAGGAACACTTGGTGAGAATTTCTTCAAACTTGGTTCAAGCATCCATTTGGAGTCAAAGATGAACTGATTAGATTTTGGTGATCAGAGGTCAAGGGTAAAGGTCACAGTGACCTCACTAAACACATTTTTGGCCAAAAACTCAAGATTTCATATGCTAAGTATGACAAAATTGAATAACTTCACTTAGAGACTATTTTTACAGAGGAGGACACAGGACTGATAGAGAGCTGGACATTAGGATGTCACCGTGAAGACAGCATGTTTCTACCTGGAAATTATTTACTGGAATCACATGTGTAGAGTGACAACTTCTGAAGGTTCCTTTTAGGATGGTGATATTGATGTCATTCAGATTTTACATACTAGTTACACATTGGTTGTGACAATAGCCAGAAATGACTTATGGAGAAGAGAAAAAATGGACCACCTCCACCACATATAAGTGATGGAGTACTGTGTAATATATATTTAAAAACATATATGAATTCACATTTTTCATCAGGTATTGAAGATTTTCAGGAACAAAGTTCTTTTCTGTTAATATTTGTTGGTCCACTGTGACACATGGTGGTCCTCTGTACACTCAGTGAATCTCTGTAGAGTCTCTGCTCTCAGACAGCAGCTCTCTTCATCAAGTAAAGCTTTGTGTATTTTACATTCTGTTTTTGTCTAAAGTTGAAGTTTGACATGAATGTTGGAGCAGATGAACTGCACAGGTTCTTCCCGACTTCCTGTTTGTTGTCAAAAATGATGTTATGTAAAAAAGTAAGTGTAAAAGTAGAAAACTGTAAACTTCTTATGACGCTCATATCCATTCATGCTCATACTATAGGAGATGCCACCCCAGCAATGGTAGCTTGTTAACTTTTGTTACTTTGAAAGAATTTAATGTGGAACTTACCACTATAGACAAATCCAGGAAAGTCTTCACTACAGACATTATATGAGTGAGGACAGACGTGCATGTAAACTATAACTTGACTGGTTGGTGGAGACAAACAACTGTGAGGCAGTAATACTATTTATTTACTGCTCTGTTTTATACGACCATTCACTCTTCTTAACCAGCCACTAGGGGCTGCAAGTGATCAACAACTGCTTCAGTTTGATATCTTGTTTCAGCTCAGGACAATGTATGTGGGGGTCATGTCAATGTTGGCAGAGCTTTACAAATCTCTGCTGGTTGTATCTGGGGGCATTGCAGTAGGTGCTTCACCATCTGTTGCCTGGTGGGGAACTGCTCTCGACTGAGTGACCTCTTCTAGTTTGTACAATCTAAATACATATATGAAGTTGTAAGAACAGCAGTGGTTTGAAACCTGTGTTCTGACAGGAGAGTAATAGCAGTGTGGATCAGTCTGTTCGTCTCCAGCTGTGCTGCTGCTCTCTGGAGCCAAACTGGCTTTGACTTCCTGCCCTCCTCTCACTGTCAGCCCTCCTGTTTCCTCTGAGTCACCTAGACTCACTCATAGTAATGACTGTTTCCTCCTCTGCTCTGACTCTGTTTCCCGCCCTCCGCACGCTCACATTAACTACAATCTCTGTCTCTTTGACACACACAAACAATGCTAGCACATACATTTTTACTTTTACTTTAATGTGAGAACCAGAGTTAGTTTGTTCTCAGGCCAAATCCCATTAATGTCATGTTAAGCTGAAAGTTATCTCTGGGGTTATTTGGCTATAGCAACATACTACAGCCTACATAGTTTCCTGCAAGAGTCCAACATCCAACATTGGAATATGTTCAGTGGAATCTGTTTTTTTTAAGATATTCCTACCTAACACACACAATTTCTGCACAGTTCTCCCACCATTTTTTTTTTATTTCAGTGCATGTAAGCTGAGTCTTTCAGCAGCTTTTCTGGGGGACAATCATGTTGGAGGAGCAGATTCAGAAGAAGGGTCAGCATCATTTGAGTAGAGGGTGACATGGGAGTGTATCTTCACTTCTTTCCCATCCGACACCCACAAAAATACTCCTGTCCCATTCCAATCCCAACAGACTAAAAAAAATCCTGTCCTGTCCTGGTCTCGGAAGATTGATTTCCATCCCACCCCACTCCCATCAATGCACAGTCCACACACCTTCATTACACGTTTTATACATAAAAAACGAACCTATTGTTATACCACCTGTTCCACCATTGACTGTTTTTCCTGTCAGGGGAGGGGAATCCCAAAAAAATGTCAGCCTCAATCCATGAGACAGGATTAATACACAATTCAACAGGCTAATGAATGAAGACAGACCAGAGGGAGGGTTCTCGCTTGTTCAAAGTGGCTACCACCAGGCTACGTTAACATTACCTTGATCCTCGTTCTCTGAAACACTTTTTCAGGGCTTTCAGCTTGTTCCAATACAAGCACCAGTATCCGTAAAAGCCTCCAATACTTCCTAAAATGTGGGATGGTCATGGCAAGTATGCAAGTCTATGCACTGATCCAATATCACATAATTTATTAGCTTTGAAACAGGACTTTTCTACTTCCCAGCAGAGTCTCAGCAAATTTTATATGGTCAGTGGAGGAGAGAAATGCCAGCTTTACCTCAGCATCAGGTCACTTTCAAGTCAAGTCCATGTTATTGTAGCAGCGTGTGGTAAGCAAAGGTCTCTAGAGTTTTTATCAAGCAGAGAATAATCCAATGGACTGTGCATTTCTCAGTCGTAGTTTCTTCAGGTGGTGCCAGTCTTGGCTGAAGCCAAAGCTGTAAATCTGACTAAGTTACTGACTGATCAACAGTACTGTGAGTGCCTGGTGTATCTCTATTATTGAACTGCAAACACAAATGCTGCTATTTCAGTCTTTATTTCTTGACTTAGTTTATTTTTGCTGGGATCCGCAATAAAACCTGGAGCTGAATTTTTAACTTGTCTTTTTTTTTTGTCATTGTGAACTTGATTTGATTGAATTGTACTGGAGTTGTGGGGAAAACAAGACAGACTGTTCACTGAGTGGATTGACCGACTCTGGTATAATGGCATTACACAGAGATCGGGTATAAGAATCTGTAATGGGAAAAACTGAAAAACTGGTATCTCTATTAATTACCCCTATATTAGTCTATGAAACAGAACAAAGATGGTGCTGATGCATGATGCCATAGCAAGAGCTTCCTTGTTACGGTGTCTGTTTAGTGTGTTTCTTTTAACGTATCCGTTTTTTATTCATTTGCCATTATTAGATATACTGTAACTCAGAATCACTCCTACAGATACATGATGAAGTCTGGGGACTTTCCTATGTGAACCCTGAACTGAGGGAGGAACTGAACTGCAGGGACTTTGCTGTCTATATTCACCCTTGGGCTGATGGTTCAATTGTTCTTAATGAACTGGCTGACATTGTGCATAAATACAAGAACTCCCGCCTGGATGCAGTGTTTATTGCAGCCAGGGATTTTAATCATTGTCATCTTAAATCTGCAACATGCATAGAGTTCTACTTTTGCTGCAAGCCTGCTGCACCACAGAAAATAGTGTTTAAGCATGTACAAAATTTCTATAAAATTATTTCCTATGCATTATGTTTTTTTTTTGTTTTTTTTTAAAATCAGATTTGTCTTGTCTCTTCACTGGCTGAAAATAGACATGAATATGTATCTTTCCGGTCTTATTTTGTGGAGGTAGTGATTGAATTTGAAAATACATAACTATTGTACACTCGGTCAAATTTGGTACATGATATCATTCACCTTTTTTTCAGCCAAGACTTTGGGATTCCATTTTCAGGTTGTCCCCGGTTTGTGCTGCTTAGCAACCACCCACAAAAGCCCTAGCAACCACATACGCCCTACTCACACTCACAGCACATTGTGTTTGTTGTCATCTCGTAGTTGAGTTAATTCAGTTGAGAACGGGACGAGGAAAGACTCATAATCGAGGTGGAGAACATAAAGAGCTCTATAACCTACAGTACTGACTTCACTTCTCTTCTACTTGTTGTACAACAGTTGGTGGGCACATGAATAGAGTTGGTTCTGAATGGGGATCGGTGTAAAAGGACATGCAGCTGATGTGCTGCATCGGATGTGATGTATACATGTCACTGTTGTGCTGCATGCAATGTAAGATAGCATTTAGACTTTAAGTGTATTGTTTGTCTTTTATATAAAGTGTCTATTGCTTGTTTGTTGTACATTGTAAATAATGTGCACACTGTTTATTGTCTGTATTGCTTGAGAGTCACCAACTTCTGGCACCAAATTCCTTCCAGTCTGTGCTAACATTTTGCCGATACATCTGATGTCATTTCAGGCACTTTTGGCTACCAGACACAGATGGCTTTGAGTGGAGGTACGGGTCGATCTGGTTACTCCATCATTTCCTGTCATTTCGAAGGTAATGTGGCTTCAGTCACACTCCCAGACCACCTAATACTGACAGTTGTAATCACAGGAACTTTTCTGTAGGGCTTATTTTCAATATTTGAAAGTTTTAAACCTCTTTATAGACATAAATTATGTTTTTCTGAGTGGAAATCAAAAGAAATCAGATGAAGAGAATCGTCTTAATCATGTGAATCATCCAGAGAGTCTTGTACTTGAACCAACAGTCTGTATATCCCTGAAATACAGGCTTAAAAGACCTAGTTAACATGCTAATCCTTCTCTCTGGAATATATCCAGGTACTCTTAACAGCTCAAGTTCCACACAAAGCATTCAAATGTTTGATCCACATTTGGTCTAACTCTCCTTGTGAACCTTGGTCAAAATTCAGTGTTTTAACTTATGATATCAAAGCACTAGTGAAGAGTTGTTGTGCTGTGTCTTTGATGCTGCTGCCTTTTATAACCGTCTCTGCTGGTAGCCTGAAGCCTTTGTTGCTGCATGTGTAGCATCTGTTTGCTCATCACTAACATTCACTAACAGGAGGCAAAGTTTGTTTAACACTGTTGTTTCAAGGTTCTATTAAAAGTCTAGATAGCTGTCTGACTCTGTCTTAAGTTGTCAAGCAGTGTCAGAGAAAGCAGATTTGTTGGCATCCTGTTTCCAGCTCCATAGTCTAAACCACAGACAGTTATACATACAGTATACATACAGACAGTTGACTGTGGCAGTTGCAAACAGACTGCTGAATTTAAATTGCCTTGTGAGGCAGCTGAATTCATGAGATCATGCGAGAATCCATCCTTCCTGGCTTCAAGTTATCCGTTTGTGTCTGGACCAAAGGTGGTGCAGCCAGTCAGCATCCTAGGAGGGACTACTGGCAGCTACAGGCGTGGTTTTAGATGGGACGACAGCGAGAAGTGTCCAAGCAACTCATCTTGAATGTCCTGAAGAGGTTAGTGTAGATACTGTGATACTGTGATAGCATCAGTTCTATCAGAACTGAGGAGTATTTCTTTATTGAAAGATCAAAGAACACCACTGAAGGCTTTTCTCCATGGAAAAGATGTTTTCTGTCTTCTCCTGACGGCTTTGGAAAGAGTTTGATCTGACTGGCTGAAGTTAGCCTGTGTTAGTTGAGATAAACAGATGGCTCAAGTGTCTTTGGAAAGTGCCTGCCCTTTTCCAAACAGTTTCTAAAGATACTTCCCAGATGTTTCTCTGTAACAAACCATCTGTCATGTCAGGTTAGAATTAAATCATTGCATCTTAATGAAGTAGAGTCTGATAGAACACATTCTTCAGCAACTCATTGGGTGACACAATAAAAATACATGCAAATGTGCTTTTTTTCTTCTATTGTTTTGACACTTTCTTCACTACACTATACGGTATACATTACACTATAACAGCTCACAGAATGCAAACGTTCTGTACATGCACTCTCTGGTCTCTTTAGTTGCAGGAAGAAATTAAGTTTGTATTATACGTTGTGATGCAGCGAAAGACATTTTAATTGATAATCTGTGGTTGAATATTTGGATAAGAGGTGTTTCATTACCTCTGTTAGCGCCTTTAATTGATGCAGTAAGCATAGAATTTACCTTCTAAGATGTTCTAATAACTCAAATTTTTAAGTATTTCCCCGTGGGTGATAATTTGGGTTGTTCTGATACCTTTACAGTCAGAAAATGCCTTGGGTGCTGCTGCAGGATTGGGTATCAACTCCATGCACTGATCTGATGCCATGTATTTACTTGTCATGTACGCCAAATTTTTATATGGTCAGTAGAGGACAGAAACGCCAGCTTTACCTCAGCTTCAGCTTCAGTCACAAAGTCTATGTTTTACAGCTCGTGATAAGCAGAAGCCCCACTTCCTAGAATAGCCTAGTGGGTTGTGTATTTCCCATTCTGAGTTTCTCCAGGAGTTGCCGGTCTTGGTGGAGCTAAGATGTATGCTGCAAACCTGACTGACTTTTCTGACAGACTGACTGATCAACACTACCCTGAGCATTCTGTGTATATTTTGTATACTCTTGGTTATTGGACTGCAAATACAGACGCTGTTATTCAGTCCTTATTTCCTGACTTGGTTTGGTGTTGTGAGGATCTGCAGAGTGGACTTTTTGAGTTGTCTTACTTTTGTGGTAGCAAGCTAGATTGGACTGAATTGTGGGGAAAACACAACACTTTTTTTTTTTAAACTTTTTTCTTTTTAACATAAAGAATTTATATAGATCCCACCCATTGACATATTAAGATGGATGCCATGGCTTCACTTCCTCCTGCTGTACAAAACTAAAATCATAATGTTCCAGATACAGGCACTGTTGACATGGTCATGGTGAGGCAGGGTTCATGAGCTACAATGCAGCTAGCCACCAGGGGGCAATCAAGATGCTTTTGCTTCACTTTTGGGGAACTTTCATATTGTCCATTTCCATATACAGTCAATTATCCAGGGTTCCCAGGTCCATGTTTTGTTTTGTTTTTTGTTTTTGTCTGCTGGTTGGGAGGACCTATTTTGCTTGCAGCCTACATGAATAATATCTATAAATGCACATCTATGTTTGGAATTAAATCATTTATTTCTAACTAAACCCAACCAAACTAACTCCAGATCAGCATGTGCACACAGGCCTGGCACATGTTGCATGCACGCCCACATAAAGACACAAAAGTATCATGTGTTGGCACTGGTTTTATTGGTTTTGGGCTGGTTTCTATCTGCCATTGGGCTGGTTTTGTCTCAGAGAACTCCCAGCCACCCAACAAACAAGCCCACTTCCAAAATTTTTGAATAATTAATGAATGTATTTATGGAATTTCAAATGGTGATCTTGCACAAATCGTTGCTGAAAAGGCAATCACAGTGTTGTATGGCTCAACACTGGTCATTACTAGAAAATGGCAGTTACTGTTTCATCAATAATGGACAAAATAAAGTGTGATTAAACACAGTTCTCTGAAAAAAGTTGCAATATAAAATAAAGTTTCTTCATGTCAGTGGATGTCGGTCCTCCCAACCATGTGATGTGTGCGACTATCCTGATGTAGATCTCAGTATGAGAACCGATACTTTGGTACCAAGGCGATATCAAAATTCTGAAATAGTGACGGTACTCAAGACGGTACCACTGCAGTGGCATATCAGAAAACACTCATATGGATATATTGGTAGGCCCTGACAAATGATAATGGGGTAAAACCAATATTATATGGCCGTAATACACACCTGAAAAAACGTATACTTTTCCAACCCATATAAAACCATCTGTATTATGTGGATTAATTAGCAGGGTAAGCACATTTTCCACTTACTAAGTCTGCTGCATTGGCAGCCCTCCACACTCAATCAGATGCAATTTTATTCACGCTTTAGGCCACACTCACTTAAAACAGAGTCAACCTATTGTACTCATTAAGAATTATAAACTTAAGATACCATGTGTGCAGCTTTCTGACAGCAATAATTCAAGCATTTCCACCCTCAAACACCCACTTCTACATAATGCAAAAACTTGTGCTTGCATGCATGCATTACTTTAGCACATTCATAGGGCTTGACTTCATATTACATTCAAGTTTTACATAAAATTAAAAATTTAATTTTACTTAAACTAGCTTTAGTTATAATTTGCACTTAATTTGTTTGCCATTGAAAAGAAACCATTTTAAAGGTGAAAAAACTGATAGATTCTCCTCTAGACTGATAGAACATTTACCTTTGTTCTGTTGCTAAAAATAAAATCCATGATTATCCCAACATCTCCTGAGACAGCCTCTCTTCACCAGATAAGCAACATTACAAAATAATTCAGGGAGATTAAGTCTTTAGCACCCTGTGGTAAGATGCTATCAGGTCTAATTGTCAGGGGGCATGGACTAGGCAGCATGGAGAAGGACCCAAATGCAGACAGACAGACAGGTACAGTTCAGTGATTTTAATGATAAAATGATGATACAAAGTCTTACAGGCAAAAGAAGCAAACCCAAACAGAAGAAGGATCCAAGAATCCCCAGGCTGACAGGAACGGGTGAGGTAAAAGATTCAGATTTGGATTCATGAATGTGAGAGGCTGGAAAGCAAAGGCACAAAGAAGGCCAAGGTGCTTGTGAATGTGCTTGTGAGATCTTCTGGTTTCCCAGTTGGAAATCTGATCAGAAAAACTACATGTGCAATTATAGCAGAAACACTGTAAAAACAAAAATGTTGAGCATGCTCAACATTTCAAGGCAACAGACTGCAATAGATTTGAAAGTTTTGAAAATGTTTTACCAACTATCTTTTGTTGAGATAATTTGCTTTTCTTCTTTAGTTAAACTTTAAGTTTTGAATTTTAGAAACTCAAAATATTTAAAAACATAAAAAAAAAATTATTGAGTAAATTTACTGCAGTAAAAGTAAATGTTACAATTTTAATATTTAAAAGTTTCATTTTTCAGGCACTAAAAAAGACAAATCAGGTTCGGAACTCACTGTGACCAATTTTTGAACTTTTTTTTTAGTTCCTGAAACTCAACATTCAAGTTTGTCTAAAGAAGAAAAATACATTATCTCAACTAATGATTATAATTCAGCAAAGCTTTTTAAAGTTTATTTCAAAATTTAAGAGTTTGAAAGCTGAAAACTCAAACATCTATTCTCAGAAATCATTCTCATGTCCTGGTTCTGCTTTTTCATGATCTGATTTATAAATGCCCAAAACAAACCACATCTCCAGCCAAATATTAGCTTGATATACCAACATAAAGTCTCTATAAATCTCAGATACACTAAACCAATAACCGGTGAAATGTGGCAGCATTTATTTTTCATGTCGTTACAAATGTCAACATTTTGGGGTTTCTGTGATCGTGGCTGGAGACTTTAACCATGTGGAACTTAAAGCAGTGCTTCCCAAATTCCATAAATTCATAAACTTCCCAACTAGAGTCAACAATATTCTGAATCAGGTTTACTGCAACATTGCGGGAGCATGCGGGCTGTAGAAGCTCCACACATGGGCACATTGGACCACATCTCGGTAGAGCTGATTCCTGCCTACAGACCTCTGATTTGTAGGTCAAAACCAACTATAAGAACAGTACCGGTTTGGACCGATGAGGCTACCTCAGCACTACAGGACTGTTTTGAGCTCACCGACTGGGAAGTGTTCAAAGAGGGCACAGATCAGGAGGGATACACAACATCAGTCCTGTCCTATGTGCATTCTGCTCTAATGCTGTCCTACCCACAAAGACCATCAGGGTTTTCCCAAATCAGAAACCTTGGATGGACAGCACACTGGGACCCCTGCTCAAAGCCCGAGATGCTGCGTACAGGTCTGGGGACAGGCTGGCTTACAGCAGGGCCTGGCAAGAACTGAAAAAGGGAATCCAGCAGGCTAAACATAGGCACAAACTGCGCATTGAGGAGAACTTCAAGAACAACAACCCACAAAACATGAGGAGAGGCATCAGGAGCATAACGGACTACAAGCACAGCGACCAGCAGGTTAGCCATTACCCCACTCTCCCTGACACCCTGAACAATTTCTTTGCTGTCTTTGACTCATTCAGCAGCAGAGAGACTGTACATCTAATCCAGCTGGAGGAGCAGCACCAGCCTCTTGTCCTGCAGCTACGACAAGTGTGTTCCACTCTAAGGAGGATCAACACCAGTAGAGCTACAGGACCGGATAGGGTGTCAGGCAGGACTCTGAAGTCATGTGCTGTCCAACTGGCAGGAGTGTTCTTGTGACCTGTCCCTGCAGCTTGCCACAGTCCCTGTCTGCCTTAAATCCTCCATAATTGTGCCTGTGCCCAAAAAATCAGCTATCTCCTGCCTTAACGACTACCGCCCTGTTGCTCTGACTCCTGTGATCATGAAGTGCTTTGAGAGGATTCTCCTGAAGCACATCAAGGAGGTAATCCCTGCTGGTCTGGACAGCCATCAGTTCGCCTACAAGGAGAACAGATCAACATAGGATGCTATCTCATTAGCACTTCACACAGCCCTGACACACCTGGAGCATCCCGACACCTATGTTAGGATATGGTCCCGGATAAGCTGGTACTGAAGCTTCTTAACCTTGGACTGTCCCCATCACTGTGTCTCTGGATCAGGGACTTTCTCACCAACAGACCTCAGGTGGTGAGAATAGGAGACTGTACATCGTCCACTATGGTCCTGAACACGCGCACACCGCAGGGTTGTGTGCTCAGCCTGGACCTCTTCACTCTCTTCACCCACGACTGTTCCACCATCCACTCCTCAAACACAGTTGTGAAGTTCGCAGACAACAACACTGTGGTGGGTCTCATTTCGAACAGTGATGAGACTCACTACAGAGTTCAGCTGATAACCTCATCCTGAACACCAGCAAGACCAAGGAGATCATCGTGGACAACGCTCCTCTCCATATTCACGGGGAGGCAGTGGAGTGTGTAGACAACATCAAGTTCCTGGGTGTCCACATTACATCTCATCTGACCTGGTCCTTGAACACCTTGCACCTGGTGAAGAAAGCCCAACAAAGGCTCTGTTTCCTTACAGTGCGTTCAGACCAAACGCGATGGAGGCGATGAAATCGCCCGCAACGCGAGTATCGCGTCGCTTGATCACAAATGTTCACATTTTGGATAATCGCTTCATCGCTTCATCGCGCAATGACGCAACGCACCTCCCGCTATTTTCTTCACCTCTCGTCAACCATGGCTGAGATAACAACTGCTGCTGCTCTTTACTTGTTGTGGACATCCGATTGGGATAGGAGACCCAAACGCCGCCGTGTCTGGGTGCATGATATCCATACAGCTCCAGGAGACCGCAGACAGCCACTATCAGTTTCTCCTCCATGATTTGAAATGAGCATCTGGCGTAACTACGTCGGTGACGTGGTTGGAGGTCAACGCTGATTGGATGTCGCGGCACAGTGTCACGCGATGTCGCTTGAAAAGTTCAAATTTTTTAACTTCAAGCGACACACGCGATGACGCGATGGACGCGATGGACGCTTCATCGCTTCATCGCGTCGCGCTTATCGCCCGAATCGCGTCGCCCAAAGCAACATCGCGTGTCATCGCGCCATTTACATTGATTTTGAATAGAAACTTGTCGCGTTCATCGCTTCCATCGCGTTTGGTCTGAACGCACGGTTAGGAAGCTGAAACGGGCTGGACTCTCCCCTCGGCTGCTCACTAACTTTTATAGAGCCACAATCGAGAGCATCCTCTGTCGACAGTGTGGTACGGCATCTGCACAGCACAGGATAGAAAGAACTTGGCCCAGGTGGTAAGAACAGCCCAGGGGATTGTCGGAAGTCCTCTCACACATCTGGACTCAGTCTACGCTGGACAGATACAAAAGAGGGCCAGACGCGTTGCTCCAGACCTAGGGTGACCAGATGTCCCGCTTTGCGCGTGATTTCACACATTTTCTGTCTCTTTTCACGCATCACGCAAATTGAGACCCTGTCCCGCACAACATCCCCCTCAGGCCCCAGCAACGTGAAGAAGCCGGTGATGTGCCTGCACTCTGGGCTCTGTTTGTTGTTGTCATAGTAGCACCACACGTGCTGCACTTGGGCCCGCCCCTAATTTTCTCCGCACTACTAACAGCTGAGGTGACAGCTAGTGAACCGCGCATATTTCTTTGGAAATGGAGGAGATGGAGACGCCGAACAAGAGGAGAAGATGCAGTTTCAGAAAAGAGTGGGAGAGCAAGTACTTGTGGGTGAAAAGAGTCCAGGGGGATTCGGAGAGGGTGTATTGTGAACTTTGTAAAAGTTCATTTTCTATTGGGCACGGGGGCGAATTTGATATCAAACGACATAGACAGACGGAGTACCACAAGAAAAAGAAATGTCAAAATCTATGGATGCATTTCTCCGACCAAAAAACGTCGACGAAGCCGACAAAGTAACAGCAGCTGAGGTGACTACAGTTTACCACACTGTCCAACACGCCCTGTCATATCGGTCAGCAGAATGTGGTACCAAGCTAAGCCCAACCATTTTCCCCGAGTCGGACATAGCCAAAAAAATGGCTTGTAGTCGGACCAAGGCAACAGCCATCGTAACCAATGTGCTGGCCCCTGCTTCGGTGGAGAGTTGCCTTAGGGACCTCAAAATGCCAGTGGTTAAGCCACGGGAGGAAACAACCAAAGGTGTGTTCAATGTGTGTATCGTTTTGAGGTTGTGTAAAGTAATTGTTAAGTAATTCTTTTTTCCTTATTGCCCATGCATTTTTATAAACAAAGCAATCGTAAAGACTTCTTTTCTGAAAAAACATTCCAGCTTTCCTTCATCATTCAACCAAAACAACTCAGGCTTCATACTACGTTGGATTTTACTATGCTGGAAGCTTCTCATAATGTTGCTTATGTTTAAAATGATGTTTCTATGAAGTTATTTTGCTGGTTGCTTGGCAGCTAATTTATTTCCATATTTGATTCAGATACTGGTCTGAAGGTGTGAAGAGAAACCTGTGGGTGGCGCCAGACTGCTGAACTGTACTTTTCCTGCTCCCAACCATCACTGCAAGTTCCCCATGCCCCCCACCCCCACCCCTCCCACTCATTACCTGATATCCATGGACTTGTGAGTTGACTTGTTCTGTTCCTGCTCTGTTGAATTGTTGTTGTTTATGCTCTGTTGTTGAGCTTTATAATCATCACTGCAATGGCCGTGAATCCCTGGACTTTAATTGTTGTTGTTTATGCTGTGTTGGGCTTTCTAATCATCACCGCAATGATTTGACTACAATATGTTATTATTGTATTATTATTATTATTATCATTATTATTATTATTATTATTACACATGATAGACAAAAGGAAAATAAAAAAGAAGGGAAATGCAAAAGACTTGCAGTCTTTTTTTTTTTTTGTATATTTTCCCGGGGGGGGGGGGGGGTGCAGGGGTCGTCCCACTTTGTCCCTCACAAACATACCCCTTGTCCCTCTTTTGGTTTATTGGGACCTGGTCACCCTATCCAGACCCCTCCCACCTGGGCAACAGACTGTGTGTACCGCTTCCTTCGGGAAAGAGGTACATAAACATAAACTCACGAACCACCAGACTGAAGGACAGCTTCTTCCCCAGAGCTGTCAAATCCATCCCCCCTTACACACATGCACCACCCCCCTGCAGACAAACATACAAACATACAGACATGCCCAAAACCAATCCTTTGGGAAGCATAAATATCGATACATTTTCAAACATTATGCTTGTGTACAGAATTGGTCTTTTAACCTTCTTCAGGGTGGCTCTAAAAGAAAGGTAATGGAAGGACCAAACAGGGACAATCTGGGTAGCATGTGCTGAGAAAACTTTATAGTAATTTGTCCTTTAGATGTTGGTTTAACATTATGGCCTTGTTGTGAAGACAAAGGGAAGAAAAGTAGGGTGGCAAAATGTCTTCTATGAGCACCATGAAAGTCCACAGAAAGCACAGTCCTTAGTTTTAAAGGTATAGTATATCATGAACCAAAGTGTTGGTCAAGTGTAGATTTTCTTTAATGGTGATGATACACAAAAGTTCTAAGGCCAAAATCATTAAAACATGAGGGACCATCTTCCATGACTAGAATCATACTGTCAAGCAGAGTCCCACACAGACTAATGGACAGACAATCTCATCAACCAAGTGAACACAGTCATCCTTAAAAGTGTCAGTGCCACTTTTCCCATTTTTGTCTTTCCAACAATCCAAGTTTGCAATCAAACAGCCATGTTCACGTAGGAGAGCAACAACAACAAAAAAGACCAAGGCCAAGAAGTCCTGATTTCATGGCAACTTTTCTAAAAAAGACTGATACGAGTTGCAATGTTTTTAAGCATTTTTTGCAATTAAATTGTGCAAACAAGTAAAAAAAAGGCAAAAAAAAAAAGGCAAAAATATGTACTTTTTGAAAAAAATTTTTTTGTTTTTTGTGTAATTCATGAAAAATCAAAAGCTATTTGTTTTGGTGAGAATAAAATCGCACCGTTCTGATTGTTCTAATATTAAGTCATAAAAACACTGAGTAAGTTCATTGAGACGTACATATACTGTATGATATTTGTATGGGGCACTGCTGTGATTGATGGAACTCACAGGAAGCTATGATGATTGGTAAAACTTGCAGAAAAGTTGCATTGATTGGACAAAATGGCAAGGTTGTGTAGAATTCACAGAGATTGCTTGAATCTGTGTGAACTGTTGAAATCGCAACTTCCTGGAGGGACTGACACAATCAGCTACAGCTGTATCTGATAGCATCACTTACACTTAGCTTTCCTTTCTCAATGCTTCCTTTCTAAGTGCCAGTCAAAGTTTGATGTGGTCCCAGCTGTCTCAGTAAGCATTGCATTGCAGAATGTTTGCAGATGAACTCTTTGTGGTTTATAAAGAAGATCTGGCTGACATCTCCTCCCAGACAACCACTTGGAGTGTATGTGAAGAGGAGAGGAGACAGCTGTTAACAGTAACAAAAATTTCTAATTAGAAGTGAGACAAGTTATTGGTTGCGTTTGAGGGAGAAAGTTTCACATTCAATCATTGTAATGGTATTAAAAAATAAATAAGATAATTCAAAGGCAATTTACTGATATCCCACCTTGGTCATGACTTGAGTCCTCTTTGTCTGAGACCGAAACGAGACCAAATAAAAATGTGATCTATGTCAAGATGAGATTGAGACCTGTAGAAAGCAGTCTTGAAATGGATCTTACTACTTCTGATCATATGGCATTTTGGGAGTCAATGGCAATCTATTCTTCTATTCTGTGTTATGGTATGAGGATGTGTTGCGAAAACTAGCTAAAATTGAACTGTCAGAGATTGCTGAGGTGAATTTGAAGTTACACACATAACAAATATATAAATCAGTGCTCTTGTATGGAACATTTTCATGAATAGCAAATGTTGTTGCTTTATCCCATCTGTCGTTATGTGTCCTCACAAACTGTATGTTGCAGAATTCATGTTGTGGCTCCCAGTTGACAGAAAAGTGGTTGTTTATGCACATTTCTCATCAGCGTTTTGTCATCCCATTTTTTCATTGGTATGCTGATGAATGGAGATGATCAGTGAGTCCAAGGCGAATGATGCAGCATCTGATTTTCCAGCATGGATGTGACACTGGAATAATGTGAAAGCCATCAGAGTAATGAGGTGACACTGAGACCCGACCAGTCCTCATCTGTCTTTATTTGTCTGTTTTGTCCTCTGCAGCCACCGGCCACTGCCTTTCATTTCACTTTCTGAAATGTTACTGAGCCGCAAACAAGAGCAAGGTCATCCAATCATTAGATAATAAATATGACAGATTCTCTACACTGGTTCTGCTGATGAGTTCTACACAGATATCCTGTTTATCGTCACTGATAATTAGGCTTTTCTAATTAGACATTAAGATAAGAATGAATTGTACCCTGTGAAATGTCTGTTGGTCGCAGCTTGAGAAGGCGACATGTGATCAGTAAGACTAAAAGCCTAAAGCATCACCAGCAGCTCCAATAGGCCTGCAATGTCCATTACACCCACAATACAAATTGCCCAGAATTCAGTCACACTGAGTATTTGCTGTGCTCAATTTGTTTCTAGTTGTGAAGCTAAAAGTTTTGTTCTGGTGGCATTACGCTGGTGTTAAATGCAGAAAAATCCAAATTCATGCTATTTTTAAATGGCAGAGTTAGCATCTAATCTTCCCAAGATCTTAACTACTCAAGGGGCTGTAACTGAAATGGTCACAACTTATAAGTATTTAGGCCTCATCATCGATCAGAACCTGTCATTCAAATCACACATTGAAAACCTCGTCTTCCAAGCTGAAAGTTAAATTGGGTTACTTTTTTAGGAACAAATCCAATTTATCCCTCCAGGCAAGGAATCATTTGATATCTACTACTTTTTTACCTCTGCTAGATTACGCTGATTTGGTTTTAATGAATGCCCCTGACTAGTGCCTAAAGAAGTTGGACACTGTACCATTGTGCTTTGTGTTTTATTACTGGCTGTGGAAATCACATACACCACTGTACACTGTATGCCACTGCTAAACGGCCTTCTCTTTATGTCCGCAGGCTCTCACATTGGTTGCTTTTATATATAAATCTATTCTTGGCTTGGTTCCTTCTTATCTATCTACATACATGTGTAGAAACCGAAATCAATATGAACTTCACTCTCATAATATTCTACAAATGCTGGTTCCAAGAGTGAGAACAGAACTCGGCAAAAGAACCTTTAGATGTGCTGCTCCTTTGTCCTGGAATAATCTACAGAAGAATCTGAAATTGGCTGAGGTGATCACTGTGTGGGAGTTCAAATCGATTTTAAAGGAGCGAGAAAATAGCTTTGTTGGTTTGTGTGATTGTTCCTAAATTTTTACCAAAATCATTTTTGAAATTGTACCTGTATCATAATTGTTTTTGTTCTTGACCTTGTATTCCATGTTAACTGGATACTGTGGTGTCACTCATTCGTTATGTGTGATAGTTGTAAATGTCTGTTTGTAATGTTGTAACTTGTAACAATGTTTCATGCTGCCCTCTTTGCCAGGTCACTCTTGAAAAGAGATTTTTAATCTCAATGAGGCTTTTACCTGGTTAAACAAAGGATATATTTATATCTGAGGAAAGGTCATGAGGTCTTTACAATTCAAACAGTTTATCCTCTGGGGACTGGGACTGTGTGAGATTGACCCCTGAAACTTTGTAGTAAATCAGAGTGGACAGATAACAAACACAACAAAGTTTCAGACTTTGTAAATGGATGCTGCAGTTTGCTTCCTGTTTCCTACATGGTCAACAATGTTTTCACTTAAACATGACAACAGTCTTTCCCCAACCCTGACCCAGGCCCCATTCTGTCATTTCAACAAGTCCAGATTTGAAAAGTCACATGTTTCGTTGCTCTGATTGGTTGTGGGTCTATCCCAGGGGTCTGCAACCTGCGGCTCTGGAGCCGCATGTGGCTCTTTAGCCCCTCTCAAGTGGCTCCCTGTGGCTTTGTCAAAAATGAATCACTGTAAAAACATAAAAGTTGAGAAAAGTAAAAAAAAGAGAGAATTTAATTGTTGCGGCTTCAGACAGATTTTTTTTTTTCTTTTTTTGGCCAAAAGTGGCTCTTTTTATATAAAGTTGCAGACCCCCGGTCTATCCAATTATATCCAGTCAGCAGGTCCACATCAGGCTCATGACACTCAAACTGATTACCTGATTACAGGTTCACCACATTCACTCTCAGGATGTTATTTTCTCTTTAGTTCTGCTTCATCCTCTCATCAAAGTTGTAAACACTGACACATGTTTTGACACAAGGGGAGGTGGGGCCCTTGGTTACCTCACAGGGCCCTATGCAACTTGCAAAATGTACATATAGGGCCGACCAGCTCTGCCAAATGTGTACAAAGCAGTCTCAGGTCAAGGAACAGACATGTGAATGTTTTTTTTAATGATGATATTTATGGCACTTTTGGAAGACACTGACAAATGATGTACTGGCAGTAAGTGTCAGATCAGATCATACTCACATTTTGCCAATTAGCCACCATCTGAACGGCTAATATTTTGTTTTTTTTAGTTTAGACTTGGATATTAGACATTGAATGATCATTTTGGCCTGATGCAGGTGGCAGTGTAAAGTCTTATGAAAATCTGACCATCAGCTGTCAATATTGTTATGGATTTAAATATAGACTGAGTGAAAAATTTGACTTGACTGTGGCACGAGAGACACCAACAAAAATAAGGCTTTCAAAAGGGTTCTTCCTGGGAGGCTGAGATTCTACCAAGAACCATTAGCTTCTGAACAAAGGGTTCCTCAAGGATTCTTTGTAAATCTAACAGTTCCATTAAGAACTCTTTCCATGCAAAGAACCCTATTAATAGAAAGCTCTTACAGGTTGTTGAAATCCTTAATGAAGGGTCCATTAAGTGTTCTTTGTACCACAATATATGTAAAAGGGTTCTCAGTGGAACTCCCTGGGTGGGTTCTAAATGAAACCCTTGGGTTTTTCAGTAGAATTGCTTGGGCAGGTTCTTGTTGGCACTAAGGAAAGTCTCCTTGGATGGCACCCCTAGATCCTGTGAAGGATCTAAATAGAATCCCCAGAGAAAGTTCTGGGTTGGGCCATTACACCATAGAAAGGTTCTCTGTAGAACCTCTCGTAGGGGGTTCTGGGTAGAATCTTTCACAGATGGTTCTAGGTGTAATTCTTTATGCTGGCTTCTAATTAGAACTCTTTGAAAGGGTTCCAAGTGGAACTTTTATAAAAAGGTCTCTCAAGAACCAAAAAAGCTTCTCCTATGGGGAGCCATGGTTCTAGTTAGCACCTTTATTTCTAAGAGTGTAGGACAGCTAGTGGGTCACTAAACACAATGTAAATCATTCTCTGGGACGATGAATCTCTATTCCAAATTTCATTAAAGTCGCATGTACTAAACCTTTTGACTTTTTCCTCTCACACCAGCATCAGACCATAACTTCTACTTTGTGTTCTACTATTGTAGAGAGATAATTTTACTCCAGTGTGTTTCAGAGCTATTAAAACCACCACTATCTCCCAGATTGAATGTGCATAATTAATAACAGATTTATTGCATTGTTATTAAATAATTCAATCAGTGACCTTCCTGCTGAGCTGACCTATTTATTCCCCTCTTTATAGCTTTTATAGCAGTGCATAGACTGTGTAATTGCAGTTCCTAAGTGTTAATTAGTTACTACAAGCAGTGTTTTAAAATTCACTTTATGACTTTACAGACATAAACAAAACACGTCATAAACTGCTCAGTATAAGGTCATAATTAGCATCACTGAATTCAGATTACCTTAAAAATGCGGTCCTGACAATACGCTTACTGAATCTACACACTTTTTTCTACAGTATCCTGATGGCAGGTGCATCAGAGTGCAAAATGCTAAATAGCAATAGACTGACACTATTAAAATATCACTGTAAGCTTCTGTGAATCACCAAGACCACATTAAGCAATCTGTTGGCTTAGTGCCTTCATATTTAAAAGAATATTAAACTCTTATTTCCCTTCAGCATAGACATAAATTCAGGTCTTAAATAAATATTCACGCCTCTGCCTATTTATGGACTTGTGGTGGAAACCTTCTTTTGAGACTGAGAAATTAAAGGTCCAGTGTCCAGATTTGGGGATCTATTGGGAAAATATGTCAGAAATGAAATATAATATTTATTGGCATGTTTTCATTAGTGTGTAATCACAATAATCAATGGAATGTGCCCTTTATATCTACAGAGGGAGTGTGCCCTCCTCCATGGAGGTTGCCATGTTGTACCACCGTGTTTCTACAGTAACCTGGAATGGACAAACCAAACACTCTCTAGATACAGTCTTTTGTGTTTTTCAAAAGTTTTGCAGCCACCATAGTTTCTACTATGTGCTTGTAAGGGAGGGTGAGGGAAAGTGCAGAATCCTAACCACTGGTCCTCTCAGTCTGCATTCAGTATATTCAACATTATCTTAAATTGAAAGTCCTAAGGTGGAATAGTTGTCAAAATGCTGTTCTGTAACAGCTGTCCTCTGGCTCTGTCACACCTGTCTCCCTAAAATGTACATTTACTGCATATACTAACAAATGCAGGAGGATTTCTAATTGCTGTGTGGACTATGTTTGTTGGTCCACTGTTCCAGTCTACAAAGTATTATGTTCTTGTGCCAAAAGTCATGGTTGAGCTGGTTAAAGAGGATAGTTAGCATAGAAAGTACAGGATATTTGGCTTGGTTCCATCAGGCATGGTTGCGTTGTGTTACAGCTGCGGAGCTGATCATGGCTATTCTACATAAAACTTGTGATTGAGTCAGCAGCGCCTCCCAGAAATGGCTGTCCACTCTGCTCCATGGAGCTAAGTCAGTTTTTGATGGATGCAGCATCATGCACAGAGCAGATCGAGGAGACAGGAAGTCAGACACAGGAAGGGCATAGAGTCCTGTGCAGACTGATCATAAAGCAGACAAAAACTAAATTATTTAACTATAATGATGTCCTGAGAGGTTGGAAACTTATCTCTTGGAGCTTTTGAGGTGTGGGTGCAAGGAATGATGACAGCCAGGTTTTGCTTTCCAACAAAACCAAAACAGGTATTTAAATCAAAACTGAAGTCCACTGTCTTCTTTCTAATAAAACAAAAGTACTGCTCCTCTCTCCTTCAAACACACTGCTCACTGCAGTTTCTGCACCCTCACCGGGGTTAGGGAAAAGTGGTTACGTTTAAATATTGAACAAGCGTTGACTTTTTATGTATTTAACCAAACCTACCAATTAACCTTAACAAAGTGTTTTCAGTAACCAAAACAGAATTATAAAAATGAATTATGCTTTAGTTGCCAGAAGCAGATGTATAGCAAAACAAATGAATTTTGTTTTCATTCATCATTTTCATGTTTTACCTGCACTAAAGCCATTTAGGAAGTATGTTCATTACAGTAAAATGTTTCCCTATGTTGTGTGAAAACATGATCTGGGCAGCATTACGGTTCTTCCTTTAGTCTTGCAAATTAGCTCTATGTTAAATATGTGATTTTTAGGTAAATATGTGATTTTTAGGAAGAAATAAAGAGAAGAACAAAAGAAAAAGGAACTGTGAAAGTAAATTGCATAAATTAAAAAATAATTAATATTTTATAAGAGAGCCCTATGTGCATCAGTTGGATAAATTATAGTCTGAGCTGTCGCTGTTTTTCAGAATTAGTCTGTACAGTATATTTACATCTGTAATATAGTATAAAGCACTTGCAACATTATCAGTTAAGGGTGTAGCTTCAGTCTCAGTTCTGTCTCTGTGAGTATGCAGCTGACTGACTGAAGGCTAGATATGGGTAGTTTGGGGTGAATGTGGCCGTTTGCCAGTCCTACAGCCTGGGGACAGAACCTTCAGCCTGGTGGGTCGACACTTTACAGTGTGGAGCCACTGTCAGATGGCATGAGCATGAAGAGTCCGTGCTGACGACTAGGGATGGGATAAGATTTTACTGATACCAATGCCGATATTTATTCTGCTTATCCATCTGATTCTTTATCGATTCTCTTATTGATTCCTGTGGATTTTCTGTGTGGAAAAAAGTAGATCTATCATTATTATTATTACTATTACTTTCATTATTATTATTATTATTATTATTATTTTTTAATGTAAGGTCACGTGAGGCTGTTTTCACTATCTGGGAGGCTTGCTTAATGTTCATGTGTTCCCTCAACCATTGTGGGGTGCTGCAGGATACAGACTTGTGAGGTTCACATGTGCTGCTGATACAGTGCTGAGACACAGCCTTCATTTGCATATGCCCATGATGCATTGCTGAAAGTTTATTTCATGTTTTAAAATACAAATGTTACATTTTGTTGGTGTTTTTAATGAACAGTTGATACTTTCTGTTAGTGTTTGTGACGTGTTTGTTAAGAAAACAGTGGTTTATGAGGGTAATTGTCATTTTTGTGATGACTGTTCCCAGCACATAGTATTCACTGAAAGAAGTAAAGGAAATGCTTCAGTTTGTGAGAGGAAAAATGTAGCTGAATGTGTGGACCAAAAATGCACACATATGCGTGAGTTTAATTAGCGTGGGAATCAATTGCGGAGTTGGAAATACAGTTGCTTAATGATGTCGATGGAATTGTAATTTTGGAACCGGTTCCAAAGTGGAACCAGGTCTCGATGCCCATCCCTACTGGGGACAAATCTGGTCTTTTATAAAACTGTAAGCCTTTCTGTTGACATGTGTGAATTTCCTCATTCTCCTCAGCAGGTAAATCTTTGTGTTAGTCATGCTCTCTGACCAGCTGGGCGATGTAAGTCTGGAGGATGTAAAGCTCTCTCACTCTCTCCACCTCAGACTGATTGTAGTGTGGCTGCTGATGTCTACCACTGGATGCATGCATATATAACTCTTCTACTCGCCAAATAAAACAGTAAGCTGTTTGTGTTGTAGCAGTCCCTCTGATACTGACACAAATGTATACAAATGCATGCAAACATTACAGATACAGACGTGAATGACCCGGCAAACACAGCTTATACAACTACAGTTGTGTATGCCTTCAATGCATTATTGCAGTAACATCAATCAAATGCATGCACGAAGAAAAACATAAGAACAGTCAGATGGAATGTGTTATTCAAAGTGACACTGCATTTACATCACTCCCTTCACATTCTATTTTTGCGTGGCACACCACGGTCATTGTGAGATACCCATGAATACACATCACATGAGATTAAGAAGAGAAGCAGGAACCACCTCAGGCTGCACTGTCAGGGATGTCAGCAAACATACTGTACATACACAGACAAACAAGCACCATATGTGTATATATGAATGTTAACCACTTTAATTTATAGTGAAATGTGGGTCAAATGGAGGGACTCATCCTGAGCTCCATCTGCTTATTTTAATGGCCACTTTCTCTTCCATGAGAGGAAAAATATTAATTACATTTGTACTGCTTGCTCTCACAAGAATTTAAAAATAAAACGGCCATTCTGTTTCTCTTCTTGGTTATCTCACAGCCTCTTGTAAGGCCAGTAATGAGTAGGGTAGCACTTCAAATTCCAAATCCCATAATTTCATGGTAAATAGGTGGTAATTACCAAGTAATATATTTAAAATGTCCTAGAAATATTCCACAAATTACCTCCAAATTACTAACCCATTCATGTTGAAGTATGTGATAATTAGCAAGTACCATTTCCATGTAGTTGGTGGTAGTTACAAAGCAACATATTTGAAATTTCTCTGAATTTACCTGCAAATTACCTCCAGATTTCATGGTAAGAATGAAATAATTCACAAGTGCTTAATGTGAAATATGTGATAACATAACTGAAATTTCTTAGAAATTATCTCCAAAATTATTGAAAATTACCCCAACATTGTTTAATAATTATATTCTACTTAATAGCTGGTAATTTCTCAATTTCTTTTAATACATTTCCAGGAAAGTCATGCAAATTTAACTGACCAGCCATAAAGCTTGATAATTATCTATTTAGCATGAAGTGACAGACTTGGAAATAAAGCATAAATTCAGAAAATTTCAAATATGTTGCGTTGTAATTGCCACCAACTACATGAAAATGGTACTTGCTAATTATCACATAATAACCATGGCATTAGGAGGTAATTTGTGGGTAATTTCAAATATATTACTTGGTAATTACCACCTCCTTACCATGAAATGATCAGACCTGGAAACTGAAGCATGAGCATGAGGAGACTAGGGTAATATTAAGATGACTAATATTTCGTAGACCTCATTTATGTTAATATATGGAGTAAAAGTAGGAAGCAAAATATCGTAAACACATTACTACAATATAAGGCAATCCAGTACATCTACATCTCTCTGACATTGTCACCAGAAATGATCATTTTCGTTTCTCAGTGTGTGCAGCAGAAGTGGTATAGTAAAATTTAATTACAGTGTATATTTTTGTGATGCCACAAAAAGCTCGAGAATCACTGGCCTAGAAGAAGAAAAAGGTTCCCATGCACCAGACTGGCATTTTCATGTCAACAGTTTTTTTTAGCACCCTCATGGTGTCTAGTTAAGGTTTTTTGATTTTGCAGAGGTCGACTAATGTCCCATGGGGTTTGTTTGGCAGCCATCTTGAATTGATGTCCACAGGAATGGCAAAAAAATGCAGATTTCATTACTCTTGAACCAGATGCAGAACATGCAAAGAGAAATGAATCAATGAACACACTTTTTCATAAAAGTTTGACACCATCGCCTGGCATGCTGTACTTCTGCTGACATTTACCACATCAGCCACTGCTTTTTGGAAAGATCCACTGGCATAAAAATCAGAGAGAAATTAGCAGCTGCAGTGCAGGGGGGCAGAGCTCAGTTCTGATCTGTTACATGTTGCAACTGCGGTGATAATTCATCAATTACTTCAAGCAATTTAGCCCTGCTGAAGTGAAACCCCTCAAGGAGTTCTCTGTTTCCATATATATCCAGAGGATTGGTGCAGTCTCTCATCACTCTTTCATGCCTGATTGCCTGCTCCCAGACTTTATATTAGAGGCATCATTGTATTATCCTTTTTATTTTCAATATGGAAACTTATCATTTTCACTTGCACCTACCTTGGACCAGATGTAAGATTTAGTCTCAGATGCAGCACTACACCCAGATGGTGCAACAGGTATAAATTCTACATTGGGCTTAAGGTGCATTTTACGTCCAGCCTAGTCTTAGGACTAGACGTACGTCCAGCTGGTGCAACTGGCTGAAAGAATCTAACAGAAAGGTCACTGGCATGGTACAACCACCCTTATTGGTGAAAAACATGAACATGACCATTTTTCATAATAATAAAATTTAATAATAATAATTTTTATTTACATAGCATACAACTGTGTGCTTTACAGTGTGGCATTAAAACAACAACATGGTTTAAAAAAAAAAAGACAAAAATAGATAAATTCAAAAAAATACATAAAGTTGGCTGATATGGGGTTAAAAAGTCAGAAATGTATGAAGGTGCAATATCATTAAGAGCTTTGTATGTGACAGTGCCAGAGCCAGTGCAGGGTAGCTAAAACTGGAGTAATGTGCTTTCTTTTCCTTGTCCTCATTAAAAGTCTGGCAGCAGAGTCTTGGACTAGCTGAAATTTTCAGATCAGCCTCTTTGGTCGGCCAGTGAACAGTGCATTGCAGTAGCCTGACCAGCTAGTAATAAAAGCATGGAGCAATTTCTCAGCATCCTGCTTCGCTAGAAAAGGCATTGCTTTGGTGACATTTGTCAGGTGTAAGAAAGCTGTATTGGTCACTTTGCTAATGTGGGCCTAAAAGCTTAAATCAGAGTTCAAGATGGCATCCAAACTATTAACTCGTCATTTGGTTTGGTGAGCCAGGTTCCCAAGTCTGTTAAAAACTGCCTCTCCCTTGCATTTTGGCTCTAGCAGCAGAATTTAAATTTTATCTTCATTTAATTTTAAGAGACTGTCATTCATCCATTGTTTTATTACTCTTAAACAGGCAATCAGAGAGGGAAGGGCATTTGGGTCAGTTGGCTCAGCAGAAATATACAATTGGGTATCATCGGCGTAGCTATGGAAATTTATGTCATACTTGTTAATGATGTGACCTAATGGAAGCATGTATATGGAAAACAGCAGGGGACCAAGACAGTTTCCTTGTGGGCAGATGGTATTTCATAGAGACGTGACCACCCATACTGACATAGAATCTCCTACCAGTTATATAGGGTTGAAATTAGTCTAAAGCACTGCCAGAGAGACTGACCCAACTTTCAACACGATAAAAAATGAGTGGTCAGTGGTGTCAAATGCTGAGCTTAGATCTAAAAGGATGAGGACTGACACTTTTAAAGCTCATAACAATGTAAATATGGCTGTGTTGTTGTTGTTGTTGTTGTTGTTGTTCCCCAGGGGCTTTGAAAATATGGATAGTGGATGCTGCGATGCTGACTGAAACCAAGCAACCAATGGCAGGCTTACAGTATATCCATAGTGTGCAACCGGTGTGTCCGACTAGGAAAAAAGAGACTGGTTTTAATGGATCAGCTGGAGTGAAAGAACGCATCATAAAACTTGAGTTGAGTTGAGTCTGTCCCTTAAGCTTCTTTGAGCAACTTAATTATTTTGCTCAAGCCATCTAAAAAAGGCAGCCATTTTAAAAGCTAAACCTCCTCAAGAGTAAGTTTAAAGTTAATCACAGTTTGAAGTTTTGGTGCTGAGTAAAGTTGAGAATAAAACCTAAATTGAACTCTTAAATTTGAGCTAGTTATAAAGTGTGTTGCAATGTAATTTAAAGCTAAAGCATGATTTAATAGGTCTAAAACGAATACATGTTGGTGCCACCCAGTCTATGTAAACTTTTAACTGTGTCAGCCATTAAGAAAGTAAGAGTAGGGAAGTCTGTGTCCATAGAGAAGCAGTGAGAAGACTTCTTTTCCACGTCGTTATTGCTCAACCTTGCTTCAGACACACTCCTCTACCTGTTGTGCTGTACCTTTTTAAGTAAAGCCTGTGGGCTCTTGTCCAGCTCCTGGCAGCAGCTGGCAGAAAACCAAACCAGAGCTGCTCCATCTGCATTCATGTGAGGTGAGAAAACCATTATCTGTGAGATAACAAATCCGTGGTGCGTACTTAGTTTCGGAATGAGGAAGGTTGTTATAACACAGACTGCAGCATCGTAAGCTATGTGACATTTACTTAATGCCATACACAATTAGCAAACATTTCACCAATTACTCAGTGTACTGCTCCATGAGCTACTAAATGAAAGACGAAAAATAAGAATAAATAATGCATCAATTTAGGCAGCTATGACATTTAAACATCTCAACTCTCACTCTGTATAGTGGGTGTGCACATCTAATCATGCTGTACACCACTGCACTCAGTTTCTTGATGAGGCTCTAATTGGAGCATGTGGATATTATGAGGATGCAACCAGCATCAGGTGCAGGAGGTAGACTTATTTTAATATTAACTTAAGTTGAGATAAGGACTGCAGAGGGTTTATACCCTGAGATGAAATCTTATCTGCAAGGCAACAGGAGAATCCATCCATCTTGGCAGGCTTCAAGTTATCCATTTGTGTCTGCACCAAAACGTGGTGCAGCAAATCAGCATCCTAGGAGGGACTACTGGCAACTATGGGTGTGGTTTCAGGTGTGATGACAGCAAGAAGCATCCGTGGATGCTGTCCATGATCTGATTGGTTGAAGTTAGCCAGTGTTAGACCTGATAGACAGATTTTCATCCAATCACCTGCCAGCTGTTTTTTTCGAAAGTGCCTACACTTTTCCAAACAGTTCCTCCAAACAGGACGACTTCCCTGATGGTTCTGTGTAACAAACCACCTGGTTTGTCAGGTCAGATGAATTCAGCAAAGGTAGCAAAAGTACACACATTATTTACTTAAGTAGAAGTACTGATTCAACTTCTTTACTGCAGTAAAAGTGAAAAGGTACAGGCTCTGAAATGTACTCAAAGTGTAAAAGTAAAAGTTATCCTCTGAAGGACATTTCTACCGACTGTTCATGTGCAAAGCTAACTGAACATTACCTTTTCAGTGTCGTTGAGTCACCCTCTCTGTCTGTTTCATCTTCTTTTGTCTTTTATGCTATTTGTGTCTTTACGTGTTTTACGTCATCTTTGTCTTGCTACATCTTTTTCATCTTCTTACGTTGTTTGTCTTGTTACATTGTTTTCTCATTGCGTTACCCCTTTTCGTCGTACTATGTTGTTTTTCATCTTTTTTATGTTGTCACATATTGTTACATTTTTTTCATCTTGGAACACTATTTTTGGGTCTCCTTATGTCTTTTTTGTAATTTTTTGCCAGTTGCTGGTCCCTACGCTATAGAACAGTGGTCCCAATTTTTTTCCTTGGAGCCTCCCCTACTGTTATCTCACGAAAGCTGACCCCCCCACCACCAGATCACCACCAGTTCATAAAGCAGAACCTTTCACTCCCAATTTTTAAAGAACAGAACTGGCAGTCCATGAATTGACTGATTCAGTGAGCCAACCCAGACTGACTGACAAAATCCTTCTATTCTATTCCAAATATCCAACAACAATCAGTATCATACTAAGGACAAACACTTGCTGACATTATGAAGAGAACACACAGGTGGGAACAGTTTGCATCTTACAGTCTGAGTTTAATTGTCCTAATAACGTCCTGCTGCTTTGGATCTTTACAGCACAGCACCAGAAATGAGAAGCTAGAATTATAGATAAATAAATGGGAGGAGAATAAATAAAATAAATCCACATACCCTCAACAATTATCCTACTGTGCCAGTCTGATTCATATCAAAGCAATAGTCACAGTGTCCTCAATGTAGTGGAAAAACACTCAGCTATTGAGCATAATTATTTTCCTTTTGTTTGCAGAAATCACATTGTGCCCCATTTTTTAAATGAAGTCCATACTTTCATTGTTGAGGCATTTGTGTCCCCCGTTGGTGTCCATCCTCAGGGTTGCAGGATATAGCAATGCAGACTCCACTTTGCATACATGTAAAGCATTCTTGAATTCCTTAAACTTGTCATGTGTCAGGTTTCATGTGTCATGCAAAGACAGTAATCAGTCTGGTCAGAGCAGTGTATTGTACTGACTTTAGCGAGTGTTAGAGAGACCGATTGACAATCAGCAGTCTGCAGTGTTTGCTGTCGCACCTTTATCATTGAGACGATATCCAAAATCCTCCAAAACTGTAGTGGAGACATTTTCTTCTTTTTTTACTAGTTAGTCTTGTAACTTTATCTCTCAGACACCATGTTTGTCTCAGACTGACCCCTACAGCATCACCCTGTTTTTCTCAGTTTAATATCTCAGGAAAGATTAAATCGAAAACAACTGGACTTGTTCAAAAGTCTTTTCTGAAGACGTTTCGCCTCTCATCCAAGAAGCTTCATCAGTTCATGCCTGTCAGACTAGTCTGAGCTAGTCTGGCTTTTTTTCTTATGAAATCTGGCAAAACCAGGATAATACGCTACCTCTCCCTGGAGGTTTGGTCACAGTATTGGAGCCCTGTGAGCTTGCTGAAACTTTGGTGGCTTCATGGAGTCAGCATTGCTAGCAACTAGGTTAGATTCCAGTGTTGCCTTCATCTCTTTCTCACCTTCCTCAGTCCCTTCAGGAAGTTTTCAATGTGGCGATTGCAACAGTTCACACAAATTCAACCCATTCTCGAGAATTCTGTGCGGCCATGCAATTTTGTCCAACTCAATTTTTCCATTTTGTTTTATTGTGTACAATTTTTTACATTTATATATTTTTTATTTTGTCACAGGTACTGACAAGAACAGAAGGTTTCTCATTGTTATTGACATTCATTGTTGGAGTTTTTGGAATTGTAAGACTTTTGGTGAGGTTACATAGAGTACTCAGAAGGTGGTTTTGTTCTCCTTGGAACAAGTTGCATTTAATTTTAATTAATTACACACACAAAAAAAAATTTGCAACTTTCTTTTGCAGTTTTACCTTTCCACAATTTCAAAATTGCTTAAAAGCATTGCAACATGAATTACAATTTTTTTTAGAAAAGCTGCAGTGAAATCAGGTATTTTAGGCCGCAACTATCTCAAAAACAGCCTGCGAAATCCTGGAGGGTTTGCTTCTTCCAGCCACTCCACTCTTTTAGCCACATCAGACATCCACTAGTCAGGAAACCAGGTCAATCTGTTGAGCTCAGGTTTTCATTTGCTCTCAGATATGCTTGACCTCCACTTTTCATTCATTTATCATACATTTTGCTGTTCTGATTGGCTGTAGGTCTATCCAGTTGCGTCCAGTCAGCAGGACCATCCAGTGCAACACATCAGGCTCATGAAAGTCACATCAAACTGAAACTAGGCTGTGCTGATCAAATATGAATCAAGTTACTGCATCGCCTGAAAGATTGTTACTGCCACTTTGTGTCCTGCTTGGAAACAGGCCAAGCATTGCTATGTCACATGTTTTGTTGCACTGATCGGTTGCAGATCTATTCAATTGCATCCAGTTATTTTGGTCTATTAATGTTGATAAAGCCCTTTGGAGACTGAAAATGATATGAGAATCCCAACATTTGCAAATTTGTCTGGTGATGCCAGGCTAGACATCTGCTAAATCAGCAAGTACATTTTTCCTTCAAGAGCAGGGCTGACTGGACTAGACTAGACGGGCAGATGGTGTTGGTGGCTCAGGATCACTGCATTTGACATCTTTGCATAAAGTTTGGGATCATTAATGTTTCTCATATGGTGTTTATTAGCTGTTTCTAATTTGACCAGTGTTATTTGACAGGAAAACCACTTTGTCTGGTTATGTTTTAATATAATAGTGGTAACAATGTAACAATGCTATTCTGAGCCATCCTCACCAACCACATCATGTGACTCCCCATTATACTGAATTTATCAAGACAGCAGGTAGGTATGGAGGAAGGTTCGAGTTTGAGAGTATTAAATGATTAAGATCAGAAAACAAGTAACTCTGATAAACACACAAGTAGAGAGGGAAATAAAAACTGTTTTATACAAGGCCTTATTCCTTTTGCACACATTTCAGTATTATCCTCATGATTCTGTAAGCCTTGATACTATTTCTGTTTTTAAATGATTGTCAAGGTGCTTTAACCAGAACATCAATCACTGTAGTGCCCTCCACAGATACTCAATTTTCTATATCCTTTTTACAATAATCTCTAACATGTAAATATGTAAATAAATCTTTGTTTCATTCTCTCTTCAGTTCTTCTATACATTCTTCCCTCATTAAAAGTCGTGGAGCCAAGATTGGTTTCTTCTCTGAGCCACAGTGGAAATAAAAACACCCCCACCTGCACTTCTCCACAGATATGAGCACCAGCAGCCTGTTTTCCTTTGAGCCAAAATCGACTGTTAGCTTGAATTCCACTGAGGGAGATATCCATCCTAGTTACAGAGAGATACAAGGTGCTGTAGGAGGCTTTATGAGTTTCCTGTCCAAAGCAGGGTGCCATTACTCAAGCCATGTCAGTGCTGATCTCAGCCACAACACTGCTGTCCCCACTGAATGAGGAGCCAAATAAAGAAAACACACACAGCTATTCCCCTGCTGATCAGGCTGTTGTGTGGGCGCTGCTAAGTGAAAAGTTATTTAGGGGACAATTGCCAGCTGCTGCATTGATGGAAGGATCTGTCCTTGAATTCTCACTTTGAAAGTGGTGGCTAAAAACTTAAAACTTTTATCAGAAAAAAAGGTTTAGTCCTTTACAATCACTTCATGATCAGTCATTGAGCAGGTTAAATTTGGTTGGTTTCTGTATTTAAATATCTTAAAGCTATGAGGTTCTGATTTTCCAAGAGTCAAGAAACAAGGACTAAAAAATAAGTAGAGGAAAGCCATGTTTAAAAGATTATAGCTAATTAAAGGAATGATAATGATAACACTGGAGAAAGGGGAAAAAATCATAACTCTGACCCTAGGCGATCAGTTTTAATGACTACCAATTAAAATGTAATCTTTAAGAGCAGCTGAAATTGATACAGAGATAAATTCCTCTATGACTCTATGCAAACGTTCTTCTGTCCATCCCTCTTTATCTCTCTGTTTGATGTGGTCGTCCTTTTGCATAGTGTCAGCACAATAATAATCTATATATCACCTCCAAAAGAAAATACATATCACTTCGCTTGTAGCACCTTTATTCTGTTCTCTATTCTCTTTTCTGATACCATTTCTGTATAACCACAGAGCACAGGAAAAAACACACACACACTAACTTTGGGCTCTATTTTCCTGGAATCCGGTGCAGACACGAAAAGAACCCGAGGAAACTTGAATAAAACTGAATTCGCCCTAGGGCTGGCTTTGCGCCTGCAAGGATATAGAGCTCCTAGCTTTCAACTGTTTAGGCAACTTATCCCCAATTTTTTTCTCACACATAACACTCCATTCTTGCTAAGATGTACAATAAAGTTTAAGTAAGCCCAATAGAAATGTCTCGGTTGTAATAGTAGACTCCTGAAACTCGTTTTAATTGTGGTGCTCCCCAAGTGTCTATGCTTGGCCCACTGATATTTTCAGTGTACATGTTAAGATTATCCAGAACCCTGTTACTCTTATTTATTTCTATGCAGATGACACAGTGATATCTGTACCGCAATCCAACATTTATGGTAGCCTGCTTTTATATTATTTCCTAAAGTCACTGATCATGAATCTGAGGTTGTTTGAATTTAACCAGCAATTTCTACCTTCCATTTTAAGTTTGGCTGCTCAACAATAAACCACTAAACAGACTGACTTGATGTCATTTTGTATGTGCTGTAGATCTGTTATGATGAACAAGTGAAGAATATATAACACTTTTCCAAACTCATTAAAGTTACAAAATAATGAAGTGGCTGCTGCCCTGAGGCACTCCACAAGATAGCATAACAAGAGAGCAATAGTATGAATAAATGATTGTGCTTCAAACAGTTCATATAATGTGTAATGAAGCCTCCTACAAGATTCTATTTTAGGAACCTTATTATTTCTTATTTAGATGAATTATTTTTTTGTATTTGGCTTGCTGAGGATACCATAATAAATAATACAAATGAGGAATTGGTGTGAGTTTCAAGATGGTTTCAGCTCAGGAAGGTCTCATTATGTTTACCCTGTGACTGGTCAGCAGAGGATTGACACAGGTGCTGCTAATGACAGATTGCTCAACATTGGAAGATGGCTAAATCATTATAGGAGCTAAAGTCTAATGCAAAAATAATAAGTTGTGGTTAAGAAAAGCTGCCTGTCTGCACAAAGTTCCTGTGAGCAGATAACGGTTGTTTAATGGTCATTCTGAGCCACTCCACTGACAAAGTTTCTCTGCTTACTGGCTCAAAATCAGTGTGACTGTGACCTGACTAATCACACCTGTGGTAAAAGCTTTACTCATGAATCTTCCCAGGCACAGATGGTTTTAAAGGTGTTCAGACAGTCACCATTTCCAAAATGTCCAGCTATTCTCATGGCAGCACAGTTGCATATTATGGCCCACAATAGAACTGCCTCTCAAATCTGCCTGCCTGTTATATTTCTCCGTCTTCTTTGTAGGGCTGCAGGCTTCAGTCAGTGTACCTGAGATGTATTTGGCAAAGCATGGTGAGTTGGGTTACATTTGAATGTCAGAAGTTTGTTTCCTGGCTGCTTTCATGGGTCACTTACCTCCTTTATTCATATCACAGAGCAGTGTAGTTGCTACTTCCTGCGTGCATGCAAGGATGATGATGAACTACCTGTCTCTCGTCCTGTACAGGTTTGATCATATCCTGTGATCATATCATGTAATATCTAGGGCCCGACCGATTTATCGGTCGGCCGATTAAATCAGCCGATTATAGCACATTTGAGAATAATCGGTAATCTGCAAAAAAAAACTGTGTATATATAATAGGTAAAAGACTTGATTTTCCCAAAGATTCCCCAATATTATTTATCCGACCAGTAGAGGGCGCACCGACTTCATGACACACTCCACTAACCACGTCACAGCAGAGTGACCTGGAGCCGGCAGGGGGGGGGCTTCCGACGTCTATGTTAAGCACACGTTTTTATTGATATTGTAGCGTCCGACCCGACGTAACTACTACAACAACAACACACACACACACACACACAGGACCCTGTTTTCCTCACTCTCACCCCGCCCCCTCAGTTTCTCATCCAACCACATAGCCTACCTGCCCGTACCATACACATTCACAGTCAGTCAGAAATCACAGAACTTAAACATCATAAGAATTGGGAGTATTAAGAGGGACTCCAAGTTGTAGGGGCTTGTGAATTTGTTAATATTGTTCTTATGCTCCTTGCCCCACACAAAATACCTCATTCTTTTGCAGTTGTTTTTTTATTGTTTGTTTACCAAAGATGTTGAGTAAAACATTTGTATGTTACTGTAGGTAAGCTTTACCGTTTTGCACTTTATTTAAAAAAAAAAATCTAATGGTAATGTTAAGGATGGTAAGGTTTGTGTTATATGCTGCTTGCCTCAAAACAATAAAAGTATTTGCAATTAATTTTCTGCCTTCAATTTACATCTTTGTAAGAAGAAAATGTCTGAAAGGCTCAAAAGCAGCCATTTGTCAAAAAAAAAAAAAAAAAATTAATGTAAAAAATTTAATCGGCCGATTAATCGGTTATTGGAAATTTTCTTCCCTAATAATCGGCATCGGCATTTCAGATTCCTTAAATAACAGCAAAGAGGTCATAAAAGTCAAATGTTTTAACATGCTAATGCTGCTACTGCTGACATGAATGAAATACTGGCTGTAGCCTACAAGTGTTTGTAAGATTTAAATGTAGGATAATTAGTACATTGAACCTCCACAGACCTGATCTCATCTGCATGCTTGAAAAGCCTCATTTAAGTCAGTCCAACAAACATAAACTAATGAATATGCAAAATAAAAATCCTAAAAAGTTATCAGCTAAAAACATGCATGAATATGTATAAATCACTAACCAATTTCAGTGCAATTTGGGGAAACTTTTCATTTAAAGTAGGAAAGAAACAATGCAACAAATCCGTTGTGGTTATGGGAGTCTCACATTTCCAGACCTCTCTCCACAGCACTCAGCGCTGGAGAAAGGTCTGGCTCCACACATACACATTCTGCTATATGGGAGAAAACACCCTGCCTTGTTTAATACAGGGGGATTTTACAACAGCCAATCACAGTACAGGGGAGTTTTGTAACAGCCAATCACAATACAGGGGGATTTTTCAACAGCCAATCACAGCACAGGGGAGTTTTCCAACATCCAGTCACAGCACAGATGTTTTTTATGAATGCCAATCACAATGCAGGGGGATTTTCCAACGGCCAATCAGAATACAGGGGGATTTTCCAATGGCCAATCAGAATACAGGGGGATTTTACAACAACCAATCACAACACATGGGGATTTTCCAACAGCCAATCACACCACAGGGAAGTTTTCTTACAGCCAATCACAGAACAAGAGATTTTTCTTACAGCCAATCACAGCACAGGGGTTTTTTCCAACAGCCAATCACAGCACATGGGAGTTTTCCAACAGCCAATCATAGCACAGGGGAGTTTTCCAACAGCCAATCACAGCACAGATGCTTTTTATGACAGCCAATCATAAGACAGGGAGATTTAACAACCACAAATCACAGCACAGGAGAGTTTTCCGACAGCCAATCACAGAACAGGGGAGTTTTCTATCAGCCAATCACAGAACAGGGGAGTTTTCTAACAGCCAATCACAATACAGGAGAATTTTACAACTGCAAATCACAGCACGGGGGAGATTTCCCGACAGCCAATCACAGCACAGGGGTATGTTTCGACAGCCAATCATAGCACAGGGGTATGTTTCAACAGCCAATCACGATCCAGGGGAACTTTTCAACAGCCAATCAGAATACAGGGGGATTTTACAACAACCAATCACAACAAATGAGGATTTTCCAACAGCCAATCACAGCACAGGGGAGTGTTCCAACAACCAATCACAAAACAGGGGAGTTTTCTATCAGCCAATCACAGAACAGGGAAGTTTTCTAACAGCCAATCACAATACAGGAGAATTTTACAACCGCAAATCACAGCACGGGGGAGTTTCCTGACAGCCAATCACAATATAGGGGGATTTTACAACAGCCAATCACAATACAGGGGGATTTTCCAACAGCCAATCACAGCACAGAGGAGTTTTCCAACAGCCAAGCACAGCACAGAAGAGTTTTCCAACAACCAATCACAGAACAGGGGAGTTTTCTAACAGCTAATCACAGTACAAGGCAGTATTCTAACAGCCAATCATGATACAGGGGGATTTTTCAACAGCCAATCACAGCACAGGGGGATTTTTCAAACTGCCAATCACAATCCAGGAGATTTTCCACCAGCCAGTCACAGCACAGGGGAGTTTTCCAACATCCAGTCACAGCACAGATGTTTTTTATGAATGCCAATCACAATCAGGGGGATTTTCAACAGCCAATCACAATACAGGGGGATTTTCCACACCATCACAGCACAGGATTTTTTTCACAACTATCATGATCCAGGGGATTTTCCAACAGCCAAGCACAGACAGAGAGTTTTCCAACAACCAATCACAGAACAGGGGAGTTTTCTAACAGCCAATCACAGTACAAGGCAGTATTCTAACAGCCAATCACGATACAGGGGATTTTTCAACAGCCAATCACAGCAGAGGGGTATTTTCAAACAGCCAATCACAATCCAGGAGGATTTTCCACCAGCCAGTCAACACAGGGGGTTTTCCAACATCCAGTCACAGCACAGGATGTTTTTATAATGCCAATCACATGCAGGGGATTTTTCAAACAGCCAATCACGATCAGGGGGATTTTACAACAACCAATACAACAAATGGGGTTTTCCAACAGCCAATCACAGTACAGGGGAGTTTTCCAAGAGCCAATCCAGAACAGGGGGATTTTCTAACAGCCAATCACAGTACAAGGGAGTATTTCAACAGCCAATCATGATACAGAGGGATTTAACAACAGCCAATCCCAGCACAGGGGTATGTTTCAACACCAATCATGATCAGGGGAATTTACAACAGCCAATTGAATACAAAGGGATTTTCCAACAACCAATCACAGCACAGGAGATTTCCAACAGCCAATCACAGTACAAGGGAGTTTTTATAACAGCCAATCACGAATCAGGGGATTTTACAACAAACAATCACAGCACATGGGGGTTTTCCATCAGCCAATCACAGCACAGGGGGAGTTTTTCAACAGCCAATCATGATGCAGGGGGATTTTCAACAGCCAATCACAGCACAGGGGTATTTTTCAAACAGCCAATCACGATCCAGGGGAACTTTACAACAGCCAATCTGAATACAGGGGGATTTTCCAACAACCAATCACAGCACAGGGGAGATTTCCAACAGCCAATGACAACAAATGAGGGTTTTCCAACAGCCAATCACAGTACAGAGGAGTTTTCCAAGAGCCAATCACAGCACAGGGGAGTGTTCTAACAGCCAATCACAATACAGGAGAATTTTACAACCACAAAATCACAGCACGGGGGAGTTTCCTGACAGCCAATCACAATACAGGGGGATTTAACAACAGCCATTCTGAATACAGGGGCATTTTCCAACAACCAATACAGCAAATGGGGGGTTTTCCAACAGCCAATCAGAATACAGAGGGATTTTCCAACAGCCAATCACAATACAGGGGGATTTTCCAACAGCCAGTCAAAGTACAAATGTTTTTCATGACAGCCAATGACAATACAGGGAGATTTTGCAACAACCAATCAGAATACAGAGTAATTTTAAAAGAGCCAATCACAGCAGAACGGAGTTTTCCAACAGCCAATCACAGAACAGGTGAGTTTTCTAACAGCTAATCACAGAACAGGGGAGTTTTTTAAACCAATCACAAACATCTTGGGTGGCACTAAGCCCAGGATGCAGCAATGGTGCTGCTGCACAATAGTGTCAAGAGAGGATTTGTTTTGGTGGAATTTTGGAGGCGAGCTCTGGCATTAAAATAACTACCTCACTGGTAACAGCTGTTAGCTTGTTTACGTTCATACCTTTAGCGTCCCAGTCACTAATTTGCCGTTTCCAGCATGTAGATTGCAGCTCGGACAGTTTTTGTTCCCTGGGGACTTTGAGAACCTGGACGCAGATGCCGCAATGCCACTTGGAGCAAGCAACCAATGGCAGGACTTATGCCAGCAGTGTGCATCCAATGAGTCAGATTACAACTATGGAGATGTTTCTGATCTGTACCAAGATGACATGCACATTAGCTTTGAAGCGGTCTTGTTAAAGCACTATATTGCACAATTTTGTTTTAAATATTTGAAAATACTGAACTTTCTTTATTATACACAGAATACATCAGTCACTTGAGGTTTGGATTGGATCTGAAGAAGGAAATTTTCACCTGGATATTGGAAAGACCTTTATGTAAAGGTAAAGGACACTTGCTTCTACATTTACCACTAAGCTACAGGAAAACAACATTTCAGCCAGCCTGGACAATCACCAGTCTGCACTCAGAACCAACGGATCCACAGAGGATGCCATTTCCACTGCATTTCACTCAGTCTTCACTCACCTCGAGGAAAACACCAGAATGCTGTCTGTTGATTTCAGTTCATCATTTAACACAATCTCCCCGTGAAGCTGAAACTCAACCCTCTAGGCTTGAGTACCACATCCTGAAACTGATGGGCAGTGCACCTCCTCATCTCTAGTTCCTCTACACCAGTGGCTGCAATGTGTGACATGGAGAGAACTGTTTTAAACAAAGATGAAACTTCCTGTCAGGAGGAAATTAACAGTTTTGCAGAGTGGTGTACTGCTCAACATCAGTGAAGCCAAGGAGCAGATTGATGGAAACATTACAAACTGGCATCTTGGGATGTGCACTGCCCAGGACTGGAAGAATCTGCAGCAGGTAACTAAAATGATGCAGGACATCATTGTTGCCCATCTACAAAGTATCTGCTACCACCACACTACAGCTTCTTTCTTCAGGTTTTAAGACTCCTCAACTCATCTTGCGCCCATTTTGTTGTGCAACCTTGTCTTGCAAAATACCACAAAAAGTTTTCTTTGAATCTTGAACCTGGAGTCTCAGGGCAGGTTTACACCTAAAGGTCCAGTTCCTGAATCATACTAATGTGAGAATAATATATTGTTTAAATTTTCCAACTGGTCTGGTTTGAGTTCACAAAAGAAAAACTCAGAAATGGTCCAGAAATTGAAAACACAAGTCATGTGATGGAAATGTTATGGATAAAAAGACAGCAAACAGCCAAATTTCTACCTGGATATTGATCATCATGTTGCACTGTCAGATTCTGTTTGTGTTGGTGTCGATCTGGACAGCATTTTGACACACTTAGAGGACCAGGCATGAATGTCTTGTAACACAGCAGGTTTTTAAATAATTTAATAGGGCATAAGGAATTTCTCACTTCATCATGAGTCCAGGTTTCTCACCTGCCAATACATATTTTGATAGCAATTGTGCTGCTAGTTCACCAGACGTCAAAACAGGAAGAGCAAACCTTTTTTAACTAATAAAATGACACACGATGGTACACTTCTGTGATTGGTTCAGATGGTGATCACATCAGAAATGAACTGCTCCAAGGTTCACATGATGACTTTCCAAGACCAACCCTTCGAGACAGACCAGAGAGTGGCTGTTTGGTCCACGCCAGAGTTTGAGTCTGATGTTTGCACCAACCCAAAAAAACTGCACCAAGGGGGTGAACGCTCCAGGGTTCAGTTCAATAGGACTAAACAAGGCTGGTGTGAACCCTCTCCAGGCAATAAAACAAACAAACATACACTTGAAAATGGAGACAGAGGAAACGGACTGTTTTTGAGGAAACCTTGAAAGCATTCATTATTCAATTAATGGGAACTGTTTGAATAAGTTGCTGATAATTATTTTAATAAATATGTTTAAGAGTCTGTATTTATCCATTCATTACCTGGAATTGTAATCCTGTGGATTGTGACTGAGGCAGAAGCTTTTCTCAGCTCACACTGGGGAAGATACAAGAGACAACCTGAATATTAGGTGAAGAAACTGATCAGAACTGCAAACACACAGCCTCCAGAGAGCCGCACTGCTGCTGAGGATGTCGTGGCTTGCTCTGCTTTTGTTAGCAGGTCAGTGTACTCCCTCTGGAGAAATCAAAATGAAAGGCTAAAGGGAAGAAATCTGTTCACACTTCTGCAGAGAGGAGGGAAAGGAAGAGCATCGGGGAGCATCGTCTCACTGTCACACCTACAGATGGCCTGTGTGTTAACAGACTAAAGGTACAGCGTGGGGATAAAGTAGAAGAGGAGATCCGGGGACATTTTACAGAAGCAAGGTTAATCAAACAAAAAGCAAACTTTACCTTAGGACAGAAATGCTTTTATTTGACATTATGAAGAAAAATGCAAAGGAAAAAAGAGATTCTTTCTCCTCTAGTCCACTCGAAAGAGGTAAAATCACAGTGGGGATAAACCTCCTGCTGAGAGTGCTGACCCACTAATAGGCGGCTTTGTTGCAGTGTTACGCTTTTCTTGTGGCAGCTCTTCAGAGTGTTTGGAGGGGGAATTCACTGTTACTAGGTTAAATAAATTATTCATCTTTGTCTCTTTATCGGTCACCGTTCTTTATCCGTCTACCACTGTGTCAGTATGTTAACTTAAACAGATCTCTGCATCAGCAAATTGAAGAAAATCAATGTTCAGAGAGCGGAGAGGGTAAGGTTAAGCCTGAATAACCCTATGGAAGACAGTGAGGAGGTGATTAAAGTGAACAGAAAGTTCCCAATCTGAAATGTACTCCACTGCACCTCAGAAACTGAACAACACACACCGGACACACAGAGTATCAGTAGAGCAGTGGGACTGATGGTTGGACTAATGGATGTCAGTGCAGGGAATTACAACCAGCAGTGATCTGATTTTAAGCTTCAACAATCCTGCTTCTCAAATCTTCTCTCATCTGCACGACCAAATCTTTATCTTAAAGCTTCCCAATGGATTGACCTATAGTCCCACTGAGGAGCTGTTTTTCATGAGTGGGCCCACATTTTGTTTGTCCTGTGCATACAAATGTGGACCCACATGGACGTTCAAGCTGATGCTGCAATACACATTCTTGCCATGATTTCTCATTATACCACAGGGAGGGCAGTGACACACCTGTAATGCAGAAATGTGCCATCAAGTTAACATAGATATTGTCACAGCTCCATTCTCCAAGTTTTCCTCCTGTCCCTCTGCCTCAGTAATTTTCCACTCTCCCTGCCTCTGCTCCACTCTACCTGCCAGCCACTCCCACCTAATCAGCCCAACTACACTCACCTGCAAGCTCAGCTGCAGCTCATCCCCAATCAGCCCAGTATATCAGCCTCTCCAGCACACTCACTCCTGGCCAGACTGTTTCTTCAGGATACCATGCTAGACTCTCCACAGCCTTCTGTCCCTGACCCAGAGATCTGCCTCCACGTTCCTGGTTTTTGTCTGCTTGTCCCCGTGGCTGTTTGGTGTTTCCCTCCTGTGACATTGCAGTGGGAGATTCCCTGTTCCCTTGTCAGTGTTGTCCTGTGGAGAGACATTTCTCACCTCACCTCGGCAATCGCCTTGTCTGTCTGCTCGCCTGGTCTGTCTGCTCACCTGGTCCCGACTTGTCTGCCTGGTCCCCACTTCCCTGTGGCTCTTCCCTTGTTGGCTCTTCTGCCCGGTCAGTCTGCTCCCTCGGTCCCTTGGTTCAGCTCAACCCATTCCTTGAGCCTGAACCCCAGAGACTTTGTGTGGGCTCTGAGCCTGAAGACAAACTGTACCCGTGCATCTCTGTCTGCTCAAGTTCCTGTTTTGTCTCAGTAAAAATAAAGGTCATTACCAACGCTCCCTGTATGGTGTACTGCAATTGGGTCCTGAATACACCCTTGAAAGATTAACTTTACATTGTGGTTTTTACATTTTCAAAAAAAGGCAGTTTGTCAAGGATTTAATGCATTTTGGTGAGAAACCAACAGCAGTCACCTTATGAGCAACTGGATTCACAAGATTACATGAGGATCCATCTTCCGAAGCGTCAAGTTATTCATTTGTGTCCGCACCAAAAGTGGTTCAGCCAATCAGTGCCCTAGTAGAGACTACTGGCAGCTACAGACATGGTTTTAGGTGTGAAGAGGATCCTGAAGAGGTCAGCACAGATACTGTGATGGCATCGGTTCTGTCAGAACTGGAGAGTATTTCTGAAGGCTTTTCTCCATGGGAAAAGATGTTTTCGCTCTTTTCCCGACCAGCTTCGGCAAGAGTTTGATCTGATTTGTTGAAGTTAACCCGTATTAGACGTGATATTTCAGCGATATGGTTCATCCAATCATCTGCCAATTGTTTGAATGTGCCTGCCCTTTTCTAAGGATGACTTCCCAGTTGGTTTTGTGTAACAAACTATCTGATGTGTCAGTTAAAAGAAGACTAGGTCAAAGCTGGTTGGTTTATGAAATGCTAGACAGCTTTTAAATTGTAACAAAGGCTTTTAATTTTAAACAGATGCAGAAAGTGACAGCATCCACGATTTGCACAAACGCATTCTCCTTCCAGTGTCCAAATGTCACTGGCTCTCAGCGTTTGATACTGAGATAGAAGGTACCCTTTGGCTGCTGTATCTGATGTGGTCAAAAAGCCATTTTTAACAGGTGATTAACTTCATGAAATGGCCTTTCAACACGATTAACACTGTGATAGGGTTGCAGTTTGGATAGGTTTAGGCACTAAATATATTTGGTTAGGTTTAGGATAAAACCAGTTTTAGGGTTATCATGGCTATGAAAGTCACATGAAGAAAGTCACTGAAGCAACTCATGATGTGACATAAGTCGTGATGCACATAATTATGTACTTACAGCTTTAAATAACATTTTTAGTGTTACACAGGACACAAACCCCGGTCTCCTATGCCATCTGTTCACCCCAACTCCTCCATATGCAGACTTTCTCCCTCTTTGTAGTACATCAACAGTCTAGGGCATCTTATGCAGCCATGGATGGGTTTACATTGAAGTCATTCGAAAAGCCCAGGGCATTCGTTTCGGCCACAAACAAGTATAGTCCATGTCTGTATGAGTTACAGAGAGCGGTTACATTTCATCGGTATCTAATCTGATGAGTTGGAAGTGAGACCAGGCTGTCTACACAGGAGGCAGTGCTTATGCTAAGTGCAGTGTCAACAGCATGAGGGTGTGCCCACCTAAAGTGATGTTATCATGCCTCTTGCGTGGGAAGTTGCATCCCAAGGACACAATGCAGGACTGTTCATGCTAATTGCTTTCTGTTGCTTTGTGTGTCGACAGCAGATGAGGCTGAGGGTAGCTTCACTTCTAATTTGTACCTTGTCCTTCTCTGACATAAGAATTTCAAAAATATTTGTTCTGTTACTTGATCTATAGGTGTAAAGTTGAGAGGAAGCTTTGTGCCAGTCAAGTTAATTTTATTCACATAGCACCAAATAATCTATGAAAGTACTTTTCATATACAGTAGTTCAGACTGTACTTTGTAAAAAAAGTGTGTGATCTGAAAAGGTAGACCAGAAAATGCAATGAACCTTGTTTGCTTTCAAGAGGTTTGAAGTTTCCCACATTTCTGACTTTGAAATGTGTCTTTTTGTCATCCTGGGCCTGAAAACCAGCTTAACAGAGACCCAACAATTCACACCAAGAGCAAGCACTGAGGCGACAGAGGCAAGGGCAAACTTCCTTTGAAAAGCTTTTAATAGTTCAGTGGAAACACTACAAATAATTTGTGTTGAAGTCTTCAAACAGTGAAGCTAATTTATCGTTAAATCATGGCCCCCAGCTTTACTGCGGTCCAGCCAAAAAAACAACTTTTATTAGTAAGAAAACTTCATAGGTCCCTGCACTGATGTCTGTTTTTTAATAAAGTCACCACACAAAAAGTGAAATGCCTGGAATTCCTCATGAGTCCATTAGAACTGAAGAAGCCTTTCAGCAGGTGACATGTCTTCAAGAACCTCTAGCACGTCCAGCTGCCTTCATCCAGCTCCAAGATACCCTGACCTAGAACAAAAACCAACAAACGTGTTTCATGTTAATTAGAATTCTAATCGATGCTGAATGCTCACCAAATGAGTGTCAGATTATTAGTCATAAGGAATCATTAATAATCTTGTAGAAGGACTAGATGTTTATAACTGCATAACTGCAGCCACTTAACTCACCATCCAGAGTGTGTTATTTAAGAGCAGTGGGCTTTAGTTTTCAGGATAACAGGCTTAACTTTACATTGACAGACAACTGAGAGTTATAAACAGCTGATCAACTTACAGTGGAGGACTTGTCTTTGCTTGTTATTGTCAATTTCCGAAGTTGTGCTCGTCCTGCTGTCCTGTAGAGCTCTTGCAGCCTGGAGAGCTTCCCCAAGTCTGGGGAGGAGGGGGTGGGGAGAAACAGCTCGCTTCTACCATAGACTGTACATTAAATAGGATTTCAACCTATGTAACCTATTTCAGCCTGTGTTAATATACCGTCTGTGGCCCCAACTTGCTATTCGGGCTGACTCATTTTTGCATGCACACTTGATACGCTCTTTGAAAAGCTGAGAAAAAAGTAGCTCTTGGTAGGAATAAATGGGTTTATAAAGAGTATGGTCTAGACCTGCTCTATTTCTATACAAATTGAACTGAAAATTGAATCGATTCCACTCATCAGGTAGTGTATAAGAACATCAAGGGCTTACCAATCCAATGTTCTCTGCTTTACTTAAAGCTGGAGTAGCAGTTTAATTTTAGTGTCATTGGGCAAAAATTCCATAATAACCTTTCAGCATATTGTAATTGGTGGTCTGAGAGAAAACTAGACAACTGCTCCCCCTCTTGGTTTTGTTTTCAGGCTTTAGAAGATCTAGAAGGTACAGGAAACTTTGGCTAATGACACATTGATGGAGTAAGCAGTTCTGGAGGAAGGTAGATTGTTGAGCCCCAGGTTGTCATACTGAAACTTTGGGCTGATTTCTTGGACAAAGTTTCCAGCCCAAAGTGTCAGTATTTGATGTTACTTAGAGGCCATTTAGATGATAATTATGATATAATTGTATTTCTTTTTTTTTTTTTAGATTATTTTTGGGGGTTTTTGCCTCTATTCCGATAGGACAGCTGAAGACATGACAGGAGGGGGGCAGAGAGAGGGGACGACACGCAGCAAATGAGCCGCAGGCGGGAGTCAAACCTGCAGCCACTGCAGAGGACTAATAGCCTCAGTACATGGGGCACACACCCTACCAACTGAGCTAAAGGGGCTCCCGATATATAATTGTATTTCTTTATTAATTCATTGCTATCATATCATCATTATACTTATCAAATCAGTGAAAATGAACCCCCAAGCTTTGCATTTCACAGGTCTTTGCATGATTCTTGTGTTCAGTTCCTTCCATTCATCTGTACTCCTCCTCTTCACATTGTGACTCAGCTCAGTTAAAGCAGGCTGGCCTGTTCCTGACTTCAGGGCAGATGCTTTGCCTTCCAGGCATTTCATTTTGACAGCGGAACCCATTTTACGAGGTATTCATTGTGTGTAATTGCTCTCATAATAGCCCGGTCGCTCCGTAGTGAAAATAAAACCAGTCAGAGCTGAAAGTGCATCTGCTTACTGCTCCGTGTGTGATGGAAAACATCCTGCAGAGCCGAGCCGGGCGCCATGCACAAACCAAATGAAGGCATCCTAATCAAATGTGACCTTCCCCATCTCCACTCACCCATGGTAATAATGGCTTCACTTCTCTGTCCAAGGTGCTCTCTCACTCTAACTCTGTTTCTGCCTGAGCCTTCACACTGACACTATCATTTTACAAATTATTTCATAAAATCATATTAATCCAGCAAAATAAATTAAGCAACATCGGGGTAACGGTTATTAACTTTAACCTGATACCATGTATGTAAAATTTGCCTGAAAACAGTAAATTAGAAGTTGTTCTTCAACCATTTGGAATGTATGCGTGGTGTTTGTGCCTCTATTTCTTTTTTTGAAACAGTCAGAATCACTCGAAGTTCTTCTGGCATTGAGTAATATTATTTGAAGGGCTTTATTTCTGCCTGAATTTCTTTTAGACACAGATGCCTGCAGTTGACCTGTAACTGGGCTGAATAAGCTGAAAAACACAATAGGACCACAGCATGAAGGTTTACCAAGTTCAGGTTCAAATTCTAGAGCAAAATGTCAAAAGATGAACAGTTGGGTTTAACTGGGCATTTTACAACGGTGCCATTCAGAGACTCCAGAAGGACTCATGTTAACCATGGTCATACCTCAGAAAAAAGCCCATAACCTTTGAACGCTTCAACAAACATGAATCATCTTGGGCTGTAATGAAAGGTGGCACTCTGAGTGATCCTATCCCATACTCAGATTCACTGTCAGTAGTAATGACACACAGTAAGTAAAATATAAACACGTTTTTTTGCTTTATTGAACTTTTATGCATAAAAAGTGACTTTTGTGCGTTAAAAAATGGAAAATAAACACACAGCAAAAATAAACTGTTTACAAAGTCTCTGGGTCGAGATTTTTTCTCAGTGCGTTAATAACTCATACTTTCTATTGATGTGGAATTTCCATTGACAAATCAGTGTTATACCCACCATTAACATGCCATAATAGCCATATTTTTTTTTATTACCAGTGGTGGAATGTAAGTATAGGTGCATAACATTACTTGTTAAGACAACAAATTCTCACTCCAAACAAGTTAGCAATAATAAAGTGTTACTTATGTAAGTGAATGTATGTAACTTCACTTCTCTTACTTAAGAAGTCAACGTTGACTTTTAGTTTCACACAGGACATGAACCTCGGTCTCCTGGGTGAAAATCTTGTATTTCTTTGACCTGACCAACGACCCTAACACCTCCAGACTTTCTCACTCTGTCACCTGATTTCTGCAGCAGGTTAGCCTGCTGTTTGTATGTCACTGACAATGTTTTAATTTAAAAAAATAACATAATCCGAGAGGATCATGTGAAGAGCAGTCAGGTTTTCCTACCTAATAATTTTCATCCTGTTATCCTGGCATCTGACTGCTTCCTGTTTACACCTGCTTGTGCATGCCCAGTGTATGTGAATGGTTATGCATTTATGTTAGCATGGACAAAAAGTATTCCTGAAATGGTGCCAAAATGCCCGTTTGGATGTACATTGTTTCCGTTTTAACAGACTGAGGTTTTGCTATTTTTATCTCAGCAAAGTATCGGAATGTTGTTCCGCTCTGGGTTTTATAGTGGAAAATGTTTCAGCTATTGTTGCATTTAAATCACAGAAATAGGTATTTCTTTTTATGCAAACAGAGACATGACAGTTTTTTAAAACATGCCTTGCCCTAGTTTTCTCCTTGCTGTAAAAGGTAGTTTGTGCAGCCTAATAATTTAAGGACAGTTTGCTTGTCAGCCTCCAAGTGAGCCAAGCTGGCAAGGACACCAAACAGCAGCCTTCCAATGATGTGTCCACTGCCTCCACTGGCCATGATGTAACCCTGGCTTTTCACTTTGAAGCAGCCCCTAGAGAGTCTCTTCAGTGAGGTTTGTGGAGTGAGTTGGCCACACACTGTGCAGTTTTCCCTGCATGCAGATACTGTATTAACAGAGCTTGTTATAACAATGTCTGAGGCATCCCTGAACACACAGAGGAGTAGAATTATTGAACCCACCTCTGTGATAGGGTGTTATAAAATATGGAGCATAATAGAGCTACAAAGACATCTCAAGTTTGCACTGATTGGAAATCTAATACCCCCTGCAGCAAAACAAAAGGACAGTACAATAAATGAGCGTGCTTTGCTGTATTGATTGACCTGCTGTGATAAAAGAACAAAGATAAACTTGTGCAGTTCATGAATGTATTCTTTATAACATGTCTAATCTGTGGTGCATCAGTTTTCAGAAGAAACACAGATCTCAGTGCAGCCCTGGCTTGTGCACCTCTCCCTGACAGTGTGCAAGGGACCAGAGACAACAGCCACACACACACGCCGTTAATGCATCGACTTGATTTGTTTGCAGGTAACAATCTCCTATCTAATGAATGCTAATTTCTTCACTCAGTGAACCATCTGCTGTTGTGCCTGAGATGTTGCAGGTATATTTATTCTCCCTTTGCATATTTCAGCACTTTAAAAAGATATTTTAATGTAGATTTGCTCTGATTTGTTGTTTACAGGTGTATTTTCATTTTTCCTGTGGTCCCAGCAAAGCAGTTTAGAGAAAAGGCTATGGGATTTATCCTGATGGGAGCATGAATGTGCTCAGGAAATATGTGATCTGCCTAATGCATATTAATATTTCATTAGGATTCAACTCTCATGGAAATCCTGCAATGTGTTCTTTGAGTGCAATTTTTTCCTGGTGGTGGAGCCAGAGGAAAGATCAGAGGGTCATTCAAGATCATGTAAAGCAACAATAAATGTGTTTTTTCATGCCACAGAAACGTGTTATTAACAACACAGCAACATTTGAATGATTAGCAGCTACTAGCTTTACTGGACATGTCAAGACATGTTTGAGCCACCAGAGCCAGAGGACAGTGACAGGATGGTATATTTTTTGTCTGTGTCAGGTTGTTGGAACTGAAGTGAGCTGATGTGAACTACTGAGGTTATTTGGACTGAGAGAGTCGCTGAAGGTATGTTTATAACTAACTGTCATGTTGGGTAAGGTTGGGCAGGGGTCATTAATGTGTTGCTCATGCAGCTTATAAAGTGTTGAGGGACCATGGCTCCAGTACGTCACAGAGCCATGTTTCAGGTACGCCCCAAAAATCCTGAACACAGAAATTGTAGCACATAGTTCTCAGGCCTTTTTTTCGGACATTAAAATCCATATGGTTTATCCATTTGGGTGAATCAGTGCACTCAAAAGATTTTTTACAGAGGCATGTTGCATTCAGCAAAGGGGCAAAAAATTGATCATTTTTACTTCAATACCTCAAGAAAAGAAGCGATCAAATAATTACGAGATGACTATACTGTAATTGTGATAAAAGGTTAAGGTAGTTGGCAATCATGGCTGTTTGAGAAGATGGCATAATGGCACGACCTTATTAAATTCACTTTTATTTCTTCCTTGGTTTGACATGGTAGCAATGACTGCAAAGAGGGCACCCTGGCTGTGGGAGCTGAGCCAGTCCCACAGGCTGCTCTAAATCCAGGTGGGATAGTTTAGCTAGATAGTTAGAGAGTTTCACTCTGGCTTGCCCCCAACATGCACTGTGAAGGCCTTGTCCCATCCAAACTGGGTGACCATGCCCAAGCTCGACATCTAGATTTGACTAGGCTCACCATCGTTTTGGAGTGCCTCAGTATCATTTGCCCCTCTAGCAGCCCATTTGCTTCACCCTTCCATATTGTTCCAAAGCAGGGCGGCAGGTGTGGTGATTAACACCAACTCAACAAGCCCTGACCTCTACCCAGTCCCGCACATTCAGGACTTATGCCTCCCCACCTGGCTGGTAGGGTTGTATTCTCCCAGATGGACCTGGTCATGTCCTGGTCACCACTGCAGGAGTTGCTGGCATCAACAGAACTGGTTACTTCTGTTTTGGCTACACCTCTGTGCACCGTTTATTTAGTCATAAACAGTGGCAATTACCTGGCTGTGACAAAACATCCACTTTTATGCCCTCTGACACGCTGGTGGTCACTCACAGATGCCTTATAGCAGGGGTGTCAAACTCAATTTCATCTTGGGCCGCATCAGCATTAGATTTGCCCTCAAAGGGCCAGTTGTAAATGTAAGACAATACAATTGTATCTATATCACATAATTGGTCTGCTCTGATGAAATGACGAGGAGACACAGGAGAGGGAGGAGGAAGCGCTTGTTTTGTGTGAGCGCAGCAGCAGGTGTCCAGTGAGAGCGGTGCAGGCAAGGACAGGAAGAGAGAGAAAGCAGAGGAAATTTACAGTGGCAGCTCCTTGATGCCAAAAATGAAACATATGCGTGTCCTAATGAGATGTATCGATACGCTAGTGGTGCATCGATCTGTTTCCAATTCATGTTCAGCTTTTTACAGATACAGGCCGTCTGAAACGATGCCCTCATATCTTACACATTAAAGTCCGATGCATCAGATACACCCCTAATGATGCATCGAGCTACTAAATGACTTCAGTATGTGTGTAAAAGGGATGCATTCTCAGACATGTAGTTATTGGACATCATACTTCTGTAATACAGTTTAGGCTTGTATGATGCAAATTATATTTTTTGCAACTTCTCGCGGGCCACATAAAATGAGATGGCGGGCCAGATTTGGCCAACGGGCCTTGAGTTTGACACATGTGCCTTATAGGGACCAAGTCCACATTACCATGTGTTCAACATGCTTAGTCCACCCACTACCAAACAGGATTTGGTGAATTATGTATTTTAGTCCATGTGGAGTCCACTGCCATAAGTAACTTGCATAATGTCTTGCAAAGAAGACTTGATTTCACACGAGACATGAACCTTGGTTTCCTGGGTGAAAGTCCTTTCTTTGTTTGGCCAATCTGTCCACCCCACATCCTCCATATGCAACCTTTGCTTGTCTTTATACTATATCACCTGACTTAAATGGTGCATTAAAACATTTTGCTAAAGGGGCGGCTCCACAAATGACGCTACAGGGATACCTAAAGCATCATAGTTTGAAGCATAGGTGTATTAACTAAGCTGCCATATTCAACGAGCTGAAAGTGAAAATGGGATGATCGTGCACAGAAAACAAGCTGCTGCTCAAAGTCAACGTGAGCAGAAATTAGATCACACGAATGCTAATTAATACCAGATGCAAATGCAAAGTGATGTGATCAGATGTCATTATCCACATTATGTATCCTGATGATTACTATGTAGATTAATTATTTAGATCACTGTGTTGCAGAATAATGCAAATCAATATTTTCCATTTTTTTATGGGATCTAAAGTCCATGAAAAGATGGAAGCGAACAAATCTTGTTAACCTTGACCTGTTCTAAAGTCACCCCAGGGTGCCACAGCCCCTGCTTTGAAGCCTCCTGCCATAGAGCGAATGTGAAACCTCTGAACGCTTTGTGCCTGCCAGATGTTCTTAAAGACGTTTCTGGCTGGTCTCCTCCAGCAGGCCGCAGCGGTTGGTCTGAATAAGGAGGTCATGGCTGTTTATGTATGCTCCACAGGCATTGTGGGCCAGCAGTGTGACCTGAGAGCGCCACTGAAGTGAATCCAATGTGTGAGACAGCTGCTGCCAGTGATCCATCGAGACCTGATCTAAAAGTCTGATATACACTGGCACTCTGCAGGCCTCAGACAGCCGCCTTTACAAATTTATGCCCTCGCAACCTTCGACTCGCTGTACGCTGAGAAGAGTCATAAATAAACACCCAGATGTTCTATCAAAGTGTCTGTGGAAGTTGTATGAAAGTTATATTAGCAGTGGTAATTGCTGCAGTGAGCAGACGGGGCACAGAATCAGGACTTCTGTCTCCTTGGCATTAGAAGTAGGATGTAGGGCAGGTTGTTCATTAGAAACACACCTTCATAGAAATATTGTTGTCGACTTCTTCAGAAGGAAAGTGTGTCAGCTTTTGATGGAATACAATCTCTTTTCCATCTGCTTTGTGTGTGTTGGGGTAGCTAATGCGAGTTATGGCATGAAACAGAGCCTGGTGGCTGCTGCAGAAACAGAATGTCTTGAATGAACTGATGAACCACAACATGGGGTGAGGAGAGCTGAGATGTATCACCATGGAGACCAGGCATCTTCATGTTATGAGTCACTTAAAGCAAATTGAATAATTGGCATTAGATCTGTCCTTGGATTTGTAAGTGTGTCTCACCACAATGGATTAAAATTGTTTACAGCAGTGAGCGACTGCTCTGCTCACTGAAAACTGGACTCACCACCAGAATCCACCTGTTCAAACTTGTAGGAACTATTAGGACTTCACAGATGAATTTGTTCATTGTAATCTGCCACCCAGATTGAAAATTCTTTATCACAAATGTAAATCAATATGATCTCTTTATTTTTCAGTGTTATTTTAAGGCAAATTAAAGAAAAGGGAACTGTGGGTCACTGGTAACACTTAATTGTTATTGTAATCTTAAGTTTTTATTATTTTTTTATTATTATTATTTTCCGATTTCAGTCACAGATTGGCTAGTTTTAGGCAAGAAAAATATTTAGTCAGGTTCAGGAAAAGATCATGGTTTGTCTCTGCCATGTGGGTGTAAATAGCCACACTGGCTATTTACCTCAGATGCAAATAGCAATGTTGGCAACAAATACCTGGGTGCTTGTTTCTGCCATGCTAGGCTTTATACACAGGTGTAAACAGCCACATTGACTATTCCAACCCAGGTATGAATAGCCACAACAGCTCTTTAGTCACACTGGCCATTAATACCTCCGATGCAAATAGCAATGTTGGCTACAAACACCTGGGTGTTTGTCTCTGCCATGCTAAGCTATATACACCCAGGTGTAAATAGCCATATTGACTGTTCCACCCTGGTTGTAAATAACCACAGTGGCTTTTTAGCCACATTGGCTATTCCAGGGGTCTGCAACCTGCAGCTCTGGAGCCGCATGTGGCTCTTTAGCCCTCTCAAGTGGCTCCCTGTGGCTTTGTCAAAAATGAATCCCTGTAAAAACATAAAAGTTGAGAAAAGTAAAAATTTCAAGTTAATGCGCTGCAATAGACTTTTGAGTTTTGAAAGTTTTACCAAATACTAATCTTTTGTTGAGATTATTTACTTTCCTTCTTCAGATGAATTTATATCTTTGAGTTTTAGAAACTCTAAAAAAGTGTATTTAAAAATTATTGAGTAAATGCATTGAAGTGAAAGTGAATGATGTTGAAATTACATTTTTATATTTTCAGTTAAAACCATTTCATTTTCAGACACCAAAATAATTACATTAGTTTTTAAAATACATTTTGTTAACTTCTAAAACTCAGATTATCGATCTCAAAACTCAAAAATCTATTGCTGTACGCTACCTTGAAAATTTGAGTTGTCTCAACTATTGTTTTTTACAGTGTAAAGTGATTCTTACCTTTGCCAACTGTAAAAATATGTAGCCTATACACCTGTTTACAAAAAATCAATAAATAATATTTTATCAACTAAAATGTGTGTTGTAGGCCATGTCTATGGCTCAGTGCCTTTGCTTGGGAGAATCTCCATAAGCTCGCTATAGAAGCCGAATCAAGAAAAAAGAAAAGTGTTCAGGGAAAAGAGAGAATTTAGTTGTTGCGGCTCCAGACAGATTTTTTTTTTTTTTTTTTTTTGGCCAAAAGTGGCTCTTTTTATCATAAAGGTTGCAGACTCCTGGGCTATTTACACCCCAGATGAAAATAGCATTGTTGGCTACAAACACTTGGGTGCTTCTCTTCCTCATGCTAGGCTATATACACCTGGGTGTAAATAGCCACATTGACTATTCCACCTCAGATGCAAATAACCTCATTTGCAATTCCACCCCAGGTGCAGATAGCATCTTTCTTCTAAATTTTAGCCTGAACAAGGATTTTAGACGTATCAAACACATACATACTAAACAACACTATAAACCTGTAAATGTCATGTTGGTTACAAGAAACGTAAAAGTTTCACAAAGACATCCCTTTTCTATTACCATGGACATAAAGTAATGTGTATTTGCATGTTATGACTGTTTGATCACAGCTGTAGACATATAGAAAGTGGGCAATACAATCAGTTTTTTGCAGGTAATCTATTTTGACACTTGTCTAAATTATACTTAAAGTAGCGCTTAACTAAACAGAATAAATGTAATACAGTAGATAGAAATGTTGCTGAAGTCTACTGCGTTGGCTACAGCAGTTTGACTGACTGTGGCACAAGAGGGCTCAGAGAGCAGAGTGCTGGCTGGCTGCCCTTGCAGGCACTTGTGGCATTTCTCAGCTCCAAAAACAATGGAGGGCATTTTCAGTTTCAGTTTGCCATCAATTTTTATACAACTGCCAATATTCAAAATCTTCACAGGTGATTTATTGCCTCAAAATTCTCAGAGGTGAATTTAGTGATGAAATACCATAGAAAAAAACTACAATGTGGTACTAGAACTGTGTATCTCACAGTCCGTCATTGTTTTCAGAGGCGCAATGCATTTTGGGGTGGTTTAGTATATGCAGTAAGCACATGGTGCATAGCATACTGTGGTCTTGCTAACCTAGTACACATCTGGGCCTTTGAAGCATGCACAAAATCTACACAATCATATTTGGCCATTCAGTATGAACACTAGGTGATTCATCCTTTGTTTAAGTTCAGTGTGCAACAGAAATTTCAATCCTACATGAGTATTTTAGCAGTAAGATTTGCATTTTAATGTCTTTCATCATCATCTGTGATGTGAAAACACAGATTTTCGTCAGAGAAAGTCAAAGAGTGCGGCCTCCTATATTTGAGGTATAAAATCAGCTGACCTGCGGAGCGTCCGCTCCCTGAGCTGCAGCTGCTGCAGGCACTGTTGGATTGTGTGAGTTGGTGATTGTTGGAACAGTGGAACGATGAACCAAGTCTCTTAAGTGAGTTTTAATTTGTTTCTGTCGTATTTGAATAAAGATGATGATGATAATGTTCTGTGAAAGGAGCTGGGTGAGTTTGGCGAGAGCAGTAAATCAGCTGTTTCTGGTTAAAGAAGCACACGCAAATAAGTGAGTGTCACCGGCTTGTGTGCTCTGCAGTGCGCTCTTGTGAAGTGGCTGACAGCGCTGCATTTCTATCACCCTCCTCTGCTTCTATCACAGTTAGCTATGTGGTTTGTGGTAATTTAGAGACTCCATTTGTTAAGTTTACAGCCTGTTATGCTATTGCAGTGCTCTGTGTAAGAGCTCACCACTTAACCACCAGCGCATGTTGTCACCAGGAATTTTTTTTTAATAATTGCACCAGCTAATCTAAAACTCCTTTTTATAATTCCCCTTGATTCCTCATTGAAATGTTCTCCCTGTGGATTTTTGTAAGCTTCTATCTGTTGTGTCCTTTAACTGTAATGCACACTGACTGTCAACGGAAAAAAATAAAAGCTCGACTAGAAGAATCTCAGTTGATTGGAGTCTCCGTCTAGTCATTAACATCTTGGACTACCGGGGACAGCCCTAGTATGAATACTGAATTAGTATGTCGTTCTGAATACCAGGTCAATCCTCCAGACTGCCTCACATTTCTCACGATCCTCCAGGTATTTACATGTATGAATGAACTCCGCCAATGGACCCAGCTTTCATGTACAAGTGGTCAAGTGGCCCATGAACCATAACAGTTTTTTTCTTTTCCTGGCCTACCGTTCTTTCCTCTGCACCTCTCATGGCTCTCTGATGTCTGTGTGTTGTCTGCTGGAACAGACTCTTTTCCTCATGGCAGCAACGCGACAGCCTGCCTAACCCAGTGTAAACAAGTTTATTAAGTGCCAGCAGCTATGACTCAAAGTGTTCCAGCTAACAGTAACTTACAAGCAACAGGAGCAACAGAGCAAGTTAGCACTGAGGTCTTAACTAAGCAAGGAGAACAAACAGAGCGACTGGTTTCCTCTGACCTACACAACCAGGATACTGCACAGAAAAGACTGTTCAGCATAGGAACCACAACTCTTCTCAGCCTGATTCATCAAAGCTAACAAGCAGCACACCAAAGCATCCCTTCTTGCTAAGAACAAGACTGCTTAACTTTGTCAATGCATGCACTGGTTTGTTCTTCACTGATGTTTATTATTGAGATTGTTTCACAGTTAGGATTGTCTAGTTAGTGTTAGTTATGCTCCACACGCACAAGATTTTGCATGCAAACTAACTTAGGGAACTGTTTCAAACGTGGCACCGTTATCCTCCCAAACACATACGTGCTGTGCATACATGTATGACTCAGCCTGAAAACATCAAAAACACACACACACAGAGGAAATTCAAAGCTCCAGTCTCACATGTTCCTTTGTTTCTGATCCTACACGTGTGTTCGTGCTCGAGCATGCAGAACATACGGAGGCAGATCTAAGAAACATACACATTCTTTACGGTGTGCACCCAGCACACACACACACACACACACGCACACACACTCTGTTCCCAAGTTAAGGATTATATTGTGTTTTTTAATTTTGCTATCTTTTAAACAAATACTTTTGAACACGTACATACTGCTTTATTTAATGTTGTACAAGAATCAGTACTACCAACCACCACTAAAAATCTGAAGCCCTGCAACATTTACTACCTACTGATATTGTGATTTTTAGTAATTAGTTTACCTATTAGAGATCCAACTTGATAAGTATATTTGATGAGACTTAATTGGCTGATTGGTTGATTTTCCCTTTTTGAAGGATGGTGCCCAAGGTAAAATTAAAAAGTCACTGTTTTTGTAATTTTACTAAACAAATCATTTTATGAGAAAATCAGATTTTCTTGTTATATGAAACACACATTCTTGAGAATTTGAACAATCATCCTACTGAGAAAAAAATTAAAATTATTAATACCAACACTCTAATATGACATATATGTAATTTATGAAATGTTTTAGCATTCTTTAATTTTCTTAATTTCTAAACTTGCTCTGTGCCAGTAAACACCCTTGTACCAGACAAGTTCATAACTTATTTCATTCATTTAAAAATCAATTTAAAAATGTATTAAAAACCTTCAAAATCTAAAACTAACAATTATAATCATCTTTGTTTTAAGACTGATTTTTTAATGAAAATATTGGCCTTTTATAGTTGTGTCCCAGATTTCCATCAATTTATTCTGTCAACAGATTTTTTACAAAAAACATGATTTAATCAGGCATAAAAATGGTTAGCTATACCCTACCTCACTTTGTGGTTTAAAAAAGGCAGGAATACTGTTCAAGCACTGGTAAACTTTATATTTTTTCCATTACAAGGTTTAACAGCAAAGAGTTTGATCTTTTAAAATATATATTTTTCCATAATTGGGGCTTTAAAATCAAAATCCCCTCAAAATATGGTTTTGTCCCATTGAATAACAAGAAATCATAATGGTACAAAAACAGTACTTTTAGAAAAGATTACAAGATCCAATTGTAATTTTACAAGTTGAAGTCATAATATTACAAAGTAAAGTTGAAGTTTTGCAAGTAAAAGTCAACATTACAAGAAAAAGTGTTAATTTTCCTCTCATTGTTGTTTGCCAAGAAGGATTAATGGGGAGTGGATTATTCTGGTGAAACTGAAATGAACTGATGCAACAGTAGTTCTGTTTATACTCATTTACTCTTCCCTCTCTGCTCAGTTTTCTCAGCTGGTTTAATAATTCAAATCACTGGCTCCGGTCACAAGGCTGCTCCTCTAACCTACCACAGTGCTCCACACTAAATTCATTCATGACTACACTCACAGAACTTTCTGTACTGTAGATTAGAGGATACCCTTCAGTGTTAACGCTCACGCATTACAGAAATGCATGGATGCACCACTGGTTGATGTTGATGTTGTCTGCAGGATTTAGATTTACCTCTTAAAGCAAAGTGTTTTTCCTCACTGAGCCAAATATCCAAGTTTCAGCAAAAAAGAGAATGTATAGTACTTTTTATTTCACAGAAGCAGTGAGGAGTTTTCCCAACCACTTCAATACAGTCAGGCCTTTTCTTGGTGTCAGCAGCTTCAGACATTTCTGGTTCAGTTCTCATTGAATATATTGATGTACAATGTAAAGAACTGGTCTCTTGGCTGTTTTTTTTTTACACTACACTTAGAACCTATGGAAGCAAAGGCTGCACAGCTTTATTAATGCCATTAATGATCATTGCTTTCATACAACACTACCTTTGTAAAAAGATAAAGATGTTTTACATCCAACTTGAGGGCCATTGATTAAACAGGTTACAGGATTTATGGACCACATCTAAGCTACAAAGGAGGGAGGTTAATCAATCCCCAGGGGCCAGTATTTCAAAATCTTTAATCTAGATCATCATCTAAAACCAGAAGACATGATCCTGATCCTGCATACAGATTTGGTCAACCAAACCTATCCAGAATCAGATGTTATTTTGGGGTATTTCAAAACTCTTAAGGTAGAAATTAGGATAGTTTTGAAGCTAAAAATCAGGATTATCCTGATAGGTGGATTCAGCATGGATTTGAGGCATGTAGAGACATGTAGGGCTCAATATCAAACAATATCTATTCTTAATTATACAATTAACCAGTAAAAACAATATTTTCAACTAGAACACCAAAGAAACTCTGAGCTGTAACCCTAAAAATGTGTCTGTCCAAAAACAAGAATTTTACATTTCTCCCGCCGAAAGTGCAATGTGCAAGGCAAGGCAAGGCAAGGCATCTTTATTTATGTAGCGCATTTCATACCAATAGGCAACTCAATGTGCTTTACATAAAGACAGAACATTTAACAGTAAGAGCAGAAAATGTAAAAAGAAAACATTAAAAAAAAAATTAAAAATTAGAAATTTAAAATATTAAAAATACAGTTAAAAGAAAGAAAGAGAAAAGAATATAGGAAGTACAAGAAAGAGTGCAAATCCAAAAATTATAACTCTTAAGAGCTCAGCCATACGCACATGAAAAGAGAAATGTTTTTAACCTGGATTTAAAAGTGCTTACAGTTGGGGCTGATTTCAGTTCTGCTGGTAGTTTATTCCAGTTGTGTGCAGCATAACAGCTAAATGCTGCTTCACCATGTCTAGTTTGTACTCTGTGCTCCACTATCTGACCTGAGTCAGTAGATCTCAGAGCTCTACTGGGTTTATACTCTACTAACATGTCCTTCATGTATTCTGGACCTAAACCATTCAGTGATTTGTAGACCAGTAGCAGAACTTTAAAATCTATTCTGTAGCTGACTGGGAGCCAGTGTAAAGACTTAAGAACAGGGGTGATGTGCTCTGATCTCTTTGTTCTGGTTAAAACTCGAGCTGCTGCGTTCTGAATGAGCTGCAGTTGTTTAATACTTTTTTGGGGGAGTCCAGTCAGAAGACCATTACAGTAGTCAAGTCTGTTGGAGATGAAAGCATGAATCAGCTTCTCCTGATCTTTTTTGGACATGAAGCCCCTAATTCTTGCTATATTCTTCAGTTGGTAAAAGGCTGTTTTGGTGACTGATTTGATATGACTGTTAAAGGTTAGGTCTGCGTCTATCAACACGCCAAGGTTCCGGACCTGGTCTTTAGTTTCTAGTGACAGTGACTCAAGGTGTTTACTGACAGCAACCCTCTTCTCTTTATTGCCAAAAACAATTACCTCTGTTTTTTCTTGATTTAACTGAAGGAAATTTTGGTTCATCCAATTCTTAACTTGCTCTAAACAGTGACACAATGACTCTAAAGGACTGCAGTCATCTGGGGACAGTGCAAGATATATCTGTGTGTCATCTGCGTAACTATGATAGTTGATATTAGAATTCTGCAGAATTTGACCCAGAGGCAGCATATATAGGCTGAATAGAAGGGGTCCAAGAACTGACCCCTGAGGAACTCCACATGTCATAGCCACTTGATCAGATTGATAACTTCCAATGGTCACAAAGTAACTCCGCTCCTCCAAGTAGGACTTGAACCATTTTAGGACTGTTCCGCTGAGTCCTGCCCAGGTTTCCAACCTGTTCAGCAGTATACTGTGATCCACAGTGTCAAACGCCGCACTGAGATCCAACAGGACCAGAACTGACACCTTGCCTGAGTCAGTGTTCAACCTTATGTCATTTAACACTCTAATAAGAGCTGTTTCTGTACTATGGTGAGGTCAGAAGCCTGACTGAAATTTGTCAAAAAGACCACTGGAGTTCAAGAAGTTACTAAGTTGATTAAAAACCACTTTCTCAACGATCTTTGCTATAAAAGGAAGATTTGAGATAGGTCTGTAGTTGGTTAATATGGAAGTATCCAACGTTCTCTTTTTTAAGAGTGGCTTGATGGCAGCTACTTTTAGGGGTTTAGGAAACGTGCCTGATTGAAGTGAGCAGTTTATTATTTGCTGCAGATCTGTTTGGACAGAGCTTACAACAGTTTTAAAAAAGTCAGATGGCATTGTGTCAAGACAGCATGTCGATGGTTTAAGATGCTGAACTGTTTCTTCTACAGTTTTTTGGTCAACTACATTAAACTCTGACATCATATTTGATGTATACCTAGGTGGTTTTAATGATTGCATCATTTTATTATTTTGCTGATTTGTATTGATATTTAGCCTTATAGATTTGATTTTTTCATTGAAAAAGCGAGCAAATTCATTGCATTTTTCTGTGGAAGAGAGTTCTGAAGCTATCTCTTTCGGTGGAGTTGTAAGCTTATCAACAATAGCAAACAGAGCACGAGTATTGTTAATGTTCTTATTAATCATCTCAGAGAGGTGTTGCTGTCTAGCCTTAAGTAACTCATGGTTAAAATTACAAAGACTTTGTTTGTAGAGGTCATGGTGAATTTGAAGTTTAGTTTTTCTCCATTTACGCTCTGCTTTCCTGCATTCTGTTTTCAAGGCCTTTACCATCATAGTATTTCTCCATGGAGTTCTCTGTCTACTTAAGGTCATCTTAGTTTTAATTGGTGCAATAGTATCCATGACATTTGAGATTTTTGAGTTGAAATTATCCAGGAGTTCATCAACTGTCTCTGCACTCACAGTTGGTGACATAGCTATAGCCTCAATAAACTTAGCACTGGTATTCTCATTTATGTACCTTTTCCTGACAGAAACAGAGGGTAGCTGAGTGTTTGTCATTATCTGTAAGTCAAAGAACACACAGAAATGATCAGAGAGAGCCAAGTCCTTAATATCAACAGATGAGATGTCAACACATTTAGAGATAACCAGATCCAGAGTGTGGCCTCGAGTGTGTGTGGGCCCTTTCACATGTTGGGAGAGGCCAAAGGTATCTAGCAGGGAAAAAAGTTCTTTGGCATTAGTGTCCATGTTATTGTCTATATGAATGTTAAAATCCCCTGTTATGATTAAAGAGTTGTAGTCAGTGCAGATAACTGACAGCAGTTCAGCAAACTCATCAAAGAATTTTCCTGGGTATCTTGGTGGTCTATAAATGATAAGAAAAAGAACCTTTGGATCCCCCTTTACTAAGAAACAGAGATATTCAAAAGAGCTAAAATCACCAAAAATAGTTTCCGTACACTGAAATACTGATTTAAAAATGGCAGCAACTCCCCCACCCTTCTTGCCACTTCGATTCTTATTCATAAAACTGAAATTTGTTGGTACTGCCTCATTGAGAATGGTATCACAGCTACATTCAGTGAGCCATGTTTCACTAAGAAATAAAAAGTCTAGATTATAGGTCATGATGATGTCATTTACTAATAGGGATTTGTTGGCTAGTGATCTGATATTGAGTAGGGCTAATTTTGTGGAGATAACAGGAGACACTGGTGAGTTTTGAGGTTGACAAGCTATACTTAGTAGATTGGTAGAATTAATTGAACCCTTTTTATTTCTCACCCGTTTGACCACTTTCCTGTTACCTGTCATTACAGGGATTGAGAAGGATTTCTGACCTCCATAGGGCCCTGACTTTATCTGGGGAAGAACATTCTTGATATCAATAATGCAGCCTGGACCCGGCACACATCAGTCAGACTCGCAGATATGATGATTCAGAGGTGGTGGTGGGGCTCTGTGACCTTTGGTCGAGGGTTGTTTCCGAGGTGGTGGAGGGGGAGGGGCTATAGGAGGTGCCCCTCCCACTCCACTCCGCTGGGGGAGAGGTGGGAGGTTAAGGGGGGAAAACATGGGATTTTGGCGTGGTGTGAGTTGGATTCCGATATTGACAAGGCTCTTCATCCTGTCGGTGAAATCCAGAAGTGGGGAGTCCAGACTGAGTGGAGAGAGTTGGGGGTTGCTTGGGGTCTGGGGGGGTGAAGGTGAAGGTTGGGAGTCTCCTGTTGGGGCTGGGGAAGACTCCACTTGTCGGGCTGTTGGGGCTGGGGAAGACTCCACTTGTTGGGCTGTTGGGGGTGGGGGGAACTCCTCTTGTTGGGATGAGGATGATGACGTTGCAGGTTCTTTCTGAGTCCGCTGTCCTCCATGGTCAGTCCTTATTTCAGTGCTCTCACCAGAGCGCCGTCTTATCTGTTGTTTTGAAACGTCTTGTCTCTTGTCCTTGACAGAGACTGCTAGTGTCTGACGCAAAGAATAGAACATGTTGGAGCTTAGCAGCTGTACTCCAGACTTGTTAAGATGAAATCCATCTGCCTTGAAGAGGTGCCTGCGTTCCCAAAAGATGTGGAAATTGTCAATGAAGTTCATTGATTGAGCGGCACACGTATCTTTGAGCCATCTGTTTAGCATCATCAGCCTGCTGAATCTCTCATCTCCTCTCCGAACTGTCGGAAGTGGTCCACTGAAAAACACTTCAGTATTTAAACATCGAACTTTGTTTATCAGATCAATAAAGTCTTGTTTTAATACCTCGGATTGTTGCTTCACAACATCAAGGGCTCCTGTGTGTATGATGAGAGATCTAGCTGATGGATGCTCAGTAGCAATGTTCAGGATCTTCTTTGAGATATCAGACACCATGTCGTTGGGAAAACAGAGTACTTTGGTGTTTTTCTTAATGCAAAAGCGTTTTATCTCATTCACGGCTCCGTCCCCCACTATCAGAGTTTGAGGCCCAGTAGTTAGCTCTTTCTGCAGCCTTTTAGCATGTGATTTAGCCTCATACCTTTTTTTGGTGCTGGAAGCTGAGCCTTCTTTTGAGGAGTCAGGATTTTCTGAAAGTGGAGCAAATCTGTTCTGTAGTAGAATCCCCGTGTCTTGAGGAAGTTTGCTCCTAGTTTTTGTTGTAGCCTCGGTCCATGGTTGCTTTCTCCTTGGTACTGGGGTTGAAGAGGCATTCCTGTGTGATGGCAGTGCAGGCCACTCGGTGTCTTCATGAGTCTCCAGGTGCTGGATTCTGCCTGATAACCGTCTTCCCATGTCCAAGGGAGGCGATTTGTAGTGCTTTGGCTTTGCACCAAGAGAGTCCCAGGGAGGAGTGGTTGTTTTAGAACCCTTTACAACAGGCTCCTGCCGCATTGTGGTGGTGCTAGTTAGCTTTGTGTTAGCCTGCTCCCTTTCGCTGTTTTGGGACATTGGGATAGTAGTTTCATTCCCATATTGTCCATTTATCTCCACGTTCACTTCGAGTCGATGAATTTTTGTTTCCATTACTGCTATCTTCTGGAGCAGTTTGTGATAATCATCCGCGGAAAAGGGAGGCATCTTGCTGCTAATTAGCTTCTGTTAGATTTCTCAACCCAGTCGTGATAGTGAAGGCTTATGCTGCTGATAGGCCCCACTGAAAAAGTAAAACAGTTTAAAATAATAGCAGTCTTTGGTATAACTATCAAAAATTAAGCTCCCAGTGATATGTAGGTATCCAGGAACTGCTTTCCATAAATTGTTTTGAAAAATAAAAGGATTGCACCGAAAAAAAGAGGGTAAAGCAGAGAGCAAGAGAGTGAAGCGTCTGCACTCAAGCAAAGCAGGAAGCATCATTTTGCAACATAATTTTCCCCTGCAGAATGCTTCACAATATCATTAAAAGATGCAGTGTTCCTCACTGTGGTGGAAGCCCAGAGCAGATGACCCTGACCTACCACTGTGAGCACTGCAGCTAAAATGAAATGTTACTTTGACCAACAGATGGATGCTGATCCAAAGACCACAAATCTAGATTCTGTAATCCTGATCTTGTGGTATTTGGATCAGAATGATTCAATCTGAAAATTCTTTGAAAAATCTAGATCAGTTTAAAGACATTTTATGATCTTTATAAATGTACCCATACTGGCCCATGTGAGCATGTAATTATTTCATTTTATAACACTAAGTCATAACAGCAGTTATCTCAGGGTACTTTTTAGTTGGAGCAAGCATACCTCCTTGCCAGATTGTCTTTGTGACCTGATGTTCTTAGCCCTCTAGCGTTCTTTCCTAGTTTTTGATTCTTTGGTTTTGTGGACTTTGCTAGTTTAAGGATTTTTGCCTCCTCCCTGTCTGCATTGTTTGCCTCTTTTGGACTGCCTGCCTGTGTCTGAATTTTTGGACAGATAGTAAAGACCTTGTATTTTTCTTACCCCAACTATGCCTACTTTTATCTCTGCATTCGAGTCTGTGTTATCACCAGAGTTGTTACACAGCGATCCACCAGGACTGGTTAATTATCAAGCATTAGGCTGGATGTGTGGTTTCAGCACATTCTTAAGTACAACTGCTGCAACATTTGTTAGATGCTTTCATATACACAAAAAAGCCACACATTGTATAAGTCAGTAACAAACTATTTAATAATGTGCTCCAACATGTAAAAGGCTTCATAGGCCTGTTTTTGTACTCGTACTACGCACATACAGCCCATCTGCACCATCTGTTCCTGCACTACTGGAGCAACTCTTACATCAACAGTTGTTTTCTTCCATTCTTTGTGTTCAAGGCATTTCATGCAGAGTAAGAATAGACATAATTAGGGAGACACAAACAGTGAGTCCCCTTCTGTGCTCTTTATTAATGGATGCGAGCAACCCATCCAGGTACTTTGCTCCTGCGTCATGCCCCTGCCCCTTTTTGGGTGAAAATAACCACCTAATTTGTCTGGCAGTCAGTACAAATTCTGAGGTCTTTGCCAGTTGAAACACATAGAATAAGAAAACTGTCTCGTTGTTCAGTTATTACGAGCCCAAATCTTCTGACAAGTAAGGTGAGCAATTATGCTGTGTCTTTGCAGATCAACAAGAAGAAAGAGAAATGAGGGTCCTTTAAGTCTGTCTCCATCAAAGTGGATGAACCTGACATTGAATCTTCAGGTCATGTATTTCAGACATCTGTCTCTTTTTATATTGTTGAGACACTTTGTTTTGCTGTTTTAGTTCTGTTAAACCAAACACCATTCTAAAAGCAGCTGTTTTATTATATAGTCATATCTTTTCACAGTGAAAACTTTACCTTAACCATCACTAAAACTCTTTTCTGATTCACTTTGATCTACAGACACAATCGGCAGATTGAAGAAAAACTGTTTGCCACAGACACGCATACTGACCGGCTGCTTTTACTGTGCTTGTTTTCATCCAAAGGGGGGTGTGGTTGTGGGACGGGACATATGGCTGCTTTCATCCATGTAGTCACTTCTGCGTGATCACCGGACCTGCGTCTTTTTTTGGTACATATTCATGACTGTATGCTGAGGGACCTTTGTGATTCAGAAAGTAATCAGATTGGAAAAACTTGAAAAACTTTTTTTTTTTTTTTTTTTTTTTTTTTTTTAACTTTTTTGGAATCTTTTTAAACTTGGTACAAGCGTCCACTTTGGACTTTGGATGATCTGATTTGATTTTGGTGGTCAAAGGACAAGGTGACCTCACTAAAACATTTTTGGCAAGAATTCATACTCCAATTATGACAAAATTATACACAAATATGTGACATCATAATGTTCAGCTCTCTATCAGTCCTCTGTCCTCCTCTGTAAAAATAGTCTCACTGGAAATTACATGTATAATGAGAACTTCCATTAATACCTTTAATTAAATTCCTTCAAAGTTACAGGTCAATACATTCCTTCAAAGTTCTCACTACAGACATTATATGAGTGAGGACAGACATGGATGTAAACTGTAATCTGATTGGTTGGTGGAGACACTGCTCTGTTTTATACCATTTTAGACCATTGACAGCTGACTTCTCACTCTTCTTAACCGACCACTAGGGGTGGTTCAGTTTGAAATCTTGTTTCAATTCAGGACAACATATGTGGGGGTCATGTCAGTGTTGGCAGAACTTAACAAATCTCTGCTGGTTGCATCTGACAGTTGTGGTGACATTGCAGTAGGTGCTTCACCATCTGTTGTCTGGCAGAGATCTGCACTCTACTGAGTGACCTCTTTTAGTGTTTGATTTAATTTCACTTCATGCAGCAGAAGCGTCACGAGTATTACTGCACATTTAATTCACTCACTGATACCAGTCAACAATGTTACACAACAGCAGTCCTTATTAAAAGTTCGAGCTTAAAGACGTCCACATCCGGAGGTGGTCTCCTCACACAGACAGAGAGTAATGTTTCTTTCCTCAGAGGACAGTCAGGTCCTTTGGGTACCAATTAGGAGTTGATCAAGTGGCACAGGCTGTGGCAAATCCTATTTTATTTTAAGTGTGAACTCCATCTACTGGGAGATGTTTCTTCTTTCTGCTTTACCTGCAGCGTGTCAAAAGTGGATCCACAGGCGGAGCTCAAGTTCCACATTTTTTGTGTCTGTTGACTTGTGGAGATTAAATCTGTATATTGCAAAGATAAGATCTCTTATCATAATCAAACCAGAGGAGAGTCATACAAATGAGCCTCAAGATGTGTTAGTGCAGAAAAGATTAATGTTTGGATTACAGCACCGTCTCCCCTATAGAAGCAGGTCTGGACGACAGAAAAAAAATTATACAATAATCAGGTTATCATGGTTAATGTCAAGTTGTCATAACAAAGACATTGGATGGTTATGTTGCCTTGGCTAATGTCAAGTTGTCGTAACAAAGACATTGTTGTCTTGGTTAATGTCAACCGGTCATAAAAAAGACATTGGAAGATTACGTTGTCATGGTTAATGTCAAGCTGTCATAACAAAAACATTGTTGTTTTGGTTAATGCCAAGTTGTCATAACAAAGACATTACAGGACTTTGCATTAGAAATCACATAACTGACCAAATGACACTTAATGACAATAAACATAAACATGCATAAAGACTCCTTCATGTTGAGGTGTCATGTCATGTTTATGATAGTGTCATGTCAGTCTTATGCTCACCCTTTCAAATAAAGTGTAACCAAATATGCAAAGGAGAGAAATAATGCTGCCTGGTTTACAGTTTCTTCAGTGTGAGTCTTGAACAAAGTGAAATTCTGTCCTGATGGTGTTGTTATATGAAAAGTCTCCATGGACATTCACAAGAAAGTTCTTTGAAATTTCTTCTTTTGCTTTGATTCAGACAAACCAACATTTATAACATTCTAAAAGTGTTATGGACGAGGAGTGAAAGGTTGTATTTTATACGTACACAATTATACATCTGTCATATCAAATTGACACAGACTACACATTCAGGCAGCGGTTTGGTCTTATAGGTGCTGACAGCGAACATCTGTGTTTATCTGACGCTCCACAGCGTTGAGTCTGGTCCCTCTGTCTTGGCTTGTTAATAAAAGGCAGCAGCGTCTCTTCAGAACAGGGATATGAGAGACCTGTGGGACAAAACAAGGCTGCAAAGTCCAGAGGCAGAAAACAATAACATGACTAATCCTGTAGGAGACAACCCACAGCCCTGTTACACAGCCTGTCTCTCACACAGACACACACACCTACACAACAAACAAACATGAGCTGTTGGTCCCCTTGGAGATAATACTGCAGCAACGGTACAGCGCCACAGACTGACCTCACATTCTATTTACTGTATACACTGTGTGTGTGTGTGTGTGTGTGTGTGTGTGTGTGTGTGTGTGTGTGTTTGCAGTGAATCCAAGAGAACTTCTTTCAGCGTGTTCGATATATAGAAAGTTGCACTGGCACGCCTACACACTGACCCCTGTGGGTTTGTGTGTGTGTATGTGTGTGTGTAGCTAAGTTGCTGCATGGTGCTGTTGTCTGTTTACACAAGAGTTCCGGTAACACGTGTGCTGCTGTAAATGGTGTCTTTTTAGAATGACAATGTTGATAATGAACGCTGATGAATCACAGACTGCATTAAAAGAAGGGGATGTTTGGAAGGTTAAAGGATGATTTCACCCAGATAACAGAAAAACAAGTTTCAATCAGTGTTAACCCCATGAAAACTGCCCAACCACGGGTGGCCCCTACTGGCCGGGGGAAATCTTTTTATACATCACCCTGTTATAGTTGATGTAAAATAAAAAACACAATACGTAGAGCATTCTTTTTTTTTTTTTTTTTTTTTTTTTTGCAGTATAGGCATTGAACTCTTGCTTAATGTGATGTTATTTCTTGGATTATTTTCAAATGCTTCATATCCTTAAAATCTGCACAGCCTAAGCTAGAAGGTTGTACGTCATTAAACCATAATAACTGATAAAAGTATCATAGTATTGAAATTATGTCATAAATTAAAAAACACAAAAAGATCAAATGTTACTAAATAAACAGACAAAATATTTCTAAAGATTTCCAAATGTAGAAGCATAAGCAAAACATTTCTTAACACTCCACAGGCTTTATCTTACACCAGCGCAAGCGGATGTGTCAGTGGCACAGGTGTCACTGCTATCTTACACTGACACAGTTGTCATTTTTGCCATGTCTGCAAGACGGCAAAAGACCCTGCGCCTAAAAATGAAGGCAAATCAAAGGCATGGCCAGGCACGTTTGCTATTTTGTGCACGGTGCAACACTTGCACCTTCATTTCAGCCAATAGGTGTGTGCTGCTGAAGCAAGGGGCGGGACAGAGCAGAATACCCCTGTGCCCCTGGTGCAAAACAGCAAAAGGTAGATTTGGACAGTCCACAAATAAATCAAAATCCACTGCCCCTTGTGCTTGGGCTTTAGATCAGGGTAAGATAAGGCCTTATATTTGAACAATGTTTTCAGTGTTTTCCCCAGTGTCTCATTGTAGTTTCCTATTGTACCACACATAATAACACGTAATGACGTCCTCACAAGTGTACAACATGATGACATGATAGACAGAAACCATAAAATTCCATATTCAAAAGCACATTTTTTTCATTGTAATATTGTCATATCACACTGTTCTGTGCAGTCATTCCGTTTGTGTGTTTGTGTTTTAATAAGATAGATTAACCTTTCTATGCAGTATTATTACTTTTAATTTGCAACAAATGAAAGCAGGAGATGTAGACAGTATGTGTAGAAAACAGAGGAGAGATGAATCAGCACAGAAATCACAGTTTGGATGTTTCTGACAGGCAGTCAGGCTGCAGGTTGTAGCGGGAGGAGGAGGGCAGCCTAACAACGCACCTCCTGTCAAAGCAGGCAAACTTTTAATCAAAGCTCTGGCAACAGTTGCAGCTCTGTGCACATGTAATAACCAGGGTGTAAACACATTTTCTTCTTTATTAAAAGTCCAAAAAGGTGTTTTCCCACATCATTTATCTGGCTGTCAAAGACTGTTTGAATTCCAACCTTCATTCTATGTCGAACAACTTGCTCACTTACTCCAAATAAATGGGAAAATGGAACGTTAGAGGAGCAGTAGCTGGGCTAGTTAGCTCTGCAGCCTTTCAGCATGATTGGCAGGAGGTTTATTACTAATCTGACCGGGCATTAGTGAGGCTGTCCCCCTCATCAGTACGATGATATTCAAATGATTAAAGTGAACAGGCTGGGAGGAGAAAACCTGATAAGCCAAACAAGTGCACTCCACACAGCCTTGTTTTGTTGTGCTTTCATGAATGGAAACCTCATAACTGTTGGTTTCTTCATCCCTGTGACTGTCAGTCAACAAACAATTCAGTGACTAAGATCCACTCAGTCTGTTTCCTGTCAAAAACCCTGGCCCATCACAGATTAATGGCTAAAACCTATTTAATTTCTAAGGGCTGATTGCATGAAACCTAAAATTATTCTTGGTGTACTTCCTCATGGTTGTAAAGATGCTCACCATCTTGCTGCTACTGTATCATGCTGAAGCATTTGGCACAGGTGACCCTTCTGGGCTTCTGTCCAAAATTGCAGCTCTGGGCTGCTTAGATTAATCACACATATGACACAATGGATGGCCACACTGTGCCTACTACCCTGTGTACTGCTTGTACACACCATCATTAACTTCATTGATTAACATTTTAATTTCTTATCTGATGCCAGAGTCTGTGACTGCATCTACTGGTCTGCAACTACAAAGTGTCAGTAGTAGCAACCTAAAAGTAAAGTCATGCTTTTTAAAAATATTGTTGCATTTATTGTTGCAGTTTGATGAGCTAACACAGCTTCATGCTTGTGAGCCCTTCAAAGCCCAACTAGCAACCCCGAGAGGCTGTAATGTTCAATACACCTAAAGAAAAGGATTTCAAAGCATACAACACACTTAAAATATTTAATCTTTGAGCCTGACTTCAAGCCGAAAAATATACGCTCTTCCTGGCTGATACCAACATTTGAGACAGCCGCTGGAGCTGATCGAGGCCATTCCAGACAAAACTTGTCAGTCTCCCAGAAGCAGCTACACTGTAAACCCTAATAAGTTCACAGAACTCAAAAATTATTTTGTAACAGATTACACAAAAATATTTTAGTGATGTTTTTAAATGTTTTAAGTTTACATAAAATAAAAATTACATTTGCAGTTGCCTTAAATTATCTCAATGTTATCTTATAAATATTGATATTCCACAACTTATAATTAGGGAGTAATTCACTCAAAATTTTCAATATTTTTCAACTCATACAATGTGGGAAATACACTCAAAATTTATTCTAAACTGAAATACTGATGCCGGCCCACTACACAATTATAATCAGCTAATAATGTTAGAAAAGATGAAAGCGACACCACAGTGACAATTTAACAACTTTTTTTATTCAACACAATGTGCTTTTTAAAGGGCACGAAGCAAAGGAGCTCAGTCAAAACGAAGTGTTTGTCATAAATTAAAACAAAGGAAATGACTCCAGCAAAACAAGATGTGTTTTAAAGTACAGTAAGTGTTAATAGTTCCATATTCTGATGGTGATCATTGATATAGATGGTAGATTCAGTATTTCAGGTCACCATTTCTTCAGTAAAACATTTTTCAAATTAATAACTTTCTATTGTAAATACTTTAATAACTCACAAAGGAAAAAACTTAAAATTGTAAATCAAATTTTATGAAAATAGTTATTTGGACTTCTTCAAACTGAAGCTGATAAAGTATCTTTTTAAGGTGCCTCTCTCTGATAGAATACATCTTGTCAAGACATCTATCTCTGATGAGATGACAATGTTATGTTCATGGCATAATCACTTAACCTCGGGTCACAGTCCCAAGATGACACTTTTTTTTTTACTACGAGGCAATTAACACTATGGCTTCTTACAGTTGTCTGCTAATAATCTGTTAATTATCTGTTTCTGAATCATGCAAAGTTAAAAATTCACCTGAAGGTCATAAATCCTCATGAGCTTGGCTAGTTCCTCCGCTATCTTTCCAGTCTTGGTGGCCTTCTCTCTGAACAAGGTGATGAGTTTAGGTGTGTGTCTATCCAGCTCCTTGTAGAATTGATTGTGCAGGTTAACGCTGTTGATTCGGTGGAACTCTGCAAACACCTGTACATGGACAGAATGACACAGAAATGTACAAAGATGAATTAGGAACAGAATTGTGAATGTATTTTAAGAAGTTTTCAGTTGGCAGGTAGCAAAACCAAGGGTAATTCTATTAGGGATGATTCAGAACCAAGGTCAAAATAGAAAGTTAATTGTCATTCTTTAATTTAAGAACAGGCTGTATAATGTTATCTAAAGGAAATTTGTTTACTGTGAATGGCAAAAATATGTCACAGCGTGATGTGTTGTCAACTTTTACATCTGCCGTTTGCTTTTGGGGGAATTTTTGAAAATTTAGATTTTTAAAATAATCATTTAAATATTGGAAAAATCAAAACAGACATGTTCAAAGTGGGCACGCTAAAGAGTCATGTTGATTAATTGCTGTCAACAGGGAGAACAGTAAAATAATAAAAGCGAATTTGATTCACATCACTAAATTCTACATACATGAACATTTATGGACATGTATAGTTCTTTCCTTAACAGTGGTTACACATGTATAAATCAACTGGTGTTATCAACCCAACAGGAAGGTAGGGGAGAGGAGACTTGTGGAGAAAAGCATGTATATAGATGACTACATGCCATGCCATTAAAAGAACAGGATCTTGGGCTGGGATGGGTTTTTTTTTTTGTTTTTTTTTTTTTTTTTTAACCTGTGACTCCATAAGTAGGGCTGTCCATCTGTCCACGACGTTTCTCACCCGTGGAGCTACAAGAGCTCCAACAATTTCTTGGTGACGAAGGGCATAGGTTGTGTTCATGAGCTTGCCTATGACTAATTGGTTTCTCTCAGTCTTTTCGACTTCATGCATGATTTCTTCTCTCATTGTTTCCAGAGTGCCTGGGGTTTGATCCTTCGGTAGGTTGATGATGTAGCTGAACTCAGCCTTTCAAGCTTTCTTTATGTTTTGATGGGGGTGATCATTGTCGGGGTTGTTTCGGCTCCACCTCCCTGTGTTGATGGCTACTTCTGCAACCCCAGCTTTGGCCAGATTGTTACGGTAAGACGCAACCTTGTACCCTATGTGACGTCTTCATCCCAAGTCCCTGTCTTCACCAGCCGTCATTCTGAGACATGGATGAGCTGTAATCAAAGCTTGAGCAGCCATTGCCAATTCCTTTTCATATGGGTATGGTTTAAAACTGTAGATCGTTTCTGCCATTTTTTAAAGGATTTTCTGCGACCTCTTTAACTTCAGCAATTTTCCTGATTGTTCATAAACACGATTTCCTTCTTCTAGTATATGCTCCATTTCATAACCAAAACCAGGAACAACAAAGTGATCAGGCCAACTCTTCTGGCGCTGTAACGCAGGTACATGTGGGAGCATGTCTGTGTCAGAAGACGCAGTAGATGAGGTGTCACCTTCAAGTCTGACGACTCTCAATGTGCCCTTCTCTGGTAACTCCTGGATGTCCACAAGAAGACAAAGATCATCATCAAAGTCCGGATCCTCATAATGCAGGCTAAAGTCCCCATCCAGTCTTGGCTTGAACCTCTCTTGCATTATTTCTTTCAGCTCCTCCACTGACTTTGGTCGCTCATGTAGAGTAAGTTTCAGGGCGGTGTCTCATGCAACATATACACGCAGCACATGCCTCTGGGCAGCAGCCATCTTTTGGTTCCTAAAAGACAAAAACACGTTAATTCTCATGGAGAGTGAAGGTGACACACACAATGTCCACACAAACACTGGGACACCACTTGAACAATGGGATGCATGGAAGGCCAGCTGCTGGAGTGGGGCAGTTTATTCATGGACCCACTGGTCCGCACAGCTCCGAGAGAATGTTGCAGTCAGCTGTTTACGTGCTTCAACAAATCTTCCGTGTAACAATATGAAACGTTTAGGTGTCAAGAGCAATCTTCCATCTATGTTGTAAGCGCAGAGAGGTGTTTTGTCATTTAGCTCTCATGGGGTGTGAACAGCCAAATTCTTTGGGAAAAGTTCATAAGATCGCAGGTGTTCAATGTAGTGTGATGTGTGCTCTTGGCAAAGAAAGACAATACTACTGTTAACCAGAAGAACCTGTTCAATTCTACAGTAATTAAGCAGTCCTCCCTCTTGTCCCACAGACAAAAACATTCCTACATCATAATCAGTTCCATCAATGCAGACCTTTGATGTGCTGTAAATAACATTGCTTGCTGTTATTTGTTCAATGTATGTCTTGGCAACATTTGGAAGCATTGATACCAGTACAGAAGAGACATTTGATGTCTGCTGGTGAGGTTTGAAGAATCCTGAGGCACTGAGATGGTATGCTACCATGTATTGATGCTTGTCTGCAAGTGTTTTTAACACATTCTTAAAGTTTTGTGTGTCGTGTACAACTCTCTTGAAAAAACGGTGTTTACCCTCAAACCTCATTGTCCACAAGTGTACAAGGGGCCCAAAATGGCGTACAAGGTCAGGGTAATGTTCAATGTAGTGATGCTTAGGACGGAGTTTGAAATCTGTAAAGGCTTCTTTCAGCATCTCTCTATGATCCTGTATCTTGGACTGTAAATACTGGATGGACTCCTCTGTGAATTCTGAGCACAGAGATAACTCTACTACCTCTTTTAAGTCCATTAGCACAGTCCATGCTCCATCCTCTTCAGGAACGGCATTCCCAATAATCACAGGGAGCAGTCTAAGCAATGTGTCATTTTCATGGCCATTACCACCGATGCTTTTCTTTACAGCGAAGGTCTGTGGTATTTTATGAGGTTTGTCAAGCTTGTCTGTGTGCTGGTATGGAAATGACACAATTCTTTCATTTAAATATTTAAGGGTAAAGTATTTGCGACGGATCATCTCTCCGATACACAGGGTGAGCTCTATGAGCACAATGCCCTCAAAAAGATTGTGGAGGACATCAGGTGGAAAGCCAGTGACAGTATGAAAATGCTCCAGATGCTGGCTCAGGACACAATCTGCCTGAACACCATTCTGACTATCCCCATGCATTACAGCATGCACATCACTATTATGGCTGTCTTTTGTCCTAAGACTGAACTCGCCACTTGCAACTTCATGAATCTGCAAAAATATTCTGCTCTAAAAGACTTTGAAAAGTCTGCCAAATCATGGGCTGCAAGACTGTCAGACACCACACAGACTGTTCCTTGAGCTACCTTACCAATAGACTCAATGAATACCCCATCTTGTTCAAGGGTACGGAGGTCTCTCAACAAAGGACCAAGTGCTTTTTCATAGCCAAATGTCTGTCTGTCAGCCACTTTACATAAAGCTGCAAGCTGAATCACATGCAAGGCTGATTGGTATTTACTGGGTAGATCAGCAAGCACCCAGTATACTGAACAGATTTTGTGTATTTTTCATGGTGTGCCAAGTGGATTGGCTATTTCGAAATCATCAATGTACAAAATGAGTGTAATCTTTAACTCATCTGAAGACAAGAATGTGTTCTCTTTGAAGTACAAACCATCTTGGTGGCTTACATAATGACTGTTTTGTGCCACTTTTGTTTCTTTAATTTTGTCCAGAATATCTGTATGATTGAAGATTTTTTGTATCATCTCAAGAATGGGAACATGCACTGCTGTGTGTCCCGTCTCTAGCAGATACTGTACAGGCTTTACCACAAGGTAATTATTTTCGATGAAGGTTTTCCTTCTCTTGGTTGAGGATAACTGCTTCCCCTTAGCTGTGGCACTGACAATAACACTACTGTCCATAACAGTACTGACAACCTCATTTAGAAGTGTTTCACTGACAGTGATGTCATGACTCTGTAGGACCTCTCTAATGTCATGTTTGAGTATCGGTTGGGACAAGGACAATATCTGAGTCAAATGTTCCACTGTTTCCTGAGATGCCATGTCAGATACATGAAGAATAGATTGCATCTTTAGGAATAATGATGCCAAGTTATGGTTCAACTGGGCTCTTAAAGTGTCTGTGTCACACTGACTGTTTACATCATCAAGATCAAATGTGTCCGCAGACCCTGCACTGTGACATTCAGCAGGTTCCCCACGACTTTCTGCTGCAACTACAACTGGGGCACTACCATTGTCTGCCAATACAACACATTCACCAAAGTCTGAATCACCACCATGTTTTCTACTTTTGTGTGCCTTAAACGCTGAGTAGCTATTTGTTCTGTAATTACAGTTCTTGAATGGGCATGCTACCATCTCGTGACTTGCACTTCCACTCCATTGGGCCAACTTTACCCTGTAATTTAAATATTTTCAATTAAAGTCTAAACCATTTCAGCCCTGTTTTGCACTTTTGGCTATTCAAAAATTGAATTGTACAAATTAAAATGGTGTAAAATTTTTAATGACGGGGAAATGATTATGCCAACCAGTTGACAACACATCAGTAATTTGATTAAGTCTGTTCTTTTGCTGCAAAAAATCTAAACATTGGGAATAATTTAGGGCGAAAAATTCTAGTTTTTTTTTAATCCAAATTAGTACACAATTTACATAACTCACCTATCGGCACCTGTCTGATGGTGAAACGCTGACTCTCTGTAGCACTCTTTGTAGTCCAATATCTGTACACAACATGAGCACAAAGATGATTTATTAATGTTCAAAAACATTTTTAAAATAATACATAATGATAAATAAAATAAAAAAGTGAATATACAGATAAAAAAGTTTACAAATCTATCAAAAACATTCATTGTACACTAATTATAGTAAAAATGAAAATGCTAAAAGATGAGCAAGTTAGTTATTAACAAGCAAAGCATCAAAGTTGTGTGCTTATAGATCTGCTATTTCTGTTGATGTTTTTGTTTTTAACAAAGTATTATTAAAGGGTTCAAGTGATCAAACTATTTTTTCTGTGGACCCCACAGTTGACATAAAAACATTTAAAGAAATAGTCAAAAAGAATGACTGTGGAAACACATAAAATAAAAACCAATTATTAATAACACTATTTCATAATACATCCTTACTGAACTGTTAAAAGGATTTCGAGATGATCTCACAACCACACACTTGAGTCTACGAGGAAATACAAACACAGGCCTGGTTAGCATCATGATGACACACTCACATTATGCTGTTTAGCATTGTTCGTTTCACGCTAGCACACACATACACACAGCAGGTTGGCTATGTTGGTTACTCGACAACGTAAAATATTGACTGTGTAACGCGAACACTTATACTCACAGTACGCACGTGCATAACCGGCGACCAACAACAAAACAACAACCGGCAGAAACCGGAAAGCAGGGATAACGTTATCTAACTCCACTGTTAACGTCCGGGCAAACATGCATAATGGGAAATGTAGTTCATCCAGGAAACCCGCTAATAACGTTACACCATTGTAAGATGAAGTAACGTACATTTGTCACATTCAACAACTTCTAAAGTTACCATTACTTGGATTTGTAAACTATTTACAACAAATATTCACTGTGCACATTATACAAATGCATTCCCAGTTCCAAATTTAGACTATTTATCGAAATCCAATTCAAAACAAAACCAGTAACGTTACTTACCAAATCAGGGCTGATGATAAGACGGTGCTTAAGAAAACGAGGGCAATAAGACCAATGAAAAAACTGAGGTGGTGGTGGTTTGAAGCAGGGGGATAAAAGTGCAAACAAATAAAAATAAATTAAACTGTGTTCCACATCCACACCGGCTGGCGTAAACTTCAGATTCGCAACTCCGCATCAAGGCAAATTCAAGATGGCTTACTCAGCTTTCCTGAGGGAGAGATAAGACCCACCCACCAGAACGTTGTGACGTCGATAACGTCATGACACTACTGTATGGTTCCTAAACTTTTTGAGCGTTCCACACAAATTAGCTATAAAATATTGAGCCCTATTCAATTAAAGTGGCATAAATCTTAACAGAGCTCAACACTTTATAGTTTAGTCAACTGCATAACGACATTTGACTGTTACGACCTTATTAGTTATGAGCTAGTACAACTGTTTGGGATTACAGTGTATCTGTTCTGCTTAGTGGACTCTAAAGTCTAAATTTGACAGAAGGTGCATCTCACTGCCCAGAGCAGATCAAGGCCAGACAGGAAGTCAGACATGGGAACAGCATAGCTTTCCAAATGTTCAAAATAAAACACCTGTCTATTATCATAAAAATAGACAAAAAAAGAAACCATTTCCTTTCCTTTTTGAAACCAGCCTTTTCAAATGTGATATTTTAAATTCCCATAAACATTGCTGCTACATCTACACAGCCTGTGTAGTGAAAGCAGCACATCACTTGTATTTTGGCAGCTCAGAGCCCGACACACAATTGCTGTCAATCACTGTAGTTGCAACAAAAAAATATGCTTTGTGTTGTGTGCACATATAGTACAAGCCATTATGCAGCCTATGTAGACATCTGGATTGATTAAAACAGAGCATATCTGTTTGCGCTTGAAACTGACTATTGAAAAATGCAACTGAAACCCCTCCAGTGTAGAAACACCACCAAGAGTCAACTGCCATGCTCTGTGAGGACATATGTAGACACAGCAGTGCTTGAGATATTTACTACCACTAACATACAAACAAACACTTGTCAGTGTATAGCTGGCATAATGTTCACCATCTTCATTTTGTGTGTTATGCTTACAATTGTTAATTAGCTCTAAATACAGAGTACAGCTGAGTTTGATTGGAATGGCAATAGTTTTACAGGTATTTGATCACAAACCAAAATCTTTTTGGTTTGGTCTTTGGTCTTTTTGGTCTGATGATGGTACTAGATGAAAATCCAGGAGATCACCAAAGTATTTACAATTCGTCCTTGCGGGGCATGAATGTCTGAACCAGATTTCATGCCATTCCAATTTTTGAGATGTTTCAGTCTGGACCAAAGTCGTCACCAATGTGCCAGTTTTAAGCAGTGAGAACCTCTGTGTTGTGTCCTTCAGCTTGCAAGATTTACAGACTACATTACAAAACTTGTGACTACTGTCCCAGCCAGTAGTCTTGCCAGGGTTCAAATGACACAGTGGTTTTCGGGGGAGCTCTATGTTACAGTGCATGCTGCTACTCAAACATGTCCCATTCCCATGCATACATGGAAGTGTACAGCAATGTGGTCAATACATTTTACTGTTACTACTGCAGACAGTTAATACTGTCAGTAATATTTAATAGACACTACATAACAACATTAGGCTACTGTTCACCATTAGGCACCACAAAACTGTTCCTCTGTTTTGTGGTGCTGGTGCAGGGTGCTTCTCTCCATCGTGCTGTCAGCTGTGAGAGCCTCCCAGGACTTGGTGCCAGTGTCAAAGGCCTTCCTGTCCCTCTTGCAGACATCTTTGTAGCGCAGGTGGGAACGGCCTGTTGATCTCCTTTCAGTAGCTAGATTTCATTGAGGTCTTTTGTGATGTGGCCATCCTCCATGCACCATACATGGCAAAGCCAGTGCAGCCTGTACTGTCTGAGCAGAGTGTATGTGCTGGGGAGGCCAGAGAGGGTCAGAACCCTGGTCTTGCCAGAATGTTCTCAGGATAGCAGAGACTTCTCTGATGGAAGGAGATAAGTCTCCTCTCCTGCCTGGTGTAAGACCTGTAGCCACACAGCAGTGTACTGACAATACAAGTGGTGTACACCACCATCTTGGTCTTAATTGTTAATTTGGTATTTTCCCACACTCATTTGGTGAGACAGGATAGGGTTGTTGTTGCCTTCCCAATCCAATCAAGCAAGGTAGACAGCAATGGTGTAAAATGATTGATGGGTGTTGCCACTGACCGGTATTAATGCTTACCTATTTATCAAACCTATTCATAATCTTTGTAACCCTCTTAGCCTTGACCTCTCCCGATCTTAACCATAACCATTTGTTTATTTGCCATAACCATGAGTTTTCCCCAACATTAATCATACTGCAGTTTCCATCTGCAGATACTATAGAAAGACAAACAATCAATATTGATTTTCTGGTCTTGGGATCGGGTTGGACAAAAGTGATGTAGTCTGCAGCGGGCAACTCAACTGCCATTTGTATTCAAGATGTCATCTGCAGTCGCTCGAGTTGATGTTTCAATAACCTCCTTACCTCATGAAACCTCTTTACACAAATCAGCATTTTGTGGATTCCCTGGATCTCGATCACAATACAGCTTCATTTCTAATTTACATATCTCATAAATATGCAGAGTGTTGACGCCACAGGCAGGACAAAGTGTCTCTTCTTCTGTAATTGGGGTACCCTTGTTTATCTCAGACTCACTTTCTGTGTCAACTGTGCTTTCTGTTGATCTGAGGATACAGCTTTGCTAGAGAGCTTTAAACTTGGTGCAACGTGTTATTCTCATGCTCACAGGGGACCGTATGAGTTTGGTTTGGTTAGCACACCAACTGCTTGGTTTCAGTTTAGGAAAAGATCATGTTTGTGAGAACATGCAACTTGACCAGCCAATTTAAACTCACAAACTCACTCACTATTTCAAACAAACTCACTTTTTCCTTCTTTATTATCACAAAACAAGAGGCATATTTTAAAAGACAGAAACACTACGTCATTATCAAAGCACAAAACATGTATTGTAAGTTCATAATGTATTAGTCTAATACCAAATATCATAAGTTGTATTTGTAAATGACATAGGAATTAAAGCATGTGAACACTGTTTGTGTTCAAGTGCACCTCCTGCCTAAATATTCCTAAAACTTTTCCGAACATTCAAACAGTTCTAGCGTCAGGCAGATACTGGCAAGCATTCCAGACATCCCTCTTTCCAGCCACACTTTCCAGCTCCTCCTCCTGGGGGATCCTGAGGCGTTCCCAGGCCAGATGAGATATGTAATCCCTCCAGAGGGTTCTGGCTCAACCCTAGGGTCTCCTTCCTTGTGGGACATGCCCTGAAAACCTCCAAAGGAAGTCATCTAGGAGGCATCCTAACCAGATACCTGAACCACTGCTAGTGGATCTTTTCAAAAGGAATCGCTCTGGGATGTCCGGGCCCCTCACTTCTATCTCTAAGGCTGAGCCCAGCCATCCTATGAAGGAAAGTCATTTCGGCTGCTTGTTTCTGCAATCTCAATCTTTCAGCACTACCCAAAGCTCATAGGTGAAGAACTTAGATCAACTGGTAAATTGAGAGCATTGCCTCCTAGCTCATTTCCACCATAATCATCCGGTACAACACCCACATTACTGCTGATGTTCAACAATCTGTAATGGCAAGCATCCAAGAAAAAAAAAGAGGATGATTCAGCAGTGTGAGGGAACCAGTCAACAGACAAAACATATGGCATCTGCAATCACTACCGTCAAGCATCTCACTCAGCAGCCCGACTAACTTACACTTGTTACGGCAATCTTAGCTGCTGTGTTTCATTAACATTAGGCTGAAAAAAGTGCATGCAGGCTAAAATTCAAGTGTGATTTTCTGTCAGAAGATGCAGTGACTCGGGGGCGCCCCTGTAGCTCAGTTGGTGGAGCATGCACCCCATGTACCAAGGCTATCAGCCCTTTGCTGCATGTCCTCCACTCTCTCTGCCCCCTTTCCTGTCTGATCTTCAGCTGTCCTGTCAAAATAAAGGCAAAAAGTCCAAAAAATAATTTAACCAGCGGCGAGTTAAAAAGTAAAAATAAGAGAATTTAAGTTTTGAGAAGAGGAAAAGTCTGCTAGGCTAAGTCACGAAATGTAAAATTATGATTTACACCCCCAGCAGAAACAGACTCTAGCATTAACATGTACCAACAAAAGTGTGATTAAGGAATGGTTGAAGGGTTGGTCTTTCCAAATTTCACCCAAACACATTTTATCAATCAATGATAGCAGTGTCTGGCCAGGTTAAGCATTTTATGTGTCCAGGTATTAATATATTTATGTGCCTGGGTGTTAATAAATGTGCCTCTGAAATGTCTGCCACAGCACCAATACAAAACTAAAAGTCAATGTGTCTTTCTAGGAGCAGCATCCAGCTTTATCAGGAGAATCCACAGACCAGGGACTATTTCCTCAGCAGACAGTAGGTCCAATAAAAACTATATGGATTACCTAGAGTTCAGAGATCAGGGACTGGAAAACATATTGCTCTGTATTTTTATTTTATATGTTTGAAATGTAGTTTTATTCAACTCTGTTGAGTTGGGATAGAGACAGACATCTGAAAACCTAATACAGATCTGAACCTAATGTAACTGACACAATCTGAAAGCAAGACTCTTCAATGTATCCAGAGGATAAACAGCATCCATTACAGTTAGATAAAAGAAATAGTTGTTAAAGAGCAGGTGAGCCTCAGTGTCCACAGTTTACTGTTGCTGGATTTTCCAAATGCAGTCCACTGAGCAGCCGGGGAACGTTGTTATGACAACACGCCTGTTATCGAAAGCTTTGGAGAAAGGTCACGGTGTGAATGTCTCTGAGCAGAACAGCACACAGTGTTCTTATTCACTTCACTGCTGGCTAAGTGTGATGTACCCAGGCTAAATGCAACATGATGACAGCATTAGCATGTGTCAGACGGCTCTGTCTGCTTTCTTACTGTACCTTTGAACTCTGAGAGGACGTGATCTGGCAAATACTTAAACAAGATGCTCTGAACATCAAGCATGTAATTATATGCATAATGTGGCATTAATATGGAACCTCTGTTGGATGAATGGGTGTCAGACAGAGGTGTGGATTTTCAGGTATCTATACCTTACTGAGGACGTACTGTTTCTGACAACTTTCTGCTTTTACTGCCTACATTTTAACACAAATATCTGTACATATCTTACATATCTTACATTTTCAAAACAGGCTCATTACTTTAGTTTTAATGCATTTGAGGGGAATTATTTCTTATTTTTAAATTTTGTATCAATGCATGCCCCCTTCCAAACATCAAGACAGTAGCACATAGAAAAGACAATTTCTTGGTGTATTCATCGGTGCATATCACACACAACAGATGCAACGAGAGGAAAATGAAGTTAAAGAAAAACAACAGCGACAAAAACGAAAAATGGGAAACGTCAAGACAAAAATAACATCAAAGATGTAATAAACAAAAATGCAAAAAAAGAGTGCTGTAGCAAGACAAAAAAGACATGATAAGCTGCCAAAACAGCCCTGACCCGTCGAAGCATGGACTCCCCTAGACCTCTAAAGGTGTGCTGTGGTATCTGACACCAAGACGTTAGCAGCAGATCCTTTAAGTCCTGTAAGTTGCGAGGTGGGGCCTCCATGGATCAGACTTGTTTGTCCAGCACATCTTACAGATGCTTGATTGGATTGAGATCTGGAGAATTTGGAGGCCAAGGCAACACCTCAAACTTGTTGTTGTGTTCCTCAAACCATTCCTGAACCATTTTTTGCTTTGTGGCAGGGCGCATTATCCTGCTGAAAGAGGCCACTGCCATCAGGGAATACCCTTTCCATGAAAGGGTGTACATGGTCTGCAACAACGCTTAGGTAGGTGGTATGCGTCAAAGTAACATCCACATGGATGGCGGGACCCAAGGTTTCCCAGCAGAACATTGCCCAAAGCATCACACTGCCTCTGCCGGCTTGCCTTCTTCCCATAGTGCATCCTGGTGCCATGTGTTCCCCAGGTAAGCGATGCACACATGCCCGGCCATCCACGTGATGTAAAAGAAAACGTGATTCATCAGACCAGGCCTCCTTCTTCCATTGCTCTGTGGTCCAGTTCTGATGCTCATGTGCCCATGTTGGTGCTTTTGGTGGTGGACAGGGGTCAGCATCAAACAACAAACTGTGATGCACTGTGTATTCTGACACCTTTCTATCAGAACCAGCATTAACTTCTTCAGCAATTTGAGCTACAGTAGCTCGTCTGTTGGATCAGACCACACGGGCCAGCCTTCACTCCCCACGTGCATCAAATGAGCCTTGGCCGCCCATGACCCTGTCGCCGGTTCACCACTGTTCCTTCCTTGGACCACTTTTGATAGATACTGACCACTGCAGACCGGGAACACCCCACTAGAACTGCAGTTTTGGAGATGCTCTGACCCAGTTGTCTAGCCATCACAATTTGGCCCTTGTCAAACTCGCTCAGATCCTTATGCTTGCCCATTTTTCCTGCTTCTTACACATCAACTTTGAGGACAAAATGTTTACTTGCTGCCTAATATATCCCACCTACTAACAGGTGCCATGATGAGGAGATAATCAGTGTTATTCACTTCACCTGTCAGTGGTCATAATGTTATGCCTGATCGGTGTAAGATGTAACAAGATTAAAAAAAGAAATAACAAGACAAAAAGATGTAACACGATGAAACAGATGTAACAAGATAAAAACAACATAACAGACGTAACAAGATGAAACAGACCAGAGACGCACAATCGACCAGTAAACAGTCAGAAGAAATGACCTTCAGAGGGCAACTTTTTACTTTTATACTCTGAGTACATTTCAGAGCCTGTACTTTATCACTTTTACTTGAATACTTTTTTTTTACACGTATCTGTAGTGTATCTATGCTGTCACTTGAGTGAAGAATGTGTGTACTTTTGCCACCTCTGGTGTCAGACTACTTACATCTTCTTGTGTAGTGTCCTCAGAGCTGCTTCAGTCCTGTGTATTCTGTAAATCTCTGAGTCAAATGCAGCGTGACACTCGGAGGTTGTCACATGCTATAAACAGTGAGGGGCAGTGCAGGGACTGAGGGATGTTATATGTGTTCCTCCTGCTGTCAGATGCACTTACAGGCAGCTCACAGCTCCTCATCTGTCATCCTCATACTCCCCCGATGCTTCTCGCTGCAGAGCCCCAGCCAGGCCTCAGAGCTGTAAGTAAGCTCACAGTAAATGGCCAGACTGCAGCACAAGTCCCAAGAGGCCCTCTGGAAATGAACTGAGTGGCCACCTGTCAGATGGACTCACACTGGACCGGCTGTACTGTACCCTGCTGGCCTGGACGGATGACCACTGCTGCACTGGAAATACGCACTTCTCTTACACTGCAGAGACGAGACGAGACAGAAGAGAAGTAATAATAACACTTTATTTGAAGCGGAGTATGTAAGACTGTCATGACACTGTAATAACCATGTTATAACACCTGTCGTGAACATGAAGGAGTTTTTATGAATCTTTTTGACCGTTGTCATTACGTTTCATTTTGTCAATAATGTATTTTTAATGCATAATTTTTAATACAAATTAGGCAACACAACATAACCTGCCAAAGCCTTTGTTATGACAACCTGACACAGTCAAAGTTAAAGAAACTATTTAGCTTTATGTTTTATTATTACACTTCACATTATACTGTCATATGTGGTTGATTTGGACATAAGTGTTTTCCTTGATCTCTCCCTTGATACATATTGGACATGTAATAAAGGTGTCATTAAGTATCATTACACTCTCAAATGCTTATTTTACAGAAGAGAAATTAATGTGGCCAAAACAAAAGAACTAATTATCTTGACCAAATAAGATCTGATGACAGAACCAGTTTCACTTGATGGTCAACATGTTGAAACTGTGGAAAACTTAAAATGCCTTGGCACATTTCTAGACTCCCAGCTGAGCCTCTCTGAAAACACAGAGTTTATCTCTAAGAGATGCTCACAGTCACTTTATCTCCTCAGGAAACTCTGCGGCCTCTGTGTCAGTCAGCAGATTTTGGAGCTTGTTTACGAAACTATTGTGGAAAGTGTTTTAACCTTTCATCTTCCTGCTCAGGCACGGTCACCTAAATTGTAGACTTAAGAATAAACTGTCTAGGATTGTGTCAATGGCAAGTAAGACAGTTGACATACCCCAGAAGCCTTTGATCCAACTTTTACAGAGACGACGAGGAAGAAGGCAAGGATCATCCTGTCAGATCGCTCCCATCCTCTCTCCAGCCAGTCCAAGCCTTTAAGCTCTGGGTGGATCTGGACCACAGACATGACATGAACTGCTCTTAATGTTGAATGGTTAATGTTTATCATGTATTTAATCTTATCTATAATTTGTTTTTTACTAACTGCTGTGTCCTGTGTTTGTGGAGCCACAGACAAATTTCCAACTCGGTAGACAATTCTATTCTATTCTATCATGAAAAATTGCTTTGACCTCAGCTAAAGAGTACAGTAATGTACAATACAGTAATGCTAAAACAGAAAGCTAAACAGATAATGTCAAGAAAAAATGACATAATTGACCACTTAGTAACAACAGTGATAAACATTCAGGTTCATGGCAGGTGTCAAGACATGTTTATGATGGTGTTATATCAGTCTTATGCACATTCCTTCAAATAAAGTGTTACCAATAAGGATAATAAATGTATATGTATATCACTTTTCATACTAAAATGACAAGTCATATGCAACAAATTAGGTGTCCCTTGCACTGAAACTAGAAACATAAAAATAATATCTCACTATGCAAGGTTTTTTAATATAATACGTGGGATTTTCTATTATTTTTTCTTCAGTTAAAAGTCACTTCAAAACAGCCTGTTTTTGAAAATCCAGAAAGAGAGGTGCAGATAGTGAACAGCAATTCATTCCTAAGATTAGGTGCCATGACAGCAAATGCACACCATTTGTAGCAACACTCTGAGAAAAGCTGACATAAATTCGCACCTTTGTATGTATGGGCTTAGTAGTCAGAAATATACTTGTACTAAACCATTCAATCCTTAAAGTTTCCAAAAAAGGCCATTTGGAGACTCCAAAAGGACCTCTGGGTAACCATGGTACACATACCTAAGATAAAAAGGCCAACTCAAAATAAACACAGCAAGCTAAACACAGAGCAAGCTATTTATGGAGTATATATAACCGTTAAAAGCTAAGAATGAGAAGATAAATGTGGATCAGTACCAGAAAGATTAGGGCAGTGGGAGCCTGAGGGCGTGAGCACCAGTAAAAAAAAATTCATGAACATGCTGTTCCTGTGATGTGCTTGACGTGGCATGATACAGATGGAGGGGGAGCCACCTTTGCTTGCTGCTGGTGAGGGTCTCTCTGAACACCTTCTGGTGCATCGAGACCTCTCTTTTACCTTTGGTGATGTCTTTGTGGAGGAAGAAGACATTCACAATCACAATGTTAATGAAATGGATAAAAATGTCTTGTATGTCTTGTGAAGGTCCACTCCAAGAGGTCTTCTCCACTCATGCAAGATAAATAAATATATCAATCACAGAAATTATCCAATTTAAAAAGGCATACAAGATAAAAGATTATAAAGTACATACCAGTTGTACTCCTTCACCACTGGTGGAAATAGGATGCCCTTCATCGCCCACTCCTCATTTGCACCTTTGACCCTCTTTTGCATTGTGTCCCCAGCATGGGCAGTGTGGAGTGTTGAACACTGGAAGATGTCCCTTGTGTCTCGTCACTGGACAAAGAGAAGGGAGTCCTTCTTGATCCAGCATATGCTGCTGCAGAGAGATTTGGTTTTGGGGTAGCCAACTCTATCACTTAACAATGACTCCAATGGCCTACGGAGGAACAGGTTTAAAAGCTCTTTCTTGTTAAGATGGGGAAAATGACCACACATTCATTACCTTCCTTAGTGCAACCATACTGTAGTTGACAGAACGATATAATTGTTTATCATCTACATAGAAATGAAAAGATCTATTACATCTACTAATTGACCCGTTGCTAAGCCCCACCTACAAACAGCAACTGTCCGATCATAGCTTAGCAACCTTAACTAGGCTTGTCAAGCTTTTCATTTCTAGCTGCAGTAACTTTACTTCCAGACAAACTTGTTAGATTCCTCTGCATCTGCATTTGTTCTGTGGGGGTTTGAGGAGGAGGATGTGGGCTGATGCAGAATCAAAGTGGGTCGACGACAATGTATTTCACTCTGGCTCACTGTGTCAGGTCTAAGCCAAGTTAGCTCAGCTCTTATCTTGGCTCTCTTCCACAGTCGTGGTCTGGTCTGGCTGGGTGACCCATTTCAAGGTTCACTGCACTAATCGAGTCCATGTGCTTTCTTTTCCCATGTTAATGAGTGTAGATATACCTGCTGTATTTCACCATCAAACCAATAATTGCTGAGATGTAAGCTAGCTTTAGCCTCAGTCTTTTAGCATCCTGTATGCAGCGGCTAGGTAATTTTACATCAGCACTTTCACAGGGTTCTTGTTTTAAAACACATTAGATGTAAACATTAAAACATCAGCTGGAGACTTCTCAACTGACTCAAGGAGTTAGCATTAGCTTACATCAGCCAGCTACGCTTATGAAGCTTGTGAGTCATTATTTTAGCCGCCAACATCAACAGTCATCTGCTAGACATGAGAATCTGCTTCTGTTTTCTTTCTTTCTTTCTTTCTTTCACCTTTATTTATTCAGGGAAGGCCAGTTGAGAGCAAGCTCTCATTTCCAATGACGCCCTGATTACAGCACAATACAATTCAATACACATCACAATACATATCCATATACTCAACAGAAGCACATAATGAATTCAACAAGCACATGTACATTCAGAAATCATGAGATCAACAAGAATGCATTTGAAATGATTAAAAGGAATCAGTGTATCTAACTGAAGCTGAGACAGCAGATTATTCCATTTAAAAGGAGCGAAATAACCAAAAGCAAATTTCCCTATCTCTGTTTTAACAGCTGGGATATTAAGAGCCAGTGGGTTTTGTGCACGAGTGGGGTAGCTAAGAGATCTGAAGCTCAGTAGGCTCGATAAGTATAGAGGAAGTTTTTTAAGTAGTGCCTTATAAATAAACAATATACAGTGTTGCTCCCTTCTCAGAGCCAGGGAAGTCCAACCTACATTCTGATAGAGATGGCAGTGATGGGTCATGAACCCATCGTCAGTAATAAATCTAATAGCAGAATGATAAATTGTATCGAGTGGTTTAAGAACAGAGGGAGAAGCATGCATCTAAATAATGTCACCATAGTCTAAAACCGATAGAAATGTAGCAAGTACTATCTGCCTCCTACAGTGCCGAGGAAGACAGGATTTATTTCTATAAAAGAATGCCAATAAAGGCTTCAGCTTCTTTAAAAGTTCTGCAATATGAAAATTATGAAAATTAAAAGACAATTCATCATCCATACAAATACCCAAGTACTTATAACAAGAAATCCTTTTCAAGGGAGTCCCATCTGCTGTGGCAAGGGTAAACTTATTTAAGTCAACAGTACATTTTTTTGTAAAAATCATGTACTTTGACTTTTCTGGATTTAAAACCAATTTAAGATTAGACAGAGTTCTTTGGATAATGCAGAAATCATCTTGAAGATTATTTAGAGCTTGTTCAACAGAAGGAGCAAAAGAATATATGATTGAATCATCAGCATAAAGATGAATTAAGCTATTTGTGATACCACAATTAAAATCATTAATATAAATAGAAAAAAGCAGAGGTCCTAAAACCAAACCCTGCAGTACCCCTTTATATATGTTTAAAAATTCTGATATGAAACCATCACCAATCACAGCTTGGGATCGATCAGATAAATAATTCTCAACCCATTTACAAGAGTTATAATCAAAACCAATATCATGCAAACGCTCAAGAAGGATGGAATGGTCAACCGAGTCAAAAGCCTTAGAGAGGTTGATAAAAAGGGCAACACAATCAAGTTTTCTGTCTAATGCTTGCGCGATATCATTCACAACCTTAGCAGTAGCAGTCACAGTGCTATGCCCAGGTCTAAAACCAGACTGATAAATATTTAAAACTGAAAATTCAGATAAAAAAGATAAAAAGATCACATTGTTCATTTTTATCAGAGATGGAAATGGAGCCCTGTGAAATCTGAGTGGGTAAAGATGAGGTCGGCCTATTTGAGAGCATTTTGATTGTTCTCCAGAACTTAGATGGGTTACCAGAACAATCTGATAAGGATGTGACATAGTAATTAGATTTAGCATTACGTATAGCTACAAGACATTTATTACGAAGATGACGAAAATATTTCCAATCACTAATTGAGCCTGAGGCACGAACCTTGTTCCAAGCAGTGTCCCTAGCATGTAACAAATCAGCAATTTCCTGTGAGAACCAGGGATTGCATCTGTTCTTTATTCTCAATGTCTTAAAAGGGGCATGTCTATCTGCTACTGAATTAAAAGCTTTAATAAAATTATTTAAAGCTAGGGTAGGATCAGAAATGTCAGTTATGGAAGATGTATCAAGAGAAGAAATATCATTTAAAAAATCCTGCTCCACAAACTTTTTAAAATTCCTCTTAACAATTAAACGAGGCTTTGATTTTACTTATTTAACATCTCTGGTACAAGCAATTGGACAATGGTCACTAAAATCAAGTGGGAGAACCCCAGAGGATTTAAAATTACGTGGCCTATTTGTTAATATAAGATCCAATAATGTAAATTTCCCGAGATTTGTTGGGTTTACATCTCTAAGGAATCACAGACCTCATGTTTCAACAATTGCTCCCAATTGCAATGTCAAATCTGCCACCGTCATCACTGTAAACTGCGTAGATGCAGTGCGAGAATGGAAAGTTTGACAGGTGTAGCAACAGTAATTAAAGAGGGCGGTGCTTAGTGAAGGGTCAATTATGTGACAATAGGGAAGCACATAAAAGAGAGAATAGGACCCTGAATTGATCCTTGAGATACACTGCAAATAGTTTTGTACAAAGTAAAATTAAGCAAGTTCCACAAAAAAGTAAAACATGATATTAAATAGAGATGGGTGAGTACACCATTTTCTGTATCTGTATCCGTACTTGGCATGGCCAGGGCTTAAACCAGACATGTGTGGTGCTTAAACCAGAAGTCAGAAGTTCAATCAGAAGAATTTAAACCTGAAATTGATATGGTTTGATCAGAAGTTGCTATATTTACAGTTCTTTTTTTAAATTAACTTCAATGAATAAAGTTCATTTGATTGATGGACACAACATATACAGCATTAACTCAATAAGTATTTCCCTTCCCAAAATCCCTGGTTGTGACAGGATAAATCAGCAGTGTGTGAACTCTTTTGGTAAGGGCTTGAATCTAACAGACGTTCACTTATATGTACATGTCCTGTACTCCAGCTTTAACATTTGAAGCTGCCAGTGTTTCCAACAATCTGTGAATATAGTATGTTTGTTGTTGCCTCTCAGCGGTCCATGTGTTCAGGCCTGCTCTCGGCTCAGTGTGTTTCTACAGAAGTCTACAGGGCTGTGTGCCCAGAGCACAGAGCTGCAGTCCGCACAGGCTCCGGCTCTGCAGAGACAGACTTTAGTGGAGCAGGTGATTTATCCCACCTGTCAGCACAGCAGATGCTCCAGTAGGATTTTCCAGTGTTTCAGCTCCAGCAGATGCCTCCTCTCATATATGGAGACTCACAGACTAAAGCCAGAAGGCTCAATGACAATTATATCCACCCCAATCAATACAGGCTCCCAACAGGGTACAGCTCTAATCTGCTTCCACCTAGTTCTGCATGTCTAATTGCACTTGAGCATGCTTTAAACATGGATTTGGCATTTGTGTTCAAATGTTCCTGTGCTATATGTAACCACTCATTGAACAAGAGTGGCACTACATCGTAGTTGCACTAATCTTTGTAGATGTTTAGCTTGTTTTTCATTCACTTCAGTTGAATCCTGAACGACTGACAAATTCAAGAACACTTTTCTTCACTTTTTGGTGTGAGCTCTGGGTGGACAAAACCACATTTTTTTCTGACATTAAATTCAATTTGGAACTGAGCCTCGATGCCTGATTGTCAGTTTATACATTGCATCCAAGCTTAAAGGACAAGGCTGCTATTATTCTCTGTTTTCTTATATATCATTGTTTTTATATTATTTATCAATATATTAGTCTGTACCTTTTTCTACTCCTGTAAAATTATTCAAAAAAGGCCTGTTCAAGGCACATCAAAAGCAAAAATAAGTCAAAAATGTTTTATTTGTTTGGCCCAATATCACAAATCAAAATTTCCCTTAAGGGCTTTACAGTCTGTACAGTGTGTGACATGCCCTGTCCTGTAGACCCTTGAAAGAGTAACGTAAAACTTCCAAAACTAAAAACTAAAAAAAAAAAAAAAAAAAAAAAAAAAAAAAGATATAACAGGGAGAAAAGGGATAAGAATAGATATTAAATTATGCATAAATACATTCTAATGCTTTTTTTCTGTCATTGAAGCGACACTTTGTGCACATAAAGGCCTCAAAGCAAGTGCTATGGTAGAAAAGCAGTTCATATACATAGCAACCTATCTAAGTTTATATAATTTCCCTGTTCTGGCTTCAAGTGACATAAAAACTACAATTTGTAATTTCTGAGATTTCATTGGCTATGTGAAGTGCCAGTCATCCACACAATCTGGTCCAATGACTCTGTCTGTACATGAGAGAAAATGGACAGGCACTTCCTTTCAATACTGACTCTTGTTGGCTATTTGGGCTGTGAACAGGAAATGGAAGCTTCTATTGGCTCAAGTGAGATATCAGTCAAATAGCCAGACTGCTCTTGAAGCCAAACATCACTTATACAGATACAGATACTGCAATGGATTGAGTGTACTGCCGCCAATGAAAGAGGACTGCTTTTGTCAGAATATTATTGATTGGTGGATTCATATGAAGCTTGTGTGGTGAGTTGCTTCAGTTTTGTAATTGTTTGTTTGCTTGTTGATTGTTCCTGCTGTTGTCATTGTATCTCACAATGGTTGAAAATTGATTGAAACACAAGAATCTCACTGTTCTAAAACTATGTTGCATGAGTACACGTTTTCAAAGTAGTTGTGTGCTGTAGACCCCTGCCAAGGCTTATATTGGCTCATGTGGGGTGGTGCACACCTACACCATCAACTGGTTTGAAGGACAGACCCACCTTTGTCTTATAATACACCCATTCTTGAGTACTGGGATAAATTATATCATACAAAAAAACTTTAAAAAAAAAAGTATCAATACCAACACTTTTGGTGAAACTTTTTCTTTAAGAATTTATATATATACTATGAAATATATGTAATTTATAAAATGTTTTAGTTTGCTTTAATTTTTGATATTTCTAAATGTGCCAGAAAACATCCTTATCCAAGACAAGAATTCACAACTTTAAACAATTTAAAAATGTGTTACAATCCTTCAAAATCTAAAACTAACAACCTACTGATAACATAGCTGGAAAATGTCCTATGTAATCATCTTTGTTTTGAAATTATTATTTTTTTAAATGCCTTTAAAGTTGTGTCCCACATATGATGTCAACTCCATCAGATTTTTACAAAAACCTTATTCAATCAGGCATAAAAAGAGTCAGCTATACCCTAAGAACCCCTGTCTCACTTCCTGGTTTCAAAAAAGGCAGGAATACTACTCAAGCACAAGTAGACTTTATATTTTTAGTAGGGCTGTCAAAGTTAACTCATTAACGCATGCGATTAATCTGGAAACAATAACACGTTAAAAAAAAATTAATCGCGTCATGTGACTTAGGTAGAGTCTGTCTGTGTATACAGTCTGTGGTCTGTGTCGCCACTAGAGTTGTCACTCATCCACTGAAATACGGAATCGTCCCATTTCGAATCAGAGCAGGATGGGGTTTGTCTCGTATTTCCGTCTTGAATGCAGCTTCATCCCACCCGCTGCCCGGTGAACAGCCGTCTGATTCTGCCCGTGATCGGGTAAAACTCGCTGCAATCGGTGGTTTGATCACACTTGAGAGTGTAAAACACTGTTAAACTCTTGGTTTGACAGTGTCAGTGACAACAATAACAATCAGTAAACAAACAGTAACAATCAGACTAGTTGTAACTCTGCGAGTGTTTCCTATGACGGACGGTGGCCTGTCAGATCTATGGCAGCTTCAGGGGGACAATATTCTCCATTCACAACCAAGTGACCATAGACTGTGTGGATGTGACTTGTTTATGAAAGTTGAGGTGTGCAGACGGATACATAGGCATTTATTTAATACACTAATCAAAATGTAGTGTTATTATTTTTCACCAATCTGTAAAATTGCATCCTTAAATTGTAATGGATTAACTGTACTGCATCCTTCAATATTATATAAGAAAGAATAGAAGACAATACAAGTAATATTAGTATATATAATATGTAGTATTTTAACTGCAATTAATCGCGATTAATCACAGAGTAGTATTGCGATTAATCGAGTTAATTTTTTTAATTGTTTGACAGCCCTACTTTTTAGACAAATTCATTAAATAATATTGCTATTAGATTCAAATGTGTCTCAACCATAGCATGTTAACTCTGTAGCCCCTCTAAATCATAGCTAAATAGGAATTGTGGTTTAAAAACGTGTATTTTGATTAACGTTAAGGGAACTTTGAGACACTTTAAAAAATAAAATGGCTGCTCACTATGACTCTGCTGTGAAACCAAGAACTATAACATTTTGTCATATTTTCCATCTGACGGAGTTGACATCTGCATCTAATAAATACTTATATCACAAGGAGGTTGGCCTTTTATAAGGTTTAATAGCCAAGCATATAAATATATTTTCCAGCATAATTTAAGAGTAAAAAACAAAACCCCTTCAACATACAGTTTTGTGCCGATTCTGAAGAATGAACGAATAGTAGTTTTTATTTCATGCAGAAAACATACTAACGATCATAAATATGAATGCATAGAATATCCTTGGCAGTTACTACGTAGCCTGAGGATGAAAGATGAGGATGAGTAGGGTGGATGCCAGGATGCATGGATGGATGCTTGGGTTTTTTTTTACCGTTTGTTTATAAAGAAGTCATTCAAATTCTATTTTGCAGTGATGCCAGAAAACGGCCATAATGTCCACCACTATGTTAGTTTCAGAGGGCTCCTCATTTTTAAAACTACGAAGATGTGACACGACTTGAACAACTGCAGATGAATTACATGCATGTATGCTGGTTTGAGCACTTTGATGAGATTTGTCAGCCTGAAGAAATATGTAGAATATCACCAGCTTTATCCTTTCATCAGCACATTAATTAACACTAATGATACAACATAAAAAAAATCCAAGTAAGATCAAATGTCCAGTTGCCTTTGATCTGCTGCTACTACTGATATCATATCACATGAATGACACACACTGAATGCCAGAGAAGAGAAAGACGTGTTGAGACAGCTTCGGCCTTGTGTGGATCTCCCTCCACCAGTCCTCGGCCCAGTGTAAGCTGCCAGATGAAGGGTGTGCACTGTCAGAGCACTAACTGTCACCAGCATGCAGTTAATACATGGGTCATTTCCCCTCAAATCTGTGTGCACTTTGCAGCAAGAGGAAAGCTGATTGTAACACAGCAGCATGCAGGGCAGAGAGCGGCAGATGGCTCAGAGTCTTGGTTTAAAGTTGAGAAGGGACGGGGACTGATTTGTTCCTCCTCCACAGACTGACCAGAGCATGTCTGCTCTGAGCACACAGATTATCTTCGAGTGTGTTCATGTGTCGCGCAGTGTTTTTGGCTCTTTTCCACAAGGCACAGATCCTTTTTGAGCCGTTATTACATGCAGCCTTGTGGCCAGTCAGCTGACAAAAATGTGGAAGAATACTGACTTACATCTTTGTAAAGATGTAATCAGAGTTGGCAAAAGTACACACATTCTGTAGTCAGGCAGAAGTACAGATACTTGCACAAAAAAGGTAAAAGTAGAAGAACTGATTCAACTTCTTTACTCAAGTTAAAGTAAAAAGTACAGGGTCTGAAATGTACTCAAAGTATTGTTACATCTTGTTATGTTTTTGTCTTGTTACCTCATTTATGTCATTTTTATAATGTTATGTATTGTTTTGTCGTTTTCATCTTTTACATCATTTTCATCTTGTTACATCTTTTAGTCATTATCATCTTGTTATAATCAGGAGTGGAAATAACTAATTACAAATACTCCAATTACGGTAATTAAGTAGTTTTTTGGGGGTACTTGTACTTTTATGAGCAGATTTTCAATTTTCTACTTTTACTCGTACTTAAGTATGCATTACAAGATGTAATCTACTTACCTGGAGACCACTACTACTTTCAAAATGTAAGTGTTTGAGTTAGGATCAAAACTCATAAATCTCTGTGGTAGTTTCCATTACATTCTGCCTAAATCTGCACAGCTTGTGACTTTGTCTTGACTTGCAACTTTCCCCACTGGATGCTGGGTAGCAAAGATGGTGACAGATTAACCTGCACTTTCTACTTTCCTCACAGTAATTGGATAAAAGCCCAGTTTTTATAAAAACTTCTATCCTAGTGGTTTGACTTTTGAAAACTAGAGCCAATTAAAATGTTGGACGGTGGGACAAGTGATAAAAATGTTGTGCTTGGTCACCCAATTTGCTGTACCACAAATCATTTAGAAATGAAATTATTGGAGTTTTGCCCACCATCGAGATTTTTCTTTTATTAAACTGAAGTGAATGTTTGTAATTAAATCATAAAAATGAAAACTCAAAACAATGAAAGAGATTAAATGAGACTTTGCCAAATGGACAAATATGCCAGCTTCAATTCACACCAGACTGGCAGCAATCAAACTTAATGTATTAACACAAATTAATGTTGTGTTCTTTAATAAACAAAATATTTAACAAAATACAGTCCCCAGAGCTCAGCCAACTGCAGTTTTTTTTTTTTGTTTTTTTTTTCTCAGATTCTCACTTAGAGCAACACCCTACTTCACTCTCTTGTACCAGTGGCCACTGGGTTTGGTGTCATGGTTCTGTTGTGTGTTTTAAATAAAATTGGATAATCATTGTGATTTGTTTAAACATACACTTTACTTAAGTCATCATAATTGTGTTTTAGTATCATACAGTGATCACTGTGGGGGAAATTCACAAAGTTATGCTTTAGGTTGTTATTGATGTTTATTACTGTGCATTTTTCCAGTGCAGAAATTTAGGATTTATAATCTGTTATGATACATTAAAGCAGGGCCGCAAATTCAACTTCATCGCAGGCCACATCAGCATCATGGTTTCCCTCAAAGGGCCAGTTGATCATGTAAGACTATATCAATATATATAAATATATCTACTTATCATATTACATAATTGCCTCTGTTTTAGCTGTGAAAGAAGAAGTCTTGGAAAAATAACAGTAAGCAAACATTCAAGTGTAGCCTATTATCAGTCTGTTATTATACAATTTATTTAAAACAAAAAATTAAACATACAAAGTAGTATAACACAAAGAAGACATACCAGCTTATCTCCATTGAGCACAAACTTTTTACTTTAATATCTCTAATTAAGTTCCCTTCCCTCTGCATCAACTTTTGTTTTTTTTGGACATTTTGTCAGGGTGCTGTTATTACTAGCTACAACCACTTTGCTTGAGTACCACTGCTGGAAACAGCTATATGATATTGAGATGCTGTGTGGTGTATATTGACATTTAGCAGCTAGTTTCCCTCAACCACCCACAGTCAACTATCAACAAAATTGGGCTGAATTTTGGTACATGTATTTGATGGACACCGCACTTCCGAAATGCAGCATTGAACTGTATTACACAAATTAAATTCTTTGCAAGTTCTTGCAGGCCACATAAAATGAGCTGCTGGGCCGAATTTCAGTATGACACATGTGCAGAACAGTTCTCTATCTGTCTTTATAACTTGCTTCCAGGAGGCATCCAAATCAGAAGCCTGAACCACATGAAGTAACAAATTTCAATGCAAAGGAGGAGTTCTACTGCGATCTGCTTTCAAATGTCTGGGCTCCTCACCCCGTCCCTAAAGTAGAGCACACATGGGTTGCAAATCACCACAGACCCAACTACTGTACTGTGCCGTACTTTGACTACTTCCTCTGTCTGTATGAGAAGTTTGCTACATCAGTTAATGTCCATAGCACACACTAAATGTGTCCTCTAGATACAGGGAGGGAATTCGGGAAAATTACCACTTTTTCTAAAGAGATGGAAGTTGTTGAGGGCAAGCTTGCAATGATGTGCATCAAGATGGGGTTTGAGTCTTTTGATATCCATCATATGTTAAGCTGCCATGTCTCTACAGTAGCCCAGATCTGACAAACCAAACACTGAGCCACACTACAGCCTTTCACATTTTTTAGGGCCACCTTGTGATGCCAGACAATCAGAGAACTCATCACCTACTGATCATCTGGGAATTTCTAAATGCAAGGTAGCTGCTTGAACTGCAGAAAGAACAAATGTACAACCCTTACATTTTTGCCCCTTACACACCTGACCAAAAATGAGGCTTTGCCCTTACTGTCCTCAGTAGTAGGTACACAACTTCTGCATATCACTGCCCCAATATTAAGGACTACCTAAAAGACTCTGGACTGGTTCTGCAAGTGCAGGTTGTTTTAATCTCTCTAAGTGTTTCCAACCAGTCTTAACAAGTAAAGCTGGGAGATTGTCCTCAGTCTCATAGGTTCTCCTACACACTTAGAAGGGTAGGGTGAGACTTAGTTGCAATCTGCAGTCTCGTTGCTAGATGCCACTAAATCCTGCAGACTGGAATGGCACACTGATCCAACACCAGCAACAGCTGTAACATACTACATTTGATATTAGATGGGAAAATGTGTACGACTAATCTTTGGTTGGATTTGGCCAGTCCTGATTGCATTATTGCAACACAGAAATTTGTGAAACAAGCGAATTGCCTTTTGACAGACACAGTAATTGCATGTGTCTTTGTAGGGTGACAGTAATGTAGTAACCAGTGTTAGTGGCATGGGGCCAACAGGAAATACACAATGCCATGAGAAAGCGGAATTGTGCTTCATTGATGGACCATTCAGCACTTTCTCATCACAGGAGTTTGCAGTACAAGACAGAACAAAGCCATGTTTTAACAAATGGCCCCGGCATGGGCAGTCTATTGTACTCTTGGATATCTCCTCCCTCCCTGCCATTTGCATGACAGCCCACATTCCTCTTGTGCCAAACTTCAGGCCAAAGAGGAGGGAGCCTGTCCCAGCGGGGGAACTCAACTGGTCGTTGCACCTGAAATGACAGATGGTATCATAGTGGAAAGCCATCTATCTCATGCCGCTGATCAATACGTGTAATAAGAGCGATAACACCTCCTCACTTTCCCCTCACAGGTTTTCCCCGTGCTGGGAGCTGCCTCTGATCAATTGCACTCCGCTATGTTCCAGTATGTAATGGTCTCCGTCTAAATGGGGCTGCTGTTGCTGTGGGAAGGGTTATTGCACAGGCTGCAGCATTGATATGGACTGAAGAGGAGTTTGCCTCACATCCCTGGCTGAATGGCACTAAATGTAAGCACTTTTTCACTCTGGTTTTGAGCGATTGGTGGAAAAAACAGAGTCGAAAGCTCTCTCAGCTTGGGTGATTGAGTGACAGCTGGTATTGATCTGATGATGGCTGCAAACCCCGAGGCTTGAGGTGTATCAACACTTGAACCTGACAGATCGAAATTCCAAACCAATCAGCAGGGTTTTTCCCAGGGAGGCAGCCAATACCAATGGACTGCATGAAGAGCTAACAGCTTCAAATGTATACAGCTCATTATGTATCCTTATATACAGTATATTCAGCCCTGCAGTATAGCCAGAAGGGATGGTGTTCCAACTAGGATCTTCAAACAGTAAAATATTCATCTTTCTGTAAGGTTCTCACATGAGAATTCCTCCACACTACCATCTGATTGTCACATTTCATACATGAGGAACATTTCAATGTGAGCAGAATCAGCAGTCAATCCCAGTGGCTGGTCTGGGCCATCCTCCTCATGGATTAGCTGCCCGAGAACATGTGTTCCTTGAGGACAGTCATTTGTCACAGCTCTTACTGAGAAAGAAAAAGGCTATTTTCCTTCAGTCATCAAGTGAAGGTCATCCAATGCAAAAGTGTCTCTGTGGAAGCCAATAGCAAAGGATTATCTAACTATAAAGGAAGGAATCTCTGTATGCATTTATAGACTCATGAGTCAGTCTCTAAATGCTTCGCTCAGCTCAAAGCTTTTGTTGCTAAAACTGGGATTAAACAATTAGAGCATTTAAAAAATCCTCCATTGCCAAACCATTCCAAAGTCTGTCCCTCCTTATTGGGGTGATGACAATTTGTGCTTACTACTGAGGAGAATGGGTTGAGAGCATTGTTTCAGTTTCTGGTAAGGCCTGTCCTTGAAAAAATAGGTATAGGACATAGGTTTGTTAGCTGTCATTATCACTGCCATTCAAGCTGCTAACTTACATTTAGAAATCCTCAGAAGATCAGTTGGCGGGGAGATCTCCAGTTGTCTGGTATCATGAGACTAGTGTATGTATATCCCTCGAATTTCCCAACAACTGTTTATGTGATTGACTTCTCACTTTGCAGGTGTATGGCCGAGGACCCAAGGGAGTAGAATCCAGTCCAGTTTTGTATACCCATAAAGCAGTTATCCGTTACCAGCAATTATCTGGAAGTCAAATCCATGCCCGATTGGAACCATGAATATAGTCCCCACGATCCGACCCACACCCATGATAAAATACACATACACAGTCACACACTTGTTACTTCTCAACTGGCACATACCTGTGCTCCTGCAGCTGTTGATGTGTTTCCATAGTGATGACGAGCCTAGCTATCAAATCTATAATGTAATCTAGATATCTCTGCAGCTATCAAAAGCTATTGCTTTTTGAAACTTTTTATAAGCAACAAATTCGCTGACACCTTAACTCTCACAGTCTTTTAGCACACTTTGACAATGTATTGTCCACAATTTGGTATTCACCATTGGCTGTTTTTCTTTATGTCATCAGTTTTATTCAGCAGCTAGCCTACATGGCTGTCAGATCAGACAGTGACAACCCATTATTTGGCAGGATGTGGGGTCGCAGGTTGTGTCATAGGCTTTCACAATGAAATCCTGACAGCTGATTAGACTTTATTATTAGTGGATATACATGTTAAAAATCTTGCACAATCATTATTTCAAATTATTGTATTGTATTATTGTATATGAATATTATTTTTACTGCTGCCTGCTGACCATCAATTAATTTTTATCCCATGCCCACACCTGTGAATTAATATAAATATATTTGTTACACAAATGCAGGCTTTTGCAGGGTACCCATTGGGTAACCACAGGTTCCCAACTCAGTGCAGGACCCTACAAAGGAGTAGAAGTATTGAATTTGGTGCAGTTTGGTCAGATTGTGGTGATATAAGTGCATGTTTTGGCCTGTAACTCTTGGGCCACAATCTTTTGGTCCTGGATTCTGTGGGTCCAGATGCATCTATCAATATAAGCCATGCCCATTTGTTCTAGATTATTTTCTGCCATTTTGAATTTGGTCTGTTTTTTGCCACTCCCTCTACAAATTATGAGCAATATTCAACAAATTTGGTACAGAATATCTCTGGACCAATATGAAAAGTGTTGGGGACCCAGGGGAGTGCTGTTTCGAGTGCGAAGTAGATTGTACTGTATAGGTGGCTCTTGAGAATGCTCCTAGCAGCCATACAGCTGTTCATGGAAAACACTTCCAAGCAGCACTTTCAGGGGCCAATTAATCGGCCACATGCTCTGAACAGCCACACCCACAATAAGCACTGCACTAGTTTTTCTTAAAATTTCTACTGAGTCACTTCATGTGTCTTGAGCTGATCAGTTAACTCTCTGATCTCAAAAAAGTTTTGTATAAATGCATCCACTGAAAATAGTCCCTAAAAATGCACCATTTCCTCCTGTTTGAGTAATATTTTTTGGAAAACAGTAGTGACCAACTGTTTTAGGAATAAAACTTTGTCTTGTGAGGTGTTTTTACAGATTTATGTCTTCAGTAGGAACCAATGAATTTGGAGCTGAGAGCCACAGACAGGGTAAGGTAGTTAGACAGTATTGAGAGGTGAACCAGCACATTGTTGCATTTGGTCTTTTCATGGACTTTGTTGACAATGAGAAAAATGTTCCATAACTTCTATGTCCTTTAATAAACAGCCAACTTTCATATATCAGACCTCAGAGTCTCTTATCTTCCTAAAGGAGCTCACACTACCATGCAACAATAAGATGACATTGAAATAACACAGAAGATGTACACTGTGTTCACTGTGATGGATTACCTAGAAAGGTACAGTAGCAAGGCTGAAGCCTCTGCAAGAAGGTTTTATAATATAGTGAAATTAATGGAAAGCAATGACTCCCAAAGAAAGAGAAAAACTGCATGCGATAAAAAGTGTTGACAAAGCTTTGTTGTGTTAAATAATGCAAAACTAAAGGAACGAAATGTATAATTTGTACTTTGCTAAATATTGCATTCAGATTATGGAGCTTCTGTATTGAGCAGCCACGAGGCCACAGGCTAATGTCCATCTTTCACATTAATCCTATAAGCTCATACGGCTCATGAGCTTATTTTAATTCAAAATCCAATCGGGCATCTGCTCTTCATCTTCACTCATCCATTTAGCAGGTACAGCCCTCTCACTGCCTGTTCCTCCACCGCTTTGTTCTTCTTCCTTTCATCTGTTTCTCCGCCCGCTCTGGAACAAATCTCCCTGCCTTCATTTATTCCCATCACACGCAGCAGGTGGATGAGTCACACCACAATGACCTTTTCACTAGATAATGGTCAATGAGAGGCAGAGGTGGTGGAGCCCTGCTCCCTGCAGTCAGGCCTCGGTCAGGACCACAGTTTGATCGGCCTCTGCCTGCAAACAAATGACTGAGGGAGGAAAACATGTTGTGTTCTGCTCTCAGGGCTGCAGCACATTATATATATGTGTGTGTGCCTTGACTTGAAGGCTGCCATTATTAAATAAACCAGCCACGGCAAATGTGTTCTTTATGTGTCCTTGTTCTATGGCAGATCATCCCTGTGGAATATCTCATCAACTGCTTCTGCTGCTCAGATGATGGAGATGAAGCAGAGGTGTGTCCTCAGTCTTGGGTCAAATGTTGAGGACAGATATTTGTGGCAGCAGGTACTGCATTTCAATTAAATGAGAATTTCATTTCATATCTTGATACTACAATTATATTCTATTTTTTTCATCTTGAATTTTTTCCAGCCCTTTCCCCACAGAAACCAATCCTGGAACCCATCAATAATTTAGCCTCTCGGGGCAATGGCTAAAGTTTCAGGGTTTCCAGTGAAGCTAGCAGATATCCTGACCAAGACTTCCAAGACCATGTTTGGCAAGCAGCAGGCCAACAGCATCTTCTGGAGATAGAAGAGGGACAGTTTTTGGTGCTGGCTGGACTAAGGAGGAGGACTAGACATGTCAGACTGCACCATGATGAATATAGCAGAGTACTACATGGCCTCTGATGTGGAGAAGGACCTGACTGTTCACCATGTCATCACCTCCAACTCCTGGTGGAGCCACAAGATGGAAAAGGTGTACAGGCTGTGGATATCTCAGGGCTGTCCTCTTCAGGAGAACTGCTCTGGAAACCCAGACCTCCCACCTGGCTCAGCGCAGATCAGATCAAGATGATCAAGAAGGATCTTAACAAATACTTAAGAATTTTTTTTTTTTTTTTTTATTTAATTTTATTATTTATTTATTTTTTTTATTGGAAAGCAGGCGCAAATCAACATATGTCTGTCACTGCAGACAAGAAATATAAACAACACACATACATGTACCAAGACATTAACCAAGAAATAAATCACAGAAACAACAATAAATATACATATAAATACATGTGTACACATACATACGTACATGCAACTCCAGCCATTAGTCAAAATTCATATCATTACTGTGTACAATTGGCAGACACGAGTCATAACTAAAACAATAAAAGATAAAAGAAAAGTAACACATAACACCTGCATATTTTATTGCCCCTTGACCCTAACAAACCCCATCCCACAGATCTTTCTCTAAATTTCACAACATGCTGGATATTTTAGATAAAATAAAAATACAAAATAATAATAAAAGAGTTATATCATAGCTCGAGCTACATCAAGTGCCTCCTTCCTAGCTTTGAGCACACGCTGGCCTGCTCCATTCATCTTAGCAACAGAGAGCTCCAGAGACAACATCTCTATGAAAGAGTAAATCCATTGAAGTATAGAGAGGGAGTGTGGTGGCTGCCACCTAACCACCAACATCTTTTTAGCTACTGTACATGAAGATAGCCACAGCAACCTTGCATATGGTTAAAGTTTTGCCCGGAATCATCATTTAAAAGCATACATTTTGGAGAGAGGTCAATCTCTAAGCCAAGTGCATCAGAGAGATGTTTTACTATTTGTTGCCAGAAATTTTGAGCTGATGGACACACATGATATGCAAGAAAGTCCCTGTTTGATTCAAGTCACGTAGATTACAATTTGGGAGAAGGAGATAACTTAATCATGAAGCGCTGCTTTGGTGTTAAATAAGTACGATATAGGAAGTTGAGATTGGTTCATTTATTATTTAGATTTTGTGAGGAATGAGCAACATTCCTCCAAACTCTAGGCCAGTCTATAGATGATTCAGAGCAGTCTTTATTCCACACGTTTGTTATCACTAAAGGGGTCTGCATATGTTCCAACAAACTTATAAATTGCAGAGACGTGTCCTTTAGTTAGCCCCAATAATTTCTTAAACAGTTCCATTATTGGATGATTAATAGGTTTCCTGTCAATCATTATACCTGCTGCCCTTAAGGCAGAACATAACTGTAGATATAAAAAGAAAGAGTTTGATGACAGTTTAAATGTTTCACTCAAATCCTGAAAGGTTCTTAACCCACCAGCATTCATAATATCTCCTAAACTGTGGATACCTGATTCATACCACTGAGATGAAATAAAGTGCTCTCCCCCAGACTTCAGAAAACTGTTATAAAATATTGGAGTACTTGCATGCCATTTAGATGTCCAATTGTATATTCTTTCTATTTTCCTGAAATTTTGAATTGCATTGGCTATTACTGAACTGTACTCCAGTTTACATTTATTGACAGAAATACCTGTAAACAAAAAGTAATTTAAAGAAACAGGTGCCACCAGATTCTTCTCCATATTAAGCATGGAGGTGAAATTTTCTCACTAAACCAGTTTAACAAAGGACGAATAGTAAGAGCATAGAAGTAAAGTTTAAAATTAGGGACTGATAAGCCTCCTAATTCCTTCTTTCTTTGTACAGTGGCTAACTTTATTTTGGGCTGTCGTATGTATTTTATCCCAGTATCTTGGAGGAGGTGCTAGAGGTAACATGTAGCTACAGAAATTAATTCTAGGAAGCACATTCATTTTATTGAAATTCTACTCCCTCCTCCCTCAGAGGAGGGGTGGACACTGATGAACTGGACAGCAATGTGGATGACTGGGTGGAGGACATCACTAAGTTTTTGATCAACAAAGAAATCTTTGGCCAATGCTTGTCACCTTGTTTGCTCTTCACATTCAACAGGCAGCGAGCGAGACCAGGCAGGTAAACAAATACAGGCAGCTCCACCAGGGGGATGTTCCATCAACGTGGATAAATTTGATCAGTGTGGCTAATTTAGGTGTGAGATCTGTTCTGTGACTGTGGTTTATATGAATTCCTGCTCAGTAGCCATGGTAACTCATACCCCTGAACTAGCCTGCTCTGTGGCAGGTTAATTGTCAAGCTTTGTTTAGCTGTGTGGTAAAGAATTTCCACCGAGTGCAACCATAAAGGAGAGTTCCTTATCACGCCTGTCCATGTGGAAACACAAATTCAGACCTTTTTCTATGTGACCAAGCATGAATTAAGTTAAGAAAATCAGGTCTTACAACCTTTACTATCTGCAAAAGCCCACTGGTTATTTGACATAGGTGTGAACACTTTTATTCAGAAGAGGGGTCTGCAAACTGCAGCTCCAGAGCCACATGTGACTCTTTTGCCCCACTCTAGTGGCGCCTGCTGACTTTGCCTTTGCTATTCATTATTTTTTAATTCTGTCATTGTTGTAGGACCACAGTGAGTCTTATATTCTCTAATTGTAGAAATATGCACCCTATAGCCCAAACTAAAATGTGTCACAGACTCCGTCTACAGCCTGGCAGTGCATCGGCTTATGTCTTCCTTGAGTAACTTTGGATGCCAAATCCAAAAGAAGCAAAAGTCTTTGAAGAGAATAGAGAATTCAATATTTGCTGTTCCACAGTGATTTTTTTTTCCCTTTTCTGACTAAAAATGGCTCTTTTGAACATAAAGGTTTCTGACCACTGGTTTAAAATCTTAATATTTATAGTTTAAGAAAAAAGTGTGCTAACTGTTTTGAAATTATTTATTCATTTTCTCATTTTGTTCAAGATATGAAGATGAAAATAGTCTAAATCATGAGCTTCTGCTGAGTTTAAATATATGCTTCTCCATTTTCTCTTTTCTCCAACTTCAACTTCTGACTTTCAATCCTAATGAGCAAATGATGCTTGTACATCAAATAGACATCCTGTGAAAGAGAAACTAAGCATGAAAGAGTAGCTGATTATGTAGTTGTTAATATCAATATGAATAGTAAGTGACTCATGTCCTGTAGCAGATGTATGGTTATATAAAACTTGTCAAATGCAGACATTTATTAACAAGAATAAATAATATAATAAGTAGGCTTGTATATTTGCTGCTGATGCATCAGTTCATGGGGAAGATGCTCCAGCAAGTGAGCTATAGAGCAGGGTGTGGTACTCCAGGGTCACATTATGTTAGGATTTAGTTTGTCTGTGTTGTTTTTGCCGAGCCATTTCGCTTTGTTAATTGCGGCAATTATTGACCTTTGAAGTCCAGACATCCATCAGTCCGGGGTTCAGGCAGGCAGGAACAAGAAAGAGAGTCTGGCAGAGGACTAGTGGAGGTGAGAAAGTCTATTGTTGCTACTGATGTAATGAGAGGGAATGGGAAGCAGGTGAGTAAGTGGGTGACACAGGTCAGCTGGAGAAAATGGTGGAAATGGGGTTAAGAAAGGGCAGGAGAGAGTGTCTGGGTCTGAAATGACAAGTGAATTTGTGAGAGGGAAAAACCAGGCAGAGTAAATACTGTATATGATCAGGGAAAATCTGAGTTTCTGTTGGTTATCTGATTTTCTTCTCAGAAATACTCATTAAAAAACGAAAGTGAGTGGTTATTTGATTTTTGTCTGATTTCACAGCAGCTTTTCTAAAAAATTACGATGCCTGTTGCAACGTTTTTTGGTGTGTTTTGCAAAGAAATTGTGTGAAGGAGTGAAAATGGCAAAAACAAGTTGCAATTTTTTAAGGCAGCTTGTTCTTAGTGTTCAATGTAACCTCATGAAAAAGGCTCAAGATTACAAAAATTCTAACAAAATATACTTTAAATGTAAATAAAGAAGTTTAAAAATATATATATAAGTACAAAAGCATTTATAAATGTCAGTAAACCTCTTCAGTGCCTGTGACATGATAAAAAATGAAAATACAAAAAAAATAGTAAATAATAAAACACTGAGTCGTTTCATTGAGACACATGTATGATTTTAGCATGAACGACAGCTTTGATCACTGGAACTCGCATGATCGCGGGAAACTTCAGTGATTGGTCAAATGTGTGGAAAGCTTGTGGTGATTGGACAGAATTGCAAGGTCATGCAGAATTCACAGGGATTGGCTGAATTTGCATTAATTTTAGCAATCGCAACATCGCAACTTCCCGGAGGGGCTCTTCTTTCTTTCTTTTACTTCTCATGTCATACTCACTTCGTCCATTAGGGGACACCACCTAACAATAAATGCACATATAGGTCGGAGTAAGCTGCTTGTACATGCGAAAAACACTTACATTTTTCCAGTGGGGATGGGATGTTTCCATAATGAAAACTAAAAAGAAAGTCAGCTCAATTACATTATATCATTTTCTCTGTGAAATTTGTTGAAATGTTCATTGGAATCCTGATCGGGGCGACCCTGCCTATAATCATGTGACATTTTGAGTCATTCACTGAGCAGTTTTTGAGAACATAAATTAGAAAGTCAGCTCAAATTACATAAAGCCTATCATACATAATTTTCTCATAGCTTATTTCAACTTTAAAAAAAACGTAAAATTTGCAGTTATTTTTCTGTACAGTTACTGTACAGTACATTTACTGTTTACAGTTGTTGAGAAAGTTATGAATGGTATAATGTAATTTGAGCTGACTTTCCCAGTAATTTTCCAGTAGTTGTTCATTTCCATTAAATCTTTGACTTTTCATGTGGCGCCATCATCAGGCCAACATTCACTCTGCTTTAAATTTATGACTAAATATCTGTAAAATTAATCGTGCTGCCTAAACCTTACTTTGTGTTTGCTGCTAATTAGAAAATGTAAGGGTGCTAACATACTAAGCAAAGAAGGTGGACATGGTAAACATCAGCTGAATGCTAAATGTTAGCATTTAGCTCAAAACATCACACTGTGCCCAGTAATAGCCAGACAGAGCAGCTAGTGTGGCTGCAGACTCTTGGGCCAGAGATATACTTTCTGTTTAACTGCACATTTGTGTTTGCATATGCATACTGTTAATTTCTGAGGACATGCAAAACCACCGCACTAAATGGACTCATGATACGTAATGATGTGCAGGGGTGTATATGTGAATGTGTAGTTAATTTTGATCAGAACTGCTGACTGTAGAAGAATAGAGAGACAAAATGTCAAACTAAACCATATCCAGTTCACCCACTGACACACACACCCATAGTGCACAGTATAGAACAGTATTTTGTGTCATTGCCATGTGTGATATGTGTCATCAGAAGATGGGGATGATGAATCAGTTGGTGCACTGATCTCAGCACAGTTGATGAACGTAAATGCCAATACTCCTTACCTTTGAGTCTGACTTCGATTATTCGTCCTCTCGGTGACTGCATTCTCTCAGGATAGATTACAGGCAGCTTTCAGTCAAAGGCTGTGTGTGTGTGTGTGTCAACATCAGGTTCATTATTTTTGATGCATTTTTTTTAAGTTAGAAGGCAAGAAAAGAAATAAGAATATATCCTTGGTATATATTTAGAAATAAAGTGCATCAGTCTTAGTTCAAACACCGTAATAATGCCTGACATGACATTTATATTTTGAAATTTCATTGAAAAGGTCTCACTTCTTGTTAATGGCCTTCTCAAGTGTTTGGTAGAGCACATTATGAAAATTAGTTGCAATTAACTCAATCTGATTAAGTCCTCTCTGGCACTTGAAGGTTAAGGTACAAGTGCAGACAAATCACTGGCAGAGCAGTCTCTGTTGACATCAGAGGTGAAAGTAAGCCGGAACGCACCGGAACACCGTGCCAGTAAGAAATATACAGACCTCTTCTACTGGAGCGCACCGGAACGCCTCGGAAAAGCAACTTTCACCCATGCATACAATGTGAGCCCTTTCTTTTTTCAAGCGAATTTTACCGAAATAAATGTAAAATTGATGAATACATAAAAATCATCTCCAGAATGTGCCTTCTGTGACGTGTTGAACTAGGTTTTAGTGCGCTGGACGAACACTATAATTTGTAGGCTACGGTACTCGCTTACCGTGATAGGTTGCAACTTGTAGTAGGCAGTCACTCACTGTAGCACAACGTTAATCCAATGTCCACTCGTGCTGTTTTTTTTTTTTTTTTTTTTTTTTTTTTTTTTGCAGACAACAGGGTAGTCATTTTTGCAAAATAAACAAAACAAAAATCCCCAAGTAATAAATTGTGAGTTTTTACGCGTCGTGAAATACTCTCTGTCTCTCTGTCATGAGTAGCACCACTCCTTTCCGCAAACAAACACACGTGGAAGTGAGAAAACGCAATGCGTTCTTTTCATTGGATGGCTGGTTGCCTAGGTGATGGAAAGAGCAGGCTTTATTAACATCTTTAGTATGATGCGAGCGCACTTTGCGCGCAAGCTAAAAAAAAAAAATTGAGTTGCACAGTTCCTGCAAGAATCTTCTCTTACTTTCACCCCTGTTTGACATGTGTTTGTGCTGGAGATCTTTGATTTCTTTTTTTAAACATACAAAATCAATCAGCTGTCAAGTTTTTGTCACTTTTTTTTAAATCTCAGCTGATTTTATAATTATGGTTTTATGATTATAAACAGTTGTGAATACAACTAATCTAATATTGATCTATCATTAGCTAAAAAAAATATGTTTAAATCAAAGATTGAATCAAATCTTCCTCATATATATGTAAAATGGAAAATGTGTATGTTACAACTGTAAATTTAAGACGATTCTCCCCCACAGATATTGACACATTTTACTGCAGTTGTAATTATAAGTCCATTATCTGTACCAGATACTCGTCTCAGCCGAGTACATGCTTGTGTCTCCTCATCTGTCACCCAGACAGAAAAACTTCAAGATAAGATATTCCTTTATCAACGGGGAAATTTACGGTGTTATAGCGGCAAAGTGGATTCCAAAAATATAAAGAAGCATCAATAAAAAATATAAAAAAATAAAATATATAAATATAAGCTAGAGGAAATATAAAAAATAATTAACAATTTCAACAGAAGTAATATAAAAGTAAAAATAGGAACATTATAAACAGGGGAAATATAAAATTAGGAACAGAGACTCAGCAGTTGAACTGACACATTGCACAGAGGGAATATTCATATTGCACATGGAATGATAATACACCTGACTGAAGTATTGAATATTGCACATTGACATATTTCTCATTATAAGTGAGAAAGTGAGTATAAGTAAGTGATATTAAAAACTTGAGAAATTATTAATACCAACACTGTAATTCCAGTTTTTGGATGAAAATTTATTCTTTAAGGATTTTTTAAAATATGACTGATGATGATGTGTAATTTAGAAATGTTTTTTCATATGCTTTAATTTTTTTTAATTTCTAAACCTGCTCTGTGCCCAAAAACACTTTCGTCCCAGACGAGAATTCACAACTTCAAACAATTTTAAAATGTGTTGAAAGCCTTCAAAATCTAAAACTAACAACACCTACTGCTAACATAGGTATAAAAATATACATTTATAATCATCTTTGTTTTATTTATTCATTTATTCATTTATTCATTTATTCATTTATTCATTTGTTTATTTATTTATTCAATTTTTTGTGTGCATGAAAATGTTGGCCATTTAAAAGTGTGTCCCAGATTCATATCAACTCTGTCATTTTTACAAAAACATGATTTAATTAGGCATAAAAAAGGGTCAGCTATACCCTAAGGACCCCTGTCTCACTTTGTGGTTTAAAAAAGGCAGGAATACTGCTCAAGCACTGGGTAGACTTTCTATTTTTAGAGAAATTAATCAAATATTTCTATCACATGTGTCTCAGCCATAACATGTCAACTCTGTAGCCCTTTTATCCTCCTATGTCCTGTTTTGTTTGTTTTAGTTTTTTTGTTATCGTTTGTTTTGTTTTGTTTTGATTTTTTTTTTTTTTTTTTTTTTTTTTTTTTTTGTTTTCTTTTCTTAATGTGTTATGACCCTTGTGTGTCTTGATGGCTTTTGACACCATGCCAGAGGACTACGGTTGGAAACTAGCCTTTGGCTAACACTGCACATTTACAGAAATGTATAATGAATGTGGCACTGTCCTCTTTAAATAAATAAATTAAAAAAAATAATAATAAAAAATAAAAAAAATAAAAAAAAATAAAATGGCTGCTCGCTTGTTATAAAGTAATTGCCAAGAGTATGATCTTTTAAAATATAGTTTCCAGCATAATTGAAAAAAAAAATCAATACCTCCTCAAAATACAGTTTTGACCCAAGAATGAGTGAAATACAGCTGCATTATCTGTAGTATAAATACATCTGTATCTGGAGGTTCCTACCTTTGGTGAGTCAATATCATGACATAACCTCCACCATGAGCACCAAGGACTCCAATAAAAGGTGACTGTTTCAAAAAAAAAAAAACACATTAAATCTATTCTGATTTAATAATGTATGTTGTACTGCATCACCACACCTGTATAAACCCATATATCATATTTTGGACAAAACTAATATAATGCTGAGAAGAATATTGATAACATGCAATTCAAGAAAGTACATCAGCTGTTCCACATACACAACATCCCCCCATGTCACTCTTGTGTCGTAGCATGGGTAACAGGCTGTGAAGAGATTTATGACACAGTTCATCGTCACTCACATCATAATCAGTCTTTCCTGGCAGGACGTTTGTCGTACACCAGAGTGGACAGGAGTGGAGGGAGCAGAGAGCTGTGAACGTGGCCTCACACTATTATCACGAGTGTTAATGAGGTGGAGAGGCTGTGCTCTCCACAGCCAAGTCAGGTGAAGAGGGGCAGGGAGAGAGGAGAGTCAGCTGGGAGTGCAGACTTGTAGAACACCAGTCCATTCTTCACCCATGGTTTCTGCGGAGAGAACAGTTCCCACCTGTCAGCAGGACCAGTCGTGTGTGCAGAGGCGACCGGTCAGTGGAGGGTGAATCCATGAGGAGTCAGCAAGTGCAATAAATTATTATCAGATATTTTACATTAGTATGTTTTAAGTATGTTTAATACTAACAAATCAAGACCTCACACAGGGGAGGCTGTCCCTGTTTGTACATCCATCCATCTTCATCTGCTTATCCAAAGTCAGGTCACAGAGATAGCAGTTCCAGCAGGGAACCCCAGACTTCCCTTTCTCCGACCACATTGACCAGCTCTGACTGGGGGATCCCGAGGTGTCCCCAGGCCAGGTCAGAGATGTAATCCCTACACCTAGTCTTCGTTCTGTCCTTCCAGCTGCATGTGCCTGGAACACCTCCCTAGGGAGGCAACCAAGTGGCATTCTTTCAAGATGCCCGAACCACCTCAACTAGCTCCTTTCAGGAGCAGCGGCTCTATGCAGAGTTCCTCATGGATGACTGAGATTCTGACCCTATCCCTAAGGAAGATGCCAGCCACCATCCTGAGAAAACTAATTTTAGCTGCTTGTATCTACAATCTTGTTCTTTCAGTCATGACCAACCCTTCATAACCATAGGTGAGAGTAGGAACGAAGGTTGACTGGTAGATTGAGAGCTATGTCTTCTGGCTAAGTGCTCTTTTCATCACAATGGTGCGGTACAGTGAGCGCAATACTGCTCCTGCTGCTCCAATTCTCTGGCCCCCATCTCATGCTCCATTGTCCCCTCACTTGAGAACGTGACCCCAAGATACTTGAACCCCTCCTTGAATCCCTCATTTGGGGTAAGGACTCATTCCTACTCGGAGTAGACAATCCACCCACAGACCAATGATGCCATCAGAACCACATCATTGGCAAAAAGCAGTGATGCAATCCTCAGCCCACTAAACCACAACCCCCCCTTCCATGACTACACCTCGAGATCCTCTCCATGAATATCACAAACAGGATCGGTGATTAAGCGAAACCCTGACAGAGGCCAACCATCATTGGGAAAGAATCCAACTTAACTGCCGAAAACCTGGACACAGCTCCCGCTTTGAGCATACAGAGACTGGATGGCCCTGAGCAGTGACCCCCTCACCCCATACTCCCGCAGTGCCTCCCACAATGTCTCCAGAGGAGCCCAGTCATGCACCTTCTTCAAATCCACAAAACACACCTTTTTGTATATCATCATGCAATATTGTTAGAGGAGCAGAGACTACTCACCCGATTAAGAAAAAAAAGTATTAAATTAGGTCCAATATTTGTGTTTGTTGAACTTCCATTCAAATGTTTTATTTAAATGCACCTTTTTCTTTTTCCTTTAGGGTCTGTCTGTTCACTGAGGAAAGAGACAGAGTGGAGAGATTTTGGCTGGAAGACTGTGATTCACTTTTTTATTACTCCAGAAAAAAGAACCAGAAAAAAAAAAAATCAGAAGAGTTAAAGTGCTGGAGACATTGGGCCTCATGCAAAAACCACTTGTACAAACAGATATGTTCTCAAGTGGTGCGTCTGAGTGATTTAGGAGAACTTGTGGCATTCACCAATTTTCTCGTATTTTGAATTTTTTTCAGATACGAACACAATTTTTCAAGGTCCAGACCTGTTGTAGAGTCATGTGCAGTCATTCTGCTGGAATGCAAACTTAGTTTTTCACTAATGACTGCATATTTCCTCAGTCTGAAGACATTTTGAGTTTGAAAATGGCACTTCATAATTATGTTGACATCATCCTGTTTGACTGCATTTCAAATAATAATATAACTATAAATATACACATAAAAGCTCTCATTTAATTTATTATTACCTACTGTCAGGTGGATTGGCTGTAAATCTTCAAATGCAGTTGCTTTAGCAGGTCCTTTAAATCCAATACTGACTCTGTTGGAGTGACAGATTTTCTTTTACAGATCTCTGAAAGCAGAACGTCAAACTCCGAACTTGTAAAGTTCTTGTTTTTACTCTTTGATACCATTTTCCTGAATGAACACTTCCTAACATATGGGGCGGGATGCGCAGCATTAGATGGTATTATTGGGGCGTTAATTAAGCTAATTTAAGTCTCATGCATGTACGCTCAAATATGCACAGGCAGATCATTTACACAGTTATCTGAAGTTACGAGTGTTGAGTGATGACATGTTTGTATGAGTCTTTCATACAAAAAAATTGAAGATAAGGATACAAAAATGTTCTTGCATGAGGCCCAATGTGGTTTTATGAATGATAATCCTTATAATATTTTTCAGCACTGCAACTTCTTTCATTCCTTTTGGAAGGACACACATAAGGCTATAGAGAGTGTACTTATTATATTACATAAGATCCCCTTCAGGTTTGATGCATTATACTTAGGCCAATTACTGAAAAACATGACCTTAGGAAGACGTTTGTATTTATTTAAAAAAATAATTTTGACTGCAAGTAAGAAAGTTGCAGCCTGACTTACCTTTGTTACAAGACTTTAAAAATGATCAAATTATCAAGTATGTATATGTAACAGCAATTCACATTTTCTTTAAGAGCAAATTTTTTTTTGTTTGCTTGAGAACAACATAACAATACGTAACAAGATGAAAACAGCAAAACAATAGATAACAGGATGAAAACAATACATACTATGTCTAAGATGTAACAAGTTGAAAATGATGTAACAAGGCGAAAAATAGATAACAAGACAAAAAGACTTAACAAGATTGAAAAAAGGCATAAAAGACATAACAAGAAAACATGACTTGGGTAAAGAAGTTCTATCAGTACTTTCACTTTTGCCAGAATCTCTTTTTAAACAAGTATCTGTACTTCTACCTTAGTAAAGACTGTGTGTACTTTTGCCACCTCTGATACATGGCAACATGGGTGCGGATGTCAGAAGCTCGCACATAACGCAACCTGGTATATTGACGCCACCAACAGGAGAACTTCACTTTCTTGGTCAGTATAACAGCACTGAGGAATGTATTACTTCAACTGACTTCAATTACCATCAACACTGACATGACAAGTGGTGTATTTTCAGAACAAGCTAGACAACATTGCTTGTGTGTGTGCAGAAGCCTGCAGTGCCTGTATCCCCTCCCATGAAAGAAATAACCACCAGCCACCACTGGTTCTGTGATTACCATCCAACCAAACATCTCCCAGACTGCTGTAGTAAAACTGACTGTGCAAAGGCAAATGTAGAACAATGGCTGCACTTTTATCCACAGTGTTTTACACTGGCCTGGCCATCAGTGTCATCAGTATCTTGAATCTGGGGGTTTAGTTCTTGAATCTTAAGGTTCAGTGTCTTGAATCTTAAGGTTCAGTGTCCTGAATCATAAGGTTCAGTGTCTTGAATCATAAGGTTCAGTGTCTTGAATCTTAAGGTTCAGTGTCTTGAATCATAAGGTTCAGTGTCCTGAATCATAAGGTTCAGTGTCTTGAATCATAAGGTTCAGTGTCTTGAATCTTAAGGTTCAGTGTCTGAATCTTAAGGTTCAGTGTCCTTGAATCATAAGGTTCAGTGTCTTGAATCTGGGGTTCAGTGTCTTGAATCTTAAGGTTCAGTGTCCTGAATCATAAGGTTCAGTGTCTTGAATCATAAGGTTCAGTGTCTTGAATCTTATGGTTCAGTGTCTTGAATCTTAAGGTTCAGTGTCTTGAATCCTGGGGTTCAGTGTCTTGAATCTTAAGGTTAAGTGTCTTGATCTTGGGGTTCAGTGTCTTGAATCTTAAGGTTCCTAAGTTCAGTGTCTTGACTCTTAAGGTCAGTGTCCTTGATCTTGGGTTCAGTGTCTTGAATCTTGGGGTTCAGTGTCTTGATCTTAAGGTTCAGTGTCCGAATCTTAATGGTTCAGTGTCTTGAATCTTAGGCTCCTAAGGTTCAGTGTCTTGACTCTTAAGGTTCAGTGTCTTGAATCATAAGGTTAAGTGTCTTGAATCTTAAGGTTCAGTGTCCTGAATCATAAGGTTCAGTGTCCTGAATCATAAGGTTCAGTGTCTTGAATCTTGGGGTTCAGTGTCTTGAATCTTAAGGTTCAGTGTCCTGAATCATAAGGTTCAGTGTCTTGAATCATAAGGTTCAGTGTCTTGAATCTTATGGTTCAGTGTCTTGAATCTTAAGGTTCAGTGTCTTGAATCCTGGGGTTCAGTGTCTTGAATCTTAAGGTGAAGTGTCTTGAATCTTGGGGGTCAGTGTCTTGAATCTTAAGGTTCAGTGTCCTGAATCTTAAGGTTCAGTGTCTTGAATCTTAAGGTTCCTAAGGTTCAGTGTCTTGACTCTTAAGGTTCAGTGTCTTGAATCTTGGGGTTCAGTGTCTTGAATCTTGGGGTTCAGTGTCTTGAATCTTAAGGTTCAGTGTCTTGACCCTTGGGGTTTAGTGTCTTGAATCTTAAGGTTCAGTGTCTTGAATCTTGGGGTTCAGTGTCTTGAATCTTAAGGTTCAGTGTCTTGACCCTTGGGGTTTAGTGTCTTGAATTTTGGGATATAGTGTCTTGACTCTTGACATTCAGTGTCTTGCCAAATGACACTTTGACATGTGGACAGGAGGAGCTGGGGATCAAACCACCGACCCCTTTGATCAGTGGATGACATGCTTCACCTGCTGTGGCACAGCTGGGGTCCATCTCTTTATCCAACCATCCCTGCTGCCAGACAAGAACATTAATGTTGAATTATTTTGCAAAAGCCTACCTGCATTAATGAAAATGTTCCAAGCTTCAGTTTGTGCAGAGAAGCCAGTCAGGGATGACCACTTTTCCCATCCCTCTTTGCCTTTTTATAGCATCTCAGGCCTCAGCTGTATGCCAGAATGATCACATTAATGGAGTACAGAATACCAACATACATCACAAAAGCTCTCTATTTGCATATATCATTTTTTGTAAATCCACATAGATCATTAGAGTTTCCACTTTATTAAATGGTCTAACAGTCCAGCAACCACATATTTCACCAGCAGAGGCTTGTATAACAAACAATTTTTCTGTTTTCCCAGCAGTGAAGTAAAGCAACAAACAAGATGATGATGGCAGCAAGAAAAAGTTCCACTTTTAGTGGTCCCAATACAACCACTTAATAAACCAACCTTTTACAACTGTTTTTTTTTTTTTTTTTTTTCAGTTAAAAATGTCTGGGAATGTGCATAGTTTCATCAGTATGTCAAATACTGTATATGCTATGGTTATCATGTTTGGTGCACAGGTGCCCCATGGAGATATGCTTAATATATTAACATGTGTGTTCAAGTGGTTGGTTATTAAGGCTTTTATGTTTGGCTAATATAGCTAATAACTCAAGAACCATAAAGAGTAGATAAAGCTGATTCAATAGGTCAGGCCCATTGACACCTTTTAAAAAATTCCAAGATTTTGGTAAACACATTTTTTGCTTCTATTGTTGCAAATTTCATTCAGTATTCATCAAATTTGTTACATACCATATTTAGAGCACCCTGAACAAAACTTATCAATTTGCTCTTACGTAGCATTTTCTGTAATTGGTTATCAAACTTTTGAAGATGTGGCCTAAGGCACTCAACAGGCCACAAGTCTTCAATGCTGAATTGGATTACAACCAAATTTATGAATGCTGTACATACATTGACTTTGCAAGTTTGTAAAATTTCATACAATTCTACCCACAGGGGGCACTACAGTAACAGTAAAACATGATACGCATGACATCATGAAATATGGTACCAATAGCTCTACCTTGTAACTATTAGTAAAATACCATTATATCTTATAAATATCACATTATTTGATTACCACTGATTTTTGGTGCGGCTGGTGCAGCAATCACACACATTTTCTTCAGGAAATGCAGATATCCTAGTTCAGTTATCCTAGTACAGTGACTTACCGTGTACACAAGAAAACAAATTACTATGAGAAAGGTCAAGGCAAGACATTAGATTACTTGTGTTGAAATTGTCTGATTAGTGTGAAACTGCCTCAGATTCCTTTCCTACCTCTCACTGTATTGCTCCCCAGGTTTTAACAGGCCAGTGGCCACACTGAAAAGCCTATGAGAGTTCATGTGGCAATGAAGTCTAGTTTCAACAGCAGGAATTGTGGATCAGGTCTCTGTTGTTTGAAGCCAGACTTGATTTGTGAATAAAAGTCAGGTAACCATTTGTAAACTGAAATACATTTTGCTTGCTATAATCATCCACTTCCTATGTAAAAATGTCTTCAAAATCTATCAGAAGCTAATATGAGGTTTCAAGTTCCAGTCTTTTCAGTATAAAATCCCTCTTTTGTGTTTCCCTGGGCAGTGTTTCCCTGTAGCTGCAGTGAAAGAATAGTTACTAAATGGAGGAACTTTAGAAGATCCATGTGATTTGACTAATTTGGATGGCTGAAGTCTCAAAACAGCTCAGATAAACTTGTATGCAGTTTTTGCACAGTGAAGGGTGAACCCACCATTATGTCACCAATTGGTTTGTGGACAACTGTTTTGAAGCCTTGAGTTTGCCACAAAGGCTGTCACCATCTTGTTTTTATTGGAACCAGAAAGACCATATTTGGCTACATAATCAGCTCTGATTGGGAGATCCTAAGGCGTTTCCAGGCCAGAGTGGAGATATAGGGCCCTATCTTACACCCGGCGCAAGGCGCAAGGCGCAAGCCGCCGGCGCAATGGATTTAATATATTCAAGGAGTGTCCAAATCCTCTTTTGCTGTCTCCCCCCGGAGATGCGAGTGATATTTTGTCCTGCCCCGCCCACTGCGCCACCGGCGCAAAGCAGCATACACCTATCAGGTGTGCCCAAGTGCCCTCATTAATTCACCGGCAAGTTTAGGCTGAACATGCAATAAACCAATCAGAAAGCCAGCTCTCATCACGTGTAAGAGGTAGGCGCACCAGCGGCGCAAGCACTGCAAGCATGACGGCGGATTTACAAGGAGGAAATAAAGAGAAAAGATTGACAAAGCGAGGAGACAGATCTCCTGGTTCGAGAAGTGAAAGCGTGAGAGCGCGCAATATATGGAGACACGTCTCCAAAGCAGCTTCATTTGTACATAGTTTATTTTACACCTGCAAAACTATTTCAATAAATGAACCACAAATGTCATGCAAATAAGTAACTGGTTAGTTATACACTAAAGCACCTTGAAATTGTGTTGTATTTTATAATTAGACAAAAAATTAGACACTAATATATGATCGTGAATTGTACATTTTGTATGTTACAGATCATAATTGTTTAATCCTTGTTTTTCTGGATCACAACAAACATGCAGACAAACAGCTGTCATGCTGACGATCTGACAGCCGTGATCACCTCCCGTGCGCACTTTACAGGTCTGTTTAGATTTATTAGGCTTTATACTCATAAATTACTTTGTTTTTCCTTATTAGTTAATTTAGCTTTAAAGAAACACACGCGCGCGCATGGCTATTTAACATTAATGAAAGGTGTTCTGTGATTCTGGAGACGTGTGTGCGCCTCAGCCAAACGCGAGACACACGCGCACGCTGTTAACATTAATATTTACACTTTATTGCTGATGGATAATATGTTCAAAGGGCACCTTAACAATCGACACTCCTGTGTAAAAAAAGACTGAACGTTAATCAAGGTGTTTTGTGATTGTGGAGCCGTTGCGCAGGTGACTTACACCCAGCGTAAGTGCCGTTTTTGCCATGTCTGCAAGATAGCAAACTCACTTGCGCCGGGTCTGATCCGCCGTGGGCGGGAGGTGTAAACATGAAGGCAAAACGAAGGCGTGGCCCGGCGCGTTTGCTATCTTGTGCTCGGCGCATTGGAGTAATTGCGCATTGCGCTTTAGACCAGCTAAAAGCTGGTCTAAAGCGCCCGGCGTGTTTGGCCGACACACACACACGTCTTCACAATTACAAAACACCTTGATTTTAGAGTGTGGATTAGTAAAGTGTCATTTAAACATATTTTCTATCAGCAATAAAGTGTAAATATTGAAGTTAAAGGCGTGCGTGTGTCTCGCATTTGGCTGAGGCGCACACACGTCTCCACAATCACAGAACACCTTTCATAAGTGTTAAACAGCCGTGCGCGAGTGTGTCTTGTAAGATAAACTCACTAATAAGGAAAAAGAAATTATTTATAATTATAAAGCCTAATAAGTCTAAACAGACCTGTAAAGTGTGCACGGGATCACAGCTGTCAGATCATCTTTATCAGATGAGTCAGCATGACAGCTGTTTGTGTCTGCCTGTTTGTTGTGATCCAGAAAAACAAGGATTAAACACTTATGATCTGTAACATACAAGATACAATATTTGACCGCACAGTCCTGCCCAACCCGGAGAGAAAAGGGTATGTGTGCTTTAAACGGAGCTGGTTGGATATATCAGTGCGTAATTTTGCGCACTTCAGGTGCAGGTGGGAGGTAATGATTAATTATAAAATACAACACAATTTCAAGGTGCTTCAATGTAAAACATGACCAGTCTGCATGACATTTGCGGTTCATTTATTGTAATGGTTTTTGCAGGTGTTGATGTAAAATAAACTATTTACACATGTAGCTGCTTTGGAGACGTGTCTCCATATATTGCGCGCTCTCGCGCTTCCACTTCTCGAACCAGAAGATCTGTCTCCTCGCTTTGAAAATCTTTTCTCTTTGTTTCCTCCTTATGAATCCGCCGTCATGCTTGCGCCGCCGGCGCACCTACCTCTTACAGGCGATGAGAGCTGACTTTCTGATTGGTTTATTGCTTGTTCGGCCTAAACTCGCTGGTGAATTAATGAGGGCACTTGGGCACACCTGATAGGTGTATGCTGCTTTGCGCTGGTGGCGCAGTGGGCGGGGCAGGGCAAAATATCACTCGTACTCTTGGGAGGAGACAGCAAATGAGGATTTGGACACACCTTGAATAAATTAAATCCATTGCGCTTCAGACCGGCGTAAGATAGGGCTCTAAGGCCCAAGTGGTTTTTACTCCAGTGCGCCCAGCACAAGATAGCAAACGCGCCGGGCCACGCCTTCGTTTTGCCTTCATGTTTAGACCTCCCGCCCACGGCGGATCAGACCCGGCGCAAGTGAGTTTGCTATCTTGCAGACATGGCAAAAACGGCACTTGCGCTGGGTGTAAGATAGCAAAGTCACTTGCGCTGGCGGCGCAAAGGCATTGCGCCAGGTGTAAGATAGGGCCCATAATCCTTCCACCTAGTCCTCGGTCTGCGTCGTGGCCTCCTCCCAGCGGGACATGCCTGGAACACCTCCCTAGGGATGCAACCAGGTGGCATCCTTACAAGATGCCCAAACCACCTCAACTGGCTCCTTTCTATGCAAAGGACCAGCAGCTCTACTCCAAGTCCCTCATGGACGACTAAGCTTCTCACCTTATCCCTAGGGGAGATGCCAGCCACCCTCCTGAGAAAACCCATTTCAGTCATGACCCACCCTTCATGACCACAGGTGAGAGCAGGAACGAAGACCGACTGCAAGACTGAGAGCTTCATCTGGCTAAGCTGTCTTTTCATCACAACAGTGCCCTAAAACGAACACAATACCGCTCCCGCTGCACTGATTCTCTGGCTCATCTCATGCTCTATTGTCCCCTCACTAAAGAACAAGACCCCAAGATACTTGAACTCCCTTACCTGGGGTAAGGACTCGTTCCCTACTCGCAGTAGATAATCCACCAGTTTCCTGCTGAGAACCATGGCCTCAGACTTAGAGGTGCTGATCCTCATCCCAGACACTTCACACTCGGATGTGAACCAATCTGAGCTGGAGGTCACAGACCAATGATGCCATTAGGACCATATCATCTACAAAAAGCAGTGATACAGTCCTCAGCTCACCGAACTGCAACTGCTCCCCTCCATGACTACGCCTCGAGATCCTGTCCATGAATATCACAAACAGGACTGGTGATAAGGTGCAGCCCTGACAGAGGACCATCCCTCACCAGGAAAAAGTCCAACTTACTACAGAGAACCTGGTCACAGCTTCCACTACGGGCGTACAGAAATTGGATGACCCTGAGCAGTGACCCCCTCACCCCATACTCCCACAGCACCTCCCACAATGTCTCCATAGGTCATATGCCTTCTCCAAATCCACAAAACACATGTAGGCTGGATGGGCATACTCCTAGGCCCCCTCCAGGATCCTTGCAAGAGTGAAAAGCTGGTCTGCTGTTCCACAACCGGGATGGAATCTGCATTGTTCCTCTTTGATCTGGGGTTCAACTATCAGCCTGACCCTCCTTTCCAGCACCTTAGAGTAAACTTTCCCAGGAAGGCTGAGTAATGTGATGCCTCTATAATTGGCACACACCCTCTGGTCCCCCTTTCTGAAAAGGGGAACCACCACCCTGGTCTGCCACTCCTCAGGCACTGCCCCAGACTTCCACACAATGTTGAAGAGACGTGTCAGTGGTACAGCGTCTGTTGGTACAACAACTAATGTTAGCAGTCTAGAATGTACTGAGACTACTTTTTAACAGCCCCATTTCACACTGGCACCTTTTAGCCCATTGTTTAGTTGATTTTCAAGGGATAACCTTGCTTGCTGGCCCTGCAAATCTGAGTTTGTGAGGATTTATCCCTTGAAAATGTGCTAAACCAGGACTAACAAATTTAGCATAGTTAAGGAGAGCCCTGGGCTAAGAATATTCAGTGTGAAAAGCCTTTAAAATGGTAATATAGTTGTGTCTTTCTGCCTGTATGAACAGGAGGAATCATCACAGCAGGAAAAACTTTTTTCCATATGTGAATCATTCTCTAAAGAAAACCAGTTGTTCAGTTTCCATTTTACAAATCCTTTTCCTGCCATGAGCAGGAATAAGAGAATGCTGTAATGATTTTCTTATGTGCATGTAAATGTGACTGATGGGAACTATAAATCTAAATGTCATCATCTCCATTCAAACTCAAAAGTAATACGAACATTTAAAATACATTCCAACAGATTAAATGTGTGCTGGAGAATGTGGTGTGTGTTTGTGTGTGTGTGTGTGCGCGCGTGCGTGTGTGAGAGAGAGAGCCTGTGTGTTTGGATTGAACAGGAAAAAAGCTGTGATGGATCTCCTAATTGAACAGAGGTGCTCAGACTCTCAGCTCCAGACACAGTGTTGGTTATGCAAATATGTTCTCTCAGTGATTTTCAGCTTTCATTACCTGTCTGGCTGCACTCACAAACCTGCGTCATAAGTCTGGTAGTGGAGGTAGAAGTGGGACAGCTTGATGAGGTCAGGCCTCACTCTACACAGCAGAAAAACACAAGTTTACACAATAGCACATTCTGTTTGTTGTGTAACAGTCATTATACTTGACATGTAATATTTTTTTAATGGATTGTCTCCTGGTTGGATAGAGGGCATGATAACCAGAAGATTTTACCTTTTCCATTGCACTCCTCTCCTCCATAGACCCTTTCTCTTTTAGGAGGGGGACGGGGAGCTTTAGCACATTTCACATAGTGGTATCTTCATCACATTATCTGAAAGCTAGTCGTATTTGTGTAATAATATCATAATATGTAATAATAATAATGCTTAGTTTTGTCTTCTATGTTGTCGCAGCAGTTCTTGTGTTAATGATGTGCAAGTCATAAATCAGTCATTCAAAACTTGACACACTTTAGTGAATCAGGCAACATCATGTGTCACTGTCACTCCTATATTAAAGGATAACTTCGGTATTTTTCAACCTGGGCCCTATTTCCCCATGTGTATGTGTGTGTATGATTGATAGGTACAACTCGTTTTAAAATTGATTCAGTATTGAGGGAGGCGGATGCAGCCGGCAGCCGCGAAACGAGTTATAACGGTAGATATCGGGGCAAATTAGTCCGTAAAAGTTTGTGCATTAAAAGTGCTTTTTTTCGCCACAGTCCGGCTCAGATTGCCAGTGTAATCTCTGTCAACAGCATGCAAAGCGTCTCTCTTACCGTTCACTCTGTGAGGACATCTCGCGGGATCTTTGCTTGTTGAAGAATGTCTTCATTGAGTGAGTGGGACAGCTGTTTTCTTGAGGTGTGTTTGGTGAAGTGTTTTCAGGATTGGATGTCTTCTCTTCTTGGGCTGGCAGTAGTCATCTTGGGAAAAGTGTGCACTGCAGACCCGATGGTCTGCAAGGCGCAGTGTCTGGACAGGAGCGTTAGCATCCAATTGTAGCACAATTAGCCACAACTTCAGCATGTTGCTGTCCGACAAAGTCAGCCTATGAAAGCTCTACAGGGTGTTGCGTGACATCCTGTTCTTGCACTTCGGCGAAGCAAAAACACGAACCATTGTTTTTAATAGTTGCAGTAAAACTCTCAACTGAACTCCAGGACAGCTAACTCCGCTCTGACCGGCTCTCAGCATGACCCTGTTTTTTTCTGGCAACAAACAAGATCCCGTGAGATGTCGTCACACACAGCAAGCAGTAAGTGAAGATGCTGTTGACAGAGATTACACTGCCGATCTGAGCCGGACTGTGGCGAAAAAAAGCACGTTTAATGCACAAACTTTTACGGACAAATTTGCCCCGATATCTATCGTTATAACTCATTTGTAGCTGCCGGCTGCATCCGCCTCCCTCAATACTGAACCAATTTTAAAACGAGTTGTACCTATCAATCATACACACACATACACATGGGGAAATAGGGCCCAGGTTGAAAAATACCGAAGTTATCCTTTAACAGTATTTGTGGAAATGTATCAAGTTAACTTACTTTGTACTTGGAGCTTGTTTCAACTCAGTACAGCTCTCCCAGCCTGGAGCTGACGGTCACAACGCCCCTTAAATGACTTATTTCATTATCATAATTTGATCCCTTCAGTTTAATAATATTTGGGAAGTCAAGAAGAGCCATATGATTAAAATTATTTAGTTTCCCACCTCCCATCTCTTGGTGACAAGATTGATGCAAAATTTTAACCACCAAGTATCATGGTTTGGGGTTTTGTTGGTCATTTCCTCTTTTATTTTATAGTTCTTTCCTTCCCTCTTGTATCTGTCATTTTGACTTCCTGCCTTTGTTGCCTGTTTGTCAGGTCTTGTTGTGTTTCCCTGTGGATTTTACCTTGTGCTTTTTTACCTCTGAGTTTTTAGATTATTGCTTCTTCTGGACTTTTATGTCCCTGCCTCACCTTTTGGATTTGTCTGCCTTTGCTGGGTGCTCTGTAAGTTTGTGGCCATTGAATCTTTTGAACCACCAGCTCATATCCCAGTCTGCATTTTGGGTCCAATTCTCTGTTTTTCCTGTCCCCTTGGCTGACAACCTGTGACACCAAGAACTTGAGGGACATCACAGAAAAATGCATGCTGTGATTTGTTATCAAAAACCTTTGACATTTGGAGACTTGTGTAAGAATTGCTTTTTTTGGCTGGTGGAAGGACGAGCATTGACAGACAGGCGTATTAGATATTCTTTATGGCTTTGAAAGTTGTGCTTAGACCTGAATACAATTACCAGACTAGTGTTTCTGACTGAGAGAGGGCTGGGAGGATAATGTATTTTTCCTGTTGTTTTTGGTCTCTGCAAACACAACTGCTGACAAACTTGCTTAGTCCACCACTGTCAGAATGAATGTTTTTTTTTTTTATTATTATTATGTCACTGTACCTGGTCTACAAATATCACACAAGTATGGAATAATATTCAAATAGAATAGATTAAAGAAACAAATTTATACTGAATGCAAAATGCTGCATTCTTTTTTTTTTTTTTTACCCAAAACATAAAGTGGGCATGTCTGTAAAGCGGAGACTCCTGGGTATCCCAGAGAACTCATTTCATTCAGATATCTTGCAGTGAGAGGTCACAGACCCCTTTTGAAAATGGTCATGCTACTTTCAGTGCTGTGCAAGTTTACATTTAAAAAGAGCTAGCTCAAAGTTCGGTTCAGAGAGATTAAAATTAACTAGTTCATGTTCATAGTCCACATTTTAAAATTTTGAACTGAGGTCACAGTCCCAAAAATGAAATAGTTCATGATAAATTCTTCCAATTATTTATTTTTTTATTTTTTTATTTTTTTTTTCAGTTTAATTTGAAATAGAAATTCCTCCTACCAGGGTAACTGAAGTCTACATAATGAGGTTACACTAAATGGTGCACAACATTCATGTTTTTGTATTTATTTTATTTGTAAATGTAAAATTAATTTTAACTTGACTTCTGCTGTGAATGCAGATGATGCCTGACATCTAAAAGAATTTGAACCACATACAAAAAAAAGATTATTAGACACTACAGCAGTAGGGTGATTATTTTGAGTTGTATTTTTATTTAAGACACAGTGGGTTAATATGACTTATTTTTTCAATTCAACTGTAACAAAAAAATAATATTACAGTCTTGTCCTTATTGTTGAAAATATATCAGTTGTATTATTAATCGGTACACGTTTGTTTTTCATATCAAAAGATGACTTGTGTATTTCAAGTAGTTTGTGAGTTATGAAGGAAAGTTTTAAAAAGAATGTTACAATTGCCCCTGGTCTCCTCTATCCTAAAATATTGAGATAGTATTTCAAAATACTGAAGATTTTGAATATGACTCAACATCCTACAATAATGATTTGATATCATATATGTAAGTCATTTTGAGAAAGTTTCTCATAATTTTGAGATATTAATCTATTTTTGAAACACTAAATAGTTTCTTCCAAGACATTATTTCAACAAAGGTTGTAATTACAATGACTACTAATGACTTACAGAGTCTTCTTTTTCCCATCATATTGGCAGAAATGTCCTTCCATAATACAGATGTTTGGAGATGAGTGTATAACGTCTATCTATCTGTGTGTTTCTCACTGTTAACAGACTCCAGCCTGCAGTGTAGTTCATACACTTCACTGATAAACCACAGAATTACAGAGAAACATGAGGCTTCTTGATCAAAGAAAGTTTTTATATCACGTTGACACTTCTGTCCATATTCACAGTCTCTCTTTGCTGCGATCATACTTTTTTAAATCAGCTGACGATGTGAGTTCAGTTAACCGTTCACCAAAAATATGAGCATGTCCAAAGAACACTGCTCTTTTAGCACATTCATGCACCACACTGGCCAGTCTCTCACCAGAATTTAGCCTAATTTTGGAGTGTTATTCATCCCTCCCTACCTAGGGGGCTACCAATTCATGCTTCAGGTCATCTAATAGACCCTTTTACAGTTTGTTAACAATGAGCAAGCTCTGTGCACAGTTTTGTGGCAGAAGTATGGCAGATCACAATAGCTTGTCATTGGGTGCTGCAAACTCAAGCAGTTTTGATCATGTCCTCAGTCCGGTCAGTCCGTTTAATAGCTTGCAGCTATAGATGCTGCCAATTGCTATGAAACATTTGTGATTCTGTCAGATATCTGAACACTTAAGTCGACCAGTGGAATACTGATTCTGACGCATCATATACGCAACAACCAGGCATTTTGGTGATTTGGTGCTGGTAAAATGTTCAGTTCAACACTTGCAGCTTGATAACTCATCTGGATGACTGGGGAGACTGCTAACTTCTGTTGCCAATATGTGTGCAGCTTTTCGATGACGTTGGCTGTAAAACGGTCTAGCTGTAGCTTTAAATTGATCCTGCTGCAGCCTGTGAGAGACAGTAATGTTGGTTGAGGATGTAGACATCCCCGCAGAGTTGAAGAAGTTAATGTGAGAGAGCTGGCAAATACACAAGGTTGTACACAAGGAATTCAGACATTTAAGTTGTAAAAGTCAGCAGCCATCGTGGCAGATGGCCTTTATTGATTTATCCAGCAGACATATTCAGCCAGCATTTGGCACACAGTGAGCAATCATGCAGCAATACAATGTATTTTCCTCCAGACAGACATTATCACCTCTCTGTTCCAGTGGTACAGCCAGCAAACTAATGTATTGATCACATTATGGATCATTGTAATGAATAGTCTCTCAGGGACACTGCCCCAAGATCAGACAAATGGCAACAGTTAAAGTAATGATCAGTAACATTTTTACTCCATTTAAATAAATGTGCACTTGCTGCCTTATGTTTCCAATTGATTTAACAAACCTGATTTAACCTGTAGCCTTGGAACACAACCTGAATAGAATAATGTGTTTGTCCTTAAAAGAGAAGAACAATCAAGGCTTGTCAAATGTACCTAAAAATAGGAAACCCGCTACTGTTAAATACGCCTTGTGACTTAAAGACTCCAGTTAGATGTTCTGACAGCCCTGACAAATAAGGGAGTCCCACTGGGAGGGTTCCAGTGGTCCCTGTTGAGTTAACGCCTCAGTATGTTTCCAACAAAGTGCCTGTCAATTCCTGAAACCCTCTTTCTGACAGAAAACTCCAAAACAAACAATCAGATGACACAAGACTGTGTGCTCTTACCCCCATGATTTATTATTCATCATGTCAAGACTACAAAAGCAGCACAGAAGCAGTCTGACTAAGAGATAAGAAACTATTTTAATGAAAGAATTAACAAAAACATGAAACAGATGATAATAGATTACAACACAGTCTCACTGCAGTTTGTGAAATATCAACAAAATTTAGAGATATTGTACAGCAATAATCGAAGCTTGTTAAGCGCAGTTTCAGGAGCAGGAAAACACACCAATCACAGCCCTCCAGTCTCATATATAAGCATTCCTAACCCTCCCCCTCAGGCTCTAGCTCCTGCATTCGACTTCGAATCAGAGACGCAACCACAGAGAAACCGAAACTCGAAACAAAAAAAAAAAAAAAAAAAAAAAAAAAAACTCACCGAGATAATGGATCTATTGTCCTTATCTCCCTCCGACGAAGACTTCTTCGGAGACCACCAATACCACCGACACGGAGGTCCGCTGGAGCCACAAAGACCACCTGACGAGGCCGTAACATCTCCCGTGATCTCCGTGCCCGAGACCCCTTCATCCGTGCTCCGAGCTCGGCAGAGGAAGAAGGGGTCCTCAGCAAGCTCCGTGCCATCCACGATCCACATCCCTCCTGGTTCCTCCCTCCTCAATCTGCAGAACTATAACTCCTCCGAAGACTCCTCCACACCTCCCGGCACACCACCTCCACCAGCCAAAAGAGGTTGAGGCAGGCCTGCTTCGAGGGGGTTTTCCAGCAGGCACCGCGGTCATTCTTCCCCATCACCTGCGAGGACGACGGCCGCCCGCCGCCATCAGGATCCCGGCGTCTCCACTCGCAGACGGTCGCGGCGTCACCTCGCTCCGGCGAATTCCCCCACCAGCCAACCCTCCTCCAGGATCTCCGACTGGACGGTAGCCGCCCTCCGGAAGGCACTGAAGGACAGGCGAGTACAATTTCACCGTTCTGATAATAAAGTTAAACTTTTCAATAAACTCACGAGTGTCTGTTACCCTAGCCCGGCTGCCCGCTCCGGTGCACTTCCGCATGACGTCACGACGCACGGCGTCACGACGCACGACGCATCCAGCCGTACCCAGACGGCCCACCGGAACCGGAAGAGGGCTTCCACACGCCAAAATAAAAGCCCTCCTCTAACCTCTCTTTCCCACAGGCACCGAGACAGTGTACCTGCTGTCTCCAAGCATAATAACCCGCAGCCAAACCCTCAGTCCGTGTTTTCTGGGGTGCATGATGCAGCTGCCTACAATTATCTCCAGCAGGTTTCCCAAGCAGCCGGCTTAGGGGAATCTGGCACCGGGATGCCAGGTCCCCCGACCTCTTCCTCTTACCCTGTCCAACCGTCTACTCCAACTGCTTTCTCTTTTTCCCAGTCTCACCTTTTCTCTGCAGCAGTTCCACACAGCACCGGGATGCCTGATAACTCTGCCTTTCCGCCTAACCTAATCTCCCCCGCCAGGGCGCCTGGTACCGGGTTACCACGCCCCGTAGCCCCTCCCCCGTACCCGCCCCAACCTTTCGTTCCAGTTGAGGCTACTGACACCGGGATGCCAGCTCAACAGACACACCTCACATCTTCGTCCCAGCGTATACAAGCAGCAGATCCACGTGGCACCGGGATGCCCGAAATCTCTGCCGGCCAAAACCAACCACTTTACGGGGTATCAGGCACCGGGATGCCCGCACCCCCCGCAGCTCCTCCACTAGCACACTGGCCATCCGCCTTGGCCGGAGCCTACGGCACCGGGCTGCCAGGGCCCCAGGCTGCTCACTTCCACTCACAGCATCTTCCACCACACGTCGTCCCTAACACTGAATTGCATGTCCGTCCCACACTACCACTCTCCCAACCGTCCCTTCAGGCTAACGCTAACTTCACTCTATCCACAGCTACGCCGGCGGTGCGTCACCCCACTTCTCTCGTTTCCCGTCCCTCTCCTGTTCCCACCAACATCCGCAAGCAGATACTAGACGGTAATTACATTGATTTAGCTCTTCTACTCCTTCCTTCCCTCCACCAACCTCCCGTGGACAGGGATTTTGATGACACAGACAGGTGCCCCCATTTCAGGAAGCAGACAACCCCCCGCTCCAGGGTTCTTAATCCCACTGAGTTTGCTTATGCCTTTTCCCTCTATAGGGATGTCCTTGGTACCCAGTTCCCTGCCCGTCATCAGGAACTGGATGACTACATGTCCATCATACTCAACTTGGCACTCCGTTTCAGTGGTCCCGGCTTCTACCAATATCACATTACATTTCGCTTCTGAAGCCGCAGCTCGCTTGCACCAGTTTAATGAGGGCACCTACTGGGGCACCCTCGACACCGAGACTTATTGTCGCATCTTTGCTGCGCGTCCTGCCCAACTTTGCACCTTGTGTGGCGCACCTTCCCATCCAGCATCTTCATGCTCCGTCCCCATGAAGTCCACCCAACCACGCACCTCCTACAGAACCCCCGGCCCCCCCCCCCTTGCCCTCCCCCGTGGCATCGACCGCCCCTCCAGCCACTCTGGTGCCCAAACCAGCTCCCTCTGGCTCCAATTTTTCCCCCAACCCCAGCGGCGTGGATAAAAGGGGACGGCCCATCTTGCACCAAGGTGGCCGTACCATCTGCAACAACTTCAATGACACGGGCTGCCAGATGTCCCAATGCCGCTACCTCCACGTCTGCTCCTTCTGCGGCGGCCACGCCCGACCTGCATGCCCACATAATCCTACGTCCCAGAAGTTAGGTAAGCACCCCTCTACTCCTGTCAATGTTTCTGCACTAAGGGCCGCACTCCGTAACCACCCCGATCCGACCTTTGTAGAGTTCCTCACCACCGGCTTCACAGAGGGCTTCCACCCCGGCATCGCAGTGGAGCCATCCGTCTCGTTCACCTGTAAGAACTTACGGTCAGCCATTAACGATCCCGATTCCGTCGACCGTTTACTCACTGCTGAAGTTGAACAAGGCTTCATGATCGGCCCCTTTGCTCAACCCCCTTTCCCTATTTTCCGCATAAGCCCGCTCGGCATTGCCACCAGAAAATACTCAGGAAAGAAGAGGATCATCATTGACCTTTCAGCACCGCACGGTAGCACAGTTCCCAGCATAAACAGTCTCATCCCAAGCTATTCCCTCCACTATGCCTCCATTAACCACGCCATTTCCCTCATCAAACGCGCTGGCAAAGGATCATGGCTCTCAAAAGCCGACATCGTCAGCGCGTTCAAGGTGCTCCCCATCCACCCAGACTTCTGGTGGCTCTTTGGCGTTTGCTGGCGAGGTAGCTTCTACTTCGCCGTGAGACTTACCTTTGGTTGCAAAAGCAGTCCAAAGCTGTTTGACACCTTGTCAGAAGCCCTCTGCTGGATATTGTCCAACAACCACGGCATCCCGTTCCTCGTCCATCTTCTGGACGATTTCCTCCTCATCACCCCTCCCTCCTCACCACCCGCATCAGGTCTGGCCACTCTAACGTCAGTGTTTTCCGACCTCGGCGTTCCTCTGTCAGAGGAGAAAACCGAAGGTCTGGCCACCTCCCTTGAGTTCCTGGGAGTCACCCTCGACACTGTCCTGTTCCAAGCATCTCTTCCCATCGAGAAGCTCAATCGAATATGCCTCATCATCTCCAACTTTCTCCAGGCCCCTTCTTGCACCAAGCGTCAACTACTCTCCCTCCTCGGCCACCTCAACTTCGCTTTGCGCATCATTCCCCAAGGTCGTGCATTCATCTCCCACTTGTTGTCCATTGCTTCTTCCGTCCCGTCACTGCTCTCTGCCATCTCCCTGAACCATTCCTGCCGTGCCGAGCTTCGCTTATGGCTGCATCTCCTGGCAAACTGGAATGGCATCTCCTTCTTTTACGAAGACCAGCTGACCAACTCCCTCGACATCCAGCTGTACACCGATGCAGCTCCTTCTGCCGGTTTTGGGGGTTTCTATAACGGGAGATGGTTCGCCTCAGAGTGGCCCCCAGAGCTCGCAAATCAATGCCTAGTAGCCTCCTCTGCACTCTTCGAAATCTATCCCGTAGTAGTGGCAGCTATCCTCTGGGGACACGAATGGTCCCGTAAGTCCATCCTCATCCACTCCGATAACCTCGCAGTGGTCAACGCCATCAACAAAGGTCGCTCCGACTCCCCTTCCATCATGCCATTCATGCGCCGTCTCACCTGGCACTCCGTCACACCACCAATACATACTCCGCGCAGCCTACGTTCCCGGTAAAACCAATGCCATAGCTGACTCTCTCTCTCGCTTTCTGTTCCAGAAATTCAGAAGCTTGGCTCCACACGCCGACACCCTCCCGACTCCTGTTCCTCCATATTCAGCACTAACCTTCAATCTGTAAACCCATCCCTAGTGCCCCTGATCATCGATTCACAAATTCACATCTTAAATAGCTTATCATCCTCAACCTTGTCTTCTTACTGGACCGCATGGAATCATTTCCACAACTTCCACGATCACCATAACATTCCATTTCCATCATTCGATCTTACTACCGTTGTCTGCTTTATCAACCATGCCCATTCATTTCTAAACATTAGAACTCACACGATCAAATCATACCTCAGTGGCATCAGCTTTTTCTCCAAGCTAATCGCCGGTTACCCCAGCCCAGCCTTCAGCCATCCTCAAGTAACATCTCTTTTCAAAGGCCTCCTCCGACAAGAACCAGCCAAAACCCCTCGCCGTCTTCCACTTACCACTGATTTACTTTCCATCTGTATCAGCAATCTTCGCTCCGGTTATAATACTCCCCACGTCGCTCTCACACTCGAAGCGATGTTCATACTAGCCTTTTTCGGCTTCCTGAGATGTTCAGAATTCACCCCATCCTCATTAAACTTAGATCCGTTCCGCCATGCATGCATCTCCGACCTATCCCGATATTCCGACGACATCATGGTATTCTACCTCAAGAAATCAAAAACCAACCAATCAGGCCACCCTACTCCGATATTCTATTTCAAAAACCTGTCCCCTCTGGACCCGTTCCGCACTCTCTCAAACTACCTAAACTACAGGAAATCCAATAGCTCATCGCTCTCCTACCCCCTCTTCCTCTCCGAGTCCGGCCAAGTCGCCACCCGTTTCTGGTTCCACTATCACCTGCGCCAAATACTCACGCAATCCGGCATATCTCCCACCCACTACTCAGGCCATTCATTTCGTATAGGCGCTGCCACCTCAGCTTCCCGCAACGGCATACCAGAGCACCTAATCCAAATTATGGGCCGATGGACCTCGTCAACTTATCATCGCTATATACGTTCAGACCTTAGCGATCTCAGAGCCGCACAAGCACTCCTTCATTAACTGGAGGTTTTTGGGGGTTCATTGATGCCCGGGCGCCACAACGGACCTCCAAACCTCCCCACACCGCATCCAATAAAATCCAATTCATGCCATTCATTTCCAACATTGTTAAATAAATCTTCCAAACTAGCTGATTGGTTGTGTGATCCTTGCTCGTGAATCGAAGCTTGTTAAGCGCAGTTTCAGGAGCAGGAAAACACACCAATCACAGCCCTCCAGTCTCATATATAAGCATTCCTAACCCTCCCCCTCAGGCTCTAGCTCCTGCATTCGCATCCCCTCCCTCCCACCCTCTCTGTTTTCTCTCTCCTCTCTCCTCTAGGACATTAGGGGTTCATTGATGCCCGGGCGCCACAACGGACCTCCAAACCTCCCCCCACCGCATCCAATAAAATCCAATTCATGCCATTCATTTCCAACATTGTTAAATAAATCTTCCAAACTAGCTGATTGGTTGTGTGATCCTTGCTCGTGAAAAATGTGTTCTGAGAGCTCAGAGCAGAGAAATGTGTTATTAACCACCCAGACAAATTTGAATGATTAAAATTTTTAAGAGAGTTTTCTCTGCTCTGAGACACTGGGGGTGTGTCCACTCAATTGTGTGTCAGTGTCAAACACCACTACGCCCTGAAAACCACCTGAAACATGGACTCTCTGTCTAACAGCTTTATTGGACATGTCCAGACATGTTTGAGTCACCAGAACCAGAGGACAGTGACAGGATGTTTTTTTCCCTCAGTGTTGGGTTGTTGGAACTAATGTGAGCTGAAGTGAACTGCTGAGCTGATTTGGACTGAGAGAGTCATTGATGGTGTGTTTGTGACTGACCGTTGGGGAGGATGAGGGGAGGAGGAAGTGGTGTTGTTCTGTGTGTTGTGTCATGGGGCTTATATAGTGTTGGGGGACCATGGCTCCTGCAGGTCACCAAGCCATGCTTCAGGTCCGCCCAAAAAAAAACCCCCTCCACATTTCAGTACTACATAGCTCTCAGTCTTTTCACATGTTTACAACAAATATTTTCTACCATGTATAATGTGTTCGGAAGAAAAATTCCCAATTTCCTGAACACAGACTTTAAGCAATTTTAGAATCTTGTACATGTACAGAATTTTCTTCTTTTTTTTTTTTTCATGACACTCAGCCTGACTTTCAAACCAATGTATTATCCACCATGTTCTTATTCAATGGTAAAGTTAGAAATAATAAATATTATGGATGTTCCTAACTAATTTCCTTGCTGACTAAACGCAAATGTTAATTTAGACTAGTTGACTAGACTAACAGTAAGAAAAACTCAGAGAGCAGTTAATATTGAGCACAGTTGATGAATTGATTATGTTAAACACTGTCCAAAAATCACTGTGTGTATTAAGAGCCATTTGAAGCCGTTAATCACAGTCTACGGTCAGCAAATTGTATTTTAAATGCTGCTGAAATGTGTGACACTGCGCTGTGCAATGTGAACATTGAATATTAACCTACAAAACATGACAACAACTCATTAATTGCTTCCTTCACCCTTTTGGGATTCAAACCGTATCACAATGTCTGCAGATAAATGACATCATTCACCTGGAGCTGACGTGAGCTGCTACACAGTTTGGCTAACGTTAGCAGAGCTAGAAGCAGCAGCCCGCAGGTTAATGTCCATGTCTGTGCTGAACATGGCTATTGGTATATAACCAATCATTTGGAGCAATGATTCTGGCTCAGTCTACATTCAACCTTATTTTAATTTTCTAGATGAAAACACTGCCAAACCACACTGTTTACAAGCTGTTGTCTGTCCTTCTTTGCTGATAATAACATTTGTGCTGGGCCATAGGGGCATTCATGCTGGGGAGAGGGGCTGCTGTCTGATGGGGCGGCAGCCCCAACTAGTGTCAGACGGCTGTGTAACACCTTAGAGGCAACAGTTACTGGCATTGTGCATGAATAAAATACTGATAAATAGGTAGTGAGTTTAACTGACTAGTATATCTGGTGCCAACTATGCAGTGTCTTTTGTTTTCTTGTCTTGGCTAGTATTAGGCACCAAAACTTTTTTAAGTTCAGGAAAAGATCATGCTTTGTGTTAAAATAACATAAATAAAGATAGACAACACATCTCCACTTCCTCCCACTGTGCAAAACTGAGGCCAAAATATCCAGGAGCGCTCACATCTTGTGTTGGTGATGTCATTTGGAGCCAGAGTCTGAGCAGTTGTGATCAGCATTAGTGCTGCATTTTCGAGTTCCCACCTACACAGCTGGCGAGCAGAGTTCAGCTGTCAATCATGACATGAAACCCTCTTTTATGGCATCAAAACAATGCAACTTTCACTTAAAGATTCAAAGTAATTATAATGTCTGTTGTGGTGATAATACTGACAATAATTGTAATAATAATCACTGAAACAGTAGTAATGCTTACACCAATAATACTGACACCACTACCATTACTACCACCAATAACAATAATAAAACTGATAGTTGAAATCATGGATGTTGAACAGACAAATGAACACTTGAACAAACGTCAGCATGATAAGAACCACCTAAAATGACAGAAACCATCTTTGGGAAACATTTATTTGACATATACTTTTAGTATTTTTCCAATCTATTAAAATGGAGGGCATGAGGTTAATAATATACTGCAGAATGTTATAGTTATGAGAATTCACAAATCACAAATAATTCACAGATCACAAATAGCAAAATAAAATATTTTAAAGGTCCGGTGTGTAAGATTTATGGTATATGTCAGAACTGGAATATAATATTCATCAGTATGCTTGCGTATAATCACCTGAAAATAAGAATTGTTGTGTTTTTGTTACCTTAGGATGAGTGCTTTATATCTACAGAGGATGCGGCTCCTCTTCCATGGAGGCCACCATGTTGCACCACTGTGTTTTTTACAGTAGCCCAGAAGGGACAAACTAAACACTGACTCTGATATGGATTTTACCATTTATCACAAGTTTCACAGCCACCGGAGGTTCTCCTATATGTGTGGAAGGGGAGATGGAGACGAGATGTTTGCAATCTGTCAGCCTACTGCTAGATGCCACTAAATCTTACAAACTGGTCCTTTAACATATAGGGTTGTATATAACTTATATGGACATACTATACAGTATCAATACTATAAAATGGTGCAAAATATATACAAAAACATATATATCCATTTATCTATATTATATTCTCTTTTTAAATGATTAATTTGTGATTGAATACATTTAATGGAAATACAGTGCAGAAAACATTAATTGAGAGACAGATGGGTGAACGTATATAAATGGAATAACATAATGCCATTTTTGATCATTTTTTGATTCCATATGAAAATTTAAAGACTAAGGAGGTGTAAGGATCGGAATAGCAAGAATAATATTTTAATTTAGTCATTTTAATTTATTTGGCTTAATTAATCCACCCTTTAAATACAATTTAAAGTTGAATTAATCAAGTTTTAACTGCCAATTTATTAACTGTGAAATTAAGGAATCTAAAGTGAAACAGTGAAAATTCTCATCAGTAGTAAGGAAACTGGTAGCAGAAAGCCAGCTGCCGCTGCTGCTTCTCCAGAGACAAGGCGTGCGATGGAAGTCAGCATCCAAACAAGACTTGATCCAACCTAAAGCTCTGTGTGCAGCAGATAAAGATTGTGGGGTTTGTGGGGTGCTGATGCTCAGACAGAAAGCTCTCTGCCTCACAACACTTCTCCCCCATGCATTCAGGAGATAAATTAAGGGTTTAGAAGGAGCCTGATTGGAGACTCTTGAGATAGCTGTCAGCGTTTTGGAGCTAATCCTCCTCTAAAACTAGCAGCAGACACATCAATGAGCGTTCAGTAGGAAAGAAAAACATCAGTTAATCAATAGTGATCTGTGTTTTTCATCTTACTGTGGAAGAATTTATGATGGTCGATGACTGTAAATCACAGCCAGCTCAGCCAGTGTATTGATATTTGGATTGGATTCAGTTCCTGTCTTCTGTCTTCATCACTGCATTAACTGCACGCTCACTTAGCTTTCATCTGGGTGCTTAATTTTGAACCAATCTGTTAATTAGTGAAAATCTAATCATCATTTTGGGTGAGAAATGGTCATTTGAGTAGATTCTGAATGACTATTTACAACATGCAATGTGCTCCAAAGTATTTAAATAAGTTCAATTATATGAAATAGTCTTGCTTGATAAGGAAAGACGAAGACATGAGCCAGTGCTCCTCAACATTTTCCAGTCACGACTCCCCAGAATAATTAGGTTCATGACCCCCCCCACCCACCTAAGACTGGGATTCCACACAGCAGTCACAAGTCACACAGGAAGATCACTGCTTCACCCACAGACAGAACATCAATTTTGGTTTTAATTAGTGTTTTTAGCAGTGGCAGCTGGTCAATAGAGGGCGCTAGAGTGTCACCCCACCTCTCCCCACAGCCTAGAACTTCAAGAAAGAAGACGTAATTACTTTGAAATATATACTGTATATTTATTAAATGAGCATGAACAATATTGTGTAGTTAGTGAGTAAAATGTGTCATGTACTATAAAATGTGTTGTTAAAAATGTTTTAAGTTGTCTAAAGTTACAAGTAGGTCATGTGTTTCTAGTTTGGGGTGCAATTTTTTCACCCATTGACTCTCGCTACAAGTTGTACAAGTTGTACATGCGCAGTTTGATCCTCTAAATACAAGAGACAGGAGCTTGGTGGGGCGCACATTACCTGCACCCTCAGCATTCATCTGAATGATACTGATTTCCATACAACCAGCCTCTGGGTGGCAGCAGAGAGTGATTGGCTCGATCTACATTTGACAATTATTACAGCAGAGTGAGATGCGTTGATAGCTGGAGGGGTTTAGTGCATCAGCTGCTAGAGTGGAAACGTAAAAACACAGTTAAGGCACTAAAATAAGATGAGGAGAAAACATTCTAAGTTGCATTGCAGCCAGGACCGTTTCTAGCTTTTGGGGAGTGTGAATGCAAGCAAGTGACCATGACCTGTCGAGGGAAAATGTGGGTGGTACAGGAAGTGCCGCACATGGAAATTAGCTGGTTTGTAGTTTTTAGGGGAACCACACACACACACACATTTGCTATTGGTTGAGGGTGCAACTACATCAGTCAAAGTTTACCAATGTTGAATTCCATAAAACTGGAAATAGAATTGTTCACTCCTTCACTCATATGGAAGTGACTATTTGCTAACGTTATTTTGCAAATGTGTGACTGTGCACTTATGGTCTCTTTTAACTTTTCACACAACTACTGAACTTCATTGGTGTCACTTGATACACTGAAGACACACAAGACAGACAGAACACACAACTGGATGCAACACTGTGCAGGTCTTTGAGGAGAGACTGTCCTGGCATTGAGACTAAAAGTTACAGTTCTTGTAGAGATATCAGCGAGGCAGTGCAGCTAGCAGGAGGCCTGACAGGGAGGACAAAGATAGAACCTAACCTCATCAGTGTTACTAATCTGGGAAATGAGGGCTGACACCCAACGTATTCTGCAACACCAGCATCAGCAGGTCAGCAAAAACATCCCCCATCTTCTCCTCTCTCCCTGAGTTTCCTGTCATGTCTGCTGTCTCTGTAGTAATTCAATTTTATTTTATTTTTACAGCACCCATTCATAACAGTTATCTCAGGGCACTTTTCAAATTGACCATAATCTTTATAAACCCAATTGTTCCTAAAGTGAGCAAGCACTGAGGCAACTGTGTCAAGGAAAAACTTGCTTTTAACAGGCAGAAACCTCCAGCAGATCCAAGCACAAAATGCACAAAAAAAATATATAAAAGAAAAACAACACCTCCAAGTGTGGCTCTTTTCTAGAAGTGGAAGTAACAGGAAAAGGGAAGAAGGAATGGGAAGTACAAATACTTTTCTGCACTTGAGTAGATTTTTCAGGTATTTGTACTTTTTACTTTACTTTTTACTTTTTACTTTTACTCTCTAGGCTGTTAGTCCTCTGCAGCGGCCGCTTGTTCGACTCCCGCATGCGGCCCTTTGCTGCATGTTGTCCCCTCTCTCTCTCTGTCCCGTTTCCTGTCTACTCTCTGGCTGTCCTGTCCAATAAAGGCAAAAATGCCAAAAAAATAACTAAAAAAAAAAAAAAGATGTAACAAGAGAAAAATGATGCAACAATCCATAAGACGAAAATGTCTTAAAGGCATAACAAGACAAAAATAACATAATAATATGAAACAACATAACAAGATGTAACAAGATGGAAATAATGTAACAGGACAAAAACTATGTGAATGATACAACAAGATGAAAATGGCATAAAAGACATAAGACAAAAACAAGAAGAAATACATAACAGGATGTAACAAGGTGAAAACGATGAAAAGATGCAACAGGACAAAAACAACATAAAATATTCAATAAGATTAAAATAACAAAACAGACAAAAACAAGATAAAACACACAACAGTACATAACAAGACGAAAATGACATAAGAGACGTAACAAGCCAAAAACAGTGTAAAAGATGTAACAAGACAAAACAGAATGAAAGACTTGGCATAGAAAAGTCAAGTTCAGTTGTCTTTGCACAGAAACAGTCAGTAGAAATGTCCTTCAGAGGACGACTTTTCACTTTTATACTTTGAGTACATTTCAGTCTGTACTTTTTCTCTCTTGCTGCAGTAAATAAGTTGAATCCATACTTCTACCAGTCTTTTTTTAAAATATCTGTACTTCTACTTGAGTACAGAATGCGTGTACTGTTGCCACCTCTGGTGTTTTGACCAACACAATGAGTGTTACGTCAAATGAACTGCAGATGCAGGTTTCAAAAGACGACTGACAGAGTGGAAGTCAGATCATCCTCCAGCTGGTTACACTGATAAACACTCATCCAGGGGCTTCATTTATAAAACAGACTTGTGATCAGTTTTGATCTTAAGGCCTTACACAGAAAATCCCACTAGTTATTTACAAAAGAAGTTTTTTTTTCTTCTTTTAAATAAAAAATTACTTTAATGTGAAAATGTTCTTATCTCTAAGCAAAGTCAACACACAACAGCATTAGCTTTATGCTAAGCTATGTGTTTGGCTTTGTTTGTCAACTCACTATTTAGTCTACCAAATATGTGCTGTCTGGCTCCAATCTCTTCTACCATTGTTGTGGTTGTGATCTTTCCATCAACACAATGCATATGATCGTGGCATAAGCACAGCATATGTGTGTGTGTGTGTATGTGTGTGTGTGTGTGTGTGTGTGCAGTGGGCATAGACAGGCAGCAGAGAGGAGGGAAAAAAGAGTGGTGGTGGTTGTGCTCAGAAAAGACAGGTGTTGGCGATCAGAGCAGAGTTTATAGCAGACAAGTTGTCTAGTGGCAGTAAATGTACAGTTTGCCCACAAATGAACACAGCAGATGTTCAAGAAGTTCTCATGTCTTGTCTCTCAGCTGCCAGGTGAAGAGAACAGAGAGTGTGTGGAGTTAAACCAGAGCAGAGTGAGCACCTGTCTGGCCCTGGAGCACAATCTGCCCTGCCTCTTAGTTACAAAATGTGAATAAAATATGTTTTCAGTGCCTTTCTAAACAGGCCACAAGTCTCACAGAATATTGAGCTGTGTGCATCCCCTGCTCCTTACCCAAAACACTCAGGGGCTGGAGTGCTCTGTCCCACAGATATGCAACTGAGCAGCAATGTATTTTATGCTGCATAATATCATCTTCTTCTTCTACTGCTGAATTCCGGCCATTCTCTTCTTCTTCAAGGGACAAATTTTTGTCAGATGATTCATCACAGCCTACTGCCTGGCAGTGAAAACAGCAAATGACAGAATATCTTGTCATTGGTGGGGAGAGAGTTAAAATGAAAGTGTTTCTGTTGTGTGAGACTTGAGAGTGAAAAACGCGTCTGACTCGAGACAGGCGGATAGAAGCTGCATAAGCATTTTCATACTCAGTATTTTTTATGTATTGAATGTAAGCACACCATCAGATCAAATATAAATCTAAGAACATTTACAAATGAGGCCAACATGTTCATTAGCAACTAAAGTGATGCACTCCTTCACATAACATCTTAACATGTGTGTAAGTGATGCTGAGATTGAAACTGACTGTTTGACTCATGTAGACATATGAGTGCATAACTTGTGCACATCAGAGATGTGTACATGCTGCAAAGGATACAGAACACCCTCGGGAGCTGCACGCACAGCTGTTGTGTTCATGTTGCTGGTACATGTTCACCAACATACAGCAGGAGGGATTGAGTGAAGGCTGCAGCGTGCATTCTGGAGTTGACTTAAGGCTGAACACTGAGGGGAAACAAATTAGCTTTCTTTCAGCTTTTGGAGGGATCACATGATGTATCTGGTCAATTTATATTATTAATTAATTCATTGAAATTGTGCACACTAGTGTTTAGCAAACCATTTTCACAGTTTATTACACTGTTATCTCAGTTTAGTAGAATCTTTCATCATATGACCCCCTCATGGCTCTAACAGACTCCATAAACATGTATTTTTTGTCCTCTTCAATTTGAATTCATAATTTGAATTTATTAGCTTGGATTACAGCTTTTGATTAGGACTCATCAGCCTGAAGGGTTATGCAGACACTGATAACAAATTATTTATAATTATCACAGATTTAACCTACTTAACGAGGCTAAAAATGAAGATCAATTCCTCAGAGAATTATTGAATCACATTAGGTTTGATCTTTGATTGGGTTAAATGGTGTTCACCTGTGAAGTGTGTCACAGTAAAAGGAGCAGTGCGTTGTTTTTTTGAGCTCTAATCGTCACCTTGGTGGCAGATCTGTGTTCTTTGTTTTGCAGCCGTTCTAAAGTGGCTGCCTGCTCTCTGCTGCCTGCTCCAATAAGCACTCATTAATCTTCCTTACAGCCTTCATTAAAGCTGCCATGGCTACACTCGCTCTCACACATCTCCTGCAATATTTACACTTAGCAAAATATATACTGGCTTTTGTGTATCTTATACATTATTTCTTTGTTCTCTGTGTGTGGTCTTATATAATGTAAGTCCATATTTAGATTGTTGGTTTTGGGGTATGTTTTATAGTTTCTTAGATGCCTATAAATACTTTGGTATTATTAGGCTTGGAGAGTTACAGATTACATGTAATGGGATGAGGTAATTAGGATACAAAAAAGGAAACTGTATCCCATTACAGTTACAAACAAATAAAACATAATCAGATAACAGTTACATATAGTATATATTAGCAGGATTACAATTTAATAGAATTTAGAATTTTTTTTCCACAAATAGAAATTTGTTGCATGGAAATCTACAAATTTATGCAGATAAATGCAGAGCCTCTTACAGAAAAATGGCAGATATTTAAATAATGCAGTCAAAAACACTACAATAAGGTAATTTATCCAACAAAGGTTTGGGCTGAAGCTACAGCTTGTAATGCACAACAACAAACAAAAAACAGGCAAACAAGGACAAGCAAGCAAAGAACAATACACTACCATGTGCAGTGTGCACACATTACAACACTTAAACACCACTCTAGTCTCACTGAAACCAGCTAATCTGACAGTTGCCAATTTATATTCTTTCACTAGGCGAAAATTTCACATTATCTTGTCTCAACATTTGATTAAAAGAAGCATTTTCAGATAACACAAACTGCTAACATTAGCTACACACACCAACCGATAGCTACACAGAACAACCCCTAACTTTAGCTATACAGACCAACTGCTAAAGTTAGCTACACAAACTGAACACCAACTTTAGCTACACAGATCAACCGCTAATGTTAGCTACATAGACTGACTGCCAACTTTAGCTACACGGCCCGACCGATAGCAACACAGACCAACCGGCAACTTTGGCTTCACAGACCCAATCGCGACTGTTTACTACACAGACCAACCACTAGCATTAGCTACACAGACCAACTGCTAATGTTAGCCACTAAGACCAATCACCAGCTTAAGCTACACAGACTAACTGCTAATGTTAGCCACACGACCAACCGCCAGCTTTAGTACACAGACTAACTGCTAATGTTACTACACAGACACCACCAACTTTAGCTACACAGACCAACCGCTAATGTTAGACACACAGACTGACCACCAACTTTTGCTACACAGACCAACCGCTAATGTTAGCTACACAGACCAACCACCAACTTTGGCTTCACAGACCAACTGCAACTGTTAGCTACACAGACTAACCACTGACATTAGCTACACAGACCAACTGGCTACGCACCCTAACCACTTATGTTAGCTATACAGACCAACTGCCAACTTCAACTACACAGATGCTAACTTTAGTTACACAGACTAACCAGTAACATTAGCTACACACACCAACCACCAACTTTAGCTACACCTACAACAACTAACATTACCCACACAGACCGACCACCAACTTTGACTACACAGACCAACCACTAATGTTAGCAACACAGATCATCCACTAACATTAGCTACACAGACCAAGGTTAGATGTAATCCTGAAGTAATCAGGTGATGTTACTTTAATATTCTGATACTTGGATTACATTACTGAGTACATTTTGTAACAGATAATTAGAAACTGTATTGGACTACATACAATACAAGTAACCCTCCTAACCCTGGGTTTTACATAATACAGTTTTGTTGAACTGAAGCTGACATTCTCTTGTATTTCATCTCATTCCTACTATAAAGAAGTCATTCTCTTCCCAAAAGGACACAATATGTTGACAGTTAAAGGCCAGATTTGTCAGATTTGCTGTGTTTATTCACAGCTCACACAGGCTGAATGAATCCTCTCTGTGACCCTTTTCCAGCTCCACCATCAGTTTATAATTACTCCTCAGTCCTCCCCCACTGGGGCCTGACCTCCATGAAAATGCTAAAAAATATGTTCTGATATGCACTGCTGCCCCCAGGGGATGAATCCTAATTTTTTGGTGACCCCTGATCTTTTCCACCAGCAGCAGCCACACAGCAAAATATCTACTACCATTAGCTGATTTTAACAACTGCAAAGGTCAGATTATAATGTTCATTCAGAGTTTGTGGCTGTCAACTCCTCAAAGGATAGTGTACATGAACAAATGCATGGTAGGTCAATGGGTTAATGTTGACAGATGTGTCAGACGTTTTCTTTACTTGTACCACTCAATAGAACAAAACACATTCACAGACTGCATTTTGTTCGCTCCATTACCCCTGTCATATTGGTACAGGGCAGCTGCCTCTCCTAATGCATGTGTGTCTATGGAGGCAGGAGGGATATTCCTAATTAAAGTCATCATAACTCACTGAATTTTTTCGACCAGTTATCATGCAGTTGCTTATTGCTTGTTACAAATGTCAGACATGTATTAATTATACAGGATATTCGGTTAAATTAAACTTGCTGGTTTTCATGCCAAAATACTTTATTTTGTAGATAGTAACTGTTATATCTGTTATTATTGAATTAAATTATTTTTCATGGGGTGGGGGTGGGGGTGGGGTGGGGGGTGGGGGGGGTGCACAAATGATATAAGGTCCTAATAATGGCCAAATCTCTAAGAATGGACTGGTCAGAAGTGTTCTAGTGTTGGTCACTCTTTGAATTGCCATGTGATTAATTGTGGGTTACTATTTTGTTGGCAAAGTCCAAAATTTTTTACACTTTTACAGTGCACCATGCATGCAGCATACAGGTTGCAACAATAGTATCAGCAAAGTAGAAGAACAACATAAACAACATGGATGTACAGTATTGAGTGAATAAAGTTACAGATTAATATAAAAGATACAGTTCATTATCATAACCAATGAACACAGCACTGACACCTTTCAAAATAAAGGTCTGAAACAGTGAACTTACACTATGTAATAAGGTTCTAAGTATTCTCACTTCTCTCACTGTATGTAAAATGGCTGTCATGATGTAGTTTTGTTTATAATTGTGGAAATAAATGAAGAATAAAGACAATTACAACAGAGACTGAATCTGAGAGTGTAAATGTTTTTTGTATGTTTGTATATGTGACAGTAAAGTTGACCTATACCTGCCATGAACACACTCCATCCCTCAGACACCATCCTGCTCCCCCAATTATTTCTTAGAGATGTAGGTTAATCCACCACTGAAAACAGTCCCCAACAAATGCAATATTTCCTCAAGTCAGGTCAGTTTTATTTATGTTGCTCAATATTATACATCACAAATTTGCCTCAAGAGGCTTTACAATTTGTAATGTATACAACACTCTCTATGCCTAAACACTCAATTTGGATAAAGAGCAAGTCCCCAAAAAACCTCTAAAACTGAAAAAACTTGATGAAACCTCAGGAGGAGCAACAGAAGAGGGAATCCTCTCCCGGGATGGACAGAAATGCAAAAGATGTAATGTACACTGAACTGAACTGTGGCCGTTTCACAACATTAACCATGTGTTAAAAAAGACTTTTTAGCAGCATCTCATGCAGCCGCTGAAGTGTACCTTGTGCTTCAGTGTGAGACACAGAGGGGCGGAGACAAAAGGTCGGTATGTGACAAGTTGGGATGAGAACAGGTTTGACCAACTACTTACATTGGCTACGCGAGCTAACCTCTCAATACGACTAGTACTGCCTCCCTCCCTCCAAAAATCAAAACTGATTTCAATCTAAATGGACAGGATTAAAACTTAAGAAAAGACAATTTCTTGGCGTACTCATCAGTGCATATCACACACCACTGACAACAAAATCAAAGTCCTAACTAGACAATATAAGAGTAATAAGACAAAAAAGACATGACAAGCCAAAAAAACTGACATGACGAAAAAGACATGAGAAGATGAAAAAGACATAACACAAAGATGTAATAAGAAGAAAGTGACCAAAAAGACATAATAAGACTAAAAAGACGTGACAAGAAGAAAAAAACATAACAAGACAAAAAAAATGTAACAAGACAAAAAACAAGGTAAAAGTCGTAACAAGGAAAAAGAAGTAACAAGATGCAAAAGATGTAATAAGATTTAAAAAAAAAACACAGCAAGTAAAGGGACATAAGACAAAAACAACGTAAAAGATGTAACAAGACAATGAAGACATAAAAAGACTAAAAAGGATGTAACATGACGAAAAAGATGCAACAAGACAAAAAATGACATAATAACACAAAACTTGACATAAAAGATCCAACAAGGCGAAAAACAAGATAAAAAACATGAGACAAAAGAGACATAACAAGACGAGACAATATAAAAGATGCAACTAGACACAAAACAACATAAGAGATGCAAGAAGGCAAAAAAAGCATAACAAGACAAAGACAAAAGACACAGCAAGACAAAACAGAGAGGGAGCCTTAAGCGTGGAGAAAAGGTGAGGTTCAGTTAGCTTTGCACATAAAGAGTCTCTAAAAATGCCCTTCAGATGACGACTTTACTTTTTTGAATCAGTGCTTGTGTATCTGTAAGTTGTATCTGTAGTTATACTACAGAATGTGTGTACTTTTGCCACCTCAGGATAAGGGGGGACTCCCAGTTGCCACTGGGTATTTTGTACACTGGGCAAGAGTAAGAAGTTCACTGAAGGTTTAGGTGAGAAATGATTTTTAAGTTTAGATTTAAAGGCTTCAACAGAGTCACAGTCTGATATCAGCAGGAAGGTTATTCCAGAGGAAGGTAACATGAAACAAAAAGACCATCACAATTTTGTTGTCAGAAGCACCTTAAAGTCTGGTCTTACATCTAAAGGAAGCCATTGAAGGGAAGCTAAGGTTGGTCTAATATGGTCAAAATTTCCAGCTTTAGTTAACATTCTAGCTGCAGTTTTCTGAACCATTTGAAGACTTTTGGTTCTCGCAAGGTGTTACAACAGTCAAGTCTGGTTAAAACAAAGGCAGATTTAGGGGCCCTGCATCAGCCAAGGACACAAAAGACCTATTTTTAGCTGTGTTGCGTAGGTGGAAAAAAGGCGGTCTTGGTGACTTATTTAATGTGCTGATCAAAAGAGACGGTAGGATCAAACATTACACAGAAAGTCTTGGCTGTCAGACGCTCAGAGATCACACAGTTGTCGAGGTTTACTGTTATTTGATCAAACCGGTGTCTGTGTCGAGCAGGGCCAGTGACCAGCACCTCAGCTTTATCTCAACATCGCAGCAGGAAATGATGTGACATCAGGTTTTATAGCAGACAAGCAGGACTCTAATTTAATGATATTGGTTTACTCCTCTTTGAACAATGTTTGGTAAAGACTACAGAGATAAGCTGTTGTAGGAAATTACTGTGCCTCTTTTAAAAATGAAATTATATATTTGCAAGGTCTTTGTAAAGATCAGGTCATCAGTTGAAACCAATGAGCTTGGAACTGAAAGACACAGACAAAGAGACAAGTCAGAAAGTATTAAGTTTTTTGCTTTTAGTGAAAAAGACCATGATGATGGAACACAACATTACCCTGCATGGTGCTACATTGGCTGATCAAACATGTACAAGTGCAAATTCCAGGCAGATTACTTTATAACATGTAACTCATGTAGTCAGTGTAAGTCACAAAAGGGCCCAACCTAGGGGAAATTACGATCGCAATGTTTTCCTGCTCTTTATTGGTCCTATAACCTTACTGCATCATATATTAAAAGTATGTCTTCATGGATATGGAATATACTTTTTTGAAGGTCAAAAGCAGAGTTTTTGGGAAAAATACTGCGTAAAGTAACAATAAATGTGTGTTCTGAGTTTGTCACACCACAGAAACGTGTTATTAACCACCAAGACAAATTTGAATGGATAAAATACTCTACATATATAAAATTAGGTCTCAAACTTGCGACCTGAAAACAATCAGAAACATGGACACTCTGTCCAGCAGCTTTAGTGGACATGTCCAGACATATCTGACCCACCAGAGCCAGAGGACGGTGACAGGATGCTATGTTTTTTTTTCTTCTATATTGGGTTGTTGGAACTGAAGTGAGCTGAAGTGAACTGCTGAGCTGATTTGGACTGAGAGAGTCACTGAAGGTACATTTGTATCTGATTGTAAGGGAGGGTGAGGGGAGGGTTTGTGGGGCTTATACAGTGTTGGTAGACCATGGCTCTGGCACATCACCGAGCCATGTTTCAGCTCCACCCAAATAATAGTGAACACAGAAATGGTAGTTTAACAGTCTAACTTCACAATTCAGCACTACATTCTCAGTGTTTTCACATGTTTTCATTTTCCTTTACATAGACTTAAATGTTACAAACCATGGTAGATAGTTGAGCAACTCTCTTGCTAAACAACATGGAAACTGCTCTGATCTGTGCATAAATTAGATCAGAAAGAACAGGACATAAATTTCAGTTAGATATCATGACAAACATGTTGCTATTCATGGCAACCTCTGGACTTAGAGATAGTTCACCCAAAAATGAAAATTCAGTCATTATCTACTCACCCTCATGCCGATTGAAGGTCAGGTTTATTTTGTTAAACTGCAAAACACTGCTAGAGTTTCACAGGTAAACAGTGTTGCAGAATCTCCCAAACAATGGAAGTGAATAGTGACCAGTTTTTCGAAAAAAACAACCAATACACAACAAAAAACCATATAATGCCTCTATACTGCTCGTCTGGTGCATGTGAATGTGGCTCCAAGCTAAGGATCTACAGTGAAGATTCAGGCTGATCCATTACTGATCATATTTCATTATGTTCCTCTCCTGCCCCTAACATGCCCCTATCAGTGTAGCCCCCTGAGTTTTTCTTAATGCAGAGCTGCTGAGGGTGAATGCCTGGTGAATCAGGATAAATAATATGAATTATATTATGTAGTACAGAAAATAGCCTTTTAATTCCAACATTCATCCTGAATTGCACCATAACCATAGATTGAAATTGGCTGGGGGGTACACATTATTTTCACATAACTGCATGGCTCAGCATTCCAAATGATTCCTCCTGCCTGGAGGGCTGCCTGCTTCAGCTGTTACAGGCCACAGCTTCTCTGACGTATACGATAACATTGATTTCCAAGGTTGACAGCATACCAACAGCATCAACAATTCCCAAGATCAGACCCAACAATGTTTTAATCTGTCTCTCAATACTGTCGGACTTCCCTGTCCTCCTCTTTTTTCTCTTAGCTCCGAGCCATGATTCCTGCAGAGGATGTGAATTTTAAAGAGCACTTAACAAATATATCATTAGATTTTTTTAAAAAATGCTTTGGAATTCCCTAGAACAGCTGGCCACTGTAGTTTTTTGAACATTTCACACAAACATGGGGAAATAGTGCATTTGTTGGGGACTATTTCAGTGGCGGATTAATCCACATTTGGTTTGACTCTATACAAGTATGCAACATCCTCAACTTTATCCTTTAATCATCTATTTTTAGGGGTTGAAGCAGCATTGCTTGCTGCAATCCCCTATTGATTTTTGTTTGTTTGTTTGTTTGTTTGTTTGTTTGTTTGTTTGTTTGTTTTTGTTTGTGTTAAGATTTTTTTTTTTTTTTTTTTTTTTTTTTTTTTTTTGGCTTTTGCCCCCATTTCTGATAGAGACTGCTGAAGACAGGACAGGAAAGGGGGCAGAGACAGAGGGGACGGCATGCAGCAAATGGGCCGCAGGCGGAAGTCGAACCAGTGGCTGCTGCAGAGGACCGACAGCCTCAGCACATGGAGCACACGCTCTACCAACCGAGCCATAGGAGCGCTCCACCCCTATTGTTTTGTTCTCATTATTCTTCCCTTTTGTTCTTATTTTTCTCCACTAAATGTTTTTGGTTAGCAAAAAAATGCACGAGGAAAACCAAAATTGGCAGGTGGGTAGCAAATTCCAAATTTTTCTGGCAAATAAAATGTCACTTACTGACCTCGAGGTGGTGCTATAACAACAAAGTTTAGTCAGAAAAGTTGAGTCAAAATTCTTAAACCATTTTAATTTTTGAATTCACCAGCCTCTTTTCTCAGTGGACTTCTTCTTTTAAAATGTCAACTTTAATGACTTTTTCTCAAATTTCTTAAAATGCTGTTTTCACAAACTTGTCTTAGCCCGTTGGGCCAATCATCCCAAAATGAATCTACAGACTTGCTCATCTAAAGTTATCAAAGGAATTTCAATACATCAATTTCTTTTGATTTTACAAGCTGTTCAGTTTGTTTGTTTGTTGTTTTTTTTTTTTGTCAAAATAGGTAATTTTCAAAAACTTGTTAGAACACATGAACGAGCTGACAGAGGTCTAGACCAGTCATTCCCCAAGACTGAGTCAGGACCCACAGGTGGGTCACAGGAGATTTTTTGGGGTGTCCCCAAACAAATAAAAGACTATGGTGGAAATTCTAAGATCTGCAGCACCTTTTCTTAAGTATTTAGATGAGTTTATTTTGTCTCATTTATTAATTAGGCTAAAATATCCGTTGTTTTCCTGAGTGGGCATAAAAGCAATGAGGTGGCCTGTTAACTCAGCCTAAATTAATTTATTTTTCATTCCAAAGTTCTAATATGTGTATATGTTTTCAATAAAGCATCAAGACTTGCTGTGGAGAGGTTTGTTTAATCAGTAACACAACATGAAGCATTGGGGTTGTTGCCATGGTTACCTGCAATTTACCTCACCAAGTGCAGTGATTCAGAACGGTGGTCAAACTGTTGACCAGAACGTGTTTGATGTGTTTTTTTCACTAATCACAATCCAATGTCTGTGGCACAAACAGTATCTATCTATCAATGTTATGTCAGAATGGCAGGGCAATTTAACCAGGGGTTTGGCCCCTGTGAGTGGTGGTCCTGTGTGAGGGGCCCTGATCACTAACCCTTGCTGTGCTGTATGAAGAGGGAGCGCTGTGTTCAGTGGGAATGACAGGGTGAGTGAAAACACTGGGTTTCTGCAGTGGCTTCTATTAGAGAAGGTCATCTCTTCAAGTGGAGCGCTACATCTCTCTCACAGCAACGCCACCATCATACATCAGAGCCCCTGAGCCCATTTCAGCTCATAAATCTGATTTCACTTAAGTACTTAGTCATAATGTCTGAGTAATTTAATTTTATTGTAACATCAAATGACAGCTTATGATATAGAGCAGCAGCTGATTTTTAGCCTGGCAGACACTTTCAAAATACAGAAAGCTGTAAATAAAAGCTGGTTTTCAAATATTAGCCACTCTGGCCATTAAGATGGCTGAGTACATTGTAATCACCAGTGCTGTATACATGGTCAATTCAGCACAATGTACATTTACATACATTTGGAGCCATAGACAGTATATTAATTAGGTTGAAGCCCTGTTTAAAATGTGATCTCTGGTTGAAGCAAGTTGTTTACTGGCCCCCCTCCTAATTTACAATATTCAGTTTCATTTAGCAGATGCTTTTATCCAAAGTGACATACATCTGTGAGCTGATACAACACAAGTAAGGATCTAGTCAGGAGAGAACAAGGAGAGTGAGTCTGATAGGACATATAAGTGCCTACAGGCTGTGCAAGAGGCAATGCATAGAATATAAGATGCATCAGATTTTTTATATTTTTTTTATATTTTGCAGTCTATCAAGTGCAGAGGTGCTCATGAAAGAGCTGCTGGTCTTTTCTTAAAGACTGACGGGGCTCTGCAGATTGAGTCTTCTTAGCAACCTTGGGACTTGTTGTGGTGGATGAATCAGGTGTTGTGGCAGGAGTGAGTGTAGACCTGAATGAGGGAGTTCAGGTGGGCAGGAGGTGTTTTAGTTGCTGTTTTGTAGGTGAGGGTCAGGGTTTTTAATTTGATGCGGGCAGTGACTGGAAGTCAGTGAAGCGATCTGAACAGCAGGGTGATGTGTGTTGCCATGTTCTAGATTTGCGTTTCTCAAACTGTATTTCTGGGGACCCACTTTTAAAAATGACAAATTGTCATGACCCAATTTACAATTGGCCTTTCAATAAATCTTGGAAAGAGTTAATTAAAAAATGCATAAATGAACGTTCCTGTCCATTTTTGCCACATCACCATATAATCTTGAAGCATGTTATTGAAAACATACACATGTACACATGTTTTTTTCACACGCTAGTGATTGCTCTCTCTAGTGTGTGTACCAGTGTAGAGCCGTAGTCCTGCTGCTTTTCATCATCAAGGGAACACATGCAGTGTTAGCAAAACTAGCCAAAACTCATCACAGCACAGTAATATAATTTAGTTTGTTTAAGTGTGCGGTACCTCTGTAACTTACATACATAAGTTAGGTACTTATTTTAACCCAAAGCATGATCATTTTCTAAACCTAACCAAGTAGTTTTGGTGCTTTAACCTAACCTAACTGCTATCATTTCACATTGTTAACCATGTGATATGAAGGTCCAGTCAGAGGAAGGTCTGGTACGCCTGTTGTTGGTACTCAGTGGTCCTGGGTGTCACTTTTGGAATAATTGACAAATGACCTATCGTTCTGTTGTTTTCGGTATGAGGACATGTTGGATCAGTTAAGCTACTGTCATAAAACTAATACTTCCTGTCAGTGTTTAACACTATAAGTATTCTGACTAAAATATGATAAAGTATATTTCACTGATTCTTGAGAATTGGGACAAAACTGTATTTTGAGGGGCTTTTGATTTCTACTCTTCAATTATGCTTGAAAATAAATTTTAAGAGATCAGTATTCCCACCTTTTTTAAACCAGGAAATGAGACAGGGCTCCTTAGGGTTATGGTTAGGGGGTTAGGCAAAGGGTTAGGACTTTGGAAAAATCTGAAGGAGTTGACAGAAATCTGGGAGATAACATTTTCATAAAAAAAAACAAACAAACTGATTTTAAAATTATTTTAAAAGATAAAAAATAATAGCCCATGTTTACATATATGTTATCCGTAAGTATTGTTGGATTTAGATTTTGAAGGCTTTTAACACATTTTTAAATAGTTTGAAGTTGTGAATTCTTGTCTGGGACAAGGCTGTTTTCTGGCACAGAGCAAGTTTAGAAATTAAAAAAATTAAAGCAAATCAAAACATTTCTTAAATTAGATGTGTTTCATATATATAAATCCTTAAAGAATCAATTTTCACACAATAAAATAGTAATTAGTGTTTGTATTAAAAATCTTTTGGGGGGGAGGACATGATTTGTCACAGTTCTCAAGAATATATACTCTAGAAAAAAATAAGAAAAGTTCAAATTAAAGGCCAATTGCTTCTTCTATGCTGTTTGGTTTGTTGTTAGGCTGCTAAATGAATCAATGAAACTCAATATTTCCTGTGGTTTTTCACAATAAAAGCTTTCCAGTGGCTCAAAGGGCTTAATTGCTATAATTGAATATACCAATTAAGAAATAAATGAATAAAAACATCTCTCTCTTAAATCACTAATATAAGCCTATATCAAAAAATGTTTCTGCAGTCATCAATTTTGAGTAATTTGTCAGTTATTATTTCTGATTTTCACAGAGATTTTAATGAGAATGAGAATAAAGATTTAGATGTAATGTTCACTATTAATCAGTATAATGTAATGCTTTGAAATAAAGAAAAATCTTATCAACCATCAACCTCCTGCTGGGTTTTTGGTAATATACGGTAGCTGAACACATGCTGACATACAGCTTACTAATGTGTTGGCAGTTCTCCCGCTCTGCGTGAATATGCATGTTAATACATCAAATAAATGAATATATTTTCTCAGGTTTGTGTGCTGTAATATAGAGAATAACAAAGGTCCATAAGGTATTCAGTGGTGCAGAGTGACTCTATCAGATCTTTGTCTCTGTAGCATCTTGTGTGCATGGTAATAATGTGTTTACTTAGCAGACGGCAGCGCCTTCATCAGCACAGCCTGCTCGCTGTGCCGAGCAGCAGCGGAGCACCAGACCTCAGTAGGTGATGATGATATACAGTGGATGTGTGTCTGATTAGAATCACCTCGGGAACTCACAGCAATGCATCCATGTGGAAGTTCTCCATCTGCTCCAATTACTCACCATAAGCTTTTGGAACTGCTTGGAAAAGAATCATCTATACTCTGAAAACTTCACAGTGTGTGCAGACTCGTTGCTGAAACTACTGTCACAACTCTCAGGAGTACTTGTTGTCTTTTAGGAAAGCACAATCCAGGTCTTAGGTCCAGGTATGTGTCAGTACCTGCTTTCCTGCTTGACCAGATATCCATTATCATGTGTTAATGTGTTGTAAAGTCACCTTTTTAAAGTTTCTTTTTGAAAGCACCTGCTGACGCTGGTTTCTGCTGCACTTAAAGACTGATTTTTCTATTTCTCTAACTTTAGAACTCCCACACCTTTCCAACTGGCAGGAATAAAAAGTGAATGGGAGGCATTAATATAAGGTAGTGGTATTAATTTTAAGATAGTGAAATAAGTTGAAGGATGAAGAATGAGTTGTGGAAAGTATTGAAAGTCAAGGGCAGGAACGCCACCAGGCTAAGTTTCAAATCCACTGATTTTTCTCCCACATGATGAAAAATCTTCATCCCTGAAATGGGCAGTCAGGAATCAGAGTCAAATACTTTATTGATCCCTGGGTGTAAATTGTTGACGTTAAAGACTCTCCCTTTCAAGAATACAAAATATCTATAAGCATATGTACATTCCACTACAATTTATGAAAGAGTTCTTATAGCAATAACAATAATAACAAATATATACAATAAGAAATGTGTAAAGGTGCATGTGCCTTCTCAACAATATGTAACAGCAATATATACACCTCAAACTGCAATATATGGAAAATAAACAAAGAATGTAAAATTTTGTACAAAAGTTGCATCAAGCTACAATCATATATAAATGTGTAATAACAATGCTGTGTGCATTGCACAGTTAGTTATTAAACAAGTTGTTGTAAATTCAAGTCAGTATTGCTGTCAGGGATATATAATGAAATGAAATGAAAGTTATCCACGTTTTGAATGCTGGAAACAAAGAAACAGAGTTTATTAATATTTATGAGCAAACATCTTTTTGCTGTTTTTATACGACCATCCTCCTCGTGCTGCCACACTAACAATATCCTATTGGCAATAGAAGCTGAGCAAACAGGAAAAAAAGTTGCAAGTATTTTGACAAAACGCATTCATACACTGGTGAATTGATCAATAATATGCCCCGAAACATAAGTAGATTTTTGAGTGATTATCTCTATTTTATATCTTATTTAGACAATGTATCCTCCAGGATACAGACACTCAGTGTTTCTGATACAGACTCCGATCCCACAACACTGTATATCTGCTGATATCAATTTAATACCATATTTCCCCTCTTTTAAACAACTAACATGTTACTAACACATTTGTATGGATGCACTTTGCTTACCCAGCCATCTAAAAAACATCCTGCTCAAACTGTGAAACAAATATTCTATTCCGATTAAAGAAGAAACACACAGCCCACAACATGACTCATTTATGCAACACTGCTGCTTCTTTTTATTGAAACATTTTCTCATAAAGTTCATCTGGCAGCATTTTTGTTTGGTCAGCACCATTCAAACATTCAAAATGAACTTTAAATAAAGCATAAATGTCACTCGGCTGCTTAAAATAACTGCACACAGCTGACATGATGACAGGTCTCACTGGCGTTCTAGCAACTGTGCATGTGACACATGCTGCTCATCTGTGCTGGATCAGTGCATCTCTGGTTATTACAAAGATCTGCTCTACATGGGATTAGAAAAGAGCAGAGGAGCAGAATCGCTTGTTGACAAGTGCAGAGATACATGTGTGCACAGAACTGACATATGGCATCACCTGTGTGTCCCCAGTGTAAGCCTTGGAAGAAGAAACGTGGTGTAGTTTGCTTAGTTGTGTCCTGTCCGTGGATTTCAAGCAACACTGGGAGGACGAACTAAATGCAGACAAACACACAGAGCAAGGCAGGTAGGATGAAAACAAATTTTGTTGAAGCAGTCGTGATGAATAGTTTAACAGTTTGGCAACATGAAGGCAGTCCAAATAGTTAAACAAATCCAGAGGATATGGCTGGTGAGCAGGTCTGGAACAAGTAGGAGATGACAAGGAAAACCAGGAACCAATCAGGTGGTAAAAACCAAGGTATAAGCTTGATCGACAATCTGGCAACTGACCAATCAGCCACAACATTAAAATCACCTGTCTAATATTGTATTGTGTAGATTCTTATGCTCTGACCCGTCAAGGCATGGACTCCACAGATCTCCGAAAGTTTCCTGTGGTATCTGGCACCAAGACATTAGCAGCAGATTCTTTAAGTCCTGTAAGTTGTGAGGTGGGACCTGCGTGGATTGGAATTCCAGCACATTCCACAAATGCTTGATCAGATTGATATCTGGAGAATTTGGAGGCCAAGTCAACATCTTTTCAGCTCCAGGTCACCTTCCGTCCATTGGTCCATAATCCAGTTCTGACAGGTAGTGCCAACTGCCTTTGCATTAACTTTTTAACCAATTTGTGCTACAGTAGCTCTTCTGTGGGATCAGACCGGATGGGCTAGCCTTTGTTCCCCACATGCATCAGTGAGCATCGGGCAGCCATGACTCTTCACCGGTTCACTGGTTGTCCTTCCTTGGACTGCTTTTGGAAGGTTCTAACCACTGCAAACCAGGAACACCCAATAAGACCTGCTGTTCTGGAGATGCTCTCATTCAGTCATCTAGCCATCACTTTTCCCCTTGTCAAAGGGCAGTGATGGCCTAAAGGTGGAGAAACCAGCTTGGGACCGGAAGGTCACTGGTTAAATCCTCTGACCAGGAGGGCAAATCTGGATGGGGAAAGGGAAAACAAACCACTGAGGTGCCCTTGAGCAAGGCCCTTAACCCCAGCTGCTCCAGAGGAGCTGCTCAGTGGCCGTAGTCAGGACTGTGGTTGTACTGGGCAGCTTCCAGGTGTGAATGTGTAATTGTGAATGTGATCAGGGTGTTCCTGCAAAAGAAAGCATCGCTCTAAGTCAACCCTCCCTGAATAAATAAAAGTTAAAAAAATGTAGATCCTCACAGTGCCCAGTTTCCCTGCTTCTAACACATTAACTTCAATGCTAATTCAACCTGCTGCCAAATATATCCCAAACCTTAACAGGTGCCATTGTTACAGGTTGATCAATACTATTCACTATGTTTTGGTTGATCAGTGTTAACCTGACACACCAGATGGTTTGTTACACAACCATCTGTAAAGCTGTCCATAGAAACTGTTCAGGAAAAGGGCAGGTGCTTTCAAGAAAACCCCTTACAGGTGATTGGATGAACCATCTGATTAGATGAACAAGCTAACTTCAACCAGTCAGATAAACTCAACGAACAGAAACCAGCTGGAAAAAGAGCAAAAACATATTTTCCATTGATAAAAGCCTTCAGTGTTGTTCTTTGCTCTTCTTTCAATGAAGAAATACTATCACAGTATCTACACTAACCTCATCATGAGTTGCCATTGTTTGTTCAACACAAATCATTTGTATGGACACTTTGTGATGTCGGCACACCTACAACCATACCCATAGCTGCCGGTAGGCCCTCAGAGGACGCTGATTGGCTCGCTCCATCTCTGGTGTGGACACAAACACATAACTTGGAGCCTGGCAAGATGGATTCTTGCATGATCTCATGATCTTGTGATCTTGCAAATCCAGCTGGATGGATGGAGCACTGAGGCAGACTTGGTGATAAGTTTTTATAGAAGAAACTTTAGCTCCTGAAAAAAACACCAGTAAGGGCACCTTGAGTTGAATTATTTTTTTCAAGATCAAAATGGATTTTTATGCTCATGTTACAGAGTTTTCATATCAAATTATTATTGACGGGTTCAGGTCTAAAACTCTTCACAGCATTCAAGGTAATATATACAAAAATAGAGGAGTTTTAAGTCTAAAGGACTTTTTCAGGTTCTGATGGGCTAACCCAGTTCAACCCAAGCTGTAACTGAAGCAGTTATCAATCTGAACATAAAGTATCATAAAAAACAAGCAAGGTCAACAGAGACAGACACATACTGCAGAGTGTGAGGCCTGAATCCCAGCAGCTGTGTGTGCCATCTCACTGAGGGTAGCAGTGTGAGGTCACAACGCTTCACTGAGAACTGCACAATTACAGGCAGCAGTGGGGGCATCTTCTAATGAGGCAGCCTTTCCTCTCAGGCACATCATCAGACAGCCTAAGTGGGGGCCAGATTAGAGACACAGGAGAGGGAAGCAGACCGAGGAGCTGCCCTCATACAACTACAGAGGAAAAAAACAGACACGATTATGTGTGGTTGAGGATTTTGTTTGACCTTTGTAACCATTGACAGTCTGTCCACTAATGAAGAGAGCAATAATAACCCAAAAGATTAGTTTCCAGTTTATGGACCGTGTCTGTCTCACTCTGAAGAGAGCAGAGTCACTGTAAATGTGCTGCTGTGCTTTTATTGCACTTGTCCAGATGTCCTCCTCCCCTGTCTCCTGCTCGTACTGGGGGATTCCACAGTGTTCAAAGGATACACTGGATGTGTCCACGAGTGCATTCTCCTGGGGTTTCGGGGGACATTACACCCTTGGACATATCCCATGACTCCTGGGAACTTTGACAGCTTCATTTAGGTTTCCTCACTAAAATCCCACTACAGAGAGTCCTCTAACTGTCCAGCTGTGAGACAAGAAGTGGAGACACTAAAAGCTGAAAAATAACTGAAAACTGTGCAGTGTTTTGGTTTTTAAGAAGTCTACAAATACCAGTACCCTTAAAGTGAATGTGAATGGAAGCATCCTGAAATCTATGAACTACCATCTACATCAAATATGCCACACTCTACTTCACCACACCACAGGCTATGGATTGTACCTACTGTGGTAGTGGGCCAACCACACATTGCATTAAACTTTGCAGTGATTGGCTGCAAACAAAACTATACATATTTTTTCTACATCTGGGTAAAAAACGGATCAAATACAGGTACTTGGTACTGGGCTGTTTCTGTCAATACCTTAAAGATATCTCAAGAATACCTGAAGAAACACACCGACACAAACACAGCATTGCTTGAACACACTGATGGTTTTGGTCTGAATGCCTCTAATCTTTCAAATGGTAGATCAGAAAACAAAAGAAAATGGTTGCTTAGTGTTTTGTTGCTGTAGTTTAGCTTCACATAGCCAGACATCTGTCCACAGCACTCAGAAAGGTCTGGCTCTGCTATAGTGGAAAAAACGCCCTGAAAAATGGCTTGGTGATGCACTGGGGCCATAGTTCCCAAACACTGTATAAGCCCCACGAACCGACACACGAACAACACTGCCTCCCCGGTGAGGGTAGGGGGAAGCCCCTCCATTATTAGAGGATGAGGTACCTTCAGCCACTCTCTCAGTCAGTCAAGTAAATCAGCCCAGCAGGTCACTTCAGCTGACTTCAGTTCCAACAACCTGACACAGAAGAAAAAAATACCATCCTGTCACCGTCCTCTGGCTCTGGTGGCTCAAACATGTCCAGACATGTCCAATAAAGCTGCTAGATGCAGCATCCATGTTTCAGGTTGTTCTCAGGAGAAGACATGCCCTTAATGTTTCAGAGCAGAGAAGACTGATAAGCACTGATTTCACATACTTGGTAAACTGCAATGACATCTTTATGAAAAGTCGAAAATGTACTGCTTTAGTTCAAATCAAGGAAAATATTCATGACACACTGATATAATGGTCTCATGACAGCCAATGTCAAAACAAACATGACATTATAATAGTACACATTAACACATAAAGCTAAATATTTTTTATGTAAGTTTGGTAAATAGGCCTGTTATTGCATGAAAAAATGACATAATTGACCGAATGGCACTTAATGACAACAGGCATACACAAAAACTCCTTCTTCATAACAGGTGCAATGTCATGGTTCTGATGGTGTCATGTCAGATGTATGCACACCCCTTCAAATTAAGTGGTACTGGTATTAGTTGTATGCTGTTGCTGTCTGTATTAGCATTGAAAAGATGGAAAGTGTGGTTTAGTTTGACTATACTGCTAACTGTACCTCTTTCTTTCATACCAGTCTGTAGCACTATTTCATTTCTACTTTTCTATTTATATATTTTTTTTCTCCAGTTGTATTGGGTGTTTTTTATATATTGCATGTTTGCACTGTGTTCGAGAGGAATGCAATTTCATCTGTGCTGTATGTCGTGCATATAGCATACTTGACAATAAAACGACTTGACTTTGACTTTGACTTTAGAAGGAAACATGGGTAATAGATGATTCTGCAAACAGAGGATTTCGTCCAATGCCAACATTTTTAAATGTTATTCCTGTACAAGCTGTGGGCACCAAGGAAAAGTATTGCTGGGCAACTTAATAAAATAAGAACATTTTGCATTAAAGCCAATTACTTCAGAATATGAAATATCTACTCAGTATATTAAGGTGTTTAGGGACATTGTATAGCCTGAAATATGGGCCAATTATTGTTTGTAGCTCCAAACTCTACATACTTTTTCAGCTGCTGAGAGCGATGGAAGTGATGTGCACACAAGAGCACAAATCGAGCCCTGGGGCATCTCTCTGTCCCCTGAAACCCTCTGTCAAGGAGCCCTGTCTAGACCTGTGAATCAGTGGTACTTCGGTGTGAAGATCTTCCCTTACAGGCAAAGACATTTCCTCTAACATAGAATCTCTCCATCCTATACACCTTCATCTCTCTGTTCTTTGCTTCACCCTGCACTTTCTGTTATTAATGCATCTCTAACACTCACCTTTCTTGGTCCGTCTCATGTGCCAACTCGTTTGCCTCCTCCCTCCACCCCTCCTGCATCAGCTATTCCATCCACAGTACTTGGTTTGCTGCTCTGGCCCTCAGGCATTGCTTCTCCTGCATGATTTATTGTCCTCTGCTCTCAATGCTCAGGTCCTCGTTCCTCCACTCCTCTCCCCTCCCAGCTCTCCTGATGAAGGGAATGAGTAAACTTCCACTGCTGGGACATCATTGTACAGTTTGCTGAAATGGTAAAGCAGCCTGCTGTTTACTCCACTGACATGAAGGATACAAAGAATATCCCATATGAGCTTTAGTGTTTGTTTTGTAATTAACTTGTCATTTCAACTCAGATTTCTTTGTTTTTACTTGCCGGTAAAATAACTTCTAATGATGAAACATTCACAGCAGAGACAACCTAATACTTCCCATAAATTTAGAGAATCCCAGAGCAACCCTGAGACTTTATGTCTAAAGTTAGACTTTGAGACTGCACGAAAGCAAGAGAAAATAGCATAATGTGCCCAGGGAAGGAAGACAAATTAATTAGAGGAGCACCAACCCAGCTCAATAGCTTGGCTTGCCAGCATGTTTTAATCACTAACAGTATAATTAGGAAGGGGCACAGTGAGGCATGTGAGGGTTCTCCAGTAATAAGGGATGAGAGCAACTCCAAATTTCAATTACAGAAAACACTCTGAAGATACGCCCTTGGATAAGGTCTTTGATGCTTCAGAGAAGCATATACTGTTCCTCCAACAGTGGCTGATGAAAAGGTTTCCCTTTACAATATCCTTTTTCCCAGATGATGGATCAATAATAGATAGCCATGCACGGTTGCCCTCTGCCTGGCAGGGTTGAGTGTTACATGACATCAACTGCCCAGTACGAAGACTAGTGTCCTATCAGTAATAACATCACTTGCTGAGATCTGGGAATACAGCTTTGCTGAGGAGTCGTCCAGAGATGCCCAAACCACCACAAACAGGTTGGTCAAATATATCTGGAAGACAAAAAAGAATCCATCCATTACAGGACCATGTCCTGACTTAACTTCGATCTTCTGTACTTACTATAGTTGTTTGTGCACAGTTTTCCTGGTGTGAAGGAAATCTTTTGAGCTTGATGGTTGAAGAAGTGTTAGGAGACCCTGATGTGTTAAGCATTTATTGAAGCCAATTCCGAAGATGGCCTCTTGTCAAGGAGTATTTAGCCTCGGTGTTGTAAACTATGCTTTTCCAATGTTGCATGCAACACCTTCGACTCCAAGTCTGTGTCAGACTGTTTGGTCTAAGATCAGGTAAAAACATACTCTTCTACAGCCTTGTTCACTGGAAGACAGAGACAGCATTATTAGGGCAGCTGCACTGGCTGGCTAAGAGATGGAGAGGAGGCAGAGATAGCTAAAATATGCTTTTAGGATTTGACCCCAAACGTGACTTGGTCATATTAGGTTAAAGGAGAATAATCCCTTAACACCTGGAAAATGGGGGGTTATTGTCAATGTTTGTGGTCTACTCATCTTACTTATGACAGAAATGCACTCATCACATCGGAAAAAAAGCACAGAGATTGGATTAAGTGCAGTGGACCTTGAGACAATCACTGCCCACAGCATCTTCCAACCAACCAGCAAGACCAGGTGGACCAAATGCCAGTGTGAGTGCCCCAGGAACAGGGGGAAGAGCTAAGCTAACCCAGCTTGGACCCAAAGCTATTCGACTACCCAGCCTACTTCTGACTGATGTTCGTTTGCAGGGAAAATAAAATGCATGAAATAAGACTCTAACTCAGCAACAGAAAATTAGAGACTGGTGTGTCCTGACTGCATAACAGCATCCTCGATCAAGCTACTGCCTCTTCAACACTGACAGATCACAAGACTGGCAAGAAGAGAAGAGACGGGCTCTGTGTTTACATCAATGATGCTTGGTGCACAAATACAGTGGATGGAAAATGTTCACCAGATGTTGAGGTATCAACCACATTATCTGCCAGAGAATCCATCAGTGTGTTTCTTGCTGCTGTTTCCTCCAGTTCAAAAAATGAACTACAGGAATCGAATGAGGTCTTCAGCGACATGATGAAACAACCACATGGTATTTTTATTTTAACTGGTGATTTTCAAACAGATCCGAGCTGTTTTACCTAAATTCGACTAGCCATGCCTACAAATAGTACAGTGTGCTACAAAGCCCTTCCTCATCCCCATTTTGGTCTATCAGACCACATTTCCCTGCTTTTCCTGTCTACTTACTTGTAGTTGATTAAAAGGGTAAAACATTCAGAAAAAAAACAGTCAATATGTGCACAGATGAAGTTAGAGCAGCTCTGCAGGACTGTTTTGAGTATGCAAAGAGAACTCTGTTTTGAAGTTTATGGATGACACCACCATCATTTTCCAGATTTAAAGCAACAATGAGACTATATTGACTCGAAATCAACAATCTTGCAGAATGATGCACAGAGAGCAAGCTTCTGCTGAGTGTTCATGCTCATATACTGCTGTCTACATCAGTGAAGCTGAGGTGGAGCAGGTGAACAATTTTCGGTTCCTGGGAATCAGCATCCCAAAGAACCTGTCATAGACATCACACATCTCCACCCTGGTAAAGAGGACACTTAAGAAGGCCAAATTTCTGTTCAAGTGTCAAGATGTTAATTTGTACAGAGGAACAGGAGGAAACATCCTGCCTGGAAACATCACAAACTGGCATGGAGGGTGTACAGCAAAATACAACACCCACCCCAGTCGCAGCCTGTTCACGCTGCAGCCATCTGGAAAGAGATACAGAAGTATCCACTGCTAAACCATGAGATTACAACAGCTTCTTTCCTCCTCAACCCTGTGTTGTAGAAGAATGATGAATAAATGTACACTGATATCAGAATACAGACCCCACATCTTCATATATTGTTGTCTAGCTTAATATTTTTTTTAGCAATATGTAGTCTATGGGTGTAGTGGAGGGTAACCCTAAGTAAAGCCAGTTTATCACCTATTTGAAATGAGGCTGAGAATTTACTCACCTGTTGTCAAATCAACTGTATCACTTAATGACAGGAAGCAGGTATTGTATTCCTGTTATTTGCCACTACAACCCTGATGTGGTTATATTTTCCAGTGTAATGTTTTGATGGTCAGTGTTAAAATGTGTCTATTGTCAGGTAAAAGTCATTTAAAACTCTTATGTCTAATGTTAGTTGCAGTCACAGCCATGCAACAGTATGAGGAGCCAAATTCATTAAACAACATACACCAGGATTCCATTTTATGGCAGTTTGGCCAGTAGTTGTCAAGATATCTTGTCATGAACCAAAGGGTTGGATTGACTAAAAAAACTGCCCGGAGAACCTACTGACCAAGATCACCGACCTGAGACTAAGAGTACTGCAGCCCTGGTCAGTATTAAATATGCTAATCCTGAGAAACTGAATGGAACCAAAGAGGGAGAAATCACCACAAATTTCCCCAACAGAACTTCAGCACGATGCAGCAAAGACAGCTTAGAAATATTTGGCATGAGAAGTCCTCTTTTGGCATTGTGCTGCATTCAACAAAGCAGTCTGGCAGAATGCAGGATTAATAACAATCCGGGGAAGTGGGTGGCGGGTCACAAAGGATTTCAGCGCTCAGCACTTACTATAAATGTTCTCCTTTTGTCTTAGGGAGACTAATCTCTTCATGGCACCGTTTGTTCTTTCTCTTGCCAGCATTCAACCTAGTCACTCTGATAACAGGACAGAGCTTTAGCCACAGGCTTGAACCAACATGTTCAGCTCACTGGTTCATGGCAGTACAATATCCACATTCACTGTAAACACATACACAACATGAAATAAACAAGCTTCCAGGTCATTGGTTAGAAAGTGATTAGTCACACCTTTATCAGTCTATTAGTGACAGAAGTATTTACTCTCCTTTTCTGTACACAACTATAGAAAATATAGTAATAATGAGAGTGAGGGAGAGAGCCATAAAATAGATCATCGTATTTATTTTTAATTGCACACTTGTACCTCTCAGAGGGCTTCTTTCCCAAAGAACAATGTGGTCAAAATTAAATGCTTCTAGTAGAAAGTGTAATGCTGTCCAATTGCGCTTTCCCCATATTCATGCTTAAGCGTTACATAATAATTGCTTTCTAAATGAGGCTATGCCCAACATAGCTGCATTGTAATTTTGTGTTGCTTTATGTCCTGTGCATCAGAGTGTATACAAAGGCCAGGGATTTCTAAAAACTCAACAAATATGGCTGATGAGCCTCCCTGTGTGTCCAGTGGACTCCTGGTTAAACTCAGGAGACTTACCTGGGGCTTACTCTCTTTTTCTTCAGCTAACTTCTATACTGCATCATCTTCTTTCCATTTGCAATTTTCAACACCTCCACAAACACGCGTCCATGCACTGCTTTCTCTGCTGATTTCCACATACTATTGTTTATTTTAGTGAAAAAAAAAAGATGTTTGTGAGGTATAGTTTTCTGTGGACTCGCTTCTTGTCACTCTCAGGGCCACTTTGTGACAAAATGGGGGCTCATAAAGAACAGTGGCGCCAGAATGAGTTTTGAAGTGGGGGGACATCCATCTTTTGATGGCATGGGGTCAGAGGTGCTTTCACACATATTTACTGATCAGACTACGAAGACAGTTCATATTCTGACACCTTGGCAGCTAAGTTAAGCTATTAACAAATAGTAATGTATGATAAATACAGGCTAGGATAAATACCAATGCAAGACGACAATTTAATCATTTGATTTTAAAATTGAAGGTGTGTGTGTGTGCCTCTGTCGACGAAAACTGCATGCTTTAGGGCTCAGACTTTGTCCTGTTCACAAGAAAGCTTATTTAGCATATAATTCTATTTTTCATGAAGGAGAGGCCTAGAGTCTTCCTCTTATTTGGTGTGAGATTATAGAGATTGATTTCAAAGAGATGAGAAAGTGTTTGCACCCTGTATGTTGACCAAAATGTAAAATTATCTCATATTACTAATATAAGTTATGACAATAAACATCTTGAATCTACTACATTTCACGTTGAAGAGTAGTTACATTATCGGGATTCTGATAAGAGGTTTTTAGGTAGTATCCCTGCAAAATCATAAGTTTCAGAGCGACAGAGACACAAGGTGTCCCTATAACTATAGAAACTCACTGTCACGGCATGCGCACAGCGTGACTGGAGAAGGAAAGATGCTGTGCTGAAGAGCCACTGACTTAGAGCAGTATGCACAGGCATGAATTACAATTTAACAAATTTGTGTAAAGGCTATTTCTCGTTTTCCCTCTGATGGTCTGAATAACTTGTTGATGCAGAGCTCTGCTGCTGCGCTGTGCTGCTCTGTTTGTGCGCTGTCAGGGTCTCTTTGCGCCACAATGTTATCAGTTCTGAAATTTTTTTTCACTGCGTGAGAAAAAAGGCAGTCAGAATATTTAATGGTAGATCTCAAAGACACAAAGATAACACAAAGATGTTTTTTGGCAATAAGGAAGTTGAGTGATCCAGTTTATAAAGATTTCTTGTTGTAGTGTTCATAAGGATGTTGTTTTTATTATATGAGAGTCTCAATTATATTATATTAAGATTTTAAAAGTATGTTAATTTTAAGTGTTTCAAAGTACATATTTTAACCCATGTCCTTTGTGGGGGACAGTGGGACTTGCTTCTTCTCATTCCCATTTTCCATACTTCAGGAAACAGTGAGGCAGATTTTGATCTGTGTGGCCACATGATCAGACTATTTCTGATGTCAAGTTGCACAAAGAGGTGCACCATTCTGCATTTTTTAATCTGGACACTACAAACAGCTGGATCCAGTGCAAGTCAGACCACTAGGCCTCTGGAAGAGCTGCAAACGAGAGGTGCATTTCATTTGCCAAAAATGGAGGAAGGATGCAGCAAGAGTGGTTGTGGAATGAGTGAAGTGCAACATGTGTCTCAGATACCAAGAACTGTTCCTAATTTAACTTTCATGACATGTGAACATATTCATATCACATTTTTTGACTCATCTCACAGTCAGGATTTATCCAATAAGCAGTTTTGACTGAATTAAAGTATTTTTTCTTTAAAAATGTCAAAATGACAAATGATACAATTTGTTTCAGATTAATTTCCAATATTTATTAAATGAGAAAGAATGAAATAGAAATGCATTACCAAACTGATGAATTGTAATGTGCTTTTTGTGGAAAACAAGGAACATGTGAGAAAACACAAATAAATAACATGTTTGAGAAAAACATCATAATTACATAAATTCTGTTTTAAAAACTCAAAAACACAAAAATAACATCTTTTTCTGGGTCTCGGGAGGCAATAGACAAGCTATAAATGAATAGCAAAATTTCATGCCAAAACCTGACAGACCACAGTGCAGAGTTCTACTAAACAATTGTACAGTTCACATTTTAAGTCCGGTGCCAACATTGAATGGCAGGAAGGTTTGTGTCCTTTATTTAATAAGAAATGTATTTATGTAGGAAAGAATGGTTGAGGTTCTAATCTTGGGCTGAGCTAAAGATATTGTGAAGGTGTGATTGTACTGGGAGCTACTATTGAAACTCAACAGGTACAGTACAACAATAATGGTGGATGAAAACTTGTTATTGATTAAATATTGTTTAATCAATGGTGCCAAAGTCCTGAAATTGTGAAAAAGGGAGAAGAAAACTAAACTAAAACCAAGCTCCACAATAGGAAGAGCCAGTATTAGGGCCTGGTATGCTGATAGTCTGAATATAAACAAGCTAACAGCTGTTAGCTTTTCTTTTGCAGTGATGTAGTCATTTTAATGCCAGAGCTCACCTTCTGAGTGCAAATGTTCCACCAAAACAAGTCCTCCCTTGACGCTATTTTGCAGCAGCATCGTCACTGCATCCTGGCTTAGCGCCGCCCAAGACCAAGCCAGACCGTTCTCCAGCACTGTGCGCTGTGGAAAGAGGTCTGGCAATGCAAGACTAGTTTGGGTATAAAAGAAGGCTCCTGAGGGATTGTAACTCAGTGTGCTCTCCAGGAAGCAGCCCTCGGCTCACTGTATCTGCACTTAAACTACAATCAATATTTATTGCATTTAACTCTTGGACCGTGTGTTTTTCTCTGAATTTTCTAAAGTTGTTTTGGGACATTAAGAAAAGTATGCTCTGGAGGACCTGAAAACTTTTGGCCCATCAAAAGGTTGTTTTCCAGCAACAATACCTGAGCCACACCTTGTATATTTGTCATCACTACAATATTTCTCTAATGTTAACTATAACTATGGAATAGACTTGTTTGTTTTCTGTCTGAGGGTGAGATGAGATCTATATTTATCTCTAAAGTTAATGTAGTTATGTGCTGGAAATTTTTCTGACCAACAGTTTATCCTCCCATGCTGTTGTGCAGCATCATTGGCTTTAGTGCAGTCTAGCATGAACACTTGTGGGCCAATGTAACTCAACAGAGGTTCAGACATCTAATAATGAGGGAACACACAATTGACCCTTCGCTAATCCTGCCCTCCTTGGTTACTGTTGCCACACCACAAGCTTCTCATTCTCACACCACTCATATGCAGTTTACAGTGGTTTCAGTGGCATATTCAACATCCAAATTGGGAGTCATATCTAAAACATTTGGGCCAGATCCACAAAGAATGGATTGCTCCTGCTAATAGCGCCATTATTTGCACAGAATTAGCTCACGCAATCTGCCCTGTTTTAGCGCCTTATCCTCAAAAGAATTTGCTCTAATCATATGCCGGCGCTAACACGCCCACAAAGTTTGGCAGCTGAGTGCAATTTGCGCCTCTGATTGCAATAAGCCGCGTGGCATATAAGTGGCTTTGCTCCAAGATCACAGTTGACACGACAATAGCAGAGTCAGACAGAAAAAAAAATAAAAAATTACAGACCGAGAACTCAAAGTCCTCACTTTGGAGGTGCAGAGACATACATCCATGGTCCGAATTAGCTATGGGAGCTGCACCTAAAAAGAACATGATCCTGAAAGCCTCATTTGGGACATCTGGGGGGAGCTCTAATATATGATGGTCCTGAAATAAATAATAACAATGAAAATATGGCAAAGCTTTGTGTTTATTCACACATTGTATGTATTGTCACTAATTAACACAATGCTGTGTGCACTGTTGTGTGCGCCATGACTGCTGCGCTGTCCGTGGTTCTGACACGGAGCAGAGCTAACCGATAGATAGACTTAACATCTTACTTTGATTCCTGTTAGCTTTCCGTTGTTGCAAATATAACTTTTGGTCTGCATTCCACTTTCTCCTGATTCTAACAATCCACAGACAGAAGGGAAACGACAGTGAGCCGGAGGACAGTCAGTGAGGAGAGAGAGAGTGTGTGTGAGAGAGAGATGCACGAAGCAGAACAGCTGTTTCTATGACATTTCATGACGTTGTCCCATGTAAAAACAAACGTGAGTTAATTTAAGATCTCTCCACATTAGTTTACACTCACAAAGATCAGATTATGACGTTAATATTGAGGCCAAAACGCACTGAAGGTGTCTGACCTGGTGTTCCCACCAAACGCGATGACGCGTTGTCGCGCGTCGAGATTACATGTAAAGTCAATGCAAAGAAGCGATTGGACGCGTCATCACGCCGGGTGATGCGATGAACGCGATAGCGCAGCGCGATGGACGCGTTGGCCGCGAAAATCGATTCCATCGCGTTGCCCGGCGCGATGACGCTTCATCGCTCGAGTTGAAATAATTGAACTTTTGCGGCGAATTCGCGTGAAGACGCGCCATGACAGCCTATCGGCGTTGAGATCGTCACCGACGTGCTGACGTACGGACATCCTGGTGTTCCCTTGTTGCCGAGTCTTGCTAACTACGGTGAATATTGATTGATTGAATTTGACAAACCGATAAACTGAAACTCACCAGAGACAGATGGAAAGGCGCTCCGCAGCTGGAATGGAGCGCTGGTAGTTGGTATCCAGGCGGGAGATCCTGGCACCAACCCTGGCTAGCAGGTCTTCAAACTGGGCAACAGTCAGCCTGCAGTACCGCTGGAACCGGCCGTCGTCCAGGCGGAGCTCCTGCAGGAGACGGTGGAACTCGCCGAGCTCACGCCGCCTCCGTAGGGTAGCATGCACCCAGAACCGACGTCGGCGCCTAGCCCGCAGATGAAGCTGGGAACTTCTCCAGAGCAGATACAGTGCAGCGATGGTGGTTATCTCAGCCATGGTCGACGAGAGAATGAAATGGCGGAAGAAATGTTGTTGTTTGGGTGGGCTCGTCGCGCAACGCGATGCCGCGATGAGGCGTTTTTTGGCATATTGGACCAGCGTCAAAACTGGAGCGTGTAGCGCAACGCGATTTCATTTGACGCGCGATTACATCGTGTTCATCGCGTTTGGTGGGACCCCGCCCTGACTCGGCAGAACGCGCACTGAGAGCATGACGAGCGTCTATTTGCCTTAATGCCTCCACTCCGAACTTGTTTACATTTTGGAGCGTCAACGATGTCAGCGACGACGAGGAGGACAATAGGGCTCCCCCAAAAGCCATCGTGTAATTCAAACCCTGCATACATCCAAACTCCAGTCTAAAGATCTCACTGCAACAGAGAGTCATTTTGCGTGAGAGAGTGATAGAGGGAGAAAGAGAAATTGCGCGGAGCTAATACACGGGTCTCACTGGCGTTAAATAGCACCGCTTTACTGCCTGTGGCAATTAGCGCTGGTCTTTGTGGATTAGGTGGTATTTGCAATGAGGCTTATTTGCATAGGAAGGGGGCAATTTTGCGCTGAATTTATGAATATTCCCTAATTTACATGCATGCAAATTGGACCGGCGCAGCTAGGAGTGGCAGTGCAGTTTGTGTTCAGTTTGCGTGCATTTCACCCTTTGCGTGTGCTTTGTGGATTGCACGCTATTTTTTTCTCTCATTTGCACAGGTTTAGCCGTTGCAAAAGCAGTGCAATCCTTTTGAGGATCTGGCCCTCTGTCTTTGATTTCACAGATAAGTAAACCAAAACAACTCCTCCTTTCTTGCAGACTACATGAATCACCTAAAATGATGACTAGCTGGCTAATGTAAGATAATGCTAATGCTTGAGCTCCTTGAGTGAGTCTATCTCCAGCACACTTCTAATGTTTCCATCCGACACATTTTAAAACAAGAGCCCAGTGAGAGTGTAAATATGTTAAGTTACTTAACAGTTGTACACATGGTACAGCATTAGTGCTAAAGCACTGAGGCTAAAGTTATCTTACATTTTAGCAAACATTGATTGGATTGGTTGAAATACAGTCCATCCAACCACACCAATCAGACCACGACTGCCCAGGAAGAGAGCTGGGATAAGAGCTAAGCTAACCCAGGTTAGATCTGAGCAAGCCAGAGAGAAAGTTTGGCTGGAGGTGAGAAATATGGCCTGACCTGATCGAAACCCGTTGGGTCCCATCGGGTTCGGGCACAGATCTCAAGCTCTAATGCACACTGCTTCAACACGTAGAGACATGCAAAGCTTGAGAGACCTGTGGTGCCTTAGTTACGGTTGCCACTGTTATGATTTGACAGTTGCTGTTTGCAGCAAAGGTTTAATTCCAACCAGCATACTGACCAGTGGAGCTTCTGAGTGGAATAAGATCTGGAAGATTAATATATGTGGAGCATTGTGACAACCCCGACTCAACACTTTGAGATGCAGTTGTTAGGAAGCTGGTTGTCCACTCATACACACTCACACACATATATTTCTGGTGTACATCGGAACAACAGGACAAAAATAAACCCAGACACATTTATTAATTGGCTGTATCACTGAAAGCGAACCTCCAAGCTTATTTCTATTTATATGTTCTCAGTCTGAATCATGTAGAAAGAAAAATATGGATATTACATTTGCAGCGGATATACATTTTCTCTTCAAAGAGCTGTATCTGATTTACAGTGATAATGGTTGGCTTCTGAAGGCAAGCAGGCGGGAAAATGCAGGCATAAATAAAAGAAGCAATATGCCCACAAGGGGTGAGAGGCCTGAACACAAATAAAATGTGGCTTGTGGAACAATATGCATTTGTTAAATTGGCTCAGATGACTTATAATGAGAAATATCATAATAATTCACCCGAATAAAAACACACTGCAAAAGTGGCATTTAAATGAGACAGTGAGTGGCAGCAGCTGAGTAATTAACCACTTTAACATCCCCTGTGACAATCAATGAACCTTTCAGGGTCTCCATCACTCAGTATTTGCATGTAATGCAGTGTTTGGCATATTGAGAAGAGATAGGAGGAATAATGAAGCCTAAAGGTGCCTCAAGGGTGGAAAGAGTACTGGATTATTTTACTAAAGCAAATATTGTTGCATTAAAGAAACTTCACTCCAGTAAAACTACTTCTGTTAAAATGTACACATCACCAGCGTTGTGATGCATGTACAGTGAAAAAGCTCCCGTTCCTGGTTTTGACTAAAAATGTTTTATTGTAAAACTACAACTCTGTAATAAAACACAAAGGTAACTATACACTGGAGGGGCACCAGAGGGCATTTTTTCATGTTTTGTCCACTAGAAGGACACCTTAGAGGGCACTTTATGAGATTTTGTCCACTGAAAGTGCAACTTAAAGGACACTTTTTCATGTTTTGTCCACTAAGGGCAACTTAAAGGGGAAATGATCATGTTTTGCCCACTAGACATGCACCTTAGAGGGCACTTTATCACATTTTGTCCACTAGAAGGGCACCTCAGAGAGCACTTTATCATGTTGTATCTACCATAGGAGCATCCTAGAGGAACACCTAATCTTCAGCTAAAAAAAATAAAGTGTATTCAGTGAACAGCAAACTGTGCAGCTGTTTGAATTATAAATATGCAGCCACATTCCTCAGTGTAGCTTTGCTAGAATTAACCAGCAGAGAGGATGAAACTCAGAGAATTAATCCCACAGTATGAAATTTCTGCCTCTAGGGGTCTCTTACATTAAAACAACACAAAAAATTAGTTTGATGATGTTGTGAAGTACTGTGGGATCATGGGAGTTGTTGTCCTCATTGTTTAACAGGCACTATTGAAAATTTATCTGACACTACAAGGTAATGTATTAGAGTTTTATTTACATTATATTTAGTTCACCAGCTTCCTTCCTCAGTCTCATGATGTATCCTGTGTTTCCTTGGAGGGCCCACTGTGAGCCAAAAACATACAAATACAGAGGGGAGGCAAAGTAAGAGGAACCCTTTAAAGCAACACAACTATTTGACAAAAGATAATAAACGCAAGGTCTGTTTAACAGCAGGAAAAGATTAAATCTTTTTTTTTATTGTGTACCAGCAGAGATCTTAAGTGTTGAATGATTTGTGGTGAGTGCACAAAGCAGGACATCTTTCTAGTGAAGAGGACAACCGAGATAGGGAGGTGCAGCTAGTTCTATGGGCAGCTCAGCCAACTGGTTAAAAAAAAACAGTAGGTGATGAAAATCCTATCTGCACTTAGGACCAAGATGGGCAGAATCTTGCAATGCCAGATAATCAGAGATCTCACCGCCCACAGCTTGTCTAAATCCAAGGTAGCTGCTTGAACGGTGGAGTAGAGCAGCTAAAAAACTTCCACCTCCTCACATTTTTCAAGGACATGCCTTCCTGGAAACAATACTCTCTCTCCATTCTCCTCTGTTGTGCAAATGTTCAGAGACTAACTTTTACATCTTTTAAAACTCCACAGGGACTACAGGAACTTACCACAACTTACTCAGCACTTACCACAAACCATTCAACACCTTCACATCTCTGCTGGTCAGCCTAAAGACAGCACCTCCCTGACAGGAAGTCTAGAGTAGTCAGTGACATCATCATAACGTCACATGTGACAGCTATGGAGAACATTACATCATTAAAACAGCAGGGACCCTGGATAAGAGACTAAATCAACACCAGATCAGACAGGACCAGCTGTGTGTAAACACCAGACCAAAACTATTCCCAGAATCCACTGGGAAGAGGTTAAGATTGCTGAGCAGAAATCAGCCTTTGAACAGAGACAGAAGTTGCAATCTCCTCACATAAATGACTACATGTTATAACAAAGCCAACATGTTCTAAAAAACCTAAAAAACATAATAATTGCCTGTGAATCCCAGCGAGTGCCAGAGACACTGGATCTTACGTATGTGGCATAAGTCACATGATGTTTAACACATGGTGAAATGGCTGCAGTTGGGTTTAGGCATTTACAACTTTACATATCTCAAAGTTGACATTTGGTCTCACAGAGGACACAAACCCTGGTCTCCTGAGTGAAAGTCCAGTGTATGTTTTGAGCCATCAATCTACCCCACCTCCTCCCTACACAAACTTTCTCGCTGTTTATATTTACTCTCAGTTAAAACTACTTCGGCCACTAGAGGTTTTGCCTGAAAATAAATGTAAATATGAGTCATAAAAAGTTACTAAGCGGATAAGCTGCTTGTATAGGCAACCTGTAGGCCTATACAGTGTTTTTTCTGGTGAAGATGGACTGTGTGTGACCTAAGTTCATGTCCTGTTGAAAACTGAACAATCTCCATGATGATTGAGCAAACTGCATTTGCTGACAGAAGCCACAGAATGAATCTGAAATCTCCAGACAACCCAAATAAGTGCTCCTGGTGATAACAGTTGTCAAACTGCTTTTTCCAAGGTCAAGAATGAGCCTTCAAGTTCAATCCAATTCACTGAACACCTCTGACAGAATCTCACAAAGACTCAGCAGTACAAGCTTCAGACTGTTTATTCATGGGATGTGTTTGATTTAATATTATTGTGCGGAGTTCTTGGCATTTTGTCCATCCCATATATATGTCTTTGTTAACTGGGTCACACAAACATAATATCCTATAATGTTATTTTGAGTCTGTAAGTGTCTTCTGACTGTGTGGCTTCTTTTTATAGCCGCTTCCACACACTCAGCAAAGAGTAACTGCAAATTGGATTTCTCTTTCGGGGGAAGTCACAAACTTACTTTGATGTTGCCTCATTGAGTTACCCTGCATGAGCGCAATCTAGCAATCCAGTGAGGAAGGGAAGAAAGTATACACCAAAGGTGTGTGGCAAGACATCAAAAGCCTAATTTCAGCCATACAGGAGAATTTTTTCCAGGTGACCGTCTCTTAGGTCACACTGAAATGTCTACTCATTGGATGCAGAGTGGGGAGTTTTGGTTATAAAATCATTTCAGAGAGCAGGATGCTTTGGAAGCAGAAATAATCTTATTGGCATGGTGACTCTGGGGTTTGCACTGTAACCTCACAGTCAGAAGATTCTGGTCATGAATCGGAGCACTGCTCCTTTCAGAAAAAATTCACCAGGTCCCTTTTACAATTACATGTTTTAATTAACAAGAATTTCTCTCGGATAGATCAAGATCTCTGCATGTTAATTAAATGCACTAGTTGTTAGTTTTGGTCAGCTGTGGGGTTCTGTCTCTTTAGTCTTTCATAATGGCTCTATGACACAGCTTGTCTCATATCTGCTGAGACTTTAAATGTGTGAATGAAGTGAAACAAAATTTAAATTCATTGTCATTGCCAGCATGCATTATGACAATGCCAATGCTTACATGACATTTAGAAGGTATAATGTTAATCATCTTAACTTAGTGTTTGCATGATAATATTTGCTAAATAGCCCTAAAAACAAAGTACAGCTGAGGCTAATGGAAATGTTATTTGTTCTAAAGGTGGTCAATCATAACTGGGGAATTGGACAATAACATTTTTACTTGATGATGGCTCTAGATGAAAAGTAAAGATGAGATTCATTTTCATTTGGAGACAATGAAATGCCTGTATCAAATTTTGTGCCAGCCTTTTATGTTGAGTTATGTCATAGAGTGGCAACCTTCCGGTGTGCCGCATGGGACGTAACTTCAAAAAAAATATGCACTGCAGTCTACAGCAAGAGAAAAATAATTGTTTGATCCCCTTTGAGTTGTGCCACAAATTACGCATATGATGTTCATCAATTTAAAAGATCATTTTACAAGTCAAAAGGGTTACAATTTGTTGCAGGTTTTGTGTGAAAGCACTCAGTGAACTAAATCTCTCATCGCGCACAATATACATCTTCAACTTTATCTTACCTGAAGTGTTTTATCAGCAACTCCTGGTCCTTTTATCAGGTGTGAAGGGAAAGAATGAGTATGACCTGCTGTTGTGTGACTACATCCTGGTACAAAAACGCACAGGCATCATTGCTTCAGCAGCTAACATTAGCATTTGGAGACAGACAGTCACGATGTGACTCATGCGACTTCTGGATGTGCAGTCTTTCTAATTCTGTATATACATAGTCTTCTGAAATATCACATGTAATTCCTGGCACAATTCAGACAGGATCAAAAAATAATTTGTCTTTCACCAGAGACTACTGTTCATATTTTTTTCTAAGTTAGTTTTTTCGCATGGTGGTCCATGGCAAGGGGCGTGACTTTGCCTCTTTTAGATAAGTGAAAACGTTGACCTGCTGTTGGCACCAGAGGAAAGATCAGGGAATCACCAAAGTCATTAGGCTTCATCCTCTGGGGACCGTAAATGTACATGCAAAAGTCAATCATGGCAATCCATCCAGGAGTTGTTGTATTTCAGTCTGGACCAAAATAGTGGATTGGCCAACACGCCAGCTTTGCCATCCCTACAAATGATACAAATAAACATGGCCACAGAGAGGATATTTCAGTACGGGTTTCAAGTCTACTACCCTTCTACTGGGAAAGAGTTGTCAGTTTCAGTTGCACAGCTGATGTAGCCATAATGACACAATACTAAATAAGGAGATTTTATGAGAGAAATCACCATAACAAATATTGAGAGTTGAGGCAGAGCAGAAGGTGGCAGAGTTGAATAAAAACCTTTTCACTTTGCACAATCACTGAGTGAGACTGTGATTAAAGCCAGTTTCTTAGTGATAGCAGGAAGAAGCTGGCTGACGATTTACCAGGGGAGACTTTTGCTTAAACCTTAATTCTTGTGATGTGTACTGTTCCCACAAAAAGCAGAAGTAAAGTGGCCATTTGGATAAGCTAGCCACAGATTTACAACATCAGCTTAATGAAAAGGAAAAAGGCTTTTTTTTTTTTTTTTTTTTTTGTAAAACAACAGATGTGGACCCAAAACAACAATGAAATCCTAATGGATTAGGATAAAACATTGTCTTTACTCAAGAGTCAGATGGCAGGCAGGAGTCAGGAAACCAGACAAGAAAACAAAGAAAGGCAAATGTAACCAGGCAGTCTGAGGTACAGCAGAAGATCCCGCAGGAGGCAACAGGCAAACAGCTGAAATGGCTGGACTGCTTAGTGAGGGACACATAAGATGATCTGACAGGCACCAGATGGAAATGTGCTGGTATACAGTATATAAATGAATAAACAATAACTACTTGTAGGAGGTTCCAAAACAAAAAGGTTGGGAACCAGTGGCTTACTGGCAACCTCACAGCAACAATAAGACTGCAGGAAGACACTGCTCCGGGCCAAGAAATAGTCCAGAACATAACCCTACATAAAACCACAAAGTGTTGGTGTTGATTCAAGTCACATGACTTGGCCTTGAGTCAGACTTGGAAAAAACAACAAATTTAATAACTTATACACAGGTTTCTAGTTTACAAACCTTACATGGTGTGCATGCATTCAGGGGGCAAAATGGCTTTAATAGCTTGCCAGGAGATTATAGTGAACAGTTGTAATCAGAGTTGATTTTGCATGGTTTGTCTATAATATCATATTAATATGTTGTGTAAATGTTAGCTAACAATAGTTGCCTGTCTGTATAGTCATCAGGTCTCTGAATGAAATCACCCCACTAAGTTTGCTATTCAAACAAATGTTTAGCTAAAAGGAGCCAAATCACAGAAACTTTACGGGTTGCTGACATGTCCTGTTTGCTCAACTTACCTGTTTTTTGTTGGTTATTGAGCTGCTTAACCATATCAAGAGCGTGGACGTATAGTTAATAGTCAATACGTTAATTAACACAAAGTAAAAATCTTTACAAGGTTTACGGCCTGATGCTTTTTTTTTTTTTTTTTTTTTGAAGACAGCTACTGTATACGTACTGTACAAGATGTGAGACATGTGTGACAGCTAGTTAGGTCTGTGACCATGACAAAATGGCACCAATTAGGTTAGAAAGTAACTCAGACCAGGCAGATTACATCAATAAATTAGTTCTCTGTAATGGTGAGTAATGACCAGATTACTTATAGATCTACTCAGTATATGAACAAACTGAGACAGAAATCTGGAGAGAAAGAGTGAGACTCAAACAAACTATTTACATGTTTACAGGCTGTAGGAATGGCTCCATCTCCTACAGTGTCCTCCTAGGTCATGTCTAGAAGGAAACCCTTGGTTTGCAAAACTCTCGTAAGATCATGGCTTAGGTTAGGATAATCACTCTTGTGCAGTTTTTTTATGGGTCTTGGGTTCCTAAACATGACTGTCCTCCTGCCTGCCAGTGGCCCAAGAGAAGGAGAGAAGGTCTGTTTCAGAATAAGTTGTTAACCTTGTCACCACTCACTTTTTAGAAGTAAAGTCTAAAGGTCTGAAATCTGTTGGCAACACTGGGCACAAGCCTGCTTTCTGCCCCCTAGTTGCACACGCCGACATTGCACTGAAACCTGAAACTCAATTTGACAAATCAAGAAAGATTTGCAACTCGACCTGGACTTAAATTCCAGTGACTTGTGACTTCACTTGGACTCCTCCCAAGCCAAAGATTGAAAGGTCTGTGAATTCAGCTAACATTAACACTGTTCATTCTCAGCAAGTTAATTCCCCAGATCCACTTTGTTTAAATCAATCTGACAGCATCAAGATGCAGGGGAGAACCATACAGAACTAACACTAAGTTACTGAGCTCCACTCAAAACAAAAAATTACACCAAAGATCATTTCGCATGATTGAAAGATTCTTTGTGTATTGTTCATTGTCTCCATTTCCCTTTTATTCAAAACCCATGCTTCCCTTTCCAATATCTACAAGAGTATTTTTGCCATAGGTGATGCATGTTTAAGAAAAAAAGCAGAAAAATAAGAGATTAAAAGAGAGTATGCCTGAAGGAGCTACCGGCCACAGCGGCTACATGCGCCAACATTGCCATGGTCTAAGAGTGGTACCAACCCACCAAGCACCTCACAAGATTTTAATGTTGTCTTTTGGGCTAAATCTGGTCAGCCCCTTTAAATAGCCCAAAAATAGATGCTGAAAGTTGAGCCATGTTTAGTCCATTCAGTTTGGCTCAAATGTAGTCCAGAAATAGATGTTGAAATCCGTCTGTCTTTTCAATGATGATTTTTCACCTTTCATAGACTTAGATGGACGTCCTTAAATAGTTGTCTTTTCAACAACATGAAAAAGACATCTTTTTATCTTTCACTTTCAACCAAAATCAGAATCAGAATCAACCAAATCAAAATGTTTTATTAGATGACTGGCAAAGCCATCTTTTCAACCAAGTTTTGCTGGGTGGGAAACTATTCATCTAACAAATGAGTTCATCAACAAAATGTTGATTGATTCCTTGAAGATACACTTTTGGCCAGAAAAAGTAGGCTGGAAATTCTCTCTCTCTCTCTAATTGTCTCTAAAATTGCCCCTGTCTATCGAGGTTTAATTCAACCAGTCAGATTATTTGTGCCACCAGCTGCCGTCCCTCCCACACATGTTTGTAGAATGAAACCTTCAGCCTGAGCGCGGTGTGTTTATTTGCCTCTGCTCTCTGTGGTCCAACCTGTAAATATTAAGCACACAGCTCATAAAACACTGCCTCTATAGGGGACCTTCACATAATAAAACAATTTAGAGAAAGTAGTTTTATGGAGGTGAGTGTCGCTGAGGTGTCGTGCACTGCGAGTATGGCGACCTTCAGTGTTTGTGCTGTAACTCCTCTGCAGGGATGGGGAGGATGCCCTGCAGCATGATTAAGAATTCCCTGTCGGCCGCTGGCTGCTGCATTAGTATGGATGCTGAGTAGGTGAAAGTCCTCTCTTGATGCTGTGACCCTCGGCTGCTGTCAGGTACACGAGACGCCTTCATCCAGACAGGCACTAACTGCAAACACTTAAGGACGATAACAGACGGGAAGCTCAAAAGTAATGAGACCGCAGAGTCCAAAAGTGCTTCCTCATTGTCTAGACACCTTCCAGGCCTCTGTGCCCACCCCTCACACACACTCTCTTTCAACCGCACTATCGCTTCATCGGCGGGTTCATTTCCATTCTGAGCGCTCCGTGCTGGTGGGTCAAAGCCCTGATTGTGTGGAGAGCTGATGAAGGCAGAGACTCTTGCTTCCCAGTGCCTTTATTATGGAGGAGGAGGAGGAGGAGGAGGAGGAGGAGGCTTCCCTCGGGCTCCCTCCTCTTACATCACAGCCTCCTGGCTGCAGCGGCGAGCACATAAACGTATTCATAGCAGCCACAGCAGCCCTTTGGATGGTGTGAAACAAGCCTGCGAGGGGATGATGCAGGTAAAGATCTGGTGGAGCTGGGGGATGATGGGAGTTGGAGTGGAGAGGGTTGGATTAGGTGCAATTCAGTAAGCTTTGTTTCGCCCCAGCCAATTCCATTTGACCAGTGGCAAAATATGAGGAAAGTGTTTGCAAAAGCTTTCTTAAATCATGTTCAGTTTCCATCACAGGAGAGCAGAACATGAAAAATTCAACGCAAATCAATACCCACTCAAAGCTCCAAATGAGAGTTATATACGTAACTAAGGTTCTATGAATTCTGAATGAGCACCAGAGATGGTTTTGTACTCTTAATTGCTTTGCAGAGATTTGGAGAAAACATGGGTCATAGCTGTGGTGGAATGTAACTAATGAGGTGAGACACAGCATTCTTACAGCCGTTATCTCACACCTCGCCAACACAACCATCACACGTCACAATAGCAAATCACATGGATCAAACCCCCAATCTGCTGTTTACATCATCTCCATCTGGCTGCAGAAACAGACTTTAAAATGAAAGAGGGCCTGAATTGGCAGGAGATTTGTTCCCTCTGCCACAGCAGACTTAAATATAATACCCTGCTGAAAACTCTGTCAACATATATAAATGTATTTTTATGTATACATGGGTATGCAAGTATATGTTGGGATATATGAGAGAGGCATGAATGTCACTCATTTTTGAGAATTGGGACAAAACCGTATTTTGAGGGGGTTTTGATTTTTACTCTTCAGTTATGGTGGAAAATTTATTTTAAAAGATCAAACTCTTGGCTATTAAACCTTGTAACGGGCCAACCTCCTAATGATTACAATTTTGACTAAATGTAGAATTTGGATTTTCTATGTGACAGAGTGAGCAGCCATTTTATTTTTTAAAGGTTCTCAGAGTTCTCTTCATGCTAAACCATAAATCTTATTTAGCTTTGATTTAGAAGGGCTACAGAGTTGACATGTTATGGTTGAGACACATCTGATAGCAATGAATAAATTTGTCTAAAATTAGAAAGTTTACCAGTGCTTGAGCAGTATTCCTGCCTTTTTTAAACCAGGAAGTCAGACAGGGGTCCTTAGGGTATAGTTAAACCTTTTTATGCCTGATTAAATCAGGTTTTTGTAAAAATCTGACAGAGCTGACAGAAATCTGGGACGCACCTTTAAAGAGCCAACATTTTCATATATATTGATTTTTAAACAACTATCTGACATCTATAATAAGGAGGGCCTCAGAGCATTCTATGATCTGCAAATATCATTTGATTTACCTGGCTCTTCTTTCGTATACTTGCAACTCAGATCTTCCATGCGTGCCTATGGGGTACCCTGGGGCCATTCTTTACACACCCATGAGCTTCATGTCATTTTAGATGTAGGTGTCCAGTCAAGTGGTTTTGTGTCTAAGCTTCATACTTTGTTACTGAACTCTTCATGTGGCCCACTTGCTATTCATCAGGTGTGGGAAAGAGGGAGGGGGGGGGGGGGGGGGGGGGCTCCAGGTCGCCATGGGGGTTGGGGGGCTTGACCAGGCATGGTCACGGTGGGGTAGACACAAATTATATCATTAATATAATACATAATATTATGGCTGTTGCAATATTGTTTGTCCTACCTCTGCTGAGGTAAAAATAATTGATAATAAAAAGATGATTATAATAGCATATTTTTACACCTGTATTATCAGTATCTATTATTGGTTTTAGATTTTGAAGTCTTTTAATACATTCTTAAATTATTTGAAGTTTTGAATTCTTGTCAGTGACAAGGCTGTTTTCTCACAGGGCAAGTTTAGAAATTTAAAAAAATAAAGCAAACCAAAATATTTAATTAAAGCTATAGTGCGTATGTCCGTTTCACCCAAGCCGCTACTAGAGGAGATGACACAATGCTGATTAAGCTGATCGGCTCCTCTAACATCTGGCGGTATTTTTCAACATATATCATTTTTGCTTTGCTTGCCAACCAGCGACATTCCCGCGCTGGCGCACAGGAAATGAACACGTTTTACTTCACAACAAGAAGGGAAGGAAGAGCAGAGAGTCTCATAGCAAGAGGCAGAGCGCAGGTAGAAAGAGAAAGTAACATGGTGGAGAACCTAAAGAAACGGCCGAGACACGGTTCAGAAGTGGATCCTACCACAAAGAAAAAGCCTGGACGTTCGGCTGAAGGACTGTTAGCAAAGAAAGAAAGTGACCGACGGACAACAAATGACTTCTGCTGACTACCAGTGGGTCTTTTCATCCACTAACCTGTCAGCTACAAATTAGCAGGCACCTTGTCTCCTGTTTGTAATAGGCTATTTGTGTTTCTGTGGCAGAAAAAAACAAACAATAATTACCTCTTCCGAAGAGTCCATCTTTTTTTTTCACCGGCTGTCCTCCTTCAAACAGAATAAAAATGTTGCGGAATCGTGAATCACAGTGGCGGAGGGATAGTGGTGGGGAATGGAGGGCATAGTGGGGGGGCGGGGTACACCTGGGCATACGTCATATGGAAGTGCTGGCTTTATTGTTGTAATAACGCAGAATTCCGCTAGGGAGCGACAGAAGTTACGCACTATAGCTTTAATTTCATATATTTCATATATCAAAATCCTTAAAACACCAAAAAAGGAATTAAGAGTGTTGGTATTAATTTTTAAAGTTGTTTTGGTAAGACACGATGTGTCCTAATTCTCACAAACAGGTGGTATATATGTCAAGAAAAGATCGACCAATTAGCTTAATAGGTGGAATCGAGAATGTGGACATCATCTTCCCCCACAGCAACTGTCCTCACTATATTTATGAAAAACTGTCAGAAAAATGGCAACAAGCACTGACAGGATGGACTCAGCTGTACAGAAATAATCTCTTTAATTATCTACTAATCTGATCAGTATTTGAAGGGGTGTGCATAAGACTGACATGGCACCATCATAACCATGTTATGACACCTGTCACAAACATGAAGAAGTCAGTGTTTATGACTGCTGTCATTAGGAGTCATTTGATCACTGTCATTCTTAATGCAAAGATGACATTACTTGAGATGTCTTTGTTATGAAACTTGACATTATCAAATGTAAAGACATAAGATACAAGTTTTATGTGTTAAATGTGGTTATGATGGTGTTATGTCAATCTTATGCATATCTCTTCAAATAAACTGTTACTTTAATTGCTTCAAGTAACAGCTTAGCACCTTCTGTGGTGGTGAAAATTGACATTGGAGGGAAAAATACATCACTTGCTACTGACTGGAACAAAGTAATGGTCCATCTCAACAACAAATCAACACAGACCTGTTACAAACTAAACGTTGTGCCTGATTTTCATTCCCAAACCTCCACGGCTGTCAGGTCGGGTCTTTATTGGTCTGATGTAGTGTGGTGTGAATGTGGCATTCATCTGTGCAGCTGTCCACATGTAACTGCAGCACAACTACTGAAGGTCAATCTATCACCTCTTTACACACCCAAACAAAACTTAGATATGATAACTATGGTTGTTTGATTTTCACAATTTATTTTAGCGTCTGTCCAGGGACTGCTGACCTTGTGTGACACAGTCCGAGTGATGCAAAAAACACTTTGGCCAGAGCGTACGACTGAGATGCATCTGTATTATCAGAACTGTGTCCAGACTTCATTCTGGACTCAGTCTGAATATGTGAAAAACAGATTTGGGCTTGCAGCCTGAAACTGATGTCTTAACCAAACCTTAACTGTAGAGTAGGCAGATCAGAAAATGCTTTTAAGAATCATTTTACAACAATCATATTGTTTTGGACTGACAATTGTCATATTTTATTGTTTAGATTTGATGACTTCAGAGATTGCCATACTCGGGGGGGGGGGGGGGGGGGGGGGGCAGTAGCTCAGTTGGTAGTGTGTAGCTCAGTTGGTAGTGTGTGTTCCATGTACAGAGGCTAACGGCTGGTTCACACTACGCGCTGGAACAGTGCGTGACGGCACTATCGCCGAACTGCTGCAGTTCGCACGTGCTGTGGTGTCCACACAGGCTGCATTTCTGCTGCGAGGCAGCTGCTGAAAGTTCTGTCTTTCTACACAGAGTCTGCAGAGGAGTTTGAAGAGAAGAAAATAGCTGTTTTCTGAACGCAATCAGTGATTTCCCCCTCGTACAGGGAGGGAGGGATGAATGGATAGAGGGAGAAGAGAAAAGAGAGAAAGGAAAAAAACACTGCCCTGCACCAGATTTGTTTCATGTCTATGACACTGCACAGACGTAGACAATGAAACTGCAGTGAGGTGTCCTGTTTCTGATATAATGTCCATATGACTGTCAACAGATCATTTTTAATGTGTATTTTTGGTGTGAACTGCACACATGACACAGAAAAATTAGGCAAGCCTTCAAATCCCTAGATGAAGCGTGGCGAGAGCAGCGCCTGACACATGCGTGGGTTGCACTGATCAAGTAGGCTGTGTGGACGCTCTAACTGGTTAGTATGGGTGCCGAAATGAAAACCAACAGATAAGGCATATACACGCGCTGCACCTCCACCATTTCCTGTCTATCTACTAGCTGTCCTATCAGATAAAGGCCAAAAAGCCCCAACATTAGTCTTAAAGGAAAAAAAACAGCCTTTGCCATGCTAATTGTAGACAATTATGTATAAGTTAGAGATCTCTAACTTATACTTATACTAGTTGCTACATATGTTGTTACAATGTACAGTGAAAGCCCTGTTACTGGTTTCATGTGGCAGCGCTGATGCCCTCCCCTCACTCAACCAAGGAGAAACCTATGTCATGTGGGAGAATGTTTTCAGAAAGGTTTGGGAAAATAGCATTTTGATGCTAAAACATGTGTACTTTGACCAATATTTGAAATGTCCAGATTTTATTACATAAGGGACACTACTGGGAAGCTACAGAGGGACATAAAAGCCTCAAAATAAATAAATAAATAAGTAAAATAATGGACTGCCCTTTAACAAGTGTCATCACAAACACATGTTGATAAGCATGCAAGGCAGCACAGCATTAATAAAAAGCTACATGGCTCAACAGGAGCACAGGAAATCTCCTAATAGGCTCTTGTTGCCCCTCTGGAGTTCAAGGAACAAACTCAACCTTTTACTCTTCACCCTCATCCTGAAGCTGCTGCTGCTGCACGGACTGAAGATAACAGCTCTCATTTGGAGACGTGGACACCTGGGATGCTGGATCATCAGGGCTCAGGGATGCATACACTCTGTCTGATCACATCCTCCGTGGACCCTGTGAAGGTTGCAGACGTGACCGGACTCAGAAAGCTCCGGTTTGTGCTGAGACATTGTTTGTGTGCTTGTATGGCATCACTATGCGTGGACATTTCTGTCGGGGGAAAATATCAGCGATGGGTCAGGGATGGAGAATTGTTTTGCTTGCTTTTATGAGTTCATGTGAATGTCACTGAATGTTAGTGTTGCGGCATGAATGACAATCCATCTCCTCCTGCCCTCCGATGTTTTCTACACTCCGGCCCCACGCTGTTGACAAATGGAGATGATCAGAGAGTGTGCGCCAGATGATGCAAGGCGTCAGATATTCCAGCGTGGATGTGACACTGAAATAATATGAAAGCTATCAGAGTAATGGTGAGTAATGAGGTGAGACGCACACTTGACCCCTCTTCATCTGTCTCTATTTGTCGGGTCCGCATCAAAAGCAAAATGTGAGCAGTGCATGAGCGTTACTGAAGCATGCAGTTCACACTGACTATGACTGGCCGTTTCTGTTGTGAGAATCAACAGTTATGTCTGCATCAGAGAGGACAGAGTGTCTTCACCAGGATGCAAACAGTAGAAATGTACTCAACAAGGCTCTATGAGGCTCCATGGACTTGAGCCACATGACTCGGACTCAGGTCATACTTGAGTCACAAATTTGATGGCTTTACTTGACCTGACAAAATCAAGGAAAGAACTGCAACTCGACTTGGCCGCGTGACTTCACTTCTGACTTCTGCCTTTTGACTTGAAATAATAATTTTTTTTCATATAGCACCTAAAAACAGAGCTTTACGGAGTACTTTGACAGGCAGAGCAAGGCAGGGATTCAGAAAGCAATATAAAAGCAACAGCTAAACAAGTAAGGCCAAACATGACCCAGATCAAATGAAGTCAAAGTTAAAATAAGAAGACAGAGAAGACACTAAAAACCAGGATGCAGAATGTCAGAATGAATACAATATAAATCATGCATATATGACAATATAAATAAAACTATAAAATAAAGGAATAGTAAAAAATACAAACAATAAAGCCATACAAATAAGTGAACAAATCAAAAATAAATGTATAACAATAGAAGCAATAAAAAGTAATAAAGACCATAAAAAGACTACGTCCCATAAAAGCAAGTCTGTAAAAGTGAGTTTTAAGAAGTGATTTAAGATGTTACTGCAAGCCTTATCTCTTCAGGCAGGTCCTTCAAAAGTTGAGGAACCCCGATGGAAAAAGCACTGTCACCTTTAGATTTAAGCTTCGGCTTTGGAAGAGCCAGGAAGGCCCCGCCCAAGGATATAAGGCTGAGAACTGGCTCTCAGCAAGTCTTCATATCCACTTTGTTTGAACCAACCTAATAGCATTCAATCAAGTTGCAGGAGGGTAATCATGAAGAACAAATGTTACATTACTGAACTCCAGTTGGAAACAATAATACCAAAAATAGTTAGTTTTGTGTACAAAAACTTCAAGGTGGCCAACAAAAAATTAATTGCAGTATGAAAAATGTGTGGGTTGAAAATTAAATACAGAACCAAAAGACATCCAACTTTTGACATTTGACATTTGAAGCTGTGCAAAGAACAAAAAGTCGAGGCCTGTTGTTAAAATGGCATTACATTCAGTGAAGAGTGCATTATTTCTTCTGTAGGACTTGAAAGTTTGGGACTTGGAACTTGAACTGGGACTTGACCTTTGAGCTGTGGACACCACAGACAGCTATTAGTTCTATTTATACCACTTTCTGGTGACCGCCTTGAGGACATGTTCCACACGTGCAGTAAATCGATCCACAGTCCACAGACAGGTCCATACGGTTACACAAAACCATCTGGGAATCCATCTATAGAAACTGTTTGAAAAGAGAGCAGGCACTTAAAAAAACACACACACTTGGCAGGTGATTGGATGAACCATGAGCTCACACCAACCAGTTAGATCAACTCACCAAACTGAAGCTGAAGCAAACCAGAAGAAGAACAAAAACATTTTTCCCACTTTTAAAAGCCTTCAGTGTCATTCTTTGCTCTTCTTTCAGTGAAGAAATACTCTCCAGTTCTGATATAACTGACGCTATCACAGTGTCTACGATAACCTTCTTCAGGAGCCGCCATAGTTTGTTAGAAATGAATCACTTGCATGGATGCTTCTCACTGAGAGCTTGGAGCCTGGAAAGATGGATCCTCATGTGATCTGGTGATCTCACAAATCCAGCTGCCTTGCTAGGCAAAACACATACACCCTCTGATGACAAAATTTACGTCACATGGACCGTAGCAGACCCTTGTGCACTCTCGAGGACATGGAAAGGATAATACAGACTTATATTCTTGACTTGCAAAACAATGGCTTGGTCCCACCTCTGACTGAAACTCAAAGTGACACAGAGAACATTGATCATCATACAGACCAGATACTTTTGATTTAAACAACAAAAATGATGCTTCACTAAGCTGATGAACAGATGGGAAAAAAGGATTGGAGTGTAATAAAACACCAGGCGTCCTGTGGTGGTTTGATGCATTTGATAAAATGGAGGCATATCTGACAGATTGGCAGACTTATTTGAGTAATGTAATCAACAACAGAGAACATCTGCTCTACATTATTTGTTGTCACTTTAAGTGTTGATTGATTTATATAGTCTGGACTACATGATCTTATTTCAATCAGAGACATTTGCATGAAGGAACTGTCCATTTATAGCAGTTGATTATACAGTTAGATTAGGTAGGAAAAGATCTGCTATCTGGGGAGGCAGCAGCAAGGATTCTGCTGGAGAGCTAATCCTCCCTTTAACAAACACATACATGAATACATCTAGTCAACTCAAAAAAGACTTGACACAGAAGGAGGAGGTTGGAGTGTTGGAGGAAGAGCAAACAGCATGAAGGTACCATACTGTACCAGCAGAGTAAGAGTTTGGTCACACATGGAAATGACAGAGGCAGCAGGCAGAATGACGGTGAATGTGCCATCATGATGGACAACCCCGTCTAAATTTGTTCCCAGTTCAACCCTGCTTCAAATGTGATGTAAAGAATATATGATTGAAAACACACAAAACACATGAGAACATATTTATATGCAGTAAGAATATTTCCTTTTGGATTAAAATGAACTGTGTTTTAAAAAGTTGTGTAAATGAGAGCTTGAAACAAGGAAAAGTAAAGCAGGTCACTGCAGTAAAATGATGGAAAATTGTAAAACAATAAAACAAAAAAGAGGGAAAGAAAAGAAAAACTTGAACCAACTTGATTTGCATTGAAAACAGGTTTGAATAACTGCAGTGGCTGCCAACAACAGCTCCTAATTTGATTTTCAGAGGGTCACAGTTAGTGTAACCTCTCTTTAGCTGGTCTTGATTTTCCTCACGTGTGAATCATAAATACACGAATCTCCCAGTCAGAACGGTCAGAAATGAGGTCTGTCACTGAATTATCTGCTGTGTTTGGGTGTAAATCGCTAACAACCATTGCAGCAGAGACAGGTATATCTCCACATCACTCATAGAATAATTGATGGATTAACAAACTTCTGTCCAAAACAGGTGTCAGTCCGCTGAAGATCATAATCTACATGTTTCACCATCTATTTTACATCCTGTTTTAATGAGTTTTTTAGATTTATTATGTTTGCTTTTTAATGTGTTTCTAGTACCTCCTACACCCAGATGTAGCCCTCCCATCTTCCACAGCTTTCACATCTGCCACATAGTGTAGATGCCAAATTTCTTATTTGTCATTTCCTCCTTGATCCTCATTTGAACCAGCAGTTCTTCTTGTCTGCCATCTTACAGGCCATCCCAAGTCTCTTATTTCTGCGCAGAGGAGTGAGGATCGAGGAATGCAGAGGGATCTCTCACCCCTTTTTGACCAACAAGAACCTAGTACTAGTTCAGTGCTGGTGCTAGGGCCAGTTCACAGTTGGTTCAACTAGCAAACCATCTAGATAAACAGATAAACAGATAAAACGACAGGCTCAACAGATAAAACAGATAAAACGTTAAAAAAAAGAACACAAAACAAACACATGGTGTAAATGGTGTCTTTTGCGGTTAATTTTTAATGTTGCGGCTTGCGGACACTTGGATTACACCACACAAGCAGGATGGAGACATTTTGTGTTTGTTTTGTGTTCCTTTTTTTAACGTTTTATCCGTGGTCACCATTCACTGCCATTGTACTGGATGAGGCTGCAACCCTGTTTCTCCTAAAACTCCAGGATTGTTTTGTGAACTGAAGATCTTCATCCATCATCACATCGGCATAGGGGTGAGTACATACTGAGTGGCTTATTCTGGCAAAGTGGAATATCGCTTTAAGAGACTTGGAATGAACCCATGAAAAGCCTCCTCACATTCTTATTTCTGGCTTGGTTTGCCAAACTGTGGGTGATCACTTTGGTGTCCAAGCTTTGCAGCATGTATTGTTCAACCCTCCAGCGGCTCAAGTTTTTATCTTTTAGAATCCTGTCTTGTACTTGTACCAGAGTTTATTTTAATTATGTATTATCTTGTTTCTTGATAAAGCAGAGACGTGAGCAAGATGAATCGAGGTATCAAGGTTATTTAATTATTATAAAGCAAGATATCTACAATGGCATTTTGACTTGTGGAAATTACTTTTTTGATATCTAAAATTCAATTCAAACTGGTTATAAAAGGAATAGTAGATATCTCAAATATAATTGTGACTCCAAGAAATAAATGTTCACTAGTTACAGTTGACCCTAACCCTATGTTTTGCCCCTTTTTTCTGTTCTCCAGTAATAGTTGAGCAAGCTTGGTACTTGATGGGAACTCAGTTTACTTCCTCCTTTCCTGTTTCTTATAGAAGATAGATACGCTATATGCTATAGGTTTGTCTGCGTTGAAAAGAACACCAAGTTTTGAAGATTGTTAAAAGATGTTACTGGGGTACTTGTGAAAGACTACAATGTAGTCACATCTTAATTTAGCTAATGTTAACAAAACACTAGCTACATCAATTGTTACTTAGTTACTTAGCTAGTTTGACAGTGCTAACATTTGCTATCAGATGTAACAAGCTAGCTAACAAGTGATGTATTTAGATTAGTTGGCTAGTTAATGAGCATATTGCTAACTTCAGATATCAAATGTTTTTATCAAGATTTTTTGCTAACATTAGTTAACTCAAGATCTGACTATGTGTGGCTTTACAGGTTTTTTACAGCAACATCTTTTAACCATCTTCAAAATTTGCCCAGCCAAAACATAAAAAGGAGAAAATTGACTACTGGCAGCTGTGGGAATGATTTTAGGTATGCAGCAAGAAGCATCCATGGAAGCATCTCGTCTCGGACAAACAATGGTGGCTCCTGAAGAGGTTAGTGTAGGTACTGTGATAGCATCGGTTATCTCAGAGCTGGAGAATATTTCTTCATTGAAAGAAGAGCAAAGAACGACACTGAAGGCTTTTAAAATAAAGATAGTTTTGCTTTTCTTCCGACCAGTACCTGCTTCAGTCCCGTGAGTTGATCTGATTGGTTGAAGTTAGCCCGTGTTAGATGTGACAGTTGATCCAATCACCTGTCAACTGTTCTTTGAAACTGCCCACCCTTTTCCAAACAGTTTCTGTGGACAGCTTCCCGATGGTTCTGTGGAACAAACCATTGAGCCTGTCAGGTTACTGCTGGGTACAAGCTTGATCAAATGTTATTTTAGCACAGAGCAAAAAGGAGGCTGGACTCAAGAGGGGTCAACTGCATTTGAGATATTTGAAATGCAATTCAAGGTACCTCAAATTACATTCTTACTAATTATAATTCCAAGCCGACATAGTGATAATTTAATTTTGACTAGTCAGAATTTAATTTAAGTATCTAGAATTCTGTTTATGTATCTGTAATGTAAGAACAGTTGTAAATAGACAGTTGTAGATATCAATGAACATTGTCACTAGTAAGAATTGAATGGTTGATATCTTGAAGTAGAATTGCTGCTAGTCAAAATTACATATGGATATGTTGGCTTGGAATTTGAACTTATGAAAAAGCAATTGTTGATACATTTTCTATTATTGCCATTGATTAAATGTTAATGGGGCTTGCGATAGCACCACTGTGTGTGGCTTTAACATTGCATTAACAGTGATGCCGATGAAAGTGTGTGAGTGGGCTGTACAGTCATTTCCATGATGTACCTCTTCCCAGCATCTTCAATGAAGCCTTAATGCAGTTTGTGCTACCTGACTATCCGTCAACAGACAGCAGAGATGATAGCAGCGTTCTACTGTATATTTATAGCTCACCAAGGCAAGGTGACATTGGAAGATTGTTATTGCAGCAGCAGTGAGTCTGTTTCATTGGAGTAGATAATAATTCACTGTTCCCCTACAGGGACAGCATTTAAAACAAATCACTACCCCCAAATGTAATATCCCAAAATAAAGCACACCTCCCAGCACCGACGTATATCATGTATCTGATTCCTGGGCCATGCATCAAATATAACATCAACCAAAGATCTGATTGAGGTGGTGTGATTGAGAGATCATCTCATATGAGGTTTTGAAGCCTTCTCTCTTCTGCTGCATGTCTAACAAATACAGAACATGCACATACAGCAACACGGGTGTAGAAATTCACAGCTGACATGGAAATGCTGCAACGATTTAAAAAGAAACACATCAGTCAGCTGTCAGTTGCTTCATTACATGATTCCTCTCAGGCATGAATACACAGTACTGATGGAACCTCAGGAGACACGGCTGAATATATGAGTTACAATATGTGGAATAAATAGTGTATGATGTGAAAACAGCAGCTGAGAATAAGGTAAACAAGAGGCACCGTTTTATAAAGATGTGTAATTTTTGCTTTTTCTTTCTGTCATTCTTTATAATTCAGAGAGGAGCAGCAGTTCCCCTGGAGGATCCAAGCCACATTGAGTCCTAGTTTGTATTCCACAGAGGGAAATGTGCTGGTTACAGAGATATAAAGGGCCATAGGAGGCTTTATGAGTTCCATGTCCACAGCAGGGGGCCATTACTCAAGCCATGTCAGTGCTGATCTCAGCTCAAACACTGCTGTCCACTCTGAACCAGGAGCCAAATAAAGGAAATACAGTTTATCAAGTCTGCTAAAGAGCTGAGTGAAGGACTGAGGATGGGAATTCATCTTTTTTCCATACACAGGGGATTAAAATGGTGTCATATACACGTGAATGCACTTGAATGTGGGTGCACTTTTACTGGTACAGTTTTTACACCAAAATCACACATACATGCATGTTTTTTAATTTGTATAACGCAAAGACCATGCCTTGTATGTTTTCTTAAGCACACCTCATCAGTTTCCTTCCACTTTGACTCTGTTTTCCCCCTCTTTTCTTCTCTTTTGTGAATACAGGAACCACAGGGAGCCTAAACATAAGAGTTCTCAAAGAAACTGTACCCCCACCCAGAGTCTCAATTCCCCTCATTCCCACCTGTCTTGTGGCCAACAGCTGACACCATCATACACGTCCATCCATCCATGACCTTCATCCCTACATCCCCTCCTCTCTTTCCTCCCTACCCATTCATCGCTCATCCTACATCCTTTTACCCTCATTCTTACATCCCTCAAACTTCGACCCTTTCCCTAGAAATATGTTGACTATGTGCATCATACCACTTATAAAGCAACAGTAAGACTAACCACTACAACGACTCTGATCCCAGGTGTGAAAATGCATTGCTTGTTTCATTAAAATGAAGCAATCAGTGTCATATTTTAAACAGAAAAGGTTTGATGGTATTTAATATTTTCTCTATTTTATTTATTTTATTTAAAGAATAGAAATATTAGTAGCTTGCTCAGAAACATCCAAAAAACCATTGAAACAATTTGATTTTAAAAGTTACTTAGTCCATCACAAGCATACTGTCATATAATAACAATAATTTATATCATTATCAGACTGAGGATTTGGTCATATTTTTATTATCCTGCTTTTTAGTGATCAGATAAAATAGAAGTTACTGCCTTTTGCTTTAGTATGATCCAATATTTTTTGGTAAGCTCTGTAAAGGCAGAATACAGGAACTTCCAAATAAGGTCAAAGGTCAAATCAGAGGATCAATATCAAGGGGGGAGTTGTAGGTTTCAGCAGTGAGGATCACTTCCGCGTTCAAAAAGCTGCAGTTCCTCGGCTGCCGCTGGGGGCTGGCTCCAGAAGTGAGCAATTCTCCATAGACCCCCATGTTAAAATAGCCACCTTTACAGCCTAAAAAAACATATTTACAGCCTGGTACATTTTTTGTTTTTGGTCTCTATTGATAGTTTCCACCTCCGAGAACACTGTGAGGGGGGTGAATTTTTTTGTACCACAACCGTTTTAGTCTTATTTAGGCTTAAAATTCTTGCATAAATTAGGGCGTGGTTACGTTGAGTGACAGCTCCATAGACAGGCACTGGCAGTTAGCTCTTTGCTAAAGCATCGGCTGGGCTAGGCGGCTACATCCAGAGGCCTCCGGCTACCTCCAGCGGTTGACAGGGGCTGCAGTGTTTTGTTTGCCAATGTTCGGATAGGTTTTTGTGACAATATGGCTTGTTGTAGTGTAGACTGTACTAACCGACCGTCGAAGGAGTCTGTGTTGCAGTTTTTTTGGTAAGTAAATTTCTCACTATTTTACCTGGATGTTTGCAGTAATCAGCATGTATTATCATATTTTGCCGCTGGCTTATGACTTAACTTAATTGCCGATTTATGGTCGCTGCTGATACAGAATAGAGGACTGGAGCAGCTATGGTAGGAACGCTGTTGCGGTGTGTTCCGTGCTCTCAGAGTCCATTTATTGCGTTTATTTTTCTGTTTAAAAAGTCCGACATTGCATGGACAGAGCAGCTCCGTCAGTAAGCGGCTGCTGTTGTTTGTGTGCTGCTGTAACTGTAAGTGGATAGTGGATGGAGGCAGCGGTGAAAGCCGGTAAATATTAAATATGAAACATTTTAATACATTATTATTATTATCATTATTTTTATTGTTATCATTAATAATAATGACAATAATAATAATGTTTTTTAACGTTTTAATATATTTTATTAATATGAAATAATAATGATTGTTTCACAGTTAAATAATGGGGTAAGAGTGCTCGCTGTGTGTCGAGGGGGTCGAGCTAGTCGGGTCGGACTCGGGGACTGTTGTGTGGTGGATGTAGCTGCGTGTAGCTGCCGCTTAGCTTATTAGCCTAGCTGATTAGCCTTAGGCTAGCTCGGTTGCTCCGAGCTAAGTGGGCGGGTTCTCGGCCGGCTGACCCGTAGAGTAACCGCCTCTCTGCCAAATATGGAAAGTACACTCCCACTAAAATCCAAGATGGCGCAGCTCAAATGCCCATGATTTGGTCACAAAACCGGCTCCCGAAACCAATGGGTGACGTCACGGGTGCTACGTCCATGTTTTATACAGTCTATGATCAATATGTACAAATAATAGCCTGAGATAAAGCTATAAAACTACCACATATCCAATTATCTGCCTGCAACTATTTTGGCTCGACAACAAGAAAACTTTAAAGTCATTTTTCTTAGTTCTGCACTCTGAGAAGTTACTGCCTGTTTCCTTTGTAGGGCAGTACTGTTCACCAGTCTAGTATTTTATATTTTATTTTATTCTACTTTATATTCAACACATCCTTACACCAAAAAGACAGAGTAGGTCATTTGCCAGTGACCTCACGGTGGCTGTGGGTCCAGAAGGGGGATCCTCGGAGCTGGGTGCCACTTGAACATAAGTTGGGAGATCACCCCTGGCTGGGTTGCCCAGCCGAGGGCGTCTGATGATCAAAGACCCGAATCACCCTGTGAACCCAAGTTAATCACCGATGATGTGTCTAAGAAGCACCAGAAGGTGTATTCTAGAACTGAGAGAAATATCTCAGTAGCTCTTTTGCTGCTGCATGTTCCACTGAGAACACCAGCAGCAGGTATACCAGTAGATTAAGGGGCCTTCACATAATAAGAAATTTGTCCTGGACTCTCCGTGAGGTTAGGCAAGGCACAGTGCTACAACTGCTACACCTGTCTGCCTGGTATACAAATAGCTGAGCTAACTTTAGCTCTGGGTTTAGCCAAGTTCATATGATTCACAAATCTTATAGTCCAACCTGACTGTTCACATTTCACCATGCATTACATTTACCAGCAAGATCGTAGTCTGTTTTTAATGTTGTGTTATAGAGTTTAGGGATCCCTGAAACATTTTTCTTGCATTGTTTCTGTTGGAAGGGAACCCTTGATTTGCAAAATTGTTGTGAGATTTGTGTTTGTTGTTCCTTCATTGTGATGTTGCACAAATGTGAAATGATCACTCTCACAAGATTTTCCACGGGTCTGGGGTTCCTTTCAAGACTTCATCATCAGTCTCTCCCTCCTCTGCTTGTGTCTCTTCTACACATCTGTGATCTCTTCTGCCTGTATCGTCACATACAGCTGTTATCTCATTGGTTGTGCTTTGAAATGTCAGTGTCAAATGAGGTCAGAGTTCAAATAATTTGAACTGTGAACACAGCGGTCAGTGGCAGATCCGAGTAGTGCGGCTTAGTTGGGCCCCACCTCTCTCTCCACTGGAAAACAATGGGACAGACAGTGCATAACACAACTTAAAGCTATAGTTGGTAATCCTGTTCAGAAACACTTTTTGTTATACTGGGTGAAATGGTCCTTCCATCCTGAGAGTAGTCAATACATTATGTATTCAGAAAAAGGAACGAAAAGAATCGGACCTCTGTGGCAATTGCAGGCCTGTAAAAACTCTGACCAGTCCCTGCCATTCGGTCCGAATGGAAAGAACCAGTCAGATGCCTCCATGTCTCGTCCTGCCCACGCCCCCCCTCTGTCCCTCCCTCCTCCCCACTACACACTCATCACGTTTCACTGTTGCCGGAAATATTCAGCACACTCCTCAGCAGAAATACCAAGTTAGCAGGAGAATAAGTTCATAAGGGGACAATGGCAGAGAAATTGGAGCCAAAAATACCACTTCCAGTGTTACTTGTGATGGCTCACCCCGCTAAACAGGCAAAGAAAAGAAGGCCGGACACAGAAAAGGCCGCGATGAAAAAAGCTCTGGATAAAGCTAGAGGACAAACCAGAGTCAACATCGGTGCAGCCTTTGAGCTGTGGAGACAACTGAGGCATCTGAAGGGCCTGAAAAGTGATGCAGAGGTTGCTGTCTTTCTGTTGGACAGATAATTATTTGTTTTGCTTCGGGGGTATTTGTTATTTTCATGAAATATGTAACGTTTGCCAACTTAGCTACTTTTATAGCTCATATTGGCCCAATGCTAACATTAGCTTCTCTGTCGGTGTAAGCCAGTCGACGGTACATACTGCAGTGTTTCCCCTACCATTCTGTTGGCGGGGTGGGCCGCCCCGCCAACGCAGCCCCCCGCCCCCCCTGAAGAAAGGTGAAAATAGCTGTTATGTAGGAGCTTGTATGATCCTTGCAAGATAGCAAGTCAGCTGGCCTTGTATTGATGGCAATTTTTTTCATTATATAATATAATTTATATACATATATATAAAGATTTTATTTTATTTTTTAATTCAGGAATGTTCTGTAGGATCTGCCGGACTCACAAACAATCCGTGAAGAGGGGTGCCCAGACACGGCCATTCATTGAGGCCCCACGTGTGTCATACAGGAAGGACAAGCTGGACAGACACGCAGCATCCGAGACACACAGAAAGGCCTTGAAACGGCATGTTGAGCTAATGAAAGGTAGCCTATGTTGTGCTGAAATCTGTGATGATTTACATTTATATTTATTATGTTATATATTTATTATTGTTATTTTTGTAAAGCAAAAATTTAAATATATCCATTCCAGGCAACACTGTTGTTGCTGCCTTCGATCCGTTGGTGTCCCTGGAACATGAGGCTGTGATGGGCGGTTTCAAATGCCTATATTGGCTGGTTAAACATGAAACAGCCTATCATACCAACTATTCAGCCCTGCTTGATCTGGCCCAGCTGCTTGGTTGCCAGTATTTTGAGAAGTTGAAGGCAAGTATTTTGAACAGCATTGCTGGTTTGCATGTCCATAATGGTAGATGGTTCACCTTAGGGGTAAATTTAACTATGACTTTAATCAACACCTCTCTTTTGAGTGTCTCCCTTTCCTTGAATTGTTGTGAATTGCTTTGTCATGTTTGCATTCTTTTCAGATTGGCCAGAACACCAGTTACAGATCACACAGAATCATAGATGACATGCTAGACATTCTAGCAGCTGTCATTGAGAAGCCTATCCTGGAAGAGATTCGGACTTCACAGGCAGTTGGACTGGAGCTGGATGAAAGTACAGATGTCTCTGTACTTAGGCAGCTTGACATCCATGTCAGGTATGTAAACGTTTAAAGCAGAATATTGTTGGAAATCTACTGGAATCTACATATTGAATGTACATAGATGTTCATTTTATTTATTAATGTATTGTCTGGTAGATATCTGGACCAAGAGGGCAAACTCTGCTGTCACTTCCTTGCACTGGTGCCTATTCAGGATGGCAAAGCAGACAGCATTGTGGCAGCTGTTAGAGAGGTAGTGGAAAAGAAGGAGATCCCTCCACACCTCATCTGTGGTCTTGGGACTTATGGTGCTGCAGTAATGACAGGTAGCTAAGTGATTATCAATATCTAATTCATGATGGCGCTACGTGACTGGCGTCCTGTTACAGCAGCTCTGAACTTTCCTAATACTTAATTTATTTATTTTAATTTTTATATAACAGGCCACCTTCAGTACTTGTTTGTGCATAGTGCCTGAAGGTTGTTGTTGTTATTGTCGTCAGTGTTGAATGTGTATTTAACCCTGTCTACTTTCTTGGGCTGTTGTGGTAACAAAATTTCCCCATTGTGGGATAAATAAAGTATATCTAATCTAATCTAAGGAGGCTCAATCACCTCTTGGTGCCATCATAATCATTTTTTTGTCAACTCCTTATAGGCCGAATAAACGGAGTGGCCAAGCAGCTGTCAGAGATCTGGCCAGGGTTGCTCTCCACCCATTGTGCTGCCCATCGGCTGGCATTGGCCTGCAAGGACGCTGCTGACGAGGTCCCCTATATGAAGACCTTCAAGGAGCACTTGCAGCAGCTGCATTTGTACTTCCGAAATAGTGCAAACCGCTCGGCTGCTTTATCATCTGCTGCAGCCGTGCTTGGGATCACTGACTTGAAAGTCAAGGTGAGAAATGTGAATGATCTCCTATCTAGTCTGTTTGCATATTATTCACTGTATCAGTTGCTTAATCAGTTAAACTTTCTCTATTTTATTGTCAAGGAGGTGAAGGACACCAGATGGCTCTCACAGCACTTAGCCATCCAGAACCTGCAGAAGAACATTAGTGCAGTACTGAATGTACTGGCAGAGGAAGTGGAAGTGAGGAGATGTGCTACAGCCAAAGGCCTCTACTCCTTTCTCGCCACGTACCGCTTCATTGCTGCACTTCACCTGCAGGCAGATGTTCTGCCACACCTGTCACGCCTGTCCAAAATCTTCCAAAAGGAAGACTTGAACTTCCTGGCGATCAAGGAGCAGGTAAATTCTGTGCTATTATCAATAGCAAATATATTTTTAATGTATTGAATTGCAACACATTCTGATTTTAAAATATGATTTGAAATGTTTCAGGTTCCAGTCACACTGACCCTCATCCGCCAAATCAAAGATGCTGGTGATCAGCAAGCAGCAGGATCATATTTGTCTAAGCTAAACCAAAACCTGGACAACCCAGCTGGCTTAGGTCAGTTCTCAATCTCTGTGGAACAGGAGAGGGGCAGAAGGGGCCAACCAGAGGATGGGGACAGGGAGCACTTCTGGAGGAGGTTTCTGGAGAGAAGTTCAATGAAGTTTGAGTGTTCCTGTTTTGTTAATGTTGTTCTGTTGTGTTTTAATTTAACTAAATTATTGTATTTATTACCTTGTGGTTTGAGGAGTCCCTGAATGTTGTTCATAATTTTCGATTGAAATATTTTCAGCCGGACATGCCCTACACAGCCCAGAAGTTCAATGAAGTTTGAGTGTTCCTGTTTTGTTAATGTTGTTCTGTTGTGTTTTAATTAAACTAAATTATTGTATTTATTGCCTTGTGGTTTGAGGAGTCCCTGAATGTTTTTCATAATTTTCGAACATTTTCAGCTGGACATGTCCTCCTCCCCCCCCAACTGCAGATACCACCCCCACCAACAAAAAATCCTAGGGGAAACACTGTACTGCTTATCTAACTCTGTGCTTCCTGCACGGAGCATTGAGCGTTTTTACCCGACGTGGGGCGTGGCTTTGGACGGAGCACTGATGGGAGGGGGAGGAGGTGGTGGAGCTTAGAGGAGGTGCCACTTTCAAATCTTGCTAGCTCTCCAACATTACCAACTATAGCTTAATGTAAAACTTAAAATAAGTTGATGTTGACTTTTGATTTCACAAAGAGCTTACACCCCGGTTTCATGGGTGTTTGTGCATTTTCTTGCTCTTTATACTATGTCACCTGAATTCATCCTTTGCTCCTGTCAAAATTACTACGTATACTAAAGGTCATTACCTAACAATAAACATAAATATGGGTCATGGTGAGATGCTTGTACAAGTGACCTTGGAGCCTGTTTTTTGATGAAGACAGGCTGGATACAAATACAGGCATTTTTGAAACACATACAGATACAGATAGTTGCTTTGCATTGTACTCTGAGCTATAATTCGTGAGTGAAATGTTACAGTTTCAGCCCAACTACTGGTAAAGCTCTAAGAATGTTGTTCCATCACTTGCCACAGAGGTGCAATAGCAACACCAATCCAACTGGCTCTCATAACCTCAAAGACTGATCATCACCTAACTAAATGGTGTGAAACCTGGATGAGCCCCTGTTTGTTACCAACTGGCACAGGGAGTGTGACAAGAAGGTGGTCCACAGAAGGGTACACCAAACAATGCCTGATTTTCTAGTGAGGACATGCTGATGTATTCTATTCCTAGATTTAACGTCTGCAGTATTTTATGTCTCAGGTCTTGGATTCTTTTCTTTTTTTACTTGTATAATTTTCTTTTGTTGGAGCATTGTTGAAGGGAGGCTAAGAGCAAGAATGTCATTGCCAGCGACTGCTTCACTCAGTCATTGTTGTGCATATATGACAAATAGAGAACTTGAATTTGACAGGGAAGAAGAATGCAGAGAATATAAAAGATGACATCCCCAGTTCTGCTGCGTCAATTCTGAAAAATCCATTGTGAGACAGACAATGTCATAGGAACACAAGGCTAAATTGCGCTCTTTTACCATGTCGTTATGGTATTAGGAATTTTAAGTATGACTTTGTTGCATTAATCTTGCATCATGCTGTCTGATCTGCAACTTTGGCCAAATATTCGTTTCTGCTGTGGGCAGACATCTAAAGTCAAACTCCTGCTCACAGTTCTGTTGTGGAATTTGACTCGATTTCTTCAGGCTTTGCTACAGATCTGCTTAAACAGATGGGTTAGTTTTAGGCCAGACCCTCCAGAAATTTGCAATCCTCCAAAATATATGCAAATTTAACCAATCTCTGCATAATTCACAAGAACTTGCAATTTGTCCAGTCTTTCCACTATTTTCACAGAAAATGATCAGATGGGTAGAATGTTGGTAAACTTGCACAATCTACTGTCATATTCTTCACAAACTAGTGCAATTCCAAGCAACTTTACTCTTCAACCTCCTCAAAGCCTTGCTGACTAAACCTTTTAAGATCTCTGACCACTTCTGGGACCTTTAAGATTGCTGTGATTAAACCACACTTTGATTCTAGGTCTCTAATCATCAGCCAGTCTCTAAATTTCTATACTTTTCAAAAATTCTAGAAAGAGTTGTGTATCAACCATCAACCCATTTTAGTGATCTTTTGAGCCTTTTCAATCTGCTTTCAGGGCCTCTTCCTCCACTGAACCTGCACTTGTGGTGGTGAAAGATCTGACGTGCTTATATGGATTCAGATTCCACTTCAGACCTTCTATTACTGGATAGATGCACATTAGACCCACTGCTTTGGTGTGAACAACTGGATGTCACATAATTTCCTGCTCCTAAATTCTATTAAAACTGAGGTGCTGGTCATTGGCCCTGCTCAATACAGACACCAGTTCGATCAAATAACAGTAACCCTTGACAACTGTGTGATCTCTGAGCGTCTGACAGCCAAGAATCTCTGTGTTATGTTTGATCCTACCGTCTCTTTTGATCAGCACATTAAAGAAGTCACCAAGATGGGCTTTTTCTTTTAACCTATGCAACTCAGCTAAAATTAGGTCTTTTGTGTCCTTGGCTGATACAGAGACACTAATTCATGCCTGTCTCCTGGCTGTCAGTGCCTCAGTCCAGATGTTTGGATCTGGATCTTCATCCTCTGGATTCAGCCTCCTCTTGTCCCTCTTTTCCTTGTGTGCATGTTGTCTCCTGCTGTTTGTTTTTTTCCTGTCTCCTACTCGTGTGAATGGCGTTGTTGAGCTTTGTCTCCTGTAAGTCTGTGTAATCTGTCCTCTCTCGGGTCTCTGTGGTCAAGAGGAGGCTGTGTGGCTCAGGTCTTTTTGAAAGCACTTGGGAGTCTCTGGAAATTCTCCAGATCCATGTTTGTTCAAAATCTATCTATAGTCTTATCAGTAACACTTTACATTAACATGCTTGCAATATAGTTAATAGGTAACAAGGGCCTCATAAAATACTTATGTTTAATATGTATTAATAAGACTATATATATGTGTGTGTTCATTTTGACATAATAAATGTGTTTATTGTGAGATAAGGCATTTATAAGCACAAGAAACAGTAAGAGACTGCTTGAGAATGTTAATAGAAGCCTTATAAGATTCTTACAATTGTTTATAATAACATTACAAACATTTATTGAGTTTAACTAACTTACCTATTATGTTAGACCTTTACTGAGCTTATATTGTTGCTTTATTAAGATTTATACATGCTTTAATTAATTTAATTTAAGTACTTTTTTCACTCAGCTGGGCCATTGTTTGTTGACATTGTTGCCTAGCAACTCCATGGCTGCACTGTCTACATGAGGGATCAGCTGATCGCTCTTAAGTTAGCCGGTATTGCGGCCAGATCAACAAGCATACCTGAAGAGCTCTGGATACGGACGCACAGAGGATGCAGGGAGGAATGAAGCAGCGGAGGAAGAGAACCGGGTCGAGGCTACGGAGGTTTATGGAGAAGAGGAGATATAAGCCGTGTCCCCCCCCCCCCCCCCCCCCCCAATCATGGGCAACGTGAGGTCGCTGGCTAATAAGATGGAAGTGCTAACAGTCGCTCGCCAGGAGTCAGAGGGAGTACCAGGAGTGTAGTCTCATGTGCTTTACGGAGACATGGCTGCACCAGGACATACCAGACAACAACGTCTCCATCACCGGCTTTCAGACTGTTCGGGCCAACTGGGATTGCACCAACTCAACTCAACTCAGCATTATTTATATAGCACCTTTCATACAAACATGCAGCCCAAAGTGCTTCACATATCAACATTAAAACAACAGAAACAAACAAACAAACAATGACAAAATCCAAATAAACAACAACAATAAAATTGAAATTGTTAGGATTAAGTAAAAGGAACACCGAGATAAAAAATAATATAAAGAACTCACGATTGAAGTTAGAAGACCAAGATTATAACATAACTCCCAGATTAACAATTAAAAGCCAGATTAAAAAGATAGGTTTTTACTTTTCTCCTAAAAATACCGATAGAGCTTGCCAATCTAATGTCCAAAGGCAAAGAGTTCCACAGTTTAGGGGCATAAAAACAGAAGGCACTCTCACCAGTACGTTTATGGAACACATGAGGGACATTTAAAAGAAAAGCAGTGGAGGACCTCAGTGATCTGGCAGGAACATAAAATGAAAGAAGATCCGTAATATATGCAGGAGCAAGGTCATTTAAAGCTTTATAAACGAGTAAAAGAACTTTAAAATCAATTCTAAAAGTAATGTGATCAATTTTCTTGGTTTTGGTTAAAACTCTGGCCGCAGCATTTTGCACTAGCTGTAGTTTCTTCAATGACTTTTTGGGTAGGCCAGTAAAAAGCGAATTGCAGTAGTCAAGACGGCAAGATATAAAAGCATGGATGAGAATTTCAGCATCCTGTTGAGTTAAAAATGGTCTGATTTTAGCAATATTTCTAAGATGAAAAAATGACGTTTTAATTATGCTGTTAAAATGAGAATTAAAGTTTAAATCAGAATCTAAAATCACTCCTAAATTTGGGATGCTGCTTTTAATCTGTCCGTTAAGACCACCAAGCATTGAGTGCAGTTTCTCTCTTTCAGCATTTGGTCCAGTTAAAAGAATCTCAGTTTTGTCCTCATTCAGCTTTAAAAAGTTCTTGCTCATCCAAACATTAATGTCAGTGAGACAAGCGATGAGTGTGTGTAGTGCACTGGGATCATTTGGTGAGACAGAAATGTACAGTTGTGTGTCATCCACATAAAAATGGTAATTAACACAGTGGTGATTTATGATGTTACCGAGTGGAAGCATATAAAATGAAAATAAATTTGGCCTGAGAATGCTTCCTTGAGGAACACCATAATCCATACAATAAGTTTGTGATACATGATCACCCAAATTGACAAAAAACTGTCTACCTGTTAAATAAGACGAAAACCAGGCTAGTACACAGTCAGAAAGTCCCGCCCATTTATCTAGTCTGTTCATTAAAATTTTGTGATCAATGGTATCGAACGCTGCACTGAGGTCTAAAAGTAAAAGGACAGCCACATTGTTTGCATCAACAATAATTCTTAAGTCATTTACAACTTTTAGTAGTGCTGTCTCTGTGCTGTGGCTTGCTCGATAACCAGATTGGAACTTTTCTAAAATGCTGTTGTTGGTCAAATGAACAAGTAGTTGATTAAAAACAATTTTCTCCAAAAGTTTGCTAAGGAAAGGGAGATTAGAAATGGGTCTGTAATTGCTGAGCTCTGTGCAATCTAGGTTGGGTTTCTTGAGGAGGGGTTTAACCATTGAGGTCTTAAAAGCTGTGGGGAAAATGCCTGAATTAAGAGAGGAATTTATTATACATGTTGTTTCTTGGGAAAGACTATGGGAGCAGGATTTAAATAGCTTGGTTGGGATGGGGTCCAACACACATGTGGAGGACTTCATCCCACTAATTGCCTCACTGACAGCATCCTCTGACATCATCACAAAGGATGACATCGTAGATGGAGGACCCTGAACAGGAAAATCCCAAGGAGTTTGATTATCTGCATTCCCAATTGCAGCTCTAATTGAAACTATTTTTTCTTTAAAAAATGAGGCAAAATCTAGGAGTTAAAGAACTGTTTTGAAGGCTAAGAGCAGAGGAAGGATTTAAAAGACTGTCGATTGTGGAAAAAAGCACTTTTGGATTATTTTGATTATCTGAAATTATCTTAGAAAAATGAGTTTGTCTTTCTTTCCTGACTGCGTTGTTGTAAGTTTAAATGTGGTGTTTAAGGATGTCGAAATCAACATGTAGTTTGGTTTTCCTCCATCGCCTCTCGGCTTTACGACAGTTTCTCTTCAGCTGACAAATTGCAGCTGTTTCCATGGTGATTTGCGTATTGCATGCCTTTTCTTTGTTTTTGCAGGAGCAACTGTATCGAGTACTAATGTTAATTTATTATTAAAATTATCAACAAGGTCATCAACAAAACCAGTCGCGGATGGAGGAAATGTATTCACCAGGTTTAAAAATCTTTCAGTGGCTTCATTGTTAATGTTGCGCTTCACAACAACAGTTTCTGAATGGTCATTTGAAGTAAAGAGAGTGGTATTAAAAAAGACACAGTAATGATCAGACACAGGGACTTTGTCAATGGATGAAATATCAACATCAATACCTCTGGTAATAACCAAGTCCAGTGTATTGCCATGAATGTGGGTGGGACTCTGGACATGCTGAACAAGATTTAGGCAGGTGACAAGATCTAAAAAGTCCAAAGCCCTGCAATCGGTGGGGTCATTAACATGAAAATTAAAATCTCCGAGCAAGATGATTTTATCATAACTGGTGAGAATAATGGACATAAAATCATAAAATTCAGATAAAAAAATTGATATCATGTTTGGGGGGGCGATAGAGAGTAACAATGAGCACAGGCTGTTGTGCTTTAATAACCATTGCTAAATATTCAAAAGATAAAAAATTCCCAAAAGAACACTGGGCACAGGTAAAATTGTTACAGAAAATAGTTGCAATCCCACCTCCTCTCTTGTTTTGTCTGCAGGAATATAAAAAGGAAAAACCAGGAGGAGAGGACTCTAGTAGAGTGGCTGAGGCAGTAGAGGTGAGCCAGGCTTCAGTTAAAAATAAAAAGCTGAGATCATGGTCCGAAATAAAATCGTTAATATAAAACGTTTTGCTAGAGAGAGATCTGATATTTAAAAGAGCTAACTTTATCAGCACTGGTCTGGGACTGATAGGTACTGACCATGTCAGCCCGACTTTGACGAGGCATCGTGCCTTTCTGTCACAGTGAAAGGTCGGTGCAATATTGCGATGGGTTATTAAGACGGGAATGGAAAACAGATCACTATTCACAACCTCTGTGTGGTAGGAACAGGAGGGTATTTCTATGGATTGACTTAGCAGTGTGGCTGAGCTGTGACCGGTTCCTACATGACATTGATGTCAGTCTTCAGACGGTTGACATGACTTGAGTGTGAGTTCAATATTGTGGGCTAACAATCGTTTACCTTTTCCGTTGAGATGAAGTCCATCCCGTGCGAAGAGGTCGGGTTGCTTCCAAAAAACATGGAAGTTATCAACAAAAGGAATTCCCATCGTGCAACACAGTTTTTTAAGCCAAATATGCAGTTGGCGCATCTGGCTGAATTTCACATCACCGAACCGAGGAGAGGGCAGAGGTCCGGATATAACACACTGTCTGCCAGACTCCAGGACAGTGTCAAACAGAGTTTTGAAGTCATCCTTAAGCTTTTCTGATTGTTGCAACTTGATATCGTTCGATCCCGCATGTGTTACTACTGTGGATGCAGAGGGGTTATCCCGCAGCAGCTCATGGAGCTTTGAGTTAATGTGGAGAACCTGAGCCCCTGGATAACAAAAAGTTTCCGTGTTGGGACAGTAGACGTGCCGAACCATGGAAGAGCCCACAATAAGACAGGAGGAGGAAGAGGATTCGTTGATGGTGACCCCCCGAGGTCCGTCTTCCGCGGACTGAGCGGCAGACCCGCGATGCGCTGCAGCACCTCGCCAGCCAAATCTGGGCGAATGAGCAGCAGAGGCCGCAGCAACATCAGGAGCAGCGGTGGTCGCGGCAGGAGCAGCAGAGGCCTTGGGAGTAGGAGCAGCGGTGGTTACGGCAGCAGGGAGAGCAGAGGAGGCTGGGGCGGCAAGGAGAGCAGTGGTGGACACAGCAGCAGCAGGAGCAGCGGTGGACAGAGCAGTGATCGCTACCGCAGCCGCAGGAACAGCTGTGGTCGTGACAGCGGTGGCCGCAGCAGCCGCTGGAACAGCTGTGATCCTAGCAGCGGTGGAGGCCGCAGGAACAGCTGTAGTGGAGGCCGCTGGAACAGCTGTGGTCGTAGCAGCGGTGGAGGCCGCTGGAACAGCTGTGGTCGTAGCAGTGGTGGAGGCTGCAGGAACAGCAGCGGTGGAGGCCGCTGGAACAGCTGTGGTCGTAGCAGCGGTGGACGCTGCAGCGGTGGAGGCCGCAGCAGCCGCAGTAACAGCGGTGGCAGCTGCGGTGGAGGCCGCAGCAGCAGCCGCGGGAACGGCTGTGGTCGAAACAGCGGTGACCGAAGTGGTAATAGCACCAGCAGCGAGATGGTGGACGTCGGCAGCAGCCATGGATAAATCCACAGGGTGCACCGCAGCCTCCGAGGGTAGAGCCCAGAAGCGGTTTGTGAGGTTGAAAGCCGGGGGTGAAACCACCTGCAGAGCGCTCTTCTTACTCTTTCTAACTACCACATCCGTCCAAGTAGCCTGGGAGTTAGGGATCGAGCAGGAGGAAGGCCTTGGCTGCGCTGAGGTGTCCCACAGGATCGTGTTGGAAACGGCTGAGTTCAGCACACCAAGAGTGGTTAGCTCAAAGGAGGGGAGCTGGCCGTTCTAGTCAACAACCGTTGGTGTAATCCTGGTCACATTACCATCAAGGAACGTATCTGTTGCCCGGACATTGAACTGTTGGTTGTTGGACTCGGGCTGTATTATTTGCCATGGAAGTTTTCACATGCCATTATTGTGACTGTGTACATCCCTCCCTCTGCCAACCCAACGTCAGCGTGTGACGTCACTCACTCCGCCATAGCCTGTCTCCAGACTCAACACCCGAGTGCATTCATCGCCATCTCGGGTGACTTTAATCACGTCACCATGGCAACGACACTTTTGTTGTTTTTACACTAGTATGTGTACCACGGCTGTATATATTTGTACATATTGCTATATATAATATGCTGTACATATTTCTAATATTTTATTTTTATTCCTTAAAGTTTTTTCTCTACATAATATTTCTATCTTAATTTCTATATTTTATATTTCTATATGTTATATATTTACTTTTATTTATATTCTAGTCTTTCTTGAATGGGTGCAACTGTAACACTAACAATTTCCCCTCGGGGATCAATAAAGTATTTCTGATTCTGATTCTGATTATTATGCATTTATTAACAGTTAACTATGCATTTTGGGGTCACTGGAACTTAAGTTTATTATGCCCTTGCTGCAGAGAGAAAGGAAATGTGATGTCCCAAGCTGGATTTGAATCTAGGACACTGCAATGATGACTCTGGACATAAAACATGTATGCTACCAGGTGAGCTATTGAGAGACTTTATGAATCTCATAAGGCTTTTATTAATATTCTTTAAGCAGTCCATGAACTGTTAACAAAGTGCCTATAAATGAGGCCCTATTACCTATTAACTAATGCTTATTACAGCTACTTTAATATGCAGTGCTACCATCTTATCCTACCAGAATCAGAATATCTTATCTTTAGCACATTTAGTTTTCATACAATGTTTTCTACAAAAGCCCAAATGCACAGCAACTATTTGTCTTACACAATCATAATCAATTTTTGCTTTGATTTGCTGTCCCAGCAAGCCCACAGCATGTATTTGCCCCACCTTGCCAAAAATAATGACCGACCTTGCCAGTGTTAGAGGAGAATAATTAAGCAGAGGTATATATCAGAAACAGCAAATGCCAGAAATTCAATGAGGTAAAATGTGGTTACTAAATTTATCATGAGATGAGATGCATCATGATCTGTCTGACTCAGACAATTATTGTAGACTGTTCACCTCATAGGTTTGCTTTGCAGTAATTAATCAGAGCAGCACATTGCGATGTCAGAAAAAAGAAAATTAGTTTTTGCAAGTTTGGAAACAATAGAAACAAACGGATCAACTGATCAAGTGTGCAGACGAACTCAGCATACAGCCAAATGACCAACAAGTCCATAAATTACACAACAATGCAATGCAATTGGGGCAGCACGGTGGTGCAGTGGTTAGCACTGCTGCCTCACAGCAAGAAGGTCCTGAGTTTGAATCCCCCAGCTGGCTGGGGCAGGGCCTTTCTGCGCAGAGTTTGCGTGTTCTCTCAGTGTCTGTGTGGATTCTCTTTGGGTTCTCCAAAGACATGCAGCGTGATAGGTTAATTGGTAACTCTAAACTGCCCGTAGGTGTGAGTGTGAACTGGCGACTTGTTCAGGGTGTACCCTGCCTCTCGCCAAATGTCTGCTGGGATAGCCCCTCCCCCCCGCCCCCGCAAAATGCAACAGTGCATTATGGTCACTGCCCTCAAGAATGACACATGGAAGCGTTTTTATGATCTGACGTCCATCTGGGATATTAGTCAGCTGCTGATTTGGTGTAGTTTAGGAAAAGGTCATGGTTTGTATTAAGTTCAATGTCAGAGGACCTTTGTCCTCATTCTTAGAATAACAGTTAATTATTTGTATTTTTTAGCTCTTAAAGTCCTTGTAAAGGAACAAACGTTCTTCTTCTAAACACATTATACATGTTAGAACATAGCTGTTGAAAATATGAAAAAACTGAGAACTATGTAGTACTGAATTGTGGTGTGCATTAAACTGTTGTTCACCGTTACTGGTGGACCAGAAACATGGCTCAGTGGTGTGTCAGACCCATGGTCCCTCAACACTACAGAGGCCAACATATGAACGACACCGTCTCACTCTTTGGTCAGTTACGAACATACCAAAGCAACTCTCGGTCCAAATCAGCCCAGCAGTTCACTTCAGCTCACTTCAGTTCCAACAACCCAACACAGAAGAAAAAAAAAAACAGCCTGTCACCATCGTCTGGCTCTGGTGGCTCAAACAAGTCTGGACATGTCCAATGATGCTGCTGGACAGAGTGTCCATGTTTCAGGTGGTTTTCAGGTCATGGTGGTATTTGACAATGAGACAGTGGAGTGGACATACCCCCACTGTTTCAGAACAGAGAGAACTGCTCATTTTTTCATGATATTGAGGCCTGTATACGTAGGGTTTTTTACTCATTCACATTTGGTTAGTGTGACAAACTCAAAACACACATTTATTGTTGCCTCACAGTATCTTTAAATATACTAAATGGTATCCCACAAGGGGCCTATTTCATTTACAATTTATATCAGTAATTAATGTTTTAATCTTAACTCAACATTTCAACCATTTATAAGACCATATTACATAAATTGCCTCCTTATTTACCTTATCTTCTAAATCCTAAAGGTGTAATGCGACACAAACCATGCACCATTCCTCAAACCCGCACTGTCTATAGTGGAAAAAAAAAGTTTTTGTACCCTTATCTTGGTATAAACAACAGAGTCACCTTAAAGGTAGATTATTTTTTCCTTGTGAAGCAGGTGGATTGATTGCAAGATCACAATAGAATCCATCTTGTATAGCTTCAAGTTATCCATTTTTCTCTGGATCAAAAATGGTGTAGCCAATCAGCATCCAAGGAATGACAACTGGCAGCTACGGGCGTGGTCTTAGATGTGACAACAGAGAGAAGTGTCCATGGAAACAACTTGTCTTGAACAAACAATGGCAGCTCCTGAAGATGTTAGCATAGATACTGTGATACCATCAGTTGTATCAGAACTGGAGAGTATTTCTTCATTGAAAGAAGAGAAAGGACACACTGATGGCTTTTCTTTATGGAAAATATGCTCTTCTACCAACCCAAAAGTTTGATCCGATTGGTTTACGTTAGCCTGTTTTTAGGTGTGATAGACATATGGTTCATCCAATCACCTGCTAAGTGTTTTTTGAAAGTGCTTGCCCTTTTCCAAGCAGTTTCTACGGGTGAGTTCCCAGATGGTTCTGTGTAACAAACCATCTAGTGTGTCAGGTTAAACACACTGTAAATATGAAGTGAACAGCAGCCTCCCATGTTTAAGTTCAACGTTTTGTTGATCCATCCATCTATCCATCCATCCATCCATCCATCCATCCTCCCTTTATCATGCACTACAATAACGCCACGCTACATTAACTCTCAGTGATTGATTTTTTAGGGTAACAAAATGTGCTGCTAACTCAGTGGTCTGTATTTAGTTGTGTGTTTCCAGTGCCAGTCTGTGATTGGTTTGTAATGATTATCCACATCGTCTCAGGAGGGAGCAAATGAGCCCGAAATCACTCCATGATTTCCCACCATGACAGTGATTGGCGGTACTTGTCTCATGCTGCACTGCTCATCTCTCTGAACTCATTCTTAATTTAGCTACACAATTTGTATGTGAAATGCTAATGTTAACTGAGTTTGTGTGAAATGCTTTGGAATTCTTTAAAAGGTCAGCAAAAAATACAACAGTCAGTGTGAGCTCCCCCCAAACAAATATGAATTGCACATTAGTTTGCCTCCCCTGAGGTCTCATTAAGACTAATTGATTTATTGCAGAATAGTTTGCACACTGGCAACAGCAGCACGCCAATCTCGAATAGTATCTGTGCAGAAAGAACCTGAGCTTTCCATGCGGTATTTCTTACTCTCAGGCCAGTCAGTCTTTTATTAATCCAGACACAGAGATCAGAGGACAGAGCAAAGCTAACATAACAGTGGGTCCGGGCAGAATTAGCCTCTGTTGTCCTGTGGGGATGCTAGGCTCACCCCCTGGATCATAGCTCTCTCTGGCTGTGTGCAACTGAGCACGCTCGGTGGGAGAGAAACCAGCGCCTGTTTACATCAGCGAAACCCTCCCCTCTCTTTGCTTCCTGCTCTATGGGGAGTTTTCATTTGGGCTGTTTGATTTAATATCGTATGAGAAACAGAGGAGTGTGCATGTGTGTGTGAGCGGGAGCATGTTATACACTTGGTTGTAATTACTCCCCAAGGGAGCTCTTCTCCCCCAGAGATATTTGCCTCAGTAGAAAAACAGAGACAACCATGAATGCCAATAATCTTAACCATATTAAATGTAGCACTATCTGTGTCTAATATGAGTGTTTTTAATAAAGAAATGGTGAAGTTAAGTGTGTGTTTGATCTTCAACCATAGCCCTGTTCCTCAAAAGTCTCTCTTCTGACATGCTGTCCTCACTGTAGTTAGCAGCATGTAAAGACTAAATAGATGTCTGATTGTGTTGGTGCAATGCTGCAACCTTCCATTCAAATAACAGCAAAGATGGTGTCGTATCTAGAGTTGTCATGACAACAGCTCCGTCTTAGTTATTTTTACATGTTTTCTGCCATTCATCATATCTGCCTGCTCTAACAACTCCTGTCATTTCCTCTCCATCCATCAGCTGTTATCCCAGGCTCTTTCCACAATTCACCACTGACCGGATCTTTGACTGTTGTCCATGACATCACCAGCACCTATAACTTAATACATTATCTGTCATTTGTATTTCATGATATACATTACTTTAATATTCAGTATACTTTGTCTTAATTCCATCAGTATGTTTCAGCATTGATCATAAAGGCCAATTCAGTGGGTGCTCAGCAGCTTGGGCACCCACAGGCAATTGTGAGCATCCCCAGAAAAGTCACACTGTGGCCATAACAGTTTAATAGTCCACAGCACAGAACAGGCAATAGGCCAGGGACCTTTGTTGCATTTCATTCCCCATATCTCTGCCTCCCATAGCCTGTCATTTCTCTGCTGTCAGCTTCCAATAGAATGCACAAAACATAAAAAAAAAAAAAAAAAACACTAGAGGAGGTCTCTCGGAGTGCAGATCTCCACCAGGAAATAGCTGGTGAAGTACCTACTGCAATGACAAACAACTGCCAGATGCAACCAACCATGTGAAAACATAAAGGTTTTGTATAGTATAGTACAGTAAAGTATAGTATAGTTAAGTATAGATATTTATAGTATATTTATAGTGTAGTAAATAAATTATAATAAAGAATAGTAAATATATTGTATAGCCTAGCCCAGCCTAGCACACGTATCATATAGTAGGTTTTGTATACCTAGCCTAGCCTAATATACAGTACTGTGCTAAGGTTTTAGGCAGGTGTGAAAGAAATGCTGTAAAGTAAGATGCTTTCAAAAATATAAAATTTAATTGTGTATTTTTATTGATTTACAAAATGCAAACTGCAGAACAGAAAGAACAAAAAACCTAAATCAATCAATATTTGGTGTGACCACCCTTTGCCTTCAAAACAGCACCATTCCAGTACACTTGCACAAAGTCAGGATTTTGTAGGATCATAGTCAGGTGTATGATTAACCAGTTATACCAAACAGGTGCTAATGATCATTAGTTTCATATGTAGGTTGAAAAGAAACAGCTGTGTGGTGGTGGTCACACCAAATATTGATTTGATTTACATTTTTTTTTGTTTGTCACTTGCGTTTGTAAATTGATAAAAATAAACAATTACATTTTATATTTTTGAAAGTATTCATACTTTACAGCATTTCTTCACACTGCCTAAAACCTTTTGCACAGTACTGTATGTCAGATGTGCTTTTCAAGAGTCCTGGGGTTAAAAGAATTATTTTAAAATAACAATTTTAAAGATGCACAGTAAAAAAAAAATAGTATGCCTTAGTGTATTTGAAACATAGTTTAAGAATATAAAAGTTATTACAAGTATAATTTTTAACTTATTTAAAGTGTATTTAAAGTGTACTTTTAAAAAGAGTACTTTAAAAATGTCATTAAGTCCAACTTTAATGTACTACAAACAAAATATATTAATTCTGAAATACTTACTTAAAGTGGGATTTCAGTGTACTTTATTGTGATTGTATTGTATATTTCGCATTAGTGTTTTTTTAAAAGGTATACTAAATTGCAAATAGTTATCATGGTAAGTTTATTTTTGAAAAATACAATTGTCATTTGTAGTATACTATTAGTATGCTTTATTAAAGTGTACCTTAATTTCACTTCAAGAGTATTTAAGTATGCTTGCTAAAAGTGTGCTTCAATATGAGTTTATTTAAAGTTATACTTCAGTGTAGTTTGAAAAAGTAGCATCAACAAGATAAACTTGAATGTCATTAGACTCCACACACAGCTATATACTTTACTTACTTTTACCAAGTATACTTGAAATTGTTCCACTTTAGCACATAAAAGTACACTAAATTCACTTAAAATTGTGCTTTTCTACAATTTTTGCAACTAAATATACTTTGTACAAAATTAGTTGTTCCAAAATATCAAACTCAAACTTAACATAGATTCAAGTATGCTAAAATTTAATATACTAAGCATATTTATATCTCACCACAGTGTAATCAAAAATCTAATGAAATAATCTTTAAAAAACTATAATAGCACATTTTGGGTGGGCTGATTATATTTTTCTTTTTTTTTTCTTTAAACCTGATTGTGTAATCAGGATTACATGTAATCTGTTACTGCCCAACCCTGTTAATGAATAAAAAAAGACACAAAAAACATGTCCGTCAGTATTTCACTGTCAAAAAATGACAGGTGGTTCAATGTTGTTCCTTTCATTGTAGTATCAAAAAATCCAGTGCATCGTCGTGTTCATGTAAACCCTACCAAAACTATAAACTACCACAAACAGATGCTAATATGCCCCAAAACATGAACGAGTTCTCCCAATGTCCTGTTGCATCCTGCCAGACAACAGAGTGGTCCAACATCAAGGCACTAACAGAACATTGAGTTTTGGACTGTGCAACTTCCATTGTAAATAGATGGAACTTGATGAATAGTCATGCTGAAAAAAGAGCGAGCCAACTCTGGATATGAATGCCCTCCATATCCAGCAGACTAGATGGCTTCTCAGTGTCATGCCAATAATTTCAGTGGTGATGGTCTTTCATCACGGGAGGGTCAGTGCTGTCTGCTGCTGTCACTGACAGTTTTAAGGTTGGTTGCACTGCTGCTGTTCAGGCATTTCCTGCAGACTTGTGCCTCAGTGACACTCTTCTGTCACGAGCTGCCACTCTGAGTTAAAGCCCCGTGACTGATGCAACGGCTCCTTCTCCCCTCACAACTCTCTGTGGCGTGGCGTTCTGTTAGCCCACTTAACAAACCCACACCTCTTTAGTAGCCTTGTCTTGCAGAATGGGTTCAAAGTCACTGCATGCTGAGTGCTGAGGAGTGATGGGACATGCTGAGGAGACTTAAGTGCACAATATCATCAGCAAATCTGTCTCTGTTGGCCCGAGTGGATCAGAGAGAGAGTCTGTGAAGAGAGCACTAAAAGCAGGACTCCGTCACTGCAGTGCTGCACGAATGTGACGTGATATCACTATCAGCGTTAAAGGATGTGCAACTGCACCAGCCTCTGGGTCCCCAGAGAGGGCAACTAAGGCTAAGTGTGCCATAAAACACATCTAGACCAAAAGTCTGTTTCTACTCGAGAACAGTGTAATTAAAATTACATTAAAAAACTGACATGTTCCAGTACACAGAGATTAGATTCCACAGACAGAGTTTTAAAAAATGGTTAAAATCAAAGCTGCAGAGGCTGAGAGATCTTGGCTCTCCTCAATGCAACCCGTACTCCCACCTAACTCTGCCCTGAGTTTGTAATACAGGGGTTTTGTTAAAAATTAGTAGTCTCAAAGCCCAAGCAGAGATAACCCTGATGATATCACTATGACATCACCAGGACTAATGGTAAAGTTCCTCCAGAGCCACAGAAGTGCTTTAAAGCTAGTTTGACATTGTGGTAATTACAGCTCACATGACGCACAGCAGTCCAAAAGGACTTTATCCCATATGCTTTCATTGTGAAATGAGCCACTGAGTGAATTTCATGGGAAAGAAAGTCCTGCATCTGACACTGTATCCTGTTCTACTTTATGCATCCATGGAAGACACAATACAACTGTATTCATAGGTTAAGTAGGAATAACCATGACAAGCAGGGTTCAACTTAAACTATGGCCCAATGGCCACAAAAAGTCACATTGTGGCCACCAAATACTCTGTAAGTGGCCCTCTGTGGCTACCAAGTTTTATCGCCATACTGTAAGCCTTCACCAGACAAGCTTACAGTTGCATAAACATCGTGATTCCGTCGCACCTTTAAGTTAAACATTATATGAAAATGGTGAACAGTACTCAGCACATGTTGGCCATTGAAGTCTGGGTTTACTAAGCCTGTTCAAACTGCTAAGATAATCAACAAAAATGTAGCAGTGAATGGAAGCAGAAATTTAGGTATCTAGAATCGGACGTAGTGTGTAATTATGGTGGGTGCTGTAATTTTTCTCAACTAGCTGAGAAGTCTTGCTCATTTTTCAGTGGAAACAATTCCTTCAGAAAAGTGTCACAGTTAAGAAATCCTGTGTTAAACTGCACTGAACTGCATTTTCAGTATTGTTTTACATAAGTTATATACATATTTGGGCCACCAGAAATGTACTTTGGTCATCAAACGTAGGGGCTTGGTGGCCTGTGGTGCCTGTGTTTAAAGATATTAGTGCATGACTTCATGGTAACCCCAAACCTGATTTTATCTTGAACCTAACCATTTAGTTTTTGTGCCTAAACCTAATCCAACTGCGATTTCACATTGTTAATCACATGTTAAAAATGGCTTTCTTACCGCATCAGATACTAAGCTAAAGGGTACCTTCTGCATCCGGATCAGATACTGAAAGGTGGTATTTGGTGAAATAGGATGAGAACAAGTTGGTATAAATTGGTGGGGTCCCCCAAAAAAGTGCCCTGATGGCACAGAGGCAGTTTACTCAAACATTACTAACCAATGCGATATACAACTTCAGAACACTTTAAGAACCAATATTACAGGGACCACGACAGAAAATTGCAGGATTTACCATTGCGCCATACATTTAGATCCTCACACCAGCACACACAGGATCACTCTCACCACTGTGAGATGGATGAAAAGGTCATCACTGACATGTAGAATGCTTCAACATACCCGCTGTAGCAGAATGATGTATGTTGCACCTCTGTTTGGTGTAAGTGGGCGTGCATTGTCTTGCTCTCCTAAGTACTCGGCTCTCAGTAGCCAATCACTGTAGGAGGGCACTCTATAAAGGCAGGCAGTTGTCATCTCGATGCCCTCTGTCTGATGCTGATGGCACATCCTACTTCGGCAACTGTTGCAGTTATGTTAGCAGTGGCTGCATTATTTGTTCTCCAAATAAGCCGTCTGATTTACAGCTGTTACAGTAGTCCTTTTGCCTTTTGTGGAATAAGTCTGTGTAATCAAAATAGTCCTCATATTACACCTAGAGGACATTTTTGTCCCATTAACTACCAGAAAAACTGTAGTTTTTGATCCATTATGCCATTAGAGCATAAAATTGGGCTACTGGAAGGCAGAAACTATGAAGAGTAATAGGAGGAATAAAAAATACAACAGACGGGCGGACGTTTAGCTCAGTGGGTAGAGCGTCCGACGCATGTATGGAGGCTGTTAGTCCTCTGCAGCGGCCGCTGGTTTGACTCCCGCCTTCGGCCCTTTGCTGCGTGTCGTCCCCTCTCTCTCTGCCCCCTTTCCTGTCTCCACTTCAGCTGTACTATCGAATAAAGGCAAAAATGGCCAAAAAAATAACTTAAAAAAAAAATTAAAAAAATACAACAGACATACACGACTATAAATCAGGTGATATTCTGTACTTTAATCTAATACTGCACAAAAAATAAAAATACATCAAAATCAGTGTTGTTGCTAATCACTGACATATCCCAGACTGTGATAATGCCCTCCCAAAAACTCCACTTTGCATTTAATATTGAAAATATTTCAGTTTTTGTGTGTTTTATTTTAGAAAAATGAGTTGTATCATCTCAAAACTGACATTTAAAGGGTTACAATTCTGAAAGTGAATGAAAATTTTGTAGTTATAATCAGGAGTGAAGTTGGCTAAAATATTTAACCAAAAAAAAAAAAAAAAAGTGGAAAATACTATTAATATATATTATTTTATATCCTTTGTAACCTTAAGGACATTTTTGTTCTTGGGTGTAAATCTTGATCTACTTATTATGGTGCATCCAAGCATGAATATTTTTCTTGTTTTGTGTTGTTTATGTTTTATTTTCTTTAGTTGCATCATGTGCCTGCATATTTCCTGCAACTAATATTCTTCTGAAGTTAATTTTGATTATTTTTAGCAAGTTGCAGTTATTAATTTCTTTCTTTCTTGTAATTCTTGTTTATTTGCTTTTGGTTGCTTTTGTTGAATTCTAAGTTGCACGTTCATTTCCATTTCTTTGACTTAGTATTTCCTTTTCTTCTGGTACTTAGTTTTGTTTATTTTGTTGTGACTACAGTTACATTTTTTGGGAATATTTTTGGCAGTTCACATTGTTTTTGTGTAAATTTGGTGATTGTGTTTAATTTGTAATTATGTGGCAGCCAACCACCCATAAGTACTTCAATGTTGTTTTGAAGATTATCTGGTTTTCAGTTAGTAGATTGGGTCTTTTTGTTTAGAGTAACCCTGCTAATTGCTAATGAATGTTGTTTTAATGAGTTTCACCAATTTATGAATAAAATAAGAATAATCTTCTTTTTTTTAATAGAACCACGTCTCTTGATTCCTAGTATAATGAACCTGAATGCCTTCTCTGATATTGGTAATTTCATCCAAGGAATTTAGTATAACTCCTTGGGTGAAATTCCCAAGCTGGTGTTGTGAGGCTTTTTGGCATTTTAATAAGGTAATACGGCCATCTAATACCACCACCCGCTTGCCATACTAGGTTTTGATGTACACAGCCTTAATATCTCTGTTTGTGAGATATTTTGCAGCTGTAGTGAAACTGAAAGCTGATAACTAATGCCAGATCACAGGAGAGGTTAGCTCCAAACATTCCATCTTCTTTGTCATGGAACATTTCAGTCGTCTGGTTCTGACAGCTGGTTGGAATCAGGATCTCAGCTGTATTCCAGCAGCATCTCTCAGCCCATTGTCACAGCTCTGACTGCAGGCCCAGCATGTCATTAAAGCCTTCACTACACTCATTGTGTTCCCTGCTAATGGGCACTAATAGAATTAGCTTTCACCAATGCATCTCATTAGGTGCTGTGAGGCCCTGTTCTTTACAGATTACAGCAGCAGGGACTGAGTTACTACATGAATGCTCTGAAGGCCTCTCACATCAACACCACTGAATCACATTCCTCTGTGTATGTGACACAGGCCTGTTATAACTGAAGCAAGTATCATATGTGACGATGACACTGATCTGCTGTTGGTGAGTGATGGATGAAACCCCTCTGAATAGGTCAAACGATGTATAACAAAGTAACGAAACAGTCTTTAACGTGTATTAGCCCCTTGTGATCCTGACCGTGGGGGGGGGGGGGGGGGGGGGGGGGCTGGTGGACTAATGAGGCCGAAGCTCTGTGAAGTCCTGCAGTAAATCAGCAGGAGCACCTCTGCCTTTAATGCTGACTCAGAGCCAGGCACTCCACTGACTACACTCCTCTGCCTCTGCCTCCTCCTCTATATCTTATACATCTTTTTACCAGCAGCACTGGTCAGTTCACCCACGCAACACTTTGGTCCAAAACAAAAAAGCACAAAAACTACTGAAAACTGCCATAGATCTGGTTTGGACTCCAATGACTTTAACTCAAACTCAACCACAGGGTTCTGGTGAGAATCATTTTATATTCTGGCACAAAGAACCCTTAAAATAAGAGTTCTTTACATGAAGAGACTTCTTAATGGGACCGTTAGTCTTACAAAAAAAGGGATTCTTCAGAAGCAAATCATTCTGAGCAGAACCTCAGCCCTTCTTTTGTAAAAAAAAAAAAGTCTGCATAGGGATGGTTTAAACACAGGACTTTCTCACAGAAAATTAAGGTTTATGTCTTGTGTGAAATCAAAAATCAATATTAACTTATTATAGCAAAAAAAAAAAAAAAGTGTAACATACTTATTTTTAACATAAAGCCCCAATCTTGTCCTAAACTTAATCAAGCAGTTTAGCTTGCCTAAACCTAACCAAACTGCTGCTGTGTCATGTTAGCAGGTGTCACATGACTTATGCCAAATGACATAACAGGCTTAAGGTCCAGTATGCCTGTTCCTGGTTTTCTCCAGCAGCTATATATGCCATTTTGGGAATTAACAATCAACCTACTCTATTGTTTAGGTATGAAGACACTGGTTTTGGTTCCCTCTCACAGCTCCCATAGTGCTATTCTGGCCACAGCAGGAGGCTGTTTTCTGAGAAAGAGCTCTAAAAAGCAACTGTGCGCTACCTGCTAACAGAATACAGACTGTTGTAGTGGAGCATGTAGCAGCTAAAGAGAAAGATATTTCTGTCAGTTCTAGAATACAGCTTCTAGTGCTACTTGGACACATCTTCAGTGATGAACCTGTTGTCACAGGGTGTTTTAGGTCTTTGATCATCAGACATCCTGTCCCACACAAACCAGCCGGGGCTGGTCAGCCACAGATTAGTGTCCAAGCAGCACCATGCTCTAAGGATCCCCCCTTCTGGATCCACAGCCACCACAAGGCCTTTCCAGTGGCCTTCAGAAAGTTCTTGGTGTACTTTAATAATTCAATTTCATGCCACGTTCATTCCATAATATTTATAAGAGTATAGCTAACCCTTTTTATGCCTGATTAAATCATGTTTTTGTAAGACTGAGGAAGCTGACGGAAATCTGAGACAGGGCCAACATTTTTCATTAATAGATATTGTTAATTTTAGATTTTGAAGGCTTTTAGCACATTTTTAAATTGTTTGAAGTTGTGAATTCTTGTCTGGGACAACTCTGTTTTCTGGCACAGAGCAAGTTTAGAAATAAAACAAAAAAATTAAAGCAAACAAAATTACAATATTTTATGTATATGTATGTTAACAAAGTCTGTTGAATCTTGTGGCTACAGTGTCTGTTCCACAACATAATCTTGCCTCAAGTCTTGTATTTCATCCATGTTTTCTATTTCCCTTTGTAAAGACACATCCATTCCAATAAAGTGCAAATTAGATCACTTATTTTGCAGTTGCTGTCCATGAAGCAATCAGTGGACACTCAAGGAAGCGTGGAAATGTGATTGGTTGTCACTTGCCATTCACTGAGTTCATGCTGGCCATAATTTTTCATTAAAATGTGAAAATGAATATTGATTTACCACCACAAAATGACAGTTAGTGCCATCTTTTTCTCAGGATGAACAGCGTGATTAGCTTCTCGTCCAAAACTAACCTTTGATGTTTCTTTCAACGCTCCAATAGAATCATATTTCAATGTATCCAACGGGCTTGTGACTTGGGCGGAGTGGAGCTGAGAAGAGTGAAGCAGGGCTGGATCTCTGTCTCCAGTCTTAGAGAGTCCTGAGCCTCTGCCAGCCAGCGGTGCAGCTCAGAGAGCGGCTCCCTGCTGGGGGCTTTGAAAGCGAGTGCTGCAGCTTTAAAGTAGCCTGCCACCACTGATCCCACTGCTGCCACTTTGAGGTCGTCACCACACAGCCCAGAGTCACTCTCACACTGTACAGCCCTCAAGAAATGTTGATTTCACCTGCTGAGAAGAGACTTAGATTTAACCTCATCACATTGGAGTAAAAGTGGAGCAATGTAGAAACATGATGTAATGCAAAGAGAGCCAGAACACAGAATGTGGTTCAAATGTAACGGATTAAAGCTGAGTGTGTGCTGAGTGTGAAGTAAAAAAAAGAACCTGCTGGATACACACTCCAGTTTAAAAAAATAATGTGTTGTTTGAAAGTGGTGAATTAACCCTTCAAGGCACAGACAACATCAAGAAGGGACAGAGTAATTAACAGGCAATGCTTTACTGTCAGGCTCATCTGAGCTGTTGTACACATTATTTAAAACAGACCCTTTTAGACAGAGACAGTTGATGTGTTCTCAGGGGGTCTCACAACAATACACTGATATCTAACACTAAAATCTAAACTCAATTTTTTTGTAGACTCAAAAAATAAACTATTTATATATATACAAAAAGGTTTATTTGGCTGCTGTGCGCCTTTCTGTGCGGGACATCCTTATTTCAAACACAGATACTGGGGTCTCTGAACTTTGTTGGAATATCATTAATTGAGTCTGACTGGAAAGCTGAGACTTGTGGATGCTTTAGTGTGCAAAATATGGTGAGGAGAAAATGCAAATAGGTTAATTTAGCGCATACACTGCGATTTACCAAGCCTGTAAATAATTTGTGGTGACTTGTGACTGCGTCTGTATTTAATGCGTTTCAACGTAAGGTGCTAATCGTCCCAGTGGTGTGCACAGATGGCTGCTGTTATTGTGGCGAGGAGGAGACAATCTGATTTAAAGTTATTTTTCATGAGCTGTTTGGATGCATTTTTTTTTAAATTTTCATTTAAAAATCCTTAATGCTGAAAAACACCATGATTAAACATAAATTTATTGCAGCCTATTTGCAGCAAAACAAACGAATATTTGCAGCTACTATAGCTTAAGGAAAATTAACACTGACCTTTATTGTGACTTCCTATTTCCTTCTTTTCGCCAACATCACATTTTTATCTGGGGTTTTGCACGTTGCATCTCTCTGCCCTCTGCTCCTGTCTTACACTGCGCTCTTCTCCAACAGCGTGCACCTCTAGTCCCTCTCCGGTCCCTGGCTGCTCCGCTGTGAGACTGCTTGGACTGAGAAACCTCACCACTGCCTGTGCCCTGTCTTCATCCCTCTTGTCAGGGCATTTATGACCATTGTCAGGCCAGATACAGGCTGACCAGCTGCCTGTTGTGTGCAACAATGGCCTGAGTGTCCCAGTTGAGTGCTCACGCCACAGAGGACACAGCTCACACTTCCTGCACAATGGATTTATTATTATTTTTATTTAGTTATTTATTTCTTGAAGATAGTTGAATAACTTTTATTATAAGTCAATTTTTCTTTTGTTCTTCGCCTTATATCTTGTCATCTTCTCTTAATTTCATCTGCTGTTCTAAACTTTTTGTTGCTGTAGCCTTTTTTTTTTTGCCTCCTTCATCAACACCTCCATGAAATCAAATGCAATTGTGTGATTGCAGTCATTTTGTATTCCGTCCAAACTCCCCAACCAACCAAAGGTGCATTATGTTAGAATGCACATGCAATTTAGCACTCCTTTTTTGGGATCTTAGTAAATCAGACCCATTGTGTCTTAATGTGGCATTTTGTAGGGATTTTAGACCATTTTTATCAGTTCTCCAGTGGTCAAACATGGTCAGAATTTGCACCAGATCTCTGTAATAAATGGCATCAACCCAAAAACTGCTACAACGAGACCTGATAGAATATCATGGGAATGGCCATCATACACTTAAGTCATAGCGTTCACTCTAAACATTCAACATTTGAGTAGGCGCCTAAAAAAACACACCTTTTTTTTATTACAGATTTATGACTAGTGGAGGGCACCACAAAGCAATTATGTTTAGGGCACCCAAATGACCAGTAGCAGTCCTGATGGTATCAAATATACATGTACACAGACTGTAATGAATGCCCCCATCATTCTGCAATTAATTAGATTAGATAATTAATGAGTTACCTTGTAGTCTGTTAGGCAACGGCATTGTGTGTGTGTGTGTGTGTGTGTGTGTGTGTGTGTGTGTGTGTGTGTGTGTTGTGTGTGCTGATTTAACCAAACTCACCTTGCTGTTATTCAGTATTGTTGGAGGCTGTCAGGCTCTCAGCAGTGAATAATGGTGTGCAGTGGAGGACAGAAGGGCAAACAAAGGATCAAGCTCACTTCTGTCCCACTGCAGCTGCCAACAAAATCACTTGGATCACTTACTAGTAAATTGATGCTTAAGCTACAAGTGCTGTGTTTGGGTCAGGAGAGGCTCTTACTCACCACTGCGCTCTGTGTGATCAGGTTCGATGGTTTGTCTGGTCCACCCATAGACTTAATCACTGGCATATTCTTACACTGTAAATGATAATACAGGAATTATGTGGGATCAACAAATCTTTTCTCAATAATTTAACCTAAGTATATTTATTTATTTAAGTTAAAGCTACTACAAGGAACTGTTATATTTTGTTGATCTGATTTGTTGTTGTTCTCTGCAGACAAAAGCTGTAGTGCTTCCAACATAATAAAATCTAACCTCAAAAATAAAATCTAAGTAAAAATTTCCTCCTGCTTCTTTTTAACTGGCTAACATACTACTCCTTGCAGCAGCTTTAAAGCTGTGGTAGGCAACAGTTTTTGGCACAAATGAGCAATAATGCTATAATAATCTTTCAGCGTATTGTAAATCAAGTGGTCTGAGACAGAGCTAGACTTCTGCACCTCCTCTTGGCTCTTTTTTCAGCCTTTAGGAAATCTGGCTTGTGACAGTAGACTTAAACCAATCACAGGTCATGTGATAGGATCACAGGCGATCCTATTGGCTGTTCTGCTAGTGCAACTGTGCGTGCACATTCCTTCAATGAAACCCTGAATCAATGGCTGAAACTCCTGCAGGAAAAGTCGCTATAAAATGGAATGACCCACAGTTGATGTCTGCCGGTCCATGCTCACATACCATTGTCTTGGTAAACTGTTGTATGTGCGCATGAAGTGCGTGCTGCTCATATGGAGGAGCTCAGAGCGGAGAAAACAAAATCTAACTCCTGGATACAAGATTCAATAGTCAACTGTTTTTAGGATTTCTACCCCCTGCAGCTTTAATTAAAATTAAAATGTCTAGTATTTATTTTCAGAATATTTCAGAACTTATAATCACGAGCTTCTCTAACTTAGAGAACTTCTAAGTCTTTTGACTTGAAATGATGAATTGACTGAATGAGTTCAATCAACTCATTAAATTAAGTTTTTAAAGAAACATGATCAGCTTATTAGCAGACTTCTCAGCACACATTGTTCACAATAATTCCCTACCCCCTCACAGGGAGCATTTTCACATATTGTCTCTGTGCTAATGCTGGAACAAAGTGTCTCCAAGGGGAGCAGCTGCAGTTGGAAGTTCTTTGTGTAAAATGAAGAACTTACTCTTCACGTTAAGAAAATATAGAAAAATCTAATTTGCTTGTGATGTTCATCAGTGTGACAGAAGAGTTGTTGGTTCAACTTGTTGTCAACATGTTTTCTCAAGTATAACTGAATTAATATCAAGTTTATTTGACTAGAAAAGTCTACTTTGAATTATTACAAAATCAAATAAAGTTGCCTTTTCAAATTTAGTCAACTTTTTAAGTTAAAACAAATGTATTTATTTGTATAGTTATACAGACTGCTTTCTTCTACATCAGACAAAAAAAGAGCGGGAAGTTACTGTCTTTGCTCCAATGATTTATTTCTACAAACTACAATATATCCACACTGAACTGGGAAAAGGGCCCTTCAAGTATGCTACTCCTTCAGCTTGGAATCAGTTGCAAAATCACCTAAATCTTCACAAGCTAGCCTCACTGCACTTTTAAAATGGTTGGAAGCAGGTATATCTGGCTGTAGAGGGTTTTGAATATTCAAGAATGTTCTGATATCTTACTTGTAATCAGGGCTGAAATTGTGCCAGATCCTTTGGGAACAGGATCCCACACACACCTCCCAGATTGGGATTGGCACCTATTTGATTGGATCTGGTACCTCCTTTGTCACCATCAAAACCTTTAAATAAAGGTTGTCTAATATTTAATGTTATCTGGTGATTACTGTAAGCCCCATAGCAAAGTAAATGGATATTTAATAAATGGTGCAAATAAATGTGAAATAACTATGACTGAAATCAGAGGTTTGGTGCTGTTGTTGTAATTACTGGAGCTCACATATGATGTGCAGATGCATCCAAACACACGTTTATATTGAAATTTGTTTCAGATCATTTCAACACTGTTCCATTAACCACTGCAAGTTTTACACACATTTGTCAAATACAAACGACCACATGATCAGATGTTAGACTGACTTTATGAGTAGTTGCATCATGTTGAACTTGAGAGTATTGCGCAGCAGTCAGAGAGTGCCCCCCATTGTGTGCAATCCACAGACAGAAGGGAAACAAGTGGAGTGAAGGGGCAGTCACTGAGCTGCAAACCATAAACAGATGTTTCTCTGCACCTCCCTCTGCTGATTTTGAGTGCTTATTGTGGATGCTCTGATTAATGAATGTAAATAAGTAATTCCTTTAATGTGATGACAGTTTAGCTGAGCACCTATAGGTGAAATTGTCCAGTGTGCTCCACTGCAATCCTGATTTACAAGTTAAGCACTGCTTATAATTCTGTAATTTGTTCTTTGTTTAATATTAGATTGTTTTATGTTTGTCTTATGTCTGCAACCACGTTGTCTGTGCTGTTGTCTTAGACAGGACTTTTGTTCTCAATCAGTCTTTTACTCCTGGTTGAATAAAAGTTAAGTAAAAAGTGATATTATTAATATGACCTTTTGTCACACAATACAAATTACAGAGGACTTAGATGGAGTTGTCAGTGATTAGTTTACATTCTGCAAATAGAAGAGGCCACTCAGCAGAGTGCAGATATCCGCCAGATGACAGATTGTCATCATGGGGTTCATTTTTTGGTACAATAATCAGTATCAGTGTTTAACAAACATGCTTATTCTACATAAACTATGAATACTACTCAAATTAGTTCTTATTTTCTTTGGTATTTTTGTCACATGCAGATATCCAATTTCCAATTTGTTGGGTAATATTTATGTTGATGTCGTCCAATGTCAGGTCTCTGTTTGATCATGTGACGACTTTGTCCATCAGAATGCTATCCATGGTTATGTTATCTTTGACCTCGCTACTTCCCCAATACAGTAGCCCAACTTATTTGACTGTAAAATGCAACACACTGTTGGTAAGATTTATGCCTAATTGTCTGCATGTGTATGTGTGTGTGTACAGTATGCTTCATAACTAACCATCATGCACTAGGGCCCATCATAATAGCGTGCACAGGGACCTGTCATAAACACCATACGCCACTTGTCAAAATCCACTTTTAATAGGCCCACTTTTAATATTTCAGTTGATATAATGCATGCACAGTGCATATTCTTATAAATAAGTGTGCATCTAAAGCGATATTCCACCCCAGAATGATAATCCACTCCGTATGTACTCACCTCTATGCCGATGTGAGGATGGGTGAAGATCTTCAGTTCACAAAACAATCCTGGAGTTTCAGCAGAAAACAGGGTTGCAGCTAGTGGCAGTGATTGAAGACCAAATGTAAATGTAAAAAAAAGAACACAAAACAAACACAAAATGTCTCCATCCTGCTTGTGTGGTGTAATCCAAGTGTCCATGAGCCGCAAAATTAAAATTTAACCACAAAAGATGCCATTTACATCATGTTTTTAGCCAAAATGTCAACTGTAGCCTCCCAGGTAGCATGTAAACATGGCGTCGATGTATTGCGAGACTTCATATATCTCGCAATATTTTCACACGTGCATCCATTAAGAGATATACGAAGTCGCGCGATACATCTCAAGCGATATATGAAGTTTCGTGATACATCGGCGCCATGTTTACATGCTACCTGGGAGACCACAGTTAACATTTCGGCTAAAAACATGGTGTAAATGGCGTCGTCAAGGATGTCATCAACAGAGGTCATTGCACGACAACCTGTAGAATATGACACACCCACTTTAGTTCCCAAGGACAACCTGCTATTTTTTGGGTCCAGCTGTGAACCAGCTTTTAAGGTTCTGAACCAGTTCATTTTTGGTGGAAATGCACTGAACAGTTCAACATTAGAAGTTGTGTAAGTGATGTCATGACTGTCTCCCTCCAAAAGCTAACATTAGCTGCTGAGGCTATGATGCCTGTGTGTTTTGTCCAAGGATGTAGTCACATAATCAACAGCTTGTTCATTCTTTCGCTAAAGGAGCAGGAGTTGCTGGACAAAACACTTCAGGTACAATAACATTACAATGTAACTGTGATTTTGGTGTTGATGATGTATATTGTGCAAAAGATGATCACTCAGCGTTTACTACAACTACAACAAACCTACCACAAATTGTGACTTTCTTGACATGTAAAACCATCTTTTAAATTGACAAACATCATATATGCAATGTGTGATAAAATTCAAACCAGAACAAAAAGTATTTGTCTCTTGTGACAGACTACTGTTCATATTTTTTTCTCAGCAGAGTATGGTATCAGTGTCTTCCACAAGGCATATTGGGTATGCACATGTAGTAAGTCTGTTTAGTCTCTCCATAGACATATTATACAAACCTAGACAGGCATTGCCACTCACTCTTGTATTTTCTCCCATAAGCCATGATTATAAAAGAGACGTGTGTAAAACTGTTGACAGGACTCCTCAAACTGCAAACAACATCAGTTATGACTCATTCTATAATGAATTTTTGATCCATGGAGGTTTTATAGTTGTACAACTTTCCTTGAGCTGAAAAAAGCTATTTAAATATCTTTGATGTCATCACAGTGTAAAGTCTATGGGCTGATGGGACCTCGCAGGTGTGGGAAAGGAGGGAAACACTACTGCACATATTCAGTCACATTCCATTTCTGCCATATTCCGACAATAAATCCCCATATTTCTGACAAATTGGACCTTTAAAGGTCCAGCAAGGGATGGCATACTTGTCCGTATCTAAGTGCTTATATTGCAGTTATTTGAAATTATTTTGGCCGAAAATGCAATTGTGATCCGATTAGCGAGAATGATCATTTTTGCATTACAATTTTCATTTTTTCTGAAAAAATATCATATTCAAATCATGATGATGTGATGATTTGTTGGGATCTGTACCAAACAAACATGTCTTCTTCCATTTGGAGAACAAGATCTTTGGGCCAGGGCAGCTCTGCAGCACAACAGTATTTCATTAGTAATTAATGCTTTTTTCTCACACATTTTTCAAAAATTGCAATTTGGTTCTGGTTCTGCGATTTGGATATTGCACTTGGCTATATTGCACTTTTGATAATATTGCAAATAACTGTGCAGCCCTATACATGTACATATATGCATACACACACACATGCACATATACATATATAAATATGCTACATGCTATGCTAAACATCTTGTTTATTTGTTATTTGTTCACGTTTTGTACTTTTATTCTTGTTTTTATCTTTTTTATTCTTGTTTTATTTTTATTCTTTTCATCTTGTTTTGATGCTAGTCTCTGAAAGTTCATAATTTCATTGTATGCGTCTCATCTTATCTTATCTTAATTTATCTTATCTTAATCTTATCTCATCTTAACTGAGTTTGAGAATACACGGACCCAAAGCCCACTTGTACCTCAAGAGCAGACCAGTAGGTTAATATCGCCCAGGTTCAGACTACCGAGGTCCTCAGTGGTCCGGTCCAGACTCCAGTCCGTCCTGATCCACTCCTTCTTCCTCTCCATCCCCTCTGTGAATGCAGCGCTGTGATTGGCTGCTGGCTGCTTGTCAGGAAGAAAGAGCTGCTGTGTTGAGGCCGAAAACTCAGACACCAGCAGGACCTGGACGACACTGGAGTACCTCTGTGCAAGGGATATATACTGTACCGGACAGTCCACCGGGAGGTGTTTTTAACGAGCCGGGCTGACGCGGAGCACCAAGCGGCTCTCCGGGCGGCAGCTGTCGAGGCCGCCGCGGCTCTGTCTCCTCTCCGCCGCCTGACTGACTGACGTGTGTGTCGCTGCTGCCCGCTGCTCACAGTAATCCAGAGCCTGCTGTTAATGAGCCTGACGCAGCCACAAACCTGCCTGACATTCAAGTGTTCATAAGAAACACAGCGGCCGAGCTGTGGCTGCTGGTGGCGGGGCTAACAGCTGAGGCTGCCGGTCCGGACCGGTTCAAGACTCCGCGGCGGAGCAGCGTTTCATTTAGCGCCACAACTGTTGTGACTGCCCGATAGAGAGTCGTTTATCTTTAAAGCAGCACGTTTGGCTGTATTACTGAGGATTTACTTGGTTTAAACACCCTAAAAGCAGCAGTTTGAAGCCTCCGCATCAGGTGAGTGAATCCGCAGTTCTTCATGTCTGACAGGCACGCGACCTTACCTCACCAGCCTCGTTCTGGCTGCTTCTAACCGCGATATTTTTGGCACTACTTGTGTGGGTTTCACTTGTTATCATAACCTTAAAAAGTCCTTGTGCTTACATTTTAACAAAGGCCTCTATATGTGTGAAGGCAGGCAGTAACGCAGCACATTCCGGTTCTGTCTGTGTCACCCAAACGTGCAGAAACGGTCCTCTAATCCCCCCCCCACCCCCCAAACAACACTAAATACAGGACAAGCGGCGAGTAGGATTAACGGGACACACTCTGAGTTTCCCAGCTGTCGCATGTCTCCCCGTGTTGAAGAAATATTGTAAGACCGCGCTAAAATGTCTTTCTTGTAGTCTTTTATCAGTATGCTAATTCTGTCCCTCTGTAGTCCTGGCTCGCGCGCGTTGTTTGTGAGCACGCGGATGCATCAACAGCCATACGTAACACAAGCGCGAGCTGAACGGGCAACAGTTGCACTCAGTGGAACAGCGGGGACGACAGGGTACTATGGACATATGACATGAGGATAATACTATTAAGCTAACACATGTTTCATTTACTAGTCTTTACCGCTCTTACAGCAGGTCATTAACAGCAATTACATGATATAAATTAAACTATAAACAATAATACATTTAATTCATAGAAAATATTTCACTATAAACTGTTATTGCAACTTATGCTTTATCTTAAACAGTTTTCTTTTTAACCACAAATAACTTTGTGACTCAACCAAACCAGCTTCACCTGCAGCCAGTTTAGTTTATAGAGAATCCTCACTGGTTTTTGTTTATCACCCATTTTTGAGAATTGGGACGAATCATGTCTTACCCAAAAAACAAGCAGATAGATAGATAGATAAAATAAACCTGTTACCAACACACTAATTAATTTTTTTGTGACAGTTTAGTCTTAAACGATTTATATATATGAAATGCATGTAATTTAAGAAATATTTTGGTTTGCTTTAATTTTTTTTATTTCTAAACTTGCTCTATGTCAGAAAACAGCCTTGCCCTAGACAAGAATTCACAACTTCAAACTATTTAAAAATGTGTTAAAAGTCTTCAAAATCTAAAACTAACACTATCCACTGATAACATAGGTGTAAAAATATATTATTGTAATAATCATTGTTTTAAAATTGATTAAAAGTTTGTGTCCTGGAGCTCTCTTAACAAAAACATGATTAAATCAGGCTTAAAAAGGGACCCCTAAGGACCCCTGTCTCACTTCCTGGTTTAAAAAGGCAGGAATACTGCTCAAGCACTGGTAAACTTTCAGTTTTTTCAAGATATTCTTTAAATAATATTGCAATCAGGTGTGTCTGAACCATAACATGTCAACTCTGTAGCTCTTCTAAATCAAAGCAAAATAAGAATTATGGTTTAAAATGTGTATTTTGATTAGCATTAAGAGAGCTCTGAGCAATTTTAAAAAAATAAAATGGCTGCTCACTATGACTATGCTGTGAAATGAAAACATGTAGCATTTTGTCAACTCTGTAAGAGTTATAAAAAATGTCATCACTAGAATGTTGGCCTATTACAAGGTTTAGTAGCCAAGTGTTTGGTCTTTTAAAATATATTTTCCAGCATAATGGAAGAGTGAAAATCAAAAGCCCCTCAAAATACATTTTGTTCCAATTCTCAAGAATGAGTGATAATTATTGTTTTCAGCTTTGTGACAATTTTTTAAGTAAAAGCTGCAACAATTAATTAATCCATAAGTTGTAAACTACTAAATTGATTGCCGAGTATCATTTGATCAGCTCAAGTCAAAAAGAAAGAATGAGCTGATTTCAGCTTCTTAAATATGAATATTTTCTGGTTTCTTTACTCCTCTCTGACAGTAAACTGAATATCTTTGAGTTGTGGACAAAACAAGACAGCTGAGGACGTCATCCTGGGCTTTAATCAACATGTTTCACCATTTTCAGACATTTTATGGACCAGACAACTAATTGATTAACCGAGAAAATAACTGACAGATTAATTGACAATGCAAATACTTGTGAGTTGTTGTCCTTTTTCATACAATCCAGTGGGTTTTAAAGTAGCTGATGCGACATAATAATGCAAGATATTTCTCAGATTACAAAAAAAATTCAAACCACCATATTTGGGGATGCATGGTTTCCACTGGACAGCATCTGTTTGTCTTGATTGGCTTTCATTAAGTTATAATGGCTGCTTCCACCTGATGATGGATATCCAGCTGAGGCACAAAAAACACTCGAGCATTACAAATGACACCACAGGGCAGCAACTAATGATGATTTCATTAGTGATTATTTATTCAATTAAGACTTTAATCTCAAAATAATATGCCTCTCTATAATCCCAGAGTAGTGTTGCTACTAATGCTTATTGTTATTAGCTTATTGATTGTATTTGTCAATGAATTTATTGATAATTTGCTCTGTAAAATGTCAGCAAACAATGAAAATGCCACCACCGTTCCTGAGAGCCTTCAGGCAGGGGTGTCAAACTCAGTTTGGTTCATGGGCCACATAAAACCCAGTTTGATCTCAAGTGAGCGGACCAGTCAACACCTCCAAGTATTTTTCCTTATTTAGCGCAAAGAAGTACAAATACACTCCAAAACAGTACACTCTCAAAGCAGATGATGTACAGCCTGAGACGTCTTTAGAAAAATATGTGTGATTTAAATGTCTTCAGTGCCTCAATTCCTCAGTTTTTCCACATTCAGTCAGTTTACAGTCATTACATGTGGATTACAATACAGATCACAGTGGATCTGTAAATTAGACTTTGTAAAGTCATCCTTGGGCTGTACGTTTGACACCCCTGGCCTACGGCTGTGTCTTCAGATTGTTCGTTCGACCATTTAAAATATTCACTTTACAACAATGTCAAATAGGAAATCGCCAAATGTGAAATTTGAGAATTGTTTTTTCCTCCAAACAGACATTAACTTAGAGACTGGGCTCCTTGCACACCCCAGAGATAAACTGTTACATTCTGTCATCCCATTTTTCATGACTTTGTCAATCAATTTGTTCCTCTTGACTTCATATCATGGTTTTCTGTTCCTGTTTTAATTAGTGTTTTTTAAAGTGTGTAGTAGTAGTGTTGGGGTCCTGGGGGCCGCCAAACTGCCTCTGCAGTTTTAATAGATGAACCTATTTATTGATTGAGTTAGTGTTGATTACACACTGTCAGGGGGGTAGGGGCCCTCTGTCATTTTGAAGGAGACAGTTTTTCCCATAATAATCTGTTGTTTTTTTAAATTCAGATTACATTAGTTACATAACTACCAATGTTTTGAAAAGAAATAAGTTTACATTTTGCTACGATGGTTGTTTCTAACAGTAGTTTATCCCTTGTGTCCCTGGGGACCCCAGTCCGGTAGTCCTTGCACTGTCTTTTAAACATGTTGGTAGGATGAAGGTTAAAATAGTTGATATAACATTTCTTAGACCATAAAGGAACGTTTAATCCTTCAGATTAAAGAAAACAGAAGAAAAAAAACAAAACAAAACACCACATTTAGAGATGTCAGAGGGGTGTACTACAAAGCGAGCTTAATGGGTTAGTGAGCTATATTGAGTCTAAAGCCAGGATTTTCAGTGTCATGAAAGTGGCTCTCTTTTAACCTGCTAGATCTCCATGGTAACTTATGCTAAACTCATAACCTGGTCGGGAGCAGGTTATGTTCTGTGTTTCAGATGAAATCGTTTGTAAAAAGCACCGCTCTTATTGTCCTAACGAGGTTGTTAATGATCAATACAGATTATAAACTGAGGGAAGACATTAAAAATGAAAAGTTGCTGAGCTGTATGTTTGTAATATCACCGAACGAATCCATATAATGTAGAAATCTAACATCGTGTCACAGCAGCACGAACTGTGCATCGCGCTGTCATGGTAACCTCCGTTTGGTGATGCAGAGTAATTTTTCCCGTTTGCTCCAGGTCATATTAACACTTTAAATTTACATCGTATATAATCCACACACTAAAATAACTAAGAAACAACTACAGACACTTTGAATACTTTTTACTTATTGTCCATTTTGCAGTTCAGAACACTGATTAGAAAATTCATCATCATTTATCACGGACAATCTTAAATCAGTTACACTCATTTTACATTGGTTTGGCCTAAAACTTCAGTGATGTCCACATCTCTGTCATCACGGGACAGTGTCAGACTGACAGCATCATGTTTAAATCTGCTGTATGAAAGTTTTATTGTTTAATGTGCAGTTTTCATGTTAGAAATAAACAGCAGCATTAAGATCACATTTAGTTCAGTAATTTTCTGACAGCATTCTTCTTCTCCTGCTTCATTTGCAGCATCAATGTTGCTTTTTGCTGTAATATATTTTGTACATTTTCCACAGCTCCTAATTATAACAACTTGATCAGTTTGACTGAAGTAGGCGGCTTGCAGTCACTTCACTTTGTGCGGAAGAAGAGTCAAATGACGCAACAAACGCCCCTTTTTATGTGAGCAGCGCACAGAGTCTGAAGACGAAAGCCTGAATTAACAAAGCAAGTTGATAACCACCGTCGTGATACCAGTTATCTCTGACTGGGGGTTCAGGCTTTGTTGATCCAGATCATGCAAAGAAAGCCTGGCTGTGTTGAGCTTCCTTCATAGTACACCCCTCAGATTTTCACTGAACAGCATTTGTTTGTCCTGATTGGCTCCCACCTGATGCTCCTGAGCTGGGGATGGACTGGACATCCAACTGAGGCACAAAACACACTCCAACATTACAAACGACACCACAGGGCAGCAACTAATGACGATTTCATCAGTGTGTATTCATTTAATTAAGCCTTTAGTCTTAAAATGTCAAAAATAATTAGACTTGTATATAATATATTGACAGCGAGATTCCAGAGTAGGGCTGCAACCAATGAGTACTGGCACTGTTGATATTATTTTGTCAATTAATTGTTTGTCCTCTAAAATGTCAGAAAATTATGAAAATGCCATCACATTTTCTATGAGCCTATGTTAATATCTGATTGTTTTGTCTAACAGTTTCAACTGAAAAGAGATTCAGTTTACAACAAGTTACAACCAAGACAACAGCAAATTGGTGAAGCTGGAACCTTACTGTTTTCCCCAGAAAAACACTTGAATGATTAATTTTCTAACTCGTGGGATTTATTAACTTATTGTCCTCAGTCTGCCTATTTTACCCAAATCAGTTTAACTACAGTATCGAAAGCAGCAAATTATCATAATTTGTAAACTGTAAAATATTTGGTGTTTTTGATCGGTATAATGTTCTCCTGTATTTGAACTAGGGCCACAACTAACAAATATTTTCATTAATCTCTCTTTCATCAATCATTTTCTCAATTAATCAATTTGTTGTTTGGGTCATTAAATTCAATTTACTGTCAGTGAGGAGTAAAGAAACCAGACTCATTACTATTAATATTTTATAAAGTGAAATGAATTTGGATATTTTATCTTAAAAATGACTCAAAGCAATTCATTGATTATTAAAATAGTTGGCAGTTACCTTAATCGATGAATTGATAAATCGACTAATCACTGCAGCTCCAATTTGAACATAAAAACATCTATGAAATGTCTCAAATGTCAGTTTTGTAGGAACAAAGAAACACAGCCTTCATCACTTTTAATTTTGACATATCCATATGATTCTGATAGGCTTTTATGAGCATAAGAGTATCAAAGTGAGGGTTGCCAGGTCCATGTTTTTTTTTTTTTTGTTTGTTTGTTTGTTTTCTGCGGAATTGGACTACTTTTGAAGTGCTGCTGCAGGGTGAAATTTTTGTCCACTGTTTGGGTGAACCTAACCTGACAGACCTGATGGGTTGTTACACAGAACCACCTGGGAAGTCATCCTTAGAAACTGTTTGGAAAAGAGCGGGCGCTTTCAAAAAACACTGTCTAACACGGGCTAACTTCAACCAATGACATCAAACTCTTGCCGAAGCTGGTTGGGAAACGAGCAGCGTTGTTCTTTGGTCTTTTTTCACTGAAGAAATACTCTCCAGTTCTGATATAACTGATGTGATGATAATAATAATAATGTTGTGATATAACTATCACAGTATCTGCACTAACCTCTTCAGGAGCCGTCATTGTCTACAGTGTAGATGAAACCAGTTTTTGACCTTTTACTTGAGTTAATTTTCTCTAGGCTGTAAACGTCTTTAATAATAAGCTCACTTGTTTTGGAAGCACCTCACCTCAGAGAATTAGGCTTTTAGTTTTAGACTCTTAGATCTAATGAGTCAATAACCTTTAAACAGTCGATATCTCCATCAGTCCCTGGACACATAGCGTATCAGCGTTATGTGTGTTTGTCTTCATTAATGAGCGTGTGGAGGATGACTCTCGGGGATGTATAGCGGAACAGCAAACAAGCCTGTTCTGTCCACTGCTTCATTGATTTCCCTGTTTGAGCCCGGCAGCATTTAACAGCCACATTTCAGGTGATGCACTCATCACAGTGCAATCACTGGAGATATTCTGGAAGTTAATGCCCCCCCAGTGGAGATAAGCCCACACTCTGGAACTGCTGCCTTATGAATGATGAAGACAACAGAACACTTTGACCTCTACAGACAGTCAGGTGAAACTCACCAGTCACATCCTGGACATGTAAGACGATCTGGCTCTTTGCTGCTCTGTCTCAGTCTCGTCTCTTCACTAAACTGCGGAGAAAACCTAAAAAAAAAAAAAAAAAAGACCTCATCAATAATAGTCGTCCCAGACTGTGTATGTTGTCCTTCATGCTGTCTGCTGATCCAGTGCAACTACACTGAAGAAAAGATGATAAACAAGTCATTTACTGGAGTTAATTGGAACTGTGTGATAGCAAGCCCCTCACTGGATTTATAGCACCTAATAGAGTCCCATCAGGGCCCTTGAGTCGTTTCATTTAAAACTAGAAGCACACCGAATACCACCATGTCATGTTACTGCCGCTGCATTCTGATCATCCAAGCATTTAACTTTTGATTTGTCATTTTAAAGTGAATTTACACAAACTGGATAACACTGAATTTGGACACAACTTCAGTTTGTTCAATTTTCACAGATGCTATTCACATTAGCACTGTACATTTAGCATTATTTGCAGCACATCCACACTCACAACAGTGCTGCATGATATGGAGACAGATTTGACTTCAACAGCTGGTTCTCACTTTTTGGTTCGTCCAGTCTGATTTTAAGATATTTATTAATCCCACAGCAGGGAAAATAGCACTGTTACAGCAGCCAAATAGAAAGAAGCATCAATGAACAAAACAATGAAATATAAACAAAAGGAAAAAAAATAGGATCAATATAAACAGGGAAACTTTAAGACAAAAAATATAACACATACAAAAATATTTTAAAAATACCAATATAAAAATAGGAAATACACTATATCTATATTCGATATAAACAAGAAAGAAACTCTGCAGGTTTGATTTACACCATTGCACACAGGAAATATTGGTACTCACAGTTGAAATTATATTGCACCTGAGGTAAATACTGATATTGCACAGTTGAAATGAAATTGCATCTGAATGCTGTGTAGAATACACTATTTAATGACTTATTTTAGTTTTAGTGTTTGCAGTATTGTAGGTCTGCTTTGAATTGGGGCTATGAAGCTTCAGTGAGAGTTACCCAAAAATATTCAAAGCGTAAGCACTGTCTGTTGGAGCCACAATAATATCTTTTGTTTGTTTTGTTTAAATATTAACAGGGATGTGCGCAGTTAGTCAACTATCCAATTAAACGTGGCCACCCTCATCAGTCGGCACCAGAAATACCAGTCGTTTAAACTATTTATCAATATTTCATTCATACACAATGCTAGTTAACTGTTGCCTTGAAGAAGTTTTGCAGCCGCCTGCCACTAGTTGGGGCTGCAGCCCCATCAGACAGCAGTCCCTCTCGCCGTACACCGTACGTGTGTATGCCCCAATGGCCCAGGCAACCCTGGATGTTTATATCAACAAAGTCAGAGTATGTATACATACACAGTTTTTGTGTGTGAACACTGAGTAGAGTGTGTCAGTGTGGCAGCATGGAAGCATCGTGTTGAAACTGAAATTGCTGAATGGAATCTTACCTGAGATGAATCATGTACTGAGCTGTATTTTATCTGTGCTAAGGTGAGCATGTGTGCATTGATTATTATAAATAAAAGGGTTATTACACTCAAAGCAACACATCGCTTTGGACATTGGTTGATTGTTTTTGCCCAGAACATGCGTTCAAACAAGTTCTCCACATTTGCCCAGTGGCCTTAAATTAGCTGTTCTGGATTGAAAGACTCCACACTACCCCATCCCTGCCTCCAAAGTCTACTCAAGATTTCTATCTGATGAAAGGAAGTTTTTCCTCAGTACTGTCACCAAGTGCTTGCTCACGGTGGGAAAGGTTCTCTGTAAATAATATTATAAAGAGTATGGTCTAGACCTTCTAGACCACTTCTTTTTTGGTTCTGCCAGCACAATGTCTCCTTCCTTGCTCCAAAAAAAAAAAAAAAAGGTAACTCATGCCTAAAACTGATTTGGGCAGTAATTACCATGGTAACTGTTGACAATTTGGGTGAGCCCTACAATATTTAAAATTAGGGATGTGCTATATAGTATCTCTCCAGTAGTGTGAAAGTGGATTGGTTACAAAAGATAATATGTAAAGAGTGCAAGACGATTATAACAACCAAAGGAGGCAATACAACAAACTAATTTCACCACCTCAAGCAGAAGCATCTGGTTGAGTACAAGGAGAGCCAAAATCCAGCAAAGAGAGCTCAACAGCTACTGTGAGTTCTCAACCAAAAATATTTATCAGTATTTTGTCATATTGTCAAGAATATTGTCGCAGAAATACATGGAAATATGGTGATATTATTGTAGGGCTATATTGCCCACCCCTATTGCAAATGTTTTTTAAAGCAAACTTGCCAAAGAACAGAGGATGGATTAAATTAAATGGCCTAATTGTGCCTTTCTTCAAAGGACAGCAAAACTTAATGTGTATATTAATTATCATGTCACTAAGAAAGCTAAAACAATAATCAGTCACTCAATGGAAAATCAATCTGCATCTGATTGTTTCAGTTAATGGTCAAACACTCACTGGTTCCAGCTTCTCAAGAACCTTTCATTGTCATATATGGTGCAAAAATTTGGACTGGTTGTTGGATGAAACGGAATGTGAGAATGCCATCTTCGGCTGTGGGAAACTAACGGACACTTTTCACTGATATTTCTGACATTTTGTAGATAAAAGACATTTGATTACCTTTGAACCTTGAGCCTCCCATAACTTTTGGTACATGGCTTTTGTTCCATGTTCTTCCATCAAGATGTGGGCCAACATAAGAAAGGACATGAGGAATTTATTGATATATTTTAAGAGGGTTATCATTACATTTATTTTATTTAGGTACATGTGACAGTTTATCATGATATAGACCAGATGTTAGGACATGTCTAATGCTGGAGTTCAATGGCATTTTAGATCATTTGCTCAAATCCAAATCCTTTGGAATCCCTTGTGGAATCTACTTTGGCTCATCTTCCAAAATTTGCAAGTAACTAAAGAAAGCAATGACTAAGACTCATTTTGCCAATGGTCCTGCTATTGGAATCAACCCTTTGGTCTCTGGGGTGGTGGGTTAACTGTTTTGTAGGACTGCAACTAATTATGAACATTAGCAACAGAGAACATCAATTTCTCTGTTGCTAATTTTCTTCAATAATCTTAAATTAGGCTATAAAAGCCTAAGGTGATGTCTTCAAAAGTCTTATTATGTCTAACCAACAGCCTGAAACCAAAAGCTGTTACATTTACGTATAAAAGTATAAGGCAACAAATGATCACATTTCTGCTGGAATTTGTAGCCAGAGAATGGTTGACATTTTTGCTGAAAAATGACTTGAGTGCTGAATTGATAATCAAAACAAGCCTGACTGATGATTAATTTTCTGTCCTTGATTAATTGGCAGGGTCATCTCTACTGTTTTTCCCATATGGTGTGTTTGGAAAAATCTTTAAAAAAAGAGGAGGTTTTAAACAAATTCTGTCATTTTTTCACTAAAACACTGGTGAGTTTCTTTGTATTGTACAATATGAATACTACCTGCTTTCAGTTACTTTTTTAATGAGTAATTCTTTCATTAGCTATAAAAATTAATTGTCAAGTAATAATGAAGAGCCTTCAGATTATTCATAATCTAGTGAAACGGTAAGCAAGACATGTTCAAAAACTGTTACTAATTAGTCACGTTGTTTGTTAACATACTGACAAGGTTTTAATTTGGGGAAACAGCATGAATATTCTAGCTCAAAGTTGTACATTTGACTTCCTGAAACACACAGCCTCCCTGTTTATTTCAAAGCCAGCAGTGAAGCTGAAATAAAGCCACAACCAGTAACACAATATGACAGCAGCAGTTCTGGGGGCCATTGGAAGTACATCAAGCAGAGTGAGGTGAATTCAGGTACAATGAGGACCTGTGCTCACACTCACAGCACTGCTTGGATCATGATTGGAGGGAGCATCACAGAGACATGGCTCACTTATTATCATAAATGATGTCTGCACTCTCGATTCAGAGAACATGCTTTCATCCAGATGTTTCCTGTTCACCTATAGCTTTGAGTCTTTGATCCTGGGATTGTCTGTCCTATAGCCTCTATCACAGCATAGAAAAAAAGTATAAAATGTGTCAAAAATGTAAATTATGTTCACCGTTTATTTTTTCTAGGGCACAAAACTGGGCAAAAAGATTTTATGAAACTAAGGTTCATTTTGAGATGCATCGACTGGTATGTCATTAATTACACTGTTCTTGCTTGATGGAGATCTTGGAATAGAGTTCAGAGCAGGGTTGGGCTATTTTTACCGAACTGACATATGACAATGTCCACAGTAAAACATCGTGATGGAAGATGATATCGTTACTGTGTCTGAAAGGGTCTTTGTCTCGGCACCACATGTCTGTAACTTCATTGAATTTAAAAAGAAAATAATGATAGAATGATGGGACTTGGTGCAATGATGTAGTGCAGCGAACAGCAGCAACAGGTTCTTTTTATTATCTCTCCCACATTTCAAAAATGGAAGGTACGCAGCAACTCATAAACTTAAGGGACACACTACCTCAAAAATAGAAGGCTTTTAAATGACGATGTTACATTGGTAGAGGGCTCAGTGGTCGATGACTGGCAGGAACTGGACCATGCTGCTGTATGCTCTATTTCAGAACATCCTAAATGCTCTAAAAAAAAAGACAAAAAACATACAGGTGGCTTTAGGGATGTGACGATATAGACGATATAGAACATATGTCATAAGACATGATGCTCGATACCTAATTTGATACCATGGTTAAAAAAAAAAAAAAAAAAGCTAAACAAATCAAAAGTCTCATGTATTTTGATGGCAAATGGCACAGACCGAAGGGTAAGAACAGTAGGTCAGGATGATAACCTAGTACTATGAGCTATGGTTACATTATGCTGACAGTGGTGAAACACGGTAGCATTTAGCCATTGCAAACATGGTGTAACATAGTTAGCTACACAGCAATGCCAGAAATAATAATAATAATAATAATAATAATAATAATAATACATGCAAATGTATATTCCAGGATAAGAATAACAAGAACACTTTGGATAGGTTGAAAATGTAATGTTAGTATGAGTGAAACTATTTTTTCCTTGAATTCTTTGAAAAAATCTGGATGTCTGTCTTTGGGGTACCTTGCTAAATTGCTTTTCTCTTCAAGAGGCGGAGGCAGAACTGTCAGTTCAGCTATACTTTTTGCCATCTTCATCTTCTTCTCCTGTTCTTTTGTGGTGGCAGGCATACTTCTTCTTCCTTTGGCATTTAATTGCATCCCTTGGACCTACAGTACTGTAGAAAAACAAGTACTGTCATGTTTTCAGAATTTAGACATCAACTTGATTGCAAAGCACTGGTTATCGTCTCTAATTTGCGTGCACGTCACTAGAGCCCAAAGGAGTGTTGTGTCTCATTCAGTTGTCCATCCAAACTACCTGTCTTGCAAGAAAACTGCTAGATTTCAGTGAGAGATAACAGATATTATTCATGGAATTAATTGTTGGCCACAATGGTCCAGACTCAGTCAGTAAAACTAGTTGATGTATGTTGGCTAATTGGTAGCATCTCACAGTACGTTAATATGTAATTAGCCTACATTTAGTATGTATATTTAGTATGTATAAAGGGAATTCAGAGTTTCCTCTAAACACATTATACATGTTAGAAAATAGTTGCTGTAAATGTGTTAAAAGGCTGAGAGCTATGTAGTGTTCAGGACTGTCACTTTTTCAAAAAATCAAGTTCGAACAAATTTAAAATGACCCGTAATTCGTTTGGAAAAATTCGAACACCCCCCCCAAAAAAAACAAACAAACAAACAAAAAAAAACTGGCCTGCTGAGGCTGAGTGTACTGAATAATACGCAGTCAAACGAGGCTGTACACTTGGCGCTGCTCCGCTCATCTGTGATGCTGCTGCCTCAGTTGGGTGGCTAGCAGGTGAGCCCGCAGGTTTGTTGTCATTGAAGAGTAAGACAGCTGCTTTTTACAAAGTCGACAAACAGCTTCATCTTTGTCCGTGACTTTGCCATCCGTGGTGTAAAATCCAAAATACTTCAACACATTAACATTAGCTTCGTTTAGTAATAGGTCAGTAGGGCATGCAATAGGTCAACATGATAGTGAATTCTTAGCGTGCCCTCTGTTGGATCACAAGGCAAACTACATCAAATTGTCTGATGCACCTATAGAGACTACAGCCGACATTTTGAACAGGTAATTACAGCTCGAACATGAGCTTTTCACCTCATGTCCGAACCAATGTTCGAAACTCGAATAAAAAGTGACAGCCCTAACCCCCACTCTAATAATAAACATACCCTCAGTGACTCTCAGTCCAAATCAGCCCAGCAGTTCACTTCAGCTCACTTCACTTCCAACAACCCGACACAGAAGAATAAATAATACCAAATTATTGAGTGTGGTCTAGACCTACTCTATATGTAAAGTGTCTTGAGACAACTTTATTGTGAATTGGCGCTATATAAATAAAATTTGATTGATTGATTGATTGATACCATCCTGTCACCATCCTCTGGCTCTGGTGGCTCAAACATGTCTGGACATGCCCAGTAAAGTTGCTACACTGAGCTCCATGTTTGAGGTTGTTTCAGGTCATATTGGTGTTTGACACTGAGACAGCAGAGTGGACACACCACCAGCATTTCAGAGCAGAGAAAACTGCTAATTTTTCCATGATTTTGACACCTAATTTTATATACTTATCCCTTTTTTTAATCGTTTAAATTTGGCTGGGTGGTAATTTATTCGTTTCTGTGGTGTGACAAACTTATACCACGCATTTATTGTTGCTTTACATGAACTTTGAATGAAAGTACAGAAATATGGTAGAATTCAATACCCTAGATAAACAAATGGAACAAGAAATAATTAAACCTTCAGTTTTCATACCATGGTACTGTGTGAAACTGCTATACTGTTGCAACCCATGTTGTAAAGTGTGGATGTTAGTCAGAAGAAAGCCAGTAAAATGGTGAATGTGTGTGACTGTTGTGCAGATGTACAGAGGCAGCAGGGTGACTGTTCAGTGCCCTGAAGAGATGCTGCTGGAATAACCTCTGACATTCTCACTGAATGGAATAGACTGTTTTCTTTCCATCCTCACTGTGCAGTGGGCGCTCATGTAGGAGGAATTCAGAGGCTGGTTACACGGCTGCTCACCACCAACATTCGTCTCCTTCATGCAACGGCAAGTCGGGAGGCTGATCTTAGAGCTCTCTATGATAATGTGCACTTACAGAGATACGTGAAGGTTTCCATGTTTAAACAGTAATTTTAAATGAAAATACCCCTTCTGTCTGTTTTCTCCTTCTTTATCTAAAGTTAATGTTTCCCTTCAGTGTCTGTGTGGTGTGCCAGTTCCGTCACTGAGTGTGCTGTATAAGTCTGCTCTCCTCCAGCTGTCACTAACCACTGCTGCTGTTAAATTACAGGATCATTTTTCTCTTTAAATGTGACACCACACCCATGAATGAGATGTCCAGAGAAGTCATACAGCTCAAAATCAGACCAAACAAGAACCAGTCACAGGCATGTGGACCTACATATTGTAGGTCTTCATTTTACAAAACAGTGTAGGTAGGTAGCAGCAGTGGATGACTATACTGCTGTTACTCTCTTTTTTTGTCACAACTCGTTTTGCAGAAAATTTCCTTCATATAAAACCAGCATGTTAACTTTGCTTTCAAACACGCACATTGACATAAAAATACAAAATCTAGGAAATATGTGCAGACAACAATGGGAATAAACCAAGGCACTCTATCTTCTGATAAAATAATATTACAAATTTATTCTTCAAGCAAAGGCAAGGCCAACATATTGACTCTTAAGTCTTCATTAGGATCTGAGAAACACAGTCAGTCTGGATTATATGCCAGCTGTGGGTGTCATTCTAGTACAGAACAGTACAGCCCCTTGTCTTGGACATTGGGCACAGTAGAGGGCATTTATCTTTAAATAACAAAAAACAATTGCAAATAAACAACTTAAGGCAATGAAATAAATAGACTGTGCATGCTCCAAATTATATGAAACCAACTTAATAACTATCAATGTAACTGATATACAAAAAATAAAAATATACATGCAAAAAGCTTGCAATAAAGCAACATGTTGCAATAAAGCTTGTAATAAAGCAAATGGATTTTCTGAGAATCAAAGGAAGAAGACATCTGATGAGTCTGTTGTGATATGAAGATGGCATGTAAAGTGGATGAATAGGCATATTCAGTATTGCCTGATTGAATAATATTAAGCAGGCATGGAAGTAACTAATTACAAATACTCAGGTTACTGTGATTAAGTAGTTTATTGTATGAGTAGATTTTCAAGTCTGTGCTTTTACTTGTGCTCAAGTATTCATTTCACCATGTAATCCACTTAGTTACTTTCAAAATCATAATTGAGTACTGAGTACAAGTTGAATTTATATCCAAACCTTTCATCTACATTTTTGTAGCCAATAAGATGATCTGATCACAAGTCAGCCAAAAAAAAAAAAAAAAAAAAAAAAAAATCAGGACATATGGATGGAAAACTAAACAGTGCAGCAGCACAGGTTTGGAGTAAAGCTGTTAATGATTATTGATTAATTGATTAATCGGCATTGAGACTTTAACCAATTAAAAATATATCCATGAACATTTAATCTAAAACAGAATCCTCTTTGATTAAATGTCTGCTATTGATAATGTATTAAACATCAATGCTTAAACTCATACTCTGAGTAGTTTCTGAGATGAGTACTTTGTACTTTTACTTAAGTATTTTTCTAACACCAGTAGTTTTACTTGTAATTGAGTAATAGTTTTTGTAAAATAGCAGTACTTGTACTTGAGTACAGATTAAGTATACTAACGTGACAGTAAAATATTGAAGTATAAAAGCACTGAAAACATTGATTAATCATAGTCTACTAAACAATCATACTGAACAATCAGTGTAGCCTACATAATATTTAAATAAGCAAATGCTGAAGTTTTCACAGTAGCTTATAATTACTGGGGATAGTATGAGCACATAGACAGCCAAAGGATATTAGAGAAACAGCAGAAAGTCCACTTCATCATTCAGTCCTGGGGGATTAGTGGCTTTAAGTGTGAAAATCCAAAATGTTCCCTGTTGAAGGAGTATTTTTAGGCTTTCAGCACCTCTCATGTGGCTAAATGAAGTATGACTTCAAGGGCAGCCGCTTTTAAAGACAAGAGGCTCCCATGTCCTGCTTGGTTGTAATGAACAGCCATAGGATAATTTGGATATTTTTTGTGCATTGACAGTTTTATGCTCCCCAAGTCTGTCTGTCTTTCTGTCTGTCTGTCTTTCATTGTTAAATGCATTTTGAGGTGTTACCACATTCCGTGATTTGCTGAAGAGCCTCTCCCAGGGTGGCAGGTATGCAATACAAAGATACCTCCTAGTTTGATCCACTCTGGGGAAGTGACACGGTGGAATTTCCACCAAGCTAAAGTGTTTGCTTTGCTGTTGATGCTGAGGGACAGCAAGCAGCTGTTAAGGTCAGCTTCCACAGCTTGCTCCAGCAGCATGGAAGATGTGATGGGAGTGGGGCCGGTGTTAGTTTTGAGTAAACTGGCCAAAATTCACTTGGCCTTCTTGGATCTATGCTTTGGGCCTTGGTGTTGTAAGACAGTGTTCCCTCCTAAATCAGAGAGACAATTAAGAATACACAGAAGAGTGCAATTCAGATTCAGATAATGCACCCATCTGATAAAAGTATCTGGCATCTTGGATCCCAGCAATGCTCATCTTAGAGGTGGGACCAACTCCCAAGTAAGTCACAAGTATTTGCGCAAGTCAAGTCATAATAGGCTTGTCACTGGATGTAAATCCATTTTAACAACAGAGCCTCAACTTACTGTTCTTTGTGTCTCTTCAAATGGCGAACAAAGTTGGAAATTGATGTGTTGACCACCTTGTCGTGTTTGCACATGAACAAATTGATCTTTGGTATCTTTTTTTTCCAACTGGAGCTCAGTAATGCAATGTTATTTTTTTGTGGTGGATGCTGTATGATTGGTTCAAACAACGAGGATCTGGGGAATTAAGTGTCAACTTGCGGAGATGAATAGTGTTAGCATTAGCTGAGTCAGGAAATGAAGGAAAATTAATTGATTTGTGGATGATTCACACTATACTTTTTAATCTTTGGGCTTTGGGGAGGGTATCAGGTATTTTCAAGTCAAAAGATTAAAGTCTAAGTGAAGTCACGAGTTGTTACTGTTAAAGTCCAAGTGTTTCAAGACTAAAGTCATCAAATTTGTGACTCGACTCTATCCTTCTCTCTCTGTCTCCTTCTGGGTTGTATCATTAAAATGTATACCCTAATTACCTTTCATAGTATTTCTTTAATTTCTTTTTTTTTTTTAAGTTATTTTTTGGCATTTTTGCCTTTATTGGATAGGACAGCCGGAGAGTAGACAGGAAAGGGGGCAGAGAGAGAGGGGATGACATGCAGCAAAGGGCCGAAGGCGGGAGTCGAACCAGCGGCCACTGCAGAGGACTAACAGCCTCCATACATGGGTCGGACGCTCTACCAACTGAGCTAAACGTCCGGCCATGTTTCTTTAATTTCTGATACCACCTTAGTCTTGATGTCTTGGACCTATTCGTTGTTGATGTAGCTGACCTTGAACCTGTGGTCCATGGAGGATGCTATGACCAGAAGGTCTTGTGTTGCTTGGTCATCATATTTTGTATTCATGCAACCCAGGATCTTCACTTTAGTAGTTAAATTTGCATCATCTTCCTTTTCTGCAAGAACTGATGTCTTCAAGAGATGTCAGACTGGTTTCATATAATAAACACTCAGGGAAAGAGCTGAGTACCTGGTGTATGCCAGGTTTACAGACTGACATTGCCAGGAGACAACCAGATGACATGTTTTTCAGTCTGCAGAGAGAACATCAGATATGGCCTGCCACCGCGCCAATACGCTCTCTATCATCTTCTGCCTTGAGCCCCACTTGGTTAGGCATTCTATGATGAGTGAGTGCTCTGGGAGGTTGTGCTCCTGTTGTGCTTCTTTCAGTGCCATCTTCTGCTCCCAGCTGAGGGAGAAATGTCCCACCAATTTTTTTGCCAGCAGCACTGGCAATGGGGCTGTCATTTTTAACAGCATTTTCTGAAAAAATAAATCCTACTACTTATCATTGCATTCTAACTGCAAAATATAACTATTTTGAAATAACTATAAAATTCAGAGACGGCATAACTACAATTATTACAAACCTTGTAATACAAATGAATAATTCAGGGACTACATGCGAGTTAACTACAGTAATTACAAAGTAATGATTCAGGGACTATGAGACAGACTACCATGATGTGACATTCAGCAGTGATAGATGCTAATATATTTAAATACTGGACCCACAGTCCACAAAACCCTTAAATTTGGTAACCTGACATGCCAGATGGTTTGTTAAACAGAACCATCTGGGAAGCTGTCCATAGAAACTGTTTGAAAAGAGCAGGCGCTTTCGTAAAAACACTTGGCAGGTGATTGGATAAACCATCTGTCATGTCTAACATGGGTTAACTTTAACCAATCAGATCAACTTCCCGAATCGAAGCTGGCTGGAAGAAGAGCGAAAACATCTTTTCCATTGATAAAAGCCTTCAGTGTTGTTCTTTGCTCTTCTTTCAATGAAGAAATACTTTCCAGTTCTGAAATAACTGATGCTATCACAGCATTTACGCTAACCTCTTCAGGAGCTGCCATTGTTTGTTCGAGACGATTCATTTCCATGGACGCTTCTCGCTGTTGTCACACCTAAACCACACCCATAGCTGCCAGTAATCCCTCCTAGGATGCTGATTGGCCACCTCTGGCGCGGACTCAAATGGATGGATTGGCAAGATGGATTCTTGCATGATCTCACGCATCCAGCTGCCTCACAGGGCAACATTTTTGGTGGCTCAAACTTTAATTTATACAGAAAAGACAGTGTAACACAACTGAACCCAGCCCTCATTAATAGTGCTGAACAATTTTGAAAAAAATATTGTCAGCAGATTAATTCCATAACTAATGTGTGATGATCCACTAAAGTTCAGCATGATACCAGATGAATAAATCCCCGTTTATTGGCTTTTGTTCGCCTCCACCTAGTTAAACTCCTGCAACAGCCTACATATTAACTCTCAGGTTTCATCTGTAATAATCACACATTAGTGCATCCTAGTCAGAGTTTAGTAATGGAATCCTGGAGCACTGATGAGCACCTGTCCTGTGTGGGTGCTGACAGCTCGGTCAGAGAAAGTGTCTGGCAGTAGAGGAGGTTGTACCTGCATCTGGTTAATGAGTATTTAAATTGATTTCAAGCAGAAATGACACGTAAAGAAAGTAAAGAAACAGGACACGTTTCGTGCTGCTCTGTCCTCCTTTCCCATCAGCCTTCTCTGTTTCCATCACATATTTTCAGTTAGGTGGTGAAGAGACAAGACTAAGCTTGCATGTCTTTGCGGCCTGTTTCCGGTGTTTCTCTGTGTGCAATAACAGCTAGAAAAATGGGATGATGATTCAACTGACAACATGCTGTTTGAATCAGGGGGCTCCTTCACAGCTCTAATTGGAATCATTACTTTTTACCTCAGAGCTGATCTCCAGCAGTGCCAGTCCTCCCTCTTGCACACCAAATGCCAAACCTCATGCGAGCATTGCACCTCTTTCCTGTCGTCTCGCCCCTGTCACGTCTTTATTATTTCAAAATGTTAATGTTTACTTGTAAGCATGTTACAGTCTTCTGCTGGGTAAGAATAATCAAAGTGTCATTTACTGACTAACATCAATTGTTAAATTGTGTGTATACAGTATATTGATCCATGGAGGTTTTATATCTGTAAAACTTTCCGCGAAGGGCTGAAATCCCTGGAATCCCTGGAAGCTAGAAAACTTTTTTTTCTGAATATGCACCAGGTGAGCAATTCTTATTGGACTGAAAAGGCGCCATCTTTGCATCTGGTGTCCTGCTCTTAATAATACATCCATGGGGCAATTACATGGAGTTCCAGCCCTGGGATGTGTGCAGACATAAAAGTGACATTCTGTTTTTCAATACATCACCACTGCTGGTGCGAATTTGTCAAAACTAAAGCTTACTTGGGTAAACCAAGCCAGCCTTGACAAGGAGCTATAACACACAACTGGTGTATTTAGCCAAAAACATTAGCATCAAATTACAACTGGTCTGTGAACGTCAGCTGCAGTTTTTTGGGTCAGTGTGGGGGATGTTTGATTGACCTGGCAACTCAAAACTTAATAGCATTTGTTTTGTTCAGTGAAAGGGAAAGATCTAAAGATCTAATGTTAAAGATCAAAGTTAGTGCTCTAATGGCTAGATGCCACTAGGCACAGCTGTGTCACCTTACAACTGTGCCACATCGGCCAGAGCTGATCACTGTCTTCTACACAATGCTTGTGATTCATTTCACTAGCAGTGCCTCAACGGATGCTACGTCAATCTACAGCAGATTCTGCAGAAGTCAGGACACAGAAAAAGCACAGAGAATCCAGTCAATTTTCAAAATAAAAGACCCTTTGCAGACTCATTCATAAAGACAGACAGAAAAGAAACCATTTAATTACATAACCTACTTATCCATCGCAGAAACACAAAAAGCAAGGAAAGAGGACCAAATCAGCAAAATCTGAACAAGTCAACATAATCAAGCAGGTATAACGCTCTGCTGCTGAAACACTACTGAAACATTGCTGGTGGGATCTGCAGCCATGTGGAGGATGGAACAAAACCGTGGTTGTACCCAGTGGAATCAACCTGCAACATTCCAGATATTGAGCATCATTGACAAACATCTCTTCTTGTAAAATGTCCAGTGTAATGGGTAACACTGGTGGTGGGAAAATTATCTCCAAGAAATGTTGCAGTTTCTCAGCTGAATGTTAGCAACATTTCAGACATTTAATACTAATGGAAATAAAAACAGTGAAATAGCCTTTGGCTGAAGTTGACTCCCAGGTGACTCATTGTTGTCTGTTGAATTTAAGTGGTAATGACAGACATTTTAATTGCAATGAGTGGTGATGAATGTGATTAAAACAGTGTAGTTTGAATGCAAATGTATGAAGTGATGCCCGTCAGGCACTCAGACACATCTGGACCAGAGAATTAGCAAGCCAAATGTTGGATAACAAACAAATTAGCTCATTTTGAAGTTGGACAGAAGGCTAACGGACGGCTGCTCTGCAGTCAGACTGAGCCTCTGTAAATATGGAGCCAGGTCATCTGTGGGGAAGCTTCAGTCCAGTTAACATGGCTAACCCTGAACACTGGCCAAGGTGCATGTCCAGTGGTGCTCCGCCTGGGTTTATTTCTTTGACATGCATGTTGGAGTTGTTTGGGGGCTGGATGTGAACCATGCTGAAGGGCAACTCATTTCTATCTCTAGACACATATGAAATTAAGCATTATGATTTTTTGATGGTTTTATAAATGCATAATTTCCAGTGCCTAGTCTTTACTAGTCTTTATTAGTATTTATGGAATTCATCAATTTATGTTGGTAGGGTTACAGGGATCTTTATGTGTACCAGACACAGATCACTGACATACATGCACATGAATCACAGCACAGCACAAGTACATAGTTTTAAGTTACAGGGCATGGTTTCATACAAATGCAATATATATAGCTATATAAATACATTAATAACCTGAACAACATGAGCTTCAGACCTTTTTTTCCTTTTTCAAGCTGGCAAAAGCCCAAGAGCGGCATTACACACTGCCAAAACAAGACTATACAGCTGCAGCAGAGGCAGTGGAGGGTGACAGAAGAGGGGATGTGAATGTGCCCCAAACACTGCAACACGATCAACACTGGAATGTACAAAGCATAGCAGTAGTCAAAGCATTGTATCATTAAGTGACTGTACATGTAATTTACTAACTCATAATATGTGCATTTAGTTAGTTTACTATTTAGGGATATATCCTGGATTGGCATTGGACTTTAGCATTGAATACAATCATCCAAAACGTAGTGCACATCAGTCAAACCTAACAATACATATATCCCTGTCCATCAGCATTACATACATTGCTCATTACCTGCTGATATTAAATTCACAGTAGAAAAGGCTTAAAGGAAGAGTTCAGATTTTTGGAAGAAATATCACTTTTTACAAAGCCACTGGTCTGCTGCTGCCTCGATCTGTTAGTTTGTTCGCATTATGTGTGACTGCAGTGTTTTAAACGGTTAGTTGTTGAACACCGTCTACTTTAGGTAATACAGGGGCTATGGATAAGTACTTCATACAACTACACTTTATCCCTTTTAGTAGTACCAGCCTGTTCTAATAAAAAAAATAACCATGTAGGTCATCTGTGTAAGTGTCTTATTATGACCCATATTTATGTTTATTGCTAGGCGGGGACCTCTAGTGGCCATAGTAATTATGATGGGAGCAAAGGTGGAAGTCAGATGTAGTAAGAGCAACAATGTCGGCATAAGGAGGAAATTGGGGTGGACGGATGGCTCAAACAAATAAAAACAAATCAAAAACAGGACTTTCACCCATGAGACCTCTGTTCATGTCCCATGTAAAACCAAAAGTCAGTGTTGACTTATTTTAAGTTGTGTGCGAAAGATAACTTATGTAACTTATCTGTGAAGATACTCAGTCATTGAGGTTGTGGTATTCTCAAGGTAACTGGACTTCCTTGAGGTTCTGAAGAAGAGAAGAAGAAATCAGAACTGAAGAAGCCTCTTGGATGAGAGGTGAAACGTCATAAGAACCTCAGGAAAGTCCAGTAATAATAGCTAATAGCTGTTAGCTTTTCTTTTGCAGTGATGTAGTCATTTTAACACCAGCGCTTAGCCCCTGAGGTGCAAATGTTCCACCAAAACAAGTTCCCCTTCAACACTATTTTGCAGTAGTACTGTCGTAAGGATTCATAACTTAAAACTTTTTTGCAGAGCTAGACTTTGCTTTAAATTACGTCTTTATCAGTTGACTGATAGAGCAAATGAACAAAGAAAATTAATCATGTAGTATTTTAGAATAGGGGGTTATTGTGTTAATACTGCCATGTCACAATAATTCAACCCCTATATAATATTACTGATTTTAAAAATCCACTGCAAATCTATATGGCCAAAAGTTGGTTTTCAGATATGATTAACTCAATGTGAACTCAATAACAGCCTTTTATTTTTTATTTTGCTTCAGCTGTGATGTGTTTGTATAAACACCACCCAGGGATGTGTTCAAGGTGTGTTGCAATCATGGTGAAGACTAAAGAGCTGTCACAAAAACTGAAAGAGGAGATAATCTCATTGCACTTAAAGGGCAGTGGATATAAAAATATTTCTATGACTTTAAACATTCTTAGAGACACCACTGGGAACATTGTTCAGAGTTCAAAACATATGGCACAGCAGCCAATCTGCCTGGCTGTGGAAGAGAACCCAAAATTTCATCAAGAAAGGCTTTAGCCATCTCATCAGGACGACGAAGAAAAGAAACAGTGTTGGTGCAAAACACTTACAGGATGACCTGATGAAGGCGGGGACAAATGAGTTCGCGTCAACAGTAAGAAGAATGCTTAACAAGCAAGGACTTCATGGCCAGACTCCACAGCACACACCATTCTTGACTAAGAAGCATAAGAAGGGCAGACTGGAATATTGGCAAATAGCCTACTCTGTCGTTTAGTATAACATATTTCAGTGTTACAGGCCAGAATATTACAACATCAAACAAATAAGATGGACTCATCATACAAGGGATGAATTGTGTGATAGTCACTTGTTTTTTTCCCATCAGACTCAAGCAATAAACCCTGTCTGTAATCCAGTTTGGATGCCAAAGCCTCTCTGTGGACACAGGTGATGTTTGCTACAGGATGAAATGTAAAAAAGAATAATTGGATCTTTTTTCTGAGCTTTACAGGCTCAAAATTCAATCAACCATGCATTTGCACACCTCTTGTGAAGGTTCATTGAATCCCACTATTTACCTGATATATTACTAACTAACAAACTAATGGATTATCCAAATGCTGTATGTCCACAGTACTTTGCTACATTCTGCAGTGAGTGCTGGAATACTGTTACGCTGTTTCCCAAAAGTATTTTTCCCTGATAGCTTCAGAGTACTAATGCAGTAATTAGCTCAGAGTCTGCCACTAAAATGTCACTACATCATAATATTTCTTCATCAGGACTGTTGATTTATTGAGTAAACAAAGAATGTTTCAGTGGCTTACTCCCTGATTGGAGATGTAATTGGTTCTTCATTATTTTCCATTGATTGACTTTGATTCATTCTAATTCTCTAAACATTCCAGTTTGAGCGTGCTGTGTTGCCACCGGGCTGCTTTTCATTTTCTCTGTGTAGTTGTAATCAGTAGATATTAGATAGAGGCCAGAACATCACTGTGGCACCAAGCAGGGACTGTGGAAATAGTCTAAACTCCAAAAATGAGTTCCTGCTCCTCAGACACTGTATCAGCTCCTTGAATCAGTGCAGATAATGTTGGTCATTACCTTTGTGTACCTGACAGAGATCATGGACGCAGATGCACTCCAGTGAGAAGTTATTATCCATATATCAAAGTCTGGTGTAGCAACATGTGACATTTGAAATATTTCCTTTCTGTCACCCACAGATCCTCTGCTTCTTTGGCATAAAGGTTGTCACTGCCAGGGGCATGTGCTATTGATTTGTGCAGAGGAGGCAACATATTGACCCAGTGGGATGTCCAAAGAAAACCACTACACCCATCTGACACCCAGCTGTAGGCCTCCAGAGCTTTCTGCCTGTTTCTGATGGGCTTGTTCCACTATTTAAGTTTTCCATTCTGCTGCTGTACAACTGACACAGCAGCATGTTTTTACTTTCTGTTCAGCTCACAGTGTTGGTAGGTACAGATATTGTTTCCTGTTAAAGGACTAAAACCTTTTTAGTCCTGCCAGGGTGACATGTAGCTCTCTGAAAGGTGACTAACTGAAGACACAGGATTACACAGCATCCCTAATTTTGTGAGAATTATGGTTGGGAACCAACCGAATTACATCTGCACTACCAAGTACCAAATCAGGTTAACCAATCGGTGCCTACCTGGTAGTGCATGTGGGTCAGGAAATAATAGAGTATAGAGAAAAAGAGAGAGAGAAAGGTGTTAGAATGAGCAGTATCTAGTTCTGGTCACAGTGAGTGGCTCTCCAGTGTGCTCCGCTTCAAGCACTCGCCAAGTCTATTTTTGATGGATGCTGCGTCAATCTGCACAGAGCAGATCGAGTGGGCAGGAAGTCTAAAGAAAAGGAAGAAAAAGAAGAAAAAATCCACTCAATTTTCAAAATAAAAACCTTGTGCAGAATCTTGAAACACTGCTGATGGGGCATCATGCTGTGTGGAGAATGAATCACAGCTGTGGCGCAGTGGACTGAGACAACCCAAAAGTGCTGGACAGTATATTCACCCTGGGCTATATAGACCAGGGGCCAAATGCATAAAACTCTGCATCACAACTAGAACTCTGTGTTTGCACAATGGATAGACGATAAATGGATGTGGAAATACCCTGAAACATCTGTTCACATATCTTGTGTGTGCTCCACTACCTCAGACCTTTCAGTGAGAAGAACAGCAAAAATTTTATGATTGTGTCGTATCGGTGAAGCTCTTCAACAACATTGAAAATGTTGTCAACACACAGTTAGATGTAATTTATAGTGGCCGTTATCATTGGACATCATTGATGTCTGACAGTTGTTGACCACTGGGGCCTCTAATAACAGCAACATTTAAAAATCTTCTGCATTTGAGGAAGTGTGTCCCCCCAGAGTTGCCATAAAGCAGGAGTTGTTGGCAAAGTTCTTTTTGACATGTGGGAGACAAAATAAAAAGAAGCTTTTGCTGCTGGTCATTGTGCTAAAGTTATGTCTTCATGCCCCGTTTACTGCATAGTTAGGTGAATTCAAGATGCTCGGTTACATTCATGGCAGCTATGTTTCTTTCCTGCAACCACTGTTAGTGTGTTTCTTTCAGTTGTGCTGTTGTTATTTGCGCTATTGTTTTCTGAGCTTAGCATCCTCAGTATAGCTAGCTGAGCTAAGTTATGGGCATTCAGGATGAAGACCCTTTTAAAACTGGCATTGGGATAAATGTGGGACGCTTGGGAGGAATTCAATAGACATTGCCCAACCCTAGATTGACCTCTGGTGGCGCGTGCTGTGTGTAACAATACATCACCCCTACACAGCTCCTATCAATTTAATAGAAAGAGAAGCATCTGTATTTTTGATAGTTTTTAAAATCATTTATTTATTTATTTATTTATAAATACCCTGTCATACCTTGATATTGCCCAAGCCTCCTTGATGGCTTGTTCTGTTGCACCAACCTGACCTGAGTGGTGTTCATTTTCAAATGAATGGTCGCTTTTTCTTTCTCTGACAATGTCAATGGCCTGCATCCATACATGTTATGTCATATGCAACACACAATGGGAGGAACGAAAGAGACAGTGTAAACTCTTAGAAATAAGAGTGCTAACTAAAAACAGAAAAGGATTTGTCAGCTTGAACCCTTTTTGGTTCCTGGTAGAACCTTTTATAGAAATTCCACTTTGAACCCTCGCAGAGAGTTCTACCTAGAACCTAACATAAAGGATTATACCTAGAACCACCTGTGAAAGGGTCCACCCAGAACCTCCTATGAGAGGTTCTAAAGGAGAACCCATTGTTGGGACTAGAAGGAGCAGACAAGGTTATTAGCAATAATTAATAATCATTGAAAATGAAAAAAATGATAAAAAATAAATAAATAAAAATTTTTAAAAAAAATTAATAAAATTAATAATTCGGGGCACCACCCCGTAAACAGGGACCAATAACCTTAATATAGATAACAGCCTCGAAGTAGATGAGTTAAAATAGTTGAGGCCTGAAAGGCGTTAACTAATTAACTTCATCAATGAAGATCGTGAAATCCGAGCACAGACTCTCTCAACCAGCTCTTGTCGTAATACACAAGTACACAAACAGTCACAGACGTAGTTTTAAGAAAAGTATAACAATATTTATTTGACAAGAAATAATCTCAATTTACAATTGACATTACTTGGTAATACTGATATACTGCAGCTACATCTACAAACTACTTCTACTAAACAATGACACAGGAGGTGTGTGTGTGTGTGTGTGTGTGTGTGTGTGTGTGTGTGTGTGTATGTGTGTGTGTGTGTGAGTGTGAGAGAGAGAGGGAGAGAGAGAAGGAAGGGAGGAGGAGGGGCAGGAAGTTGGACGTAACCCACACGTGGGGGGTGGTACGTCGAGGTTCCGGCCACGAGGAGTGACCGCGTGATTTAAAAGTGCGTGACTAATGGCTGCCACTGAAGACAACACGTGCTTTTAGGGGAAAGAAAGAAAACGGTGGCACTACACTAGTGCATTGGACTCTGTCGCCAATTGTGAGCTCACCACCTATGGGGAGCGAATGTGTGGCAAAACGTGTATGGGTGTGTAGGTGTGTGTGTGCGCGTGTGGTCAGTAGGGGGACAGAGGGAAAGAAAGAAAGGCAGATGAAAGCATCAACACAGAGGTGGCAGGCACGGAGATCGTCTTTGATCACACAGAGACACAGGAAACGGATGGAGGTCTGTCTGGTGTGGTCGCTGGCTTTTACAGATAAAAGACGATCTGCAGGTTTACACACCATGACTGACTATCACCGGAGCGGTCCAGTGAAGTTAGTCAAACACTGTTACACTAGTGCAGCGGCTAGAGACAAGCAGCAAACAAGCAGATAACGCTCAACAACAAGAGAAAGTGATAACACTAAAGTGTAACTTAAAGCAGGTACAGGTACTTAACAGTATAACACACAAACAGCTAAATCTAGCTCTGCCCAGACACTAAGCCTCTTACTTGGCTTGCTTCATCAAGCGATTGGGCGTTTCCTCATCGTTCTGAGGTTCAGCTCAGCTTCTCGTGGCTCGAACAACAACACAGGTGTTTCCTCGTCGTTCTGAGGTTCGGCTCGGCTCCTCGTGGCTTGAACAACGGCGGGTCCGTACCAGCTGGTGTACGGTGGCTGATTCTTGGCAGGGATGCGGGGAATGCAGTGGGTAGACTGATTGAAGGCGATTCTGTTCCTTCGCTTCTGCAGGCTGATGAGGGCTGTGTTGCGCAGTGTCCTCGATGTGGATCCAGAAAGAAAAAAAAGAAAAACGTTCAGTTGAACAGAAGAAAAAGAAAAGTCTCTGAGCTCATCCAGCGAGAGAGAGAACACGTGGCCTTGTTGCAAAAAAAAAAAAAAGAAAGGAGTATCGTTACTTGAGTTACTTCCTACGGTAACGGGAGTTACACTGGAAGCAGCGAGAATGCAGGCGTCTCAGGTAGTTATAGCAATGGTGACGTCATGGCCGAGAGGCGAGGCGTCACGTGGGTTCTGGGGGGTCTCGTCCAATGAGAGCTCAGGATTTGACTTCACCAGATTTCACACCTGAGTGTGAATGCCGCAATGACTGGTGGGAAACGGAGTTCTTTTTTTTTTTTTTAAGGACTCCTTTTATTTAAATTCTGGCGCCTTTCCTGTGGTGGTCAGGCTGTAGTAGGGCCATGCAGGCCCCAGTCAGGTTTTGAGGCCCAACACCTTCTATGGTACAATGGTTCCACAGTCTCTAGCGGCTGTATCCAGAACCTCTCCACCTTCTAAGAGTGCTGACCCCAGGGGTGTGCCAAAAACCTCAGGGGTTTTATTTAGAATCTATCCAGAGGGTTCTACCAAGAACCCCTCATATTCCAGGGTCTCATCTAGCACCCTGGAACTCTACTGAGAACCCATTTACATTCCAAGGATTTCTATCTAGAAACTACCCAGGAGGTTCTACCATGAATCCTTTTTATTATGGTACAAAGAACCCTTGACCAGAGTTTTACAAGGATTTCAACAGTCCTTGAAGAACTTTCTTCTTAATGGAATTTACAAGTGAACCCTTGACAAATCCTTTCTTCAAGAAAGGGTTCTTCAGAAGCAAATGGTTCTGAGCAGAACCTAAGCCTTCCAGGAAGATCTCTTTTGGAACCCTTGTGTCTAAGAGTGTAGTGAATGTGTTGCATCAGCCTGGAGAGCAAATGGTAAGTGACGACTGGATGAAATAAAGCAAAAACAGGGCTTTGGGTCTCAAACTTGGCAGCTGTCTTCAGTCATGTCAGGTCAGGTTTGGGTCTTAGTTTTAAGCCCACTCAGTGCTGTGAGGCAGGTGTTTAGGAACAGAGACTGAAGGCTGACTCAAGTTCAATTCTCAGGGCTGCAGTTCTGATGGCCTTCTGTCTGTTAAAAGTTATTTTTTCTGCATCCAGGATGAAGAAGCCTTTGCAGACGAAAAAAAATGTTTTCCAGAGGTCATGTCGTGCTGTGAGCACCACAAACAAAAACTACTCACCTCCATTGTATTGAGGTGTTGACAGAAGTCTCAGAGGCAGAGATCTTAAAAGTTAAAACACTAAATAAACCCACAGTGCTTGGTTGGGTATGATGAACAGCAGCCCTGCTGTAAATCGTGCACAGCTTGTGATGGTTTATTTATTCTGGAGACTCTCAGAGGTGTTGATTCAGCTTTGCTGGTTTGAGGCTGAGGTAGGTACATTGTGTTGTTGGACAATGATTGGAATGCTTATTATACTTTTATTTTGTCCATTCCCATTTACAAAGAGTGGACAATGCAACAGTGGAAAAGGGAAATAACACCAGCAGAGTAATTATCATTAATATTTGAATTGAACAAAGGTTGTTTGGACTTTATATTTGTTTTTAATGTTTGTACAGAACCACAAAGCTCCAGTATATCTCCAGGGAACAGAAGAACCAACAGGAGGTATTTGCCTTAATAAAATAGTTTGTCTTTAGTGGGGGAGGCAGGGGAGGTTTTACAAACACACAGGAACCACCCATCTGTGTTTGCTTATGTTGCTGTGGAACGTATAGCTTGATATTATCTGACGCAGGAGATCAGAGACACTAGTACAGCTTATTTTTTCCAGTTTCCTCATGAATCCAAAAACATTTTAGCTGATGAGACTATTTGTTGTGCAGACATCTGAATATGTCTGATATTATAAAAGCAGAGCAGAGGGATATTTCAGTGCCATCACCCCAAAGTAGATCTTCTAAGGCATGCCAAGTGGCCCAAAAATGACTGATGCTCTGATGCTGCTGTCTCCAGGCATGTTAACGGCATGACTCTTGGGATGGCACTGCTGGCCTGTCACTGTCCACCACTTGGGTCCAGACTGCAATGTCTTGACAACTATTGGATGAAATGCCATGGAGTGGAATATCTCAACAGCTACTGGATGGATTACCAGGAAATATGGAACACACATTCATGTCAGGGTTAGGCATAGGACTGCAACTTACAATTATTTTCATAGTTGATTAAGTGGTCGATTTTCTCATTTAGAGAAAATGTTGATATTTCTTCTTAAAAAATTACTCAAACTGATTATTGATTGTCAAAATAGTTGGCAGTTAATTTAATAATCAATTAATCATTGCAGTTCTAGTTGGGTACTGTTCACATTTGAACTGACACAATACAGACGCTGATAGCTGGAATTCTGTACTAGTACCTAACGGTACCTTTTTCGATACTTTCTCTCTGCCTGTCTCTCACAGTTAGAATCTGTGGCCCTGACCACAGCTCTGAAATATCAGGAGTCTAAAGGGGCCTTCACATGATAAAAATTTAGGTAGGGCGCAGAGAGGCAAAGCACAGCGCTACAACTGCTACGTCCTGTCTGCCTGGTATACATTCAGCTGAGCTACCTTTAGCACTGGATTTAGCTAAGTTCATCAACTATATGATTCTCAAATCTTATAGCCCAACCCGACTGTTCAGATTTCACTATGCATTATGTTTACTAACAAGATTGTTGTCTGTTTTTAATGTTGTGTTACAGTTTGGGGAACCCTGCAACACTTTTCTTTGGTTGTGTCTGGAAGGGAACTCTTGATTTGTGATACTCTTGTAAGGTTTGTGTTTGTTGTTCCTTTTGTTGTTTGACGTTGCACAAACATTAAAATGATCACTCTTACAAGATCTTCTGTGGTCTGGGGTTCCCTTCAAGACTCAACCATCAGTCTCTCCCTCCTCTGCTTGTGTCTCCTCCACACATCTGTGATCTCTTCTGCCTGCATCGTCACATACAGCTGTTATCTCATTGGTTGTGCTTTGAAAGGTTATCAGCGAACAAGGTCAAAGTTCAAATAAACGTTGAGCGCAGTGGTCAGCAGCAGATCCAAGTGGTGTGCCACTTAATCAGGCACCACCGCTTTCTCCATAGGAAAACAATGGGACAGCCAGTGCAAAGCATTTTTACCACTGATCATGTGTTGGGGCCTTAACTATGCTGTGTGTTGATAAATCCATGGAGCTGTCTGTGGTGCTGAAATAGAAGACTGATTTGTATTAGCGACTTTTTATTTAAGTCCTGTCCTGTCAGTTTCATAATCTATTCTATAATTTTTAAATTGTATAGCTTCATGGTATTAAAAAATACAGAACCAAAAGAGTTGTTTATGATACAGTTCACTCATCAATTTTCAACAAAGAGTATAATTCTTATAATTCATTTCTATGATGAGGTATGGAAGTATGGTGTCCATAAATGACATGTCCCAGAATGCATTCCAATTTTTTATTTATTTATCTTTTTTCATATAGCTGTATAGCTGGCAGTACACGCTTGATCGTGTGTCAGTATTATATAGCCGTTTCCAGCAGTGGCACTCTAGAGTGGCTGTAGTTAGTAATGTTGCAGCAGCTTAGCAAAATGTCCAAGAAAAGAAAACTTTATGCAGAGGGATGGTCATTTAATGAGAAATGGGAAAGCAAACACATTTGTGTTCAATAGAAATTTGTACATTTAATTTTTTTATAATAATTTTTAGTCTTAGTTGTAGACTTCAGCTTTCTGAGCTAGTTATTAAATATGTTTTTACAAAAAAAAAAAAACCAAAAAAAAAAAACAATAATAATTGAATAAGGAGGCAATTATGTAATATAAGAAGTAAATACAGTCTTACATTTACAACCAGCAACTGTATACTGATGTGACCGGGAATGAAATTGAGTTGGACACCCTTGGTTTAAGTAATATGGGTCCACTGTGGACTAAAACCAGTCTGAAAAACATGTGCTTGTCCTGTACTCTCATGTTGTAAAGTTGCATCTAGTTGAGTGTGCTACTTTGTTGACATGTTTTAAGTGATAGTTCAAACTAGAAAAAATTGATTGTATAGAAAAGAAATAAAATATTATGAAAGTGCTAAATAATTACACAAACAACTCAGGATTGATCTCTTGTGCCATTGCTAATTAGAAGCTGGATCCTGTGTTTAAGTGTCACCTTCCACTCTGACAGTCCTCAGCTTCCATGGGGAAGACACTGATGACACCATTTCTGTTTTTAGTGCCGTGCCCTACTTTCCTCCCCATGGCATGTGTTTTGAGGTGTGTTGGGGTGGGGGGTGGGGAGTGGGGGTTGGGTGCAGTACAAGGACACTAAAATCATCACTGAGTCACGCTCTGTATGAGGTTATTAAAGTCATTTTCACAAAGTAACAACCGAAGACTGGTTCAATTAAACTTTTCTGTAAAAGTAGGAATTCAGCAAACCCACCAACAGTCTAAAAGTGCTGTAACTTTCTTGTCCTCATGGTGCTACTTGGCTTTTGACAACAGCAAAGGACTTGCAGCCAGAGCGAGATGAAAAAAAATCAGCATGAAGATGAATGTTTCAGTAGGATGTGTTGTTTTTTTCCTCTGCTTGGCCTAAAGCTCGGAGTTGGACATGATTAATTGCTTCATCTGGGCCACTAAAGGTCTGTGTCCCTCCCAACTAAACAGTAGTTCATCTTCCAGCTGGAGTGAAAATGTATTGTGCTGCTTTATATGAAAAGAAGCTAAAATGCCAAGTGCGGCTAGAAGACGTCTGCCAGAGTGATAACCAACAACTCAACTCAGAGAATTGCCTGTCAGCACTGTGTGTGAGGTTTAACTGCTAACATTTAAGGTGGATGTGGAGGATACACAGAGTTCAGAGTGGACACAAACCATTTCTCTTTGATTGCACTCGAAGAGAATAGATTGTGGGTCTCCATGGTGACAGGAGCTCTATATATCCCAAATTGAACCTTGAAAGGTGGAGGCGTGGTGGAGTTATTTAGAGAGTAACTTGTTTATCCAAACTTCTGTTTTGTTTTTTGTTTTTTTGTGGATTTGTCCATAATTTCTGTCAGACATGACAACATTAAAGGTGTTTCTCAAAATGTCAAATGATTCATTTAAACAGCCTGTGTGCAACATTTATGAGGATTTATTGGCAAAATATGGAAAAAAACTGAATATAATATTCATATGTTTTCACTGTATATTCACCAGAAGAATTCTTTTTTTTTTTTGTTACTTTAGGATGAGCCTTTTATATCTTTAGACAGAGTGCGTCCTTTTCCATGGATGCCACCATGTTGCACTGACATGTCTCTACAGTAGTCCAGAACGGACAAACCAAATACTGGCTCTGGAGTAGTTCCTGGTAGGATTGGACAAATGCTTTTATCAGGTTACGTTGCCAATTTAATGGTCTGCCTTTTGAAGAAAGAGCGAGAGCCACAACTCCAATTCAGCTGCACAGGACGTGCCTAATGAGCTGAAGAACGAGTGGCAGGAAAACAACCTGTAGCTGGAATATTTTCAGATCTAAGATGGACAATTATGGATTTCTTCTGACCAAACCAGAGCTGGTGATTGTTGGAACAGTGGAAAGACTAACAAAGGCAATTTTGTTGAGTTTTATTTTGTTTTTCTGTTCAGTTTGAATTAAGTGTCTTTTAAAAATAGGCTAACAAGGCAATTAAACTTAGTTCCATTAAAGAGAAAAACTTGAGAGATTCAGACAGTGTATGGTTGTATTTTTCTTGGAAAATAGATGTATGAATATTTCTCGCCTTGACAGTTCGTGGGGTTTGTCTTTACTGGACATAGTGAAACATTGCCTACTTAAAGTAGCAACTCGCCGCTCACAAGCATCTTTTGAGGTTTTTTTTCCCCCAAAGAACTAGATATTGTCTAATGCTGTTGTCCATCTTGTGTATGATTAGGGGTGGAACTAACAATTATTTATTTCCCTCAATTAATTGACTGATTGTTGAATCTTTAGAACATCAGAATAAGGTAGAAAATGTCCATCCCAGTTTCCCAGAGTCTGATTTGTTTTTAATTTTTCATTTTCTGCAGGGCTTTTTATGCCTTTAATGATAAGACAGCTGAAGATATGACAGGAAGCACTGTGGGGGAACGACATGGAGCAAAGGGTCATAGGCAGGAATTGAACCCATGGCCGCTGCAGAAGACCCACAGCCTCAGCACATTAGGCAAATGCTCCGCCAACCGAGCTACCAGGCCGCCCCCTGAGTCCAAGTTAATCTCTTCATGTCTTATTTTGTTTGACCTACAGTCCAAAAGAGTCAGATTACTGTCATATCAAACAGAAAGACAGTAACATCTCACATGACAGAAGCTGGAACCAGCGACCTTTGGCTTTTTTTCCTTAAAAATAAGTCAGACTCATTAATCAAGTATCAAAACAGTTGCAGATTAATTTTCTATCTACTGACCTGTTCTGTCGACTAATAGTTGCACTTCTAGTATTGATAATGCAACCAGAAAGGTTTTAGTTCTCCAGCTGTCAACTACCATTGTCTTAACAGAAAATCAACTTTAGTTCTACCCTGAAAATTAGGACACCTATATTAACTAGCCCCACTATACAGCTCCTTTGAGGCTCTATTTGGGTCGATGTATTTTGAATTAGGTCTAATTATACTTGAGTTGGACTGTCCTTGGGTCCATGTTTAAAACTGACGGTTAACCTCAAAATCAAAAATATATTTTTATCCCCTGGCCTGTTGTGCTATTTATCCATCTCGTTTTTTTTCAGTAAGAGTTTTGAGTTTTGGAGATATCGTCTGTAGAGATGTTTGCCTTCTCTCCATGGGGCTAAATGCCACTTGATTTGTGTTGTTCAAAGCATAGCAAAAAAATAAAAAATAAAATAAAATACTTATACAAAAATCATGACCTGGTTACACAAGATAATCCACAGACCTTGTGAGCAGCTTAATGTCTGAACTACTTTTTCTATGCAGTAGAATCTACCTGAACTACTTGAGAATCTACAAGAACTACTTTTGTTCTACTAGAAATCAAGGAGTTCATACATGAAACTGCTCACAAAATAGGTGGCTGTGATTGGCCTGACTGGATCCAAAGCTGTTGGAATTCTGCCAGAATGTAAGGCGGGCAGTCAAATCTGCTAAAGCAGATGAAACATGAGCTTGAGATTTGTCTGGTTCCCAGGCTAGTGGTGTAGCTGGTTTCCCATATCTCAGTAATATTAAGATGGTAGGCATCAATTTAATTGCTACCTATCATCATAATTTTAATTAACAGGAAAGAGGGCTAAAACTATGGAAATAAGTTCTAGCAATACTGAATTATCTTTTAATTGTGCATGATTTTGTTGGACGATAATACCGCTTGTGGTAAACCGTGGCATGGTGGGTTGAGCAGGAATCCTAGATTTGGCTTCCTCCTAAATGATCCCACTAATCATCATGACTCAAGGTGTCTTTTTGTATTGGGTTTAAGGTAATGTAAAATCTTATTACTGCATCAGAAAGGGCTCCCAGGTGGACCTCTTCAGCACAGTAAGCTGATTTACATGATTTACATGCAGCTGGTGCCCAATGCGCTCTACACCCGGCTGCTGAGGATTTGTGTGAATTTTCACCTCTAAATGGTTTCATGCGCTTCTAAAGCCCCAATGACATACATACTGTAGAGCCTTCTTTGCATTGCAGTGCACACATTCCTCCCTACTGTCACAGAATACTAATAAGTGTACAGCTAAGGTAACATAATGAAGTGGAAGGCAACTCCTCCTGCACAATCAATATATTTCTCTCCTCTCTGTGGGTAAGACAGGAGCCGTTTAGTCTACAGTACACTCTGTACTTCTGTCAGGATGATGTGGATCGTTTTGACCTGTGGCCACTCTTGATTATCATGTCGAGAGAGTCTCCTTTATGCTGCCTAATTCTGTCCCACTGCTTGGCAGTAATATGCAACTCGGTCATGCTTCCTAAACTATTCAGCCCTGAACACTGATGGAAAGTTGTGTCCCCTCTCCTCTTCTCAGCTGTTTAAATGTCTGGATCAAGTCGATGGTAGAGTGCACATTTTGCCTCTGGTGTCACCACTTCAGAGTTACAAATTCCGGCATTGACTATCACTTCAGTATGAAGCATCTTCATTAAGTGTTGGCCCATATGTAGATAGGAGATACAACAGGATCCCATGGAACTTAGACACTGGTGGCAGTGGAGTGAAGCCAGCAGGTTGTTAATGGAAACTTTCTGTTGATTCTCCCTGGATATCATGGAGGAAATTGTGGTGGTGATTGCAAATGTGAATTAGTCTGGAACTTCTCAGTTAAATTTTGATTTCCAAGGGCCGACATCAACACACGCAGGCCAAAATGCCCCTGGTGACAGTTATATAGACCTACAATCAATCAGAGCAACAAAACATAGTGGTGCTTTGTTGCCGGTTGCCTGTTCGCAACCTTTCTCATATTACAGCTGAATGGTACACTAAAATATGTTTCTGAAAAGATTTTAGGCAGGAAATAGGCAATGCAGTAACAGAATCTTTATCCATATTTGATCAGTACTACATAGTTTGACAGTTTGATCTGAATTTCTTGAGTCTGAGGTGTTGTGCTGGACAGATCTGCTGACTGGATTCAATTGGATAGACCCACAACCAATCAAAGCAGTGAAATACACTATATTGCCAAAGGTATCAGGACACCCCTCCAAATCATTGAATTCAGGTGTTCCAATCACTTCCATGGCCACAGGTGTATAAAATCAAGCATCTAGGCATGCAGACTGCTTCTACAAACATTTGTGAAAGAATGGGTCACTCTCAGGAGCTCACAGAATTCAAGCATGGTAGCGTGATAGGTTGCCACCTGTGCAATAAGTCCATTCGTGAAATTTCCTCGCTACTAAATATTCCACGGTCAACTGTTAGTGGCATTATAACAAAGTTGAAGCGATTGGGAACAACAGCAACTCAGCCACGAAGTAGTAGGCCACGTAAAATCACAGAGCGGGCTCAGCGCATGCTGAGGTGCACAGTGTGCAGAAGTCGCCAACTTTCTGCAGAGTCAGTAGCTACAGACCTCCAAACTCTGTGTGGCCTTCAAATTAGCTCAAGAACAGTGTGTAGAGAGCTTCATGGATTGGGTTTCCATGGCCGAGCAGCTGCATCCAAGCTTTACATCACCAAGTGCAATGCAAAACGTCGGCTGCAGTGGTGTAAAGCACACCGCCACTGGACTCTGGAGCTGTGGAGTCACAAATCACACTTCTCTGTCTGGCAATCCGATGGACAAGTCTGGGTTTGGCGGTTGCCAGGAGAACGGTACTTGCCTGACTGCATTGTGCCAAGTGTAAAGTTTGGTGGAGGGGGGATTATGGTATGGGGTTGTTTTTCAGGGGTTGGGCTTGGCCCCTTAGTTCCAGTGAAAGGAACTCTTAATGCTTCAGCATACCAAGACATTTTGGACAATTTCATGCTCCCAACTTTGTGGGAACAGTTTGGGGATGGCCCCTTCCTGTTCCAACATGACTGCACACCAGTGCACAAAGCAAGGTCCATAAAGACATGGATGAGTGAGTTTGGTGTGGAAGAACTTGACTGGCCTGCACAGAGTCCTGACCTCAACCTGATAGGACATCTTTGGGATGAATTAGAGCGGAGACTGCGAGCCAGGCCGTCTCGTCCTACATCAGTGTCTGACCTCACAAATGCGCCTCTGGAAGAATGGTCAAAAATTCCCATAAACACACTAAACCTTGTGGAAAGCCTTCCCAGAAGAGTTGAAGCTATCATAGCTGCAAAGGGTGGACCAACTCCATATTAACTCTGTCTACAGATTAAGAATGGGATGTCATTAAAGTTCATGTGCGTGTAAAGGCAGATGTCCTGACACTTTTGGCAATATAGTGTATGTAACACATGATGCCATGGAGACATAGGGGTGAGTTTTACAGTCGTAGGTTGTTGTAGACAGAATGACAGAATTGCAATGCATGCAGAAAGATCATTGGTCAGGTAGAATTGTCAGAATTGTAAATGTTGCAACTTTGACAACGTGGAAAAGTAGAAGCAACAAAGAAAATTATATCAGACACAGAGAAACGATTTTAATTTAAGTTTAATTTGAGGTTTAAGGTTAAACAATAGGGTTGTGTGAGATGTGAAAAATTTCCAACTGATCAACCCAACAAATGTCAGTTGCTGATATATTTGCACAGGTGTGTGTCTGTGTCAACTGCCTCTTTGTGCCGCTGCTGGCCTCTTTGGAGGCATGCCATTAAAATGGCAAAAATCTTCATCTCAGCATTCATCCTATCGTCTAACCCAATTAGGCAATCAGGGTTTGGGTTGAAATATTTAATTCTTAAGGTTAGGGAACAATTGGAACTGCCATTGTTGGTAGGATATGGTAAAAGAACAGTGGTTCCCATGTCAAAGTCTGCTGCTTTGTGAACTTATCCACCCCAAACTCGTCCTTGTGAAGTCCACCTTTGCTCATGACAGACAGGATTCATAACTCACATACAGTGGTGGAAAAAAGTGCATTTGCATTTGTGAAATATTGCATTAAGAATCACTCTTAGGTATTCAAGTGCAATTTCTTTTAGTACAGTCACAGCCAAAATACTAAACAAATACTAAAAAAGCCATTAAAAACTTAAAATTGATTGGTTCCATAAAAATACATAAGAAATTTTGAGTATTGGGTCATTTTGGTACCAGTGATCCACTAATGAAGGTGGTGCTTTTTATTAAAAGACACAATTTTTGTTGCCGTTCTTCGTGTCTATATAAAGCCAGCACTTTTGAAAGTTCTCCAGAGACAAAAATGGCTAAAACAAGGAACCTAACGCAGGAAACACGCCTGAAGATACAGATTCTCAGCCAGGAAGGGTACAGCTGCCGCCAGATAGCCAGGAAGTGCAGATGCAGTCCTTCAGCAGTTGGATACACTCTGCAGAAATACAGACAAACCAACAGCTTGGAAGACAAACTAAGATCTGGGCGTCCAAGAGTTTCTTCAGCAAGAAATGACCGCATCCTGATCCGCATGTGCAGGGAAAACCGCTGAATGACATCACAGGAGCTTCAGCAGCAGTGGTCAAACCAAACTGGTGTCCAGTGTTCCACCCGCACTGTACGTGGCCGACTTTTAGATCATGGCTTAAGGTCCTACAAGGCTGTCAAGAAGCCCCTGATCAATGAGAGACAGAGGTTAGCCCGGCATCATTGGGCCCAAGCACACAAGAACTGGACAGATTCTGTGGTCACATGAGTCCAGTTTCCAGCTTTATCTTCTTCCGGCTAATGTGAGGGTATGCAGAAGGCCAGGCGAAGCATTATCTCCAGCATGTACAGTACCTACTGTCAAGCATGGTGGAGGCAGTATCATGGTTTGGGGATGCATGAGTGCTGCTGGTGTTGGTCATCTCACTGTCTGTGATGGCACATTGAACTCTGCCAAGTATTGTGCCGTTCTTGTAACCCACATGCTCCCTTTTGCATGTGCACTGTTCCGTCGAGGTCAAAACTGGATATTTCAACAAGATAATGCCCCTTGCCACACATCCAGGGCCAGTAGAACTTGGCTGCAGGAGCACAGTATCCAGGTCTTAGAGTGGCCAGTTCATTGAAAATCTGTGGTGGATTATCAGAAGGTCTGTTTCAAAGCGTAAACCAAAGAATTTAGAAGAATTAAAAGCAGTAATTCAAGAAGAATGGCACAAGATTACCCCTCAACAGTGTGAAAGGCTCGTGGGGAGCATGCCAGCCAGGATTAGAGCTCTACTGCGTGCTAATGGCAGGACTACTAAATATTAATTTGATGATGTGATGGTTTATTTATTTTTTGTTCAGTTTTGAACACATTCTCTGTTATTTGTTGACTTTGATACCGACAATGTTGAGAACTGACATATTGAAACTGTCAAGAATTTAGTTTTGTTAGTTTTTCTTGTAAACAATAAACAAAAAAATATAATTTGTATTTGTTTGTGTCTGTCTAATGCAGCCACACCTTTTGAAACACAAAAAAGATTTTTCCACAAATATTGCATGATAATATTTGAGATTGTGTAAAATTTTAAGGGTGTCCAAAAACTTTTTTCCACCACTGTAAGTGTACAGGCTGTTTGTCAGTGAAATGTACAATGAGATCAAATTAGGCCAGTCGAACAGACTAGGGTTGACACCTTGTGGTTGTCAGTCCAAATTCTCACTGGTTGAAGAAGTGCTTCTTAATCCATTATTGTCTTGGTGGGAGGGACATATGGAGAGCTGATGTATTTTATTTTTGAGTGAAAGGCTGTTCAAAGGCACCAAACTAGTTGACACCATGTCAAAGAACCAGTACAAATCTCTACATTGGCCCTCAGCCTCAGGAGACAGAAGAGCTGAGAGGATAAAAAATCTATTTTTGTTGAAAACATCTGTGGATTTTACTCTGCCTGATTGCTTTCTTAACGAGTGCCTGCCAGTAACATTTTAAGTTCAATGATGGATAAATAGCAGTTGTTCATGACCTGACTTCAAACTGGAACGCTGTAAGTTTGCGAGGTTCAAAGGTACCTCAATCTTTGCTCCTGTTAAGGTCATGATAATCTTTATAATCCCCAAGGAGCAATTTGTTGCAAAGCCAGCAGAATACAACCATCACACCAATCAAAAGACAATAATTCACACAGAAAAAATACAAACTGAAAATCAACTATGTAATGCTATTCAAAAGACCAAATAGCAGCAGGGATCAGTGAGTTTGTAAATCCATTTGTCCTGCATCTTTGCAGATTATATCTGCAACCAGATGGAAGCTACTTGAACTTGCTGTACAAAGGGTGAACAAAGGATCAGCAAGGATTGACTGGGCCTTCTTGGTGGCTCAGGCTTTGTACACATGGGAAGACAAGACAGGACAGGAATCATAAGGTACACCCATGCCGGGTTGTTTGTCAGTTGAATGTACACATAGATCAAATTAGGCCACAGAACAAACAACAGATTTCTCTCATTGTACTTGGAAGGACAGTCCTAGGTAATCCACACAAGACTCTCAACAGTTTTCATGGGGCCTCTTTCTGCAGTAGTAAGTAGTCCCAGTGAAAGCTATACAGCAAGTGCTGTGAACCCTGCCAAGAAGATTCCAATTACCTCCATGTTTTGTGGTGGGGATGAAAACTGGACAGATATCTCAAAACCTGGACACAAAAAACCCAAACTATCTGCATGGAGTGTAAGAAGAGAAAAATGTGCTTTGTAAAGGGTGAATGGACCATGTAACATGTTCAGCCTTCGCCTTAACAGGTTCATAAATGATGTATGAATGAAAGTGGCAGTTATTGCGGTCTGTGAATTGTTGAAGCAGACAACTGGTAGTTTGCATACCACACTCAGTTTTATATTTGAATTGACCCAGAATTGGATTGAATTGTTCATGTTAGGTACCTTTGGCCATTACAAGTCTCTCTTTGAGATTTTTTTTTTTATTTCATCTGCAGACTCTTATTTCATAACAGATCTGTCAGAGCCATTTATATGTCTGACCTCTCTAAATCTACCATTTTTGAGCATTTCCCAGCCCCACTGCAGTGCCTTTCCTCCCAGAGAACAATTCAATCAGAGTCTCTCAGCATGTTTCCCCATTGCCTTTTTCAACCAATAAACCACTGCTCCCGTAATCATCGCTCATCACTTTTAGTGTCAACACACAGCAATTTACTATTGAGCTGTGGATATAAAATTCCATTTTCTATTAACTTACTGTTGAGCCATGAGGGAAGGCTCACCATTGACATCTCTAGCAATGACTATAAATTTGAAGCCAGGCTATGGATATCACATTACTTTTTGTACGGGGCAAGATTAGAAAATATTGGATGTGATTCATAGCTCATCTCCCTCACACGTTATAAATGGTTGTGAGTTTTAGGGAGGATTGGGGCTTTTATGGGGCAAGTTAGGTTTGACCAAGGAATAAAATAAAGGAGTGATTTAGGCCCCATGTTGATGGCTCATTCAGTTGTTAGAGTTTGTGAACTGTTTGTCTTTGAAGACTGTGACTAGTGGCGGCTGCAGTGGCTGAGGGAGTTGCTTGGTTATTTTGAGGGATGGCTGGAGGAAGAATTCTATAGACTATTTCTGGTTGAAGATGGAAGCAAACAAGCCACCATTACTATGATGGCTTTCTCACTTTTAAATCCATCTAAGAGAAGAAGTATTTTAATTCTGCTTGCAGATCTCTTAGTCAGTCCCTCCAGGAAGTTGCAATGTTGTAATCGTAACAATTAACGCAAATTTAACCTATCTCCATAAATTTTGTAAAAGCTGACAATTTTGTCCAGTTACAGCAACTTTTGTGCAAATTTGCATCATCATATCATCACCGCTTCCTGCAAGTTCCATCAGCAGTCCCCCATGCAATGATCTTACTCAGTATTCACATTGTTCAAAAGATTTTGTTTCATTGTGGAATACCCCCAAGTGCACTTCTTTATTTACAAATGAAGCATATTTTTTTAGAATTTATGTAATCCTGAATTTTCTTTTGCAAAATTAGTTAGAAAACTCATAGCAAAGTGCAGTTTTATTCTTCCTTTAACAAGTTGCCTTGTTTTTAATGACTCATACAAAAAGAAAAATAGCCATTTTGTTTTGTAATTTTCACTTGCTCCCACAATTTCATTTCAAAAAATGCCTGGAAACATTGTAATATGCATCACATTTTTTTAGAAAAAGTGCTGTGAAATCAGGAATTTTAGGCCACAACAGTAAAAAAAAAAAGGCTGTGATGATGGCACATCAGAACATAATGCTAGAAGGGCACCTCCAGAAATGAAGCTGTCTTTTGCCATATTTTGCCGTATTTTGTTGTATTTTGCGTTGGAGTGAGAACAAGCTGTATCTGCATTCCAACCTTTGGTGACATTTGGACCAATGCATAGCTGACGTAATACAAAAATACTGTCACAGCGTGGCTTTATGTCAGATTAGCATCTAATTTGGAATGGAAAATCTGCAGCAGTTATGTGATGCGCATAGTTAATTTTGTGTCATTTGGCGACACTGACCAAGTGGGAGTGAGAATGGGCTGGTTATAAAGCTGTGACAGCTGATGGTACCATGTCACATCTTAGCAATGAAGCTGATCACTGATAATAGGGCAGAAATATGCCTCAGTCTGCTGCTGCTCTGCAGTCTGAGCTCCTGCAACCCCCTTTTTGCTACATAATGCATCTCTGCATGACTGGATCTGCTTACTCGGTGGTCTGACACCTCACTTGAATATGGTAATAAATGTCTTCAGTGTAGCATTTGCAATGTAAATCACAGTTTCCAGTGGAGAGCTAATATCACACAGGGGTCACAGGCTAAGGAGCCTCTGAAATGAGTCATAGTCCGCCTATCAAAGCAGTGGTTGTCGTACTTGAGAGACTTGTTTAATCTGCTTTAGCCTCATTTAACCCCATCTCACTCTGTGCGCTCTTCACATCGCCCAGACCGCAACAGAAAAAAAACCTGGAGATTGAATAAGTGCCGGGAAGAGCGCTGGAAATACTTTTCCATTTTTGAAATGCGCTCCGTCTACTGCATTTTACTGGGTGACACTATGATAATTGGCATCCTGGCTTGTGAATGTGCCAGCCTCCACAGTGCCAGCCAGAGGTATTACGTTTCATCCCTGGGCAGTCTCTGGTGAAGATTAAAAATCGACTGAGGTCAACCGGGTAATTGGACAAATGTGGTTGTAACGGAAAGAGGATTTCGACTAATATCATATAATGAGACTTCTATACTCTCTGGCCTGCATCGCGCTAGAAATTGACAAATTAGTTTAGGTCATCAAAGTCAGATTAGTATGTGACTGCCTGATTTATGCAACATTTATTAACATGAATTTCTTTAAACTTGGTTGGCAGATTAAAAAAGGTTCAACTGCTTCGTGCTTGCAGTTGTCGTTTTGTGAGTGGCTGATTTAAATTCTATATGAATTATTTAATGTACTTAGTTGGCTCCATGGAGACTGATTACACAAAAGCGGTTAATGACCAGTGAAATAACAGAGTCAAAGCACCAGTGGTTATGGGACTGTATTATTTTTGCTCAATTTTATTTTTATTTATGTATTTTTATTTTTACCCCATTTAAAAAAAAAAAAATCTATTGCAAGCCATTAAGGAGTGCTATAACCCTAACCTAATGACAAACACCCCTTGGCTCATGTCTTGCTAAGCTCTATTGACAGATATTTGCACATGAATGCATAATATGCAGGCAGAAGCACAAAATGTTTTCTGTATCTGTAGCATTCTGGTTTCCGTTCGTAGTCTGAGTAGTACTGACCAATCATGTTTAATGTGCTTTGGTTGCATGCAGGTAAACAATTAATGTGGAGAGCAAAACATGCTGAGCAAGTTGGCTAAAATGCAATCTCTGAACCAATTTGCTATAGTCTGACAAGGATTTAACTTTTTATTTTCTTTTTTAACTCATCTCTATTCTTATGCAGAGATCTGTTTGTAGTGATTAGCCACCAACTCAAGTCTCACATCTCAAGTGGACTGTGAGCTGTGCATGGAAAAGAAGTCATGGTCTAGGTAACCACTGGCGACCTTGGAAGCCCATTGGCCATTGCCCCCAGAGGCTAAACTGACATCAGATGATAGCCAGTGGGTCTGAAATTGATATCCTACCAACCCCTTGCTGATTCAAATGTGTTATGATCGTGCATTACTTTACATACTCTGGAGATGCATCTCCTGATGTAGGGCAGGTTATATGTGAAACTCACTTTTGCAAACTGGTCTCTGATTTTTCAACTGAGAGGCAGCAAATTGATGTCAAAACACTGATTTGTATTTCTCTACTGGTGTACAGTGTCACTATGATTCAAATGACACCAGATATATAGGTTTTCAAACCCTCGATGTACTCCAGATTTACCATGCCAGATCTGGTGCAAATCCACCAAAAGTTGATATTTCTGTTCTTATTTCAGAACATCATTGTTAAAATATCCCCAAATTTGGTTTGCATGTCTAATGTGTTGCCCAGTATTGGTATACCCAACTGGTGTATCACAACATTTTAGCTAAGTCCAAATGACAAAATATGGCTACTACTCACCAGAGGTGGGACTAAGTCATTATTTTGCAAGTCACAATTAAGTCTCAAGTTTTTGCACTTAAATCCCAAGTCAGGATAAGAGAAATCCTACATCAAGTCTCAAGTCCTAAACTGAGTTTCAAGACCTATGCAAGTCATAATGCTCTCTTCACCAACTGTAATAGCATTTTACAACTTAACATTGGAAGTTGTTGCCTCTTCATCTGTAATTTTCCACCAGCACGTTATGCATATTGCAGTTCATTTTTTTGTTGACCACCTCATAACTTTTACACGTGAACGAAATCATTTTGGTATCTTTTATCCAACCAAAGCTCACTAATGTATTGTTAGTTCTTCATGGTTCTGCAACTTGATTGGATGACATCAGATTGGTTCAAACAAAGTGAATCTGAGGATTAGTGTTGACTTGCTGAGAATGAACAGTGTTAATATTAGTTCCTTCAGGAAATGAAGGGAAATGCATTGATTCATGCATTCACACCATTTAAATAGACTTTTTCATCTGTGGGCTTGGGGAAAGGTATCCTCTCCTATCAGACACTAATCTGACAAAAGGCCATACAATGACACAATTTTGGTATTATTTCATGAATACATTGTTACAAATGTCACCAAAGTTATTATGCAGATCCAGCGAACAGGCTCAGAAAGAGAACAAGATGCAGTGCAGAGGGTGTCACATTCTGCCCGAGCATACAAACAAACTCATGTTAAAAACACCTGTTCAAGCCCTTTTAGGAATGCTCTTGGCCTCTCCACTGTGCTGTTTCAGCGCACCTTTGATTCTGAGTTGCACTGGGTGCATGGACCCTAGTATACCTCCCTGCATATCTAGGTTTTAATGGTATTATTTGTCCATGTAAAGCCTAGAAAGAATAATAATTAACAGTCCTACAGTCTACAATCTTGAGTGAATTATTCAAAATGTGTCCTTTGGCTCTGGAGTTTCAGATGCATTCTCCTTTGGCAACAGCAGACACCATGTGCATGTCTGTAATCGTGTCCATACAGCGTGTGAAATGTCTGCTCCATCTCTAACCTAGTTTTTCCCTCTCTTCCCTTTCTTCCAGTGCCATGAATCAGCCTGGACAACAGCTGCTACCCACATAGAGGTCACTTTACCTCTCTTTCCATTTGCTTCGGTCCAGAGGATGCTTGGAATGTGTCGCGGGCGCAGGAAGTTCCTGGCGGCCTCCCTCGCCCTGCTCTTCATCCCAGCACTCACCTGGCTTTACCTGTCAGTCGGGAGCTTTCAAGGTAAGAACGGTTCTCCGATGTCCAATGAAGACACATCAGGTCTCTTGCTTTATTAACACGCTGTGGAGATGATCTGGGTTTTTGTGTGTTGGATCATTTTTACAACCCCAATATCACACAGATTGTGAGCCAGGTGTGTGCACGCTTGTATAGAAATTGGATCCTGACTGACTGGTGAGGTGATTGGTTTCTTGGCTTGAGGCACCCCCCAAGTGATTGGTTCTTTTCACATAATGCCATCCATGTGGTCCAGGATGTCCCTTGGACAGATGTAGGAGTGAGCTGGCATTTACGTGAACCTGAAGTAATTGCTGTGTGGTTTCTTTATATGATCTCTTTGCTTCATTGTGTTTGCCTTCCTCACCTCAGAGCCCCTCAAAACTGACAATAAGCAGCCCAGACATCTGGGCTGGGAGGACATTCTGAGTTTTGTAGGGAATGTAGTTTTAACTTGATGTTATATCACAATGTTATTTTCTGTCACTGACAAAATTAACCTTGATTCAGCTGAGAAAAATGAGGCAATGATTGAAAGCAACACAATTCTGGCATCCAAAAAATGAAAAATACTGAATTGTTTAAGTCAAGGAGAACCATTTTAGCAACATGTCCTAAAAAGTAAACGACAGAAAAGGTTGATTGCGAATGACCCTCAAACGACATGTACTCTGTAAAGGGCTGAACGATGATGAAAAATAACGATACTGCAATTATTTTGACAGGTAGTGCAAATGCAGTATGAGTCTCAATTCAAGTCGATGTTGACTTTTGGTTTCAAATGGAACATAAACCCCAGTCTCCTGGGTGAAAGTCCTGTGTTTATTTGACTCATCCATCCACCTCCTGCCTATGCCTATGCCTCCTGTCATAATTACTATGGCAACTAGATATCACTGTCTTAGCAATAAGCTGTGGCACAGTCAGCGGCCATTTTTCCTGTGAGGTCAGTGACAACTCTCAACTGCAAAGTCTCACATTCAAGCACAGTAGAGCACAATGTACAATAACACTAGAAAGGACACTGAAACACATAAAATAAAACTTATGAATATTGCCCAGAGCATGCTTCCAGGCTTCCCTGTGCCCCAAACTCAAGATGATATTAAAATGCAAGCCTTGATGGCATTGTTTAATTTGAGAATCTCTTGTTACGCATTTAAAACTTATAACCACATTTTCAGCACTATTCCATCATGTTACGCCCATGTCAGATATCAACTTTTTAGCAAGCAAAAAGCAAAACATTTATGTCTTTTTGGACTAGGCCTTGATGGTCAAGCAGCGAACCGTGGGCCACATCCAGCCTGTAGAATGGCCACTAATGAAAGTATTGGAGTATTTGTATATTTCCAGTATTATCCACTGGGTGACTGTGCAGCATTAAATTACTGCTAACATAAACAGACATTTCCTACTGCTGCAGCTTCACATTTTAACTGTTGAAACCCGAGCTAACTTTTATTATGAATTGGTAAAATGAAATGCAATGTGTTTGGGAGGGCCACAGTGAGCTGTTACACCATAGACATAAGACAGAGCAGAAACATTGAGCTGTTATACCATAGGAACAAGAAGGAGCAGCCACAGTGGGCTGTTACACCGTAGGAACAAGAAGGAGCAGCCACAGTGAGCTGTTAATCTGCAAATACATTCACCTGGGTCACATGTAGGGCGGAGAATCGGTACTCAATGCCTTTACGGTATAGGTCAACATTACCCCATAACAGGTAGTACTCCCGGCAGATGATACCTGCATCCAATCCTTTTGTTAACCAGATCTAGCAAAAAAGACTATTTGTATGACTTTGCTCACAGCCAATCATCGCAAGCACTCTTTAAAACGAACCTTTGAAAAAAAGGTATTGAATGAAGTACTCCATATGCATCAGACTTACCTTAAGGGGACTGGTGTTGGTACTGGTATTTTTGTAATTTTCTAAACAATACCCAGCCCTAGTCACATGTATCCAAAAGGATCCTACTTGACATCACAGCATTGACTTATCTCTTATATGGTCTTGTCTTTTACAAACTACTAATAGTATGTTGATACTGATAAGAATCTTTTCATATTTGTCCCTCAGCTATACTTAATCCATTTAAGAAATAACACCTTGATCAAGGATAAATAAATAATTTATTTGTTGGAATTACAAAATGTACAATGAATACACAACAGGGTGATTGTTTGTCTTCACTGTTCACCATGCCTATAAGTACCAGACATTCAGAGCTGTCCCAGAAACAAATCTGCTGTGGACAAAGTCACCCTTCCCTCATCTTTTTCTTCTGGAGGTGGTATATTAATGAATTACTGAGGCCTGTCCAAAGTTGATTACTTCCTCCAGACAATATAGTCCAGGAGTTCTTGGAGCAATTTTAATGACTTTGACTCACAGGATTGAAATGCCGCAGTTGTGCCATTATTAATTATGATTAAATTGACAATTTTGACTCGGGGTCACAGTCGCCGGAGACTGTGTATGTGAATACGCTCCCATAATGCAATAGTCACCAAGGTCTGCAAAGTAATTATTAGATTTGGCAGTAAATTCCTGGCTGTGGGGAGTAGTTTCTGGGAGTGTGATAAGTTGTGAAAGGACCTGGCTGCAGGGAGCATCAGCTGTAGGTGAGGCCTGAATGTGTGAGACAGGAGCAATGTGCTTCCACTGGCTCTGACTCTGCCTTTCACACTCCTCTGTCTCTGTCCCTCTCTCTCTCTTTCCATGTCTGACCTCTTTTTGTTGCTCTGTCTCCATCCTGACTGTTGTTTTTGCCTCTTCCTCCTCTCCTCTCTGCTCTGTGTTTATCTATCTGACAGTGAGAGAGAGAGATGGCGAGTCTCTGGGGTCTTAAGTGCTTTGTCTGGATAAGCTGCCACATAGAGCAAACCTGCAGAGACAATAAGGTCTTATCGATAGAAAAATGCACTACAGGGCTGAAATATGTGGGCAGCCTTATGACATATTTTTGTGCACTTTAGTCTGGGGCTGTTTTCCATGGCAAGGGTTGTCTGTTGAATAGGGGTGGTATTCTCCTGGCACCTCACGATTCAATTAGATTCAGAGGGCTACGATGCAATCATAACATGATTGTCTATACATCTTGATGCATCAAAATTTTGAGATTTTAAGTCAGGTTGTGCCAGTCAGATTGTGTCCATCTGCAGTTGCTCATACTCAGCAATCCTCACCAAAACTCAGGAAGTACCCTAACATAGGAACATAAACATGACGCATGTTTAACATTTCACCATCCAATCTGTTCAGGCATAAGGAACATACAGCCTGTATTTCCACCATCCCAGTGTTGAGCCTGAATACTTACTTGCTCCAAGATTCAGGCAATATGTTAAAACTTTCTAACCAGTGACCGTCAGCCCAGCAACTGGTGATTACTGATATTTGTGCAGGTGTGTCTGTTTTGTTACACATGCTTTGCATGTTTTTAATTTCCTGGAAAATACTGTACAACCATACGCCTTCTGAATCCAAGTTTCTCTGTTATTGAACTAAGACAAGCTTAATTGGCTTGTTAATGCATTTTAGAACACATTTCATTCCAACTCCACAGAAAAACAAATGAAAAATCATCTTGGTTAGTCTTTCCACTGTTTCAACAATTACCATCTTCATCTCAGTGGGTGTGTACACTGCCACTAAATGAGAGTCAGTTACTGAGCAGCGGCTCACACTCGTGCTTCTGAGGGAGACCATTAGATAAGCAAAATAAGATGACAAAAATCATCCCAAAAAAGCAACCCCCCCCAAAAAACAGCGGGCGATAGACTAATACAAACCAAACATTTCCTGCTGCTGCAGCTTCATATTAAAAGCAGCTGACAAAACATGGGATTACCCGCTTTCCCATGGCAACTAAAATGCCATGTCATAAATTTAAAATCAATCAATAAATAAATATATAAAGAATTAAATGCAGCACTTACTACTACTGTTCATCAAAAATGCATCTACAAAAGAAGACAATGGCCATTTTTTCGTCATTTGTTGGTCGTGGATCTATTTGTAATGTTGCAGGGAACAATAGAACAACAAGGAGCAGCCACAGTGAGCTGTTACACCACAGCCATACACCATAGTCACATGTATCCAAAAGGGGCCCAACAGGCGATGGACTCAGCTTATCCTCGATAGTTGATATATATTTGTCCAATCGCCCAGCCCTGTTTGGCACCAATTGAGACAATGTCTGTGGGGTTGACTTTGATAGCATTTTATCAAATCAGATTTATAATCACCTTTTGTTGACTTGGTGGCTTGGAGGGAGATACACTTGAGCGAGTGTTGAGAGACACTTGGTTGAGTTGTTGTTGTTTGTTGTTGTTGTTTGTTGAGTGTTGTTGAGAGACACTTTGTGGTGGCCTCCTCATAAATGTTCACACCCTGTGGCTGTTATCAAATAATGAGATATGAAATGTTATCTACACATTAAAATATATTTTTTTCACCCCTTTTTGGAAATATTGAACAACCCTATGCATAATTAGCTTGAAATGTAAGTTTAATGGGGAGATTCTGCTCAAAGTTTTAGGTTGACAAAGCCAAGATCTTTCCTCTAGAGAGGCCTGAGCATTCTTTTTGTTGAGCTACAAGAACACACAGTCCCCCTGTGGTTATACAGAGTGATGTATCCTTTCCCTCACAAAGATCTTTGGCTCAGTACAGATACCGCCTTGCAGAGAGCACATTACCCAGAAACCAGCCAAAAGTTTCATTTTAGAATTATGGTTTTAATGTTAATTAGCAATAATGGATATAATCTGCTGCTGTTGATATACAGTGTGTAATTTTAACCAGAGAAAGCCTCAGCAAATGAGAAGCCTGCCTTTGTTACCTAAATTATTTGTACATTGCTCTTTGCTAATAAAAAAGAGGGATGATGGAAGGTTCAATAAATTAGTGTTGGAAACAAATGTTGGTAGTTTAAATAAATCTTGGAACTGCAAACTGGATCTAGAATTAAACCATCTGTCAGAACCCAATCCTATTTGTTGCTTCACGTGTTGAAATCTGTCAAGCACCAAAATCTGGCATCAAATGCTGGTTTGATTTGTAATCTTCTAGTCTTTATTCAGACAAAAATCTTGTACTGCTTATATTAAGGGAACATTTATATTTTAGAACTTTGGTGTGGATAAATGAACAAAGGCTTTTGCAGGAAAACTGAAGTAGGAAAAGTAAGGTGTCAAAAATTAAGGCTAAAGGCTAAGTGAAGCTGTCACCACTACCCAAATTCAAGTGTCATACCAGCCCAAGTATTAAAAGGTTTCTGATGATATCCAGCTCTGCTGTACTGTAGGCTCAGCCCTGAAGTTCCAATGAAGGGCAAATCTTAATGCTACAGCATACAAAGATATTTTAGCCATTCCGTTTGGGGAAAGTCTTTTCTTACTCACTAATGCTCTTGTGTCTAAATGGCAGCAAATCCCTGCAGCAAGGTTCAAAAATCTAGTGGAAAGCCCGAAACCAGAAGACTGGAGATTGTAAAAGCAGCATATTAGTGCTCATGGTTTTTGAGTCACATGCTCAACTATCACATACTGTGCATTTGTCATATGTAACGTTCATTTGTCCTCATAGTTGTGGCCATGTAATTTACTGAAATTCTGCAACAGAGAGTAGGGCTGCACAATTCATCAGATTTATTGAAATTGCAATATGGCTTTCTGCTATTTTCAAATCACAGGAAGTGCAATATTTGTTACAGCCAAAATGTGTGTCAGAAAACTTTTAAATTAATCAATGTCATGAGACAGAGATGTCCTGTCCTACAAATCAGATCATAAAAATAAGAATAATGATGTAAAATGTAATATTGTAAAACATATCGCAATTGCAATATTATGCAATATTATTGTCAAAATAATCTCAATAAGATATTTTTTTTCAAAATCGTTCAGGTCTAATAAAGACTTTTCCCAGTCAGAGACTGCACTTAGCATCCTCCCAAGTGTGTAGATCTCAGGAACAACATCATTATGCAACTATTTCAGCAAAAATAATGTCCCACCAGAAGCACTATGCAGCACTGTGTCATACACCACAGCTATGCATCTTCTGTTAGCTATAAGGAGAACTAGCTTGGTATTCTTGGCAGTTATGGCAGAGGTGAAGAGACCAAAGAGGATGTTGATGGACAAACCAAGAAAAGAACATAAATCTTGAGAGAGTTAATGTCTGAGATTTTCTGCGAAATCTTGGACTGGCGTTTAGTCTCACAGTTGACAGGAAACAATGATAATCTGTCAGCAGATTGTACATCCCTATCAAAATTATTCATGAAAGATTGCAACGTACGCTGTAACCTTACTGGTGCCATCACTCTGTCACAGAGTTTTGTGGTTTTTCTGGATGCCAAAAGTCACCAAACCTCAGTTCCATCTCAGACTAGCATGCAAATAATAAATTAATTAATCTATTTCCGAAATGTTAGGTCAATTTCATGCTGTAGGTAAGCTGTGAAAGTTTGCAACCTTGCAAACTTATCTCTGCTAACTTGTAATAAACATATCAAATTATGTTATGACTGAAAAAGTAAGATATTTAAATACAGTAGTTGCAGTCTGAGGATACTTTCACACCTGCTATGTTGAACTCAGATAAATTGAACTATTGTGTTTACTGGTTGTTTCAGTCAGTAAGAAGGTTTGGATACATGCCAAATTTCCATAGAGAGATGAAAAAACTAGATATGAATCACAGCAAGAATGTTAAGTGCTATTGAGGATGTGACTCTGAGCCAAAAAGGGCAAACATGAGGTCTCCGTGTTCAGGTCTAACTGAATATGAATACAGTATCTATGAATATTTGTTTGGAAAACACAAAAAAACACTTAAGTGCTTAAAATATTCAGTAGTGAGGATTGGTTTTTAAGCCTCGGTGGGTACTGTGTAGAGTCAAATAATGCGGAATAAAAGTGAGAAAACTGAAAACACGACTCCACAAGCTGCAGAAAACTGAAAGTGACACAAAAATACAGATGGCATTCCAAGAGTGTCTCAAATAGACTTTATTATGCAGCCATCCAATCTTAGTGAGGAGTTCAGGGTGAACAGTGGGGCTTACAGAGGGAGTGTCTGACTTCGATACCAGAGACTGGGGCTCTCATTCCTCTACCTACAGTCAATGTCTCATTCTTTTTCTTTTGTTTTGCTGTAACATTGACTATGTCAAATGTGAGGGATTACCTTAACCAGGTAGTTTTGCATAAGTAATTAAATAAAAAACTCTTTACCTGGATGTTCACGTTGGCCTACAGTCTTTTATGGAGCTTTTGGAATGACAATATTTGTGAGACTTCCATACTTTGGTCTCATGATGACAACTGAAGCATGACAGCTGAGAAAACATCATCAGCTGAGGAGATGCAGCTACAAAAAGCTGTAAAGGGGACCTCAAGTTAAGTTTTCTTGTCAAGGTCATAACTGAGAAGTGTGCAAGCCCATGATTTATGTAGTCTGCTTGTCCTTTAGGCAACATTCTGAACTGAACCAAGAAGTATTACCTTGCAAGGCAGCTGGATTTGCGAGATTGCATGAGAATCCATCTTGCCAGGGTTCAAGTTACCAGTTTGTGTCACCAGCAAAAGTGGTGCAGCCAATCAGCATCCTAGGAGGGACTACTGACAGCTACCGGCGTGGTTGTAGGTGAGACAAGAGCGAAAAGTGTCCATGGAAGCAACTTGTCTCAAATAAATAGAGGCAGCTACTGAAGAGATTAGTGTAGATAATGTCATAGCAGTTACATCAGAACTGGAGAGTATTTTTTCATTGAAAGAAGAGCAATTGGTCGAAGTTAGCCTGTGTCAGATGTGATAGACAGATGGTTCATCCAATCACATTGTGTAT